>OZ025265.1:27131134-27494416 GCA_964019135.1 Arenicola marina
TGCGGTTCTTGAGGAGTCAAGATGGTTCATGCGGCAGCCTGAAGCGTATATCAGCCCTAGGTCTTTGTAGACGTGTGCGTAGATGGGTCCTGTCCGAAGTTTTCCCGTTCAAACCAGCCATATAGAACTGGGGCTACCTGAAACCCTTACCTTACCCACCGGGCACTCCGCAGTACCTGAGGCACAGGGGGCATGGGGAGCGGTATGGGTATGCGTGGGGTGGGGTGGGGTGGGGTGGATGGGGGGTGGGGAGGTCGAGGAGGAGGATGGGGAGAGGGGGTGTCATGGTGGGGAGGGGTTACGAAGGGAAATGGGGGAGGCGGGACTGAGGATTGGAGAGAGTTAGTACTATGTAGTACATCCACCACCATCTTGTTCAGATCTACTTGCAGCAAATTCTCAGTTCTCGGAATTTTTCTGCGCCGCTCCCTCCCTCGCTCTCTCCCTGCGCTGGCCGTCATGGTAACCAGACTCCCCCGGGAGTGGCTCGCCAGGATGTGGGCAGCCGGGCTGCGGCTCCGGGAGGCCACTTCGGACGGTGTCTGGATTCAGCTTCTGAGTCAGGTGTCTATACAACATTCCAGAACAAAATGAAAAATCTGAAACTTAAAACCTGTCACGTGTTTGCTTAATTAAGTAGGTTTTTATAAGAAACGAAATGGATATTCCGCACGAGTAAAAGAAGAGGTATGTTCATATAAGAAGCTTGCTTTAGTACTACCATATTTTCGGCACCAGATGTTCTTCTTGAGGATGAAAGGTAGTCATGTATGGGGATATATAGTCATTTCCTCGCCACAGGCAACTCGCATTCAAAACAGCGCATATCCGTCTATAGATACCACATTAGTATGAATTATTGCATCAATTTAGTTTAGAGCTTCACTGAGAAGGTAATTGTTATGCGTTTTTACTATATGCGAGCACGATTAAACAGTAGTAAAATATTTAAGTATTAAATATTACAATTATAAATATTTCAAATTGATCGTAAAAGTGAATAATCGATTTTAAATTTATATTCACATTTATTGCTTCCGACAATCCGACTTACACTCTCCACATATAACTAAGTGACTGCCAAGTGCATCAGTATCAAGAACAGAAATGTTGGCAAAAGTGACCAACAATTTTGCGCCAAGCGAATTTTCTTTTTTGCCTTCACAAAGTGAGCCGCGAACGAACAACATGCTATATTTTTTTCAGAAAAAGACACATGAAAGCAAACAAAGAATTAGTGTTATTGAGATTCATAACCGAAGCGTTTGATGACAAGAAGCGTCGAAAAATGTCTTCATTTCTTTGAGAGGGCGCGGGGAGGAGTAGGAGGCGGAGGGCAGTAGGGGTGGAGGGGATGGACTGGATGGAGTGAGGGCGGATGGCTGGATGGGTGAAGGGGGCGGGCGCGTAGGAATGGTGGCGGGGGTGTAGCTGTATGGATGGAGGGGGGGGGGGGGAGTGGAGCCGCAGGCGGGGTTTGAGGGTAGTGGGGGTGGGATGAGGGAGCTGGGCAGGGGAAGGGAAGGCGTGGGGGGGCGGGAGGGGGGGGGGGGTAGCTTGGGAATCGCGTCATTTTGTGGAGAGCTATGTCACTGTGTACGGCTGCCAAACGGTAAACTCCCACCCTGCTAAGCTGTCTGACCGCATACTACAAGTCACTCAACTTCAGAGCAATCTTGTGGGGGGCCTGCTAACCAGACTGGCCGCTTGCGACGGGGGGTGGGGGGGGGGGGTGCAGTGTGTGTGTGTGTGGGGGGGGGGGGAACACACGTGACACACGTGGCACAGCGCTATCGTGCAGCTAACAGATTTGTCTAAATCAAGGCCATGAAAAACGCGCTCGGCAAACATTTATCAATGTTGTGACATGTTTAACGTCAACTATATGGTGGAGGTAGAGGTGGAGCGGGAGAGGGGGGAGCGAAGAGAGAGGGGGGGTATGTAGGAATGGCAGGATGGGCCCTTTGGGTGATGGACACGGGGAGGAGGAGGAGGAGGAGGTGGAGGGGGAGGAAGGGGAGTGGGGAGCGGGTCGTCGTGGGTGAGATGGTGGCAGTGGGGCAGTGGATTCGCTGCGCGTGTACTGACGGTTGGCAGACAGGCTGACTGATGGTACGGTGCTACCGGAGTGACACGAGTAGCTGACCCGACAACATCCTGACAAATGTTGGCGGCTTCCTCTTTCTGCCTGGGGTCTGGTAGGAGAGGACGGGGATCGGACGGGGAAGGGTGGGGGGAGGGGGGGGGGGGTCAGTATAGGGGAAGGATAGGAAAGGCTATGTGTGCCGTTTGTGTATACATAATAGTGGGGAAGCGGGAAGGTGGGGCGGAGAGCTAGCGGGGGGTTGAGGCGTGCGGGGGCGGGAGAGGGGAGGCCTGCCCGCCCCCCCCCCCGAAGCTCAAGGCCCCAGGGATAATGTAAGAGCACATGTCGCTTCCCTGGCCGTACACCTATTTTTAGAGCCGGCAGCTGAGTAAACAAGTCAACGAGACTCCCCCGAATCTTCCCTATCCAACTCAACTCAACTCAACTCAACCTCAACCTAAACTCATCTCAAACTCAACCTCAACTCAACTCCGTCTTCCCATGTTTCATTGCTGCCCCCCTCCCCTCCCTCCACCCGCACCCGGCCTCGCCCCTCGTCCCGTGAATAGCTCGGTTTGGGTGGCTGCAGCAATGCGATGATGTCGGTTTGTGCTTTCTCACAGCTAAGCAAACAAGGACACGCCAAGACCCTACGCAAGTAAGCAACCGCCCGAAGAAGCAACGGGGGATAAACCCGCTCGCCCGCCCGCCCGACTCCTCCCACTTTCAGCTCCCGCTCGATCTCTCCCCTCACCCCCTTCCCCTCTCCTCCTCCCCCATACCCATATAAAATAATATATATTCACCCGCCCCTTTCCCACCCCACCTCCTACGTCACCCTGGCAGTCAAGCGAAGGCTTATAACAGTGGTGGTGCAGCATCGGTCCCGTGCCTTGAGTAGGAAATGTTGTCGGTTGACTGTTGTTGATGCCGGGACAGTCGGCTGGAATCTGACTCCTAGCGCCCCCTGTTGAGCGGAGATAACCTGAGAGACAAGTCGTTTATACATCAGCTGTGGACCCCCCACGACCCCTGGTGGCGAAACGGGCCGCGAAAGAAAAGCACGTGGAAGGTCATAAAAATAAAAGTGAAACAGCTAAATGCGATCTAATGGTGTATGTAGAACCAAAGATACCCTCCCTACCCCCCACCCCCATACACACACCCCGGACAATCTGAAATCCTCAGGTGCGTGCACCTCCACCCCCTTCTCCCCCATACACACACTCCGGACAATCTTAAATCATCAGGTGCGTGCACCCCCACCCCTCCCCACCTCCCCCATACACACACCCCGGACAATCTTAAATCCTCAGGTGCGTGCACCCCCACCCCCTCCTCCCCCATACATACACCCCGGACATTCCTCAGATGAGATTTTTCATTGCACGGGTAATTTAAAAAAAAAATGTTTTTCGTATGGAATTCCCGCTGCTACTGCTAACAATTAAAGCTTTGGTAATTGTGATTTATGCAAACAATTTAGGTTAAGTATAATCTTTTATTTAGTTTATTTTTCCTTTCGCTTACCTAATTTTCAATAAAATTAACCGCATGCCCTATGCCCCCCCCCCCTTACATTTCTTAGCATTCCGCGTTCAACAACTGAAGCTTCCTTCCCTCCGACCCATCCCTCTGATATAGGTTACGCAATGATTAGGCCTAATGCTTATAAAGATAAAGGAAATGTTGGGATGAACTATATATATTGTCTCATGTCAGGGTGAGCAAGAAACGAACTCCCAACAAGAATAAATTTAGCGGCGGATCCAGGGGGGTGGGGTGCGACCCGGCCCATGTACCATGTATGTAAACTAGATATGGATGTAATGAAATATGCTGATGAAAGAAAAACATTACTGGCGAACAATATGAACGCACGTGCGTACGTGCGGACGCCCCTGACGCCCCTGACCAGCATTCCAAAGCTGAGAAAAAGTTGTGCGAGATTCACAGTGGCGTCACCTGTTGGTCTCTTTTTCTATACCGTACTCACCTAAGACTTAATCACAGGCCGAAAGATGGCGCCATCGTACACTCCAAAAAAATACTCTGCTAAAAATAACTGCGATCGTGCACTGTATGGTGGCGCCATCATGTGAGTGAGGCAAGAAACAAATGGATTCTGACGTCTTCCGGTTTAGGTCACGACGCGATACCAAACTCAGCTCAAAAGAGGCAGCCTGCTAAACAGTTCATTAAAAACGTTGTCGTGTTTTTCAGAAGTTAATATTTAAGAAGGTGACATGCAGAAAGAACTACTTGGGTTCTCAGGTAATTTCACGTATATCTCCGGTTTCCAGTTTAGTTTGGAAGTAAAAGGTCGTGGGCAGAAGGAATCAAGCAGTCAACAAACATGTCAACGACAGTTTTGTGACGTCAATGGAAGTGAAAACTTGTCATTGACATTGTAAACATGTCTTCACGCTGACCTTTTAGTAACTTTTACTGCGACATTTGTGTAAAGAATTTGCCGAATTTTGTCGTAAAACTACTCAAACAATAATTGTCACCCTATTTATGACTTTTAAAATACTGTTTTGTACACTTTTGTGACCTATTTTGTGATGTTCTTAAGACTTTAAAGTTCAGGAAATTGGAGTGTAACAAATCAAATGCCTGTAATTACAGGCACAGTAAATCAGTAAAGGGGGTGGGGGTCAGGGGCCCTACTGTGTATATGCTGTAGATATGCAATATGCCTATATGCAATAGATATATATGCAGTACCACAGGCACTGTAAATCGACTGACAGAGGGGGGGTGTCCGCACCGCCTACTAATAAACCATTTATTAGTAGGCAGTACGTACCGCCCCCCCTCTGTGTCAGTCGATTTATGGTGCCTGTATGTAGTACATATACATTATACATACTTAGGCCTACTTAAAGTTGCATGTGGAGCTCTTTCCCGCCAAAACCAATGAGGTCAAAATACATATAAGTGTCAGTCCTTGAATCATTCACGACTTTTTTTATCTATATTCTACCCATACCAGACTGCCAAATAGTGTCTCTTAGCCTTGTCCGTGATATTAATTTACCACAAGTTTTCATTTTAGTGGTAAACGTCATCAGTTTGTAGCAGTGCCGCGACCGAGTGCTGTGGTGTCGCGGGATAGACACGTTTGCCACACCGCGGCCGAAATGGCAATGTTTATCAGGTTTCTGAATTTATAGAATGAAACAATCGAGTTTTCTGCTAATTTTGATATAAATTTCGCCTAGGCTTAGTTTTGACGGGAAAGAACTCGACATGCAACTTTAAATTTTCGGTTTCTTATATTACCGGCGCATAATTCAATCCTTTTGTTAACTCTCTACATATTCGTGTAGCCTGGCAGTCACCTCGATTGGCTCTCAACCAACAATACATTGCGTTAAGCTGACTTGTTGTTATGTACACTGGCACTCGGTTCGTGAGATGGAAGTCCTGTTCAAGCTCTCTAGACATCTTATTGGTTGTAGAAAAAATGCATGAGGTCAGCTGACTTGGACAGGTTGCAAAGAAGTCAAATGTCAGCTGATCATATGTATTTAGCCAATAGGTGTTAGAGGTTTTAAACAGGAAGTTATTGACTTGTTCTTGACCTTAACCTTTGTCTAGTTTGTGACACAGAGTTGCAAAAAAGTGGATTTGTCCAAAAGTTTGATGAAAAGATCCTTGATTCTTGATTAACAGCATATGGATATGGATAAAAAGTATTTATTTATAAATACTTGACTGTGTAGCATCTGAAGAAACCCAGGTGTTATTGTGACAGCATCATTTAAGGCTAAAATAAGCCATTAATATTTTGGTGTTTTGGTTTGAGCCACAGAGCTTGCTTACCCTCTTGTTATATATATGGTATACACAGGCTGTAGGACTTCCATCTCATGAACCGAGTGCCCGTGGCTAAGTAGTTCTATCGGTGTAGTCTGCTCCGATATGGGTCCAGTCCAGCTTGCTTGCAGGACTAGTTGTTAAGGAGCAGATGTCTAAGTATACATCATTATTATTCACACCTTTTGTGTATGAGTCAGAACATACACACAATGGCTGGAGAATACAAGTGAAAGGTTTCAACTTTGGAGTAGCATGTTGTCATTATGACACAGAGCTGGAGAAACCATAATCAGTATAGCAGCTTTGTCTGACTGAATGCTGATGTCATCATGGATAGGTGGGAAAAAAAAGCCAGAGCTGCATCAAAGACTCTGAAGCTGTATTATAGTGTGACTTGAGCAGAAAAAAAGGCCTATCTTGGGGCATCCCTGTATAAAACAACTCTTTTTCTTATATGGTCTTTTCAGGCTGGCAGAAGTCCTATAATGCAGGGACCACTGTATTATGTAATAGATATGGGTAGGAGAGAACTTGTAAAATTATAAAATAAATGCACCAGGTAAGAATTGACAGATTTTAAAGTTCCTTCTGAAAGAAGTTAATACATAGATATGATAATGAGTTCTAAAACACTTAAAAAGCGATTATTCAATATTGAAAAAACTAAATTTATATATGAAATCAATAAATTTTCAGTGAGAATCCTAGATGTAATAACTATTCTGATAACCAGATAACTATGATATATCTGGGACTTGAACAAATTCTATTCTTTTTAGACACATTCCAGGGATATGTTACAGAATAGGATAAAGGTCTTGTCAAGTGCAGATGCTGAAGCAGAGATAAATATGATATTAAACTACTTCTATTCAACAAAGTTTGAACAATTAATAAAGTGGTACACCAGAACAACTTTACTACTTATTATTCTCCTCAGTGTACCAGCCTAAGTTATAGCTGTACCACCTATTATTCTCCTCAGTGTACCAGCCTAAGTTATAGCTTTATCACCTATTATTCTCCTCTGTGTACCAGCCTAAGTTATAGCTTTACCACCTAATATTCTCCTCAGTGTACCAGCCTAACTTATAGCTTTACCACCTATTATTCTCCTCTGTGTACCAGCCTAAGTGATAGCTTTACCACCTATTATTCTCCTCAGTGTACCAGCCTAAGTTATAGCTTTATCACCTAATATTCTCCTCAGTGTACCAGCCTAAGTTATAGCTTTACCACCTAATATTCTCCTCAGTGTACCAGCCTAAGTGATAGCTTTACCACCTATTATTCTCCTCAGTGTACCAGCCTAAGTTATAGCTTTACCACCTATTATTCTCCTCAGTGTACCAGCCTAAGTTATAGCTTTACCACCTATTATTCTCCTCAGTGTACCAGCCTAAGTTATAGCTTTATCACCTATTATTCTCCTCAGTGTACCAGCCTAAGTTATAGCTTTACCACCTATTATTCTCCTCAGTGTACCAGCCTAAGTGATAGCTTTACCACCTATTATTCTCCTCAGTGTACCAGCCTAAGTTATAGCTTTACCACCTATTATTCTCCTCAGTGTACCAGCCTAAGTTATAGCTTTACCACCTATTATTCTCCTCAGTGTACCAGCCTAAGTGATAGCTTTACCACCTATTATTCTCCTCAGTGTACCAGCCTAAGTTATAGCTTTACCACCTATTATTCTCCTCAGTGTACCAGCCTAAGTTATAGCTTTACCACCTATTATTCTCCTCAGTGTACCAGCCTAAGTTATAGCTTTACCACCTATTATTCTCCTCAGTGTACCAGCCTAAGTGATAGCTTTACCACCTATTATTCTCCTCAGTGTACCAGCCTAAGTTATAGCTTTACCACCTATTATTCTCCTCTGTGTACCAGCCTAAGTTATAGCTTTACCACCTATTATTCTCCTCAGTGTACCAGCCTAAGTTATAGCTTTATCACCTATTATTCTCCTCAGTGTACCAGCCTAAGTTATAGCTTTACCACCTATTATTCTCCTCAGTGTACCAGCCTAAGTGATAGCTTTACCACCTATTATTCTCCTCAGTGTACCAGCCTAAGTTATAGCTTTACCACCTATTATTCTCCTCAGTGTACCAGCCTAAGTTATAGCTTTACCACCTATTATTCTCCTCAGTGTACCAGCCTAAGTTATAGCTTTACCACCTAATATTCTCCTCAGTGTACCAGCCTAAGTGATAGCTTTACCACCTATTATTCTCCTCAGTGTACCAGCCTAAGTTATAGCTCTACCACCTATTATTCTCCTCAGTGTACCAGCCTAAGTGATAGCTTTACCACCTATTATTCTCCTCAGTGTACCAGCCTAAGTTATAGCTTTACCACCTATTATTCTCCTCAGTGTACCAGCCTAAGTTATAGCTTTACCATCTAATATGCTCCTCAGTGTACCAGCCTAAGTTATAGCTTTATCACCTAATATTCTCCTCAGTGTACCAGCCTAAGTTATAGCTTTATCACCTAATATTCTCCTCAGTGTACCAGCCTAAGTTATAGCTTTATCACCTAATATTCTCCTCAGTGTACCAGCCTAAGTTATAGCTCTACCACCTATTATTCTCCTCAGTGTACCAGCCTAAGTTATAGCTTTATCACCTATTATTCTCCTCAGTGTACCAGCCTAAGTTATAGCTTTACCACCTATTATTCTCCTCAGTGTACCAGCCTAAGTGATAGCTTTACCACCTAATATTCTCCTCAGTGTACCAGCCTAAGTGATAGCTTTACCACCTATTATTCTCCTCAGTGTACCAGCCTAAGTTATAGCTCTACCACCTATTATTCTCCTCAGTGTACCAGCCTAAGTGATAGCTTTACCACCTATTATTCTCCTCAGTGTACCAGCCTAAGTTATAGCTTTACCACCTATTATTCTCCTCAGTGTACCAGCCTAAGTTATAGCTTTACCATCTAATATGCTCCTCAGTGTACCAGCCTAAGTTATAGCTTTATCACCTAATATTCTCCTCAGTGTACCAGCCTAAGTTATAGCTTTACCACCTATTATTCTCCTCAGTGTACCAGCCTAAGTTATAGCTTTACCACCTATTATTCTCCTCAGTGTACCAGCCTAAGTTATAGCTTTATCACCTAATATTCTCCTCAGTGTACCAGCCTAAGTTATAGCTCTACCACCTATTATTCTCCTCAGTGTACCAGCCTAAGTTATAGCTCTACCACCTATTATTCTCCTCAGTGTACCAGCGTAAGTTATAGCTTTACCACCTATTATTCTCCTCAGTGTACCAGCCTAAGTTATAGCTTTATCACCTATTATTCTCCTCAGTGTACCAGCCTAAGTTATAGCTTTACCACCTATTATTATCCTCAGTGTACCAGCCTAAGTTATAGCTTTACCACCTATTATTCTCCTCAGTGTACCAGCCTAAGTTATAGCTTTACCACCTATTATTCTCCTCAGTGTACCAGCCTAAGTTATAGCTCTACCACCTAATATTCTCCTCAGTGTACCAGCCTAAGTTATAGCTTTACCATCTAATATTCTCCTCAGTGTACCAGCCTAAGTTATAGCTTTACCACCTATTATTCTCCTCAGTGTACCAGCCTAAGTTATAGCTTTACCACCTATTATTCTCCTCAGTGTACCAGCCTAAGTTATAGCTTTACCACCTATTATTCTCCTCAGTGTACCAGCCTAAGTTATAGCTCTACCACCTAATATTCTCCTCAGTGTACCAGCCTAAGTTATAGCTTTACCACCTATTATTCTCCTCAGTGTACCAGCCTAAGTGATAGCTTTACCACCTATTATTCTCCTCAGTGTACCAGTCTAAGTTATAGCTTTACCACCTATTATTCTCCTCAGTGTACCAGCCTAAATTATAGCCAGAATTTGCAGTCTAGCCAGTGGGATAATAGACTGTATATGATAACAGCCGGCCCCATCAGACTAATAGATGGCTGTAATATCTGACAATTCAAGCTACCAACATTCCTGAGTTATTATGCCCAATTAGCTGGAGGGAGTATTATTCTGAGTGAACTACCTCACTGAAGCTTAAGAGGGGGAGAATTGTGGCAAGGAGAAATGTAAACCCATATGCTCTTATATTTAGATTGTTGGTGTCATGCATAATTGTCTTGGAACTGAATGGAAATCATGCAACAGATGAATACAATACAATGTGTTTTTAGTGATTTCATGGAAGGCTGTAATGTATAGGCTGTACTGTGTTATTGGAGCACTTTCTTATTCGTTTATTTCCAATGGAGAAGTTAACTTTGAAGAGCTAATGTGGCACCAACACTTTAAAGAACAGAGGAGAACAGTAAACAAACAGTCACATGAAAACACAATTGCATGACTCTCATGCAAGATGCCTGATAACATACAAAGAAAGATTAGATTGCACGACTGTCATACAACAGAAGGCATCTTACAGACTTAAAACAATGTGACAACTAAATTGTACTGCCTGATAACATACAAAGAAACATTAAATTAAATAGAAAGACTTACTGCTCCAAATCTAAAGACATAAAGCATGACTACAAACTGTGAGGAAGGTCAATGCCATGGAGATTGACCGATGACAAAACTGGTTCTGTTACACAATTGTATTACAAAATCAGACTATCTAGATTTGTCAGTGAGGTGAAATACTTCCTTAAGTACTATTCCTTTTATTTAACCACTGAAGACAAGAAACCAATGATTGTATACCGGTACTTCATTTAATACATCTTGTAATTTTCTTTTTGAGCAAATCCTTGTCAGATGAGTGTATTGGTATAGGCTAATTGTTGTGACTTTTTATATATACCGGTTATGTTATTATATTTGTTCATATACGATTTTGTACAATTACTGGTACCTGAGCAATCACAAGTACATGTATACTATAATTATATTAGTTTTATGCTCAATGGTATTAAACTGTAGAAAGTTTTGCGTTCCAATCTTGCCCCCTGACCTCATATCAGGTTAACATAACTTCATAATTAGGTCTTTGAAAGGTTTGATTTGTTACAGTGACACGATTCCTGGGCAAATATCACTTTAGGATGCAGCTTTCTAGTTGCAGGAATAGTACAATATGTGCATTTGCATCAAAACGTTACACTGATGACATTATGACATAATGAAACTAAGGATTAATCTTTACACCAACAGCCAACCTTGCCCAGAAGTTGACCCCTCACACCGCCTACCTAAGCCCTGCCTCCCCCCTACAGATACACATGCCCCCACCCAAACCAAGCTTATTTGAAAATGTACTACCATAGTTGCACTACCCCTTAAGCCTTTCATTATCTACCGGTAACCAAAAACCACTTTATACATATGTGATGGTTTATAGTTTTTATATAACTAGAGTTCATGGCTTAGGTCGACGTTTTAACACTATTGCTTGGGATCTGGAGCCTCGTTAGATCAGGTGGTTAGAGCTGCACGTTGCAAAACTACCCCTTCAACCTTTCCCGACCTAAACCTTGGTCACCAATGCTACGGACACATAAATCCTGAACCTAAACACTGTAGCCTAGGTTACCAATGCTACTGACACATAAATCCCCAACCTAAACAGTGTAGCCTTGCTTACCAATACTACTGACACATAAATCCCCAACCTAAACAGTATAACCTTGCTTACCAGTACTACTGACACATAAATCCCTAACCTAAACACTGTTGTCTTGGTTACCAATGCTACTGACATGTAAATCCCTAACCTAAACAGTATAACCTTGCTTACCAATAGTATTGACACATAAATCCCTAACCTAAACACTGTAGCCTTGGTTACCAATGCTACTGACACATAAATGCCCAACCTGAACATTGTAGCCTTGGTTACCAATGCTACTGACACATAAATCTCCAACCTAAACAGTGTAGCCATAGTTCCCAATGCTACTGACACATAAATCGCCAACCTGAACATTGTAGCCTTGGTTACCAATGCTACTGACACATAAATCTCCAACCTAAACAGTATAGCCTTGGTTACCAATGCTACTGACACATAAATCGCCAACCTGAACATTGTAGCCTTGGTTACCAATGCTACTGACACATAAATCTCCAACCTAAACAGTATAGCCTTGGTTACCAATGCTACTGACACATAAATCCCCAACCTGAACATTGTAGCCTTGGTTACCAATGCTACTGACACATAAATCTCCAACCTAAACAGTGTAGCCTTGGTTACCTGTGCTACTGACACATAAATCTCTAACCTAAACACTGTAGCCTTGGTTACCAATACTACTGACACACAGGCACCAACTGAATAACCTAAAAACACTGTAGCCTTGCTTACCCCAATACTACAAAGAAGACTTGTTCGTTGTATGCCAACCATTCCTTTTTGTTTCTCCCCAGTTCCTTTGAAGTCGCCTCTGCATGAAGCTCCAAGGTGCATCCCCGTCTCCTTGCCTGCCCTCCATCTCAGCTAGCCTTGGAGAGTTGAGAAGCCCGGAGTGCAAGCCCGGTAGCCAGGCCCAGCACACACCGGGCATGGTCAAGATGGGGTCCAAGCAGGAGGACCAGTGCTTCCCACCCCCGGGCTACAGACCGACGCCCATCAACAAACTGCTCGTGGTAGGTGTGAGGGGGCTTGAACCAGCTTATTGGGTCGGGAGACGGCAATGGACGAGTGTGTTGTGTCAGAGTCAACCTCTGACCAGTGTATTGGGTCAGGGTAACAATTGCTTACTCTGTTGGTTGTTTCAGGGCTGACATTTGTTGCACCTTGTTGGGTCAGGGAAATCATCTGTTTACTGTGCCTGATGGGTCAGAGATATCATGTTTTCTGTGGCTGATGGGTCAGGGGATATCATCTGTTTACTTTGGCTGATGGGTCGGAGATATCATCTGTTTACTGTGGCTGATGGGTCAGGGATATCATCTGTTTACTGTGGCTGATGGGTCAGAGATATCATCTGTTTACTGTGGTTGATGGGTTAGGGATATCATCTGTTTACTGTGGCTGATGGGTCAGGGATATCATCTGTTTACTGTGGCTGATGGGTCAGGGATATCATCTGTTTACTATGGCTGATGGGTCAGGGATATCATCTGTTTACTGTGGCTGATCGGTCAGAGATATCATCTGTTTACTGTGGTTGATGGGTTAGGGATATCATCTGTTTACTGTGGCTGATGGGTTAGGGATATCATTTGCTTACTGTGGCTGATGGGTCAGGGATATCATCCGTTTACTGTGGCTGATGGGTCAGGGATATCATCTGTTTACTATGGCTGATGGGTCAGGGATATCATCTGTTTACTGTGTGGCTGATGGGTCAGGGATATCATCTGTTTACTGTGATGGGTCAAGGATATCATCTGTTTACTGTGGCTGATGGGTCAGAGATATCATTTGTTTAGCGTGATGGGTCAAGGATATCATCTGTTTACTGTGGCTGATGGGTCAGGGATATCGCCTGTTTACTATGGCTGATGGGTCAGGGATATCATTTGTTTACTGTGGCTGATGTGTCACGGATATTATCTGTTTACTATGGCTGATGGGTCAGAGACATCTGTTTACTGTGGCTGATGGGTCAGCGATAATATCTGTTTACTATGGCTGATGGGTCAGGGATATCATCTGTTTTCTGTGGCGGATGGGTCAGGGATATCATTTGCTTACTGTGGCTGATCGGTCAGGGATATCATCTGTTTACTGTGGCAGATGGGTCAGGGATAACATCTGATGGGTCAGGGATATCATCTGATGGGTCAGGGACATTATCTGATGGATCAGGGATATCATCTGATGGGTCAGGATATCATCTGATGGGTCAGAATATCATCTGCTGGGTCAGGGACATTATCTGATGGATCAGGGATATCATCTGATGGGTCAGGATATCATCTGATGGGTCAGGATATCATCTGCTGGGTCAGGGACATTATCTGATGGGTCAGGGATATCATCTGATGGGTCAGGATATCATCTGCTGGGTCAGGGACATTATCTGATGGGTCAGGGATATCATCTGATGGGTCAGGATATCATCTGCTGGGTCAGGATATCATCTGATGGGTCAGGATATCATCTGCTGGGTCAGGATATCATCTGCTGGGTCAGGGACATTATCTGATGGGTCAGGGATATCATCTGATGGGTCAGGATATCATCTGCTGGGTCAGGATATCATCTGATGGGTCAGGATATCATCTGCTGGGTCAGGGACATTATCTGATGGGTCAGGGATATCATCTGATGGGTCAGGATATCATCTGCTGGGTCTGGGACATTATCTGATGGGTCAGGGATATCATCTGATGGGTCAGGATATCATCTGCTGGGTCAGGATATCATCTGATGGGTCAGGATATCATCTGCTGGGTCAGGATATCATCTGCTGGGTCAGGGACATTATCTGATGGGTCAGGGATATCATCTGATGGGTCAGGGATATCATCTGCTGGGTCAGGGATATAATTCTTTGTTACATCAGGCACACTGTCAGTTCCCTGTTTTGGAATAGGGATAATGTGTACGTCCACATCATAACGTCTTGGTAAATTCGTACGTCATAAGGTCACAGATGACTAGTAAAATGACATTTGTATGGCACAAATATTGATAATAAATTGGTATAGTAATCGATTGATTGGGCATAGTAACCGATTTAATGGGTCTAGTAACCGATTGAATGGGTATAGTAACCGATTGAATGGGTATAGTAACCGATTGAATGGGTATAGTAACCGATTGAATGGGTATAATAACCGATTTAATGGGTATAATAACCGATTGAATGGGTATAATAACCGATTGAATGGGTATAATAACCGATTGAATGGGTATAATAACCGATTGAATGGGTATAATAACCGATTGAATGGGTATAGTAACCGATTGAATGGGTATATTAACCGATTGAATGGGTATAGTAACCGATTGAATGGGTATAGTAACCGATTGAATGGGTATAGTAACCGATTGAATGGGTATAGTAACCGATTGAATGGGTATAGTAACCGATTTAATGGGTATAGTAACCGAATGAATGGGTATAGTAACCGGTTGAGTTACGTTGATAGGGCATGGGGCTGCACAAAGGTCAATACAGTTGCTAGGTCAACACAGGAAGTCAATGTTTCGCTCTTGTAGTTATCGCTACTTCACTGAGAAGTGGTGTGTAAGTTTTGTTGCCTGTTATCTTTATGTTTTAATTCCCGTAATTAATTATTTGGATAGAGATGCTAATCTATTTGGCGCTTTTTCCTCAAGAATTCTGACATTTGCCCTCAGCAAATAGAAATGGAGTGGTGCGCCACCTAGCGAATGGTAGCCCTGGACAGCTCGTGCCTCACATTGCCTCGGCCCCGCGTGACTGATTTGCTTTAATTGGCGGGAAATAAATAAAACTAACTTGCCCACTCAGTGATAGTGATTATTCTATTGGCTTTATCACCATTTATCGTATGTCATCTAGTATCTCTCAATAACCAAGCCACAGCAACATTGTACACATTTGGAAACATCATAACTAGTGAAAACATCGGTAGCAAACTCTTGGGACATGCCGACTCATGCTGACTTCGAAATCGGGCCGAATTGTGCTCCCCCCTTCTGAGCTGGTGTCATAATCATATGGCAGTTTATTTTGGTCTAGATCTGCGCCAGTTTCGTTCGGTATCGACGCACTATGGACTCAAATGCCGGGAGTTGAAGTTCAATAAATGCTACAATAACATTATTTCGAGCCTCCATCTCTGCTCATCTTTCCATTTGTTGCGAATGATGAATGATTTATTTGGGATGGAAATAGTAATGTTTGGCGCTTTAGGCCACCTTTTTGACACATCAAGGCTTAATTATATCAGCCATGAAGTCTCCCGGTACAAGGAAGGAGGCATGCCGCAGATGATGGTGCCAGGGTGCGAACCCGTGACCGGTTTGTGTCTGCAGCTGAGCCAGTCCGCTTAATAACTGAACTAGCCACCCGGCGCCCCCTCATCTTTGGTAGAGAATTTCATGTTAAACTGTGGAAATGTGTCGGCTAAACTGATATAGGACCCAGTGCGTAGACCTCAATATTATGTAAGTAATCGCCGGTAGTGATGCGTCTCGTGGTCGCTGGTCGCATTATTATAGTATCGCGTGGGTAGCCCCCCTGCCCCCCCCCCCCCACACACACACACACAACACCCCTGTTGTCACTGACCACCCATAAAGCAACTAATGGTCGTGACCCTCAGAAACCCCCTGCTCACTGTTCATTGTTGCTATATATACATGTACATGTATATATATATATATATATATATATACCTAGATGTCTATGGAGCTTGTGTTACGCGTGCAATCACGCACTGATTCAACTAAGCCAACCCCGGTGTCATCACACACAATAAGCCGCACATAAACACTAAGACCGTACAACAATACAGCGGTTGGCAGAGCACCTGCAACCGCTAAACACCACAACAGATAACAAAGTGTCACATGTAGTAATAGTGTAAACAGTCTAATAACACACGGATTACCGCATGACACTTGCCAACACAAGTCTACGCCAAAAAACAATTCACACATGTCAATTCCCGGCCGCTGGTACCCGCGGCCAAACAACTACCACGTGGGTAGAAATAACATGTTGGCGCTAACCGCCCGAAACCCATCATGGGCCACACTGGGCGGCGATTGACCAATAACAGCAACGGCATTTGCTATTGGTCAATCGTCGGGAATTAAGTTAGTATGAATAAATGTGGAAGGCGAGCCTCGGAGGAGCTCAAGCCGACCACGGACACCCCAACTACAACAGTGCACATCTCTCAGCTTAGTACAAGGTTGGTTACACTTTTTATGTCAACATTATATTTGTATATTGTACTTGTCCATATCCGCTATTGTTATTATTATCACCATTAAAACCCATCAGTATTATTATTATACACTGTTGTCAGAGTTGGTTTATGGAATCCGCACAGGTCGAATCGGTATCCTCCTGCCAAGCGAGTTCCCCCTAAATTAGTCTCAAGTTAAGCGAGAAGAGCAAGTTTAACACTTGGTAGTCCCCATGGCGGGTGAAGGAGAAATGCCCTGCGCCGGTGACAACGGTGAAATGGTCCGCGCCAATAGGGCTGGCGGCCTGTCCAATAGCCCTGGTACCAGGCAGGCTAGGCATATGTGGGTCGAGTCTATATATATGGACTTGAACGCGCCGAAAGCCCCCCTCCGGCTTTGTAGGTTTTGTACCACCAGTATGGCTTATCTGAACCACCCTCCTGACCAATAATGTAGAGATATGTTCTATCGGTGTCCGTGTGAGGGTGAGTGCGGCGGGGTTTGAGCGGGGTGGGTGGGTTAGGGAAGCGTTGAGGGGCGTGGGTCATGTTTGAGTTCTGCGGGTGGGGGGTGAGGGTGAGGGTGAAGATGGTCAGGGTGGCTAAGGGTTGGGGGTGGTGTGGGGAGTGCAGGCGTTGGGCCGCCTTTTTCGTACCCGCTCACTCACTCCTCCACAAATCAAATCTGTGTGCTCTGCCAATACACACATTATGAGAGCCTCGCTCTCGCATTGGTCACCGAACCGCCTTCGAAAGGTCGTTAGACAGTGCGTCTTACTTTATCGGCGGTTGATCTCCGCCCCTTCCCCCTCACCTTACCTCTCCTCCAGTCCTCTCACCTCCACCCCACCCCCTCTCTACCCCCCACCCTCCCTCATCCACACCCCACTCACCTCACCTGCGTCACCTCACATGAGACACTTAACTATTTGGCCATGTACCCGCGTACATACATATAGATCTCTCTCTCCCCCCCCCCCCCTCCCCTCTCCCCCCCCCCCCCATCTCTCTCTCTCTCTCTCTATATATAGGAATATACATGCCAGGACATCATTTGCAATAAGGACTCGATCCTCATGGCGTACACAATACCGAGTGTACGCCGTTATCTGGACGCCCCTGAGCGCTCTGGGATTTTTTTGCCCTCGGGGCAACTGACTCGGATTAGATCTGTGATTATCGCCTCTCGACGGCCGACGATAGCGAGCGACGCATGTTGTGGATTAGACATATACCCGTCGGATAGCCATATCACATGCGTTATTCGTAACTGAGAGTTCAGAGTATACAGCTCTGACTTAGGGATCCTGATGGGGATCCTGAAAGCCAAAGGGCGAAGAAATGTCTCCGCATAATCGGAAAGGGGTGAGAAACGAAACGAGTCTTTTTTTAGGCCAGCTTTGTGCACACGAGGGCTAAATCAGGCCAAGAAACCTCCGGCGACACTGAATGTACCACCACTGAATGATTTGGATAAAATTTATTATGCCCCAGTGTAGGGTTGCTCAGTCTGGGGCTTCGAACCAGAGACCATTTCTTCCATGAGATCCTAAATCGACCAAATCTCGTGTGTCACCCACATCTCGTTTTGACACAGCCACGTGGAGGGTATCGTGCGTGTCCTTTGTGATGTGAAGGATGCTGGGCACAGATACTTCCTGCTGACTGCAGATTTCCCTGTCGACACTGCCTATTAACGAATCCGACGGCAAGATTTTCTGTTGGCTAAATACCACACCCGGATATCATGTGTTAAGTGACTTCGGTGGAACAGGCATGTGAAAACATTTAGGCAATTTTGTACGTGCACCATTCATACAAACTGGTCGGGCTGCCCCAGTGGCTGTGTGGGGTTATTTTATACTTCCGTTTATGTCCAGTACATGATCGCTATTCGCCAGATAGTGCAACCGGATACGTCTTAGTGGATTTCGGGAGAGCGTTCGACAATGGCGGCCTTTTTCTAGTGAAACGTGTGCATTGCTGGTCCTGGGGACCCGATATCCATATCTGAAATCCATACCGGCCCTACATAAGTCGTTCCATTACCATTTATACATATATAAATCTTAACATCTGCAACAGAAAGGAATGAGGCGTTAGGTCCTATACTGGACTCGGGATCCGCCGCTTTCATCGTGTGGCTGTTATCACTATAGTGATGTACAAATGCGGTCGAGGCCTGTGTTGACATTGTGATAATCATGTGTACGGCTGGGTGAACCCCAGCCACTTATTGGTGAACAATGGAGCCTGGTAGTTAGTTAGCCTTGTGGGCTGTAATTGCTCTTGAAAAGGCCAACCTTTGTGGGTCTGTCTAGTTGATGCCAGAGTCCTGGATGTAAGCGCAATGGAAATACGGCAATATTAGGAGAGGGTGTGTTGGCGGCGAGACTGACGTCCGCCGGACCTCTAGTTGCCTTCCCGTGAGACGGGAGCGATCTAGACTCCTGGGATGTGCCTTCGGGTGGAGATTTCTGCATAGGATGACCAGGCGTGGAGAAGAAACCTCCCTAACTCAGTTGGAAGGCTGGCTGAGCTGCGGATCAACAGGTCGCGGGTTCGAACCCTGGCGCGTGCATCGGGGGCAAGTTCCGTCCAACCGCAATTTATTGTCCCGGCAGGATTCTGGGCCCACTTTGACCTTTATGTGCACAAAAGTGGCCTAAAACACCCCAACATTTTTTTTTTCTGGCTTTGGTTCTCAGTAGCCCTGTACCATGGGCAATACGCCGCCCAGTATGAAAGATGGCGGCGATGGGGGCCTCCGGAGTCTGCTGTGTGCCTCCTTTCCTGTGAAACAGGATAAATATGTGTCCAGGACGACGGTTTCAACCCCGCGGGATGAGACTGCAAGCGGCAAGGAAGATCAGGGAACCAGCGGGGTGAGTGTGTGTGTGTACGGGGAACGAGGTCTGTTATATATTATAATTATGGCACAATACTTTTAAGGACAATGATACGTTGATGCCTCCCCCCCCCCACCCCAATGAAATGCACACACCGATCAAATCCGGTGCACGTAGGCGCACTGGAAACAACCTACTCTCATCACCTTTCAATCTGCCGTCACCTTCTCCTGAATGTCCCGTGCTGTTTTGAACGGGGCACTTCGGCATACCGAATGGATGCGCGCGGTCCCATACCCGGGTGAAAGAAGTGTCGGGCGGTATACCGATGAGTAATGTGCGTATTCGGGTTACCTCAGGGATATACCGAGCTACCAAAGAAATGCGCCCAGTGTGGTCACCCTGTTGCCGAGCAGTTAGCGCGTTCGAATATTGGCAAGTGTACTTTACTATGCCAGTTAATTAAGCCACCGGTGCGTGGTTTAAACCGACAAGGTTAGTCTTTTTCGCATATCTTCTTCCATGTGAGAACCCACGAAATTGATTTTCATTGCAAATGGTAGGCCTGAGTCATACGTGAGCTACGCTGCAATGGTTCGCTCTGACATAAACGAACGACCGAGTAGTCCCGGAAACATGGCTCGTCTCTACTTTGATCCTTCCCAGGCTAAATAAAGCGTCATAAATGACATGATTCACAAAAATGAATCAATGACAGCGATACATAAAAATAATCCGGCTTTGCACCATATGAATGAGCCAGTCACGATCCATGGGCCACAGTCTGTCGGATATATAAGCTATTGTATGAATAGTTCGAATGACTTTCCTGGTTTCATCTGTTACTTGTTCCAACTACAGATAAAAGATCACCATTTTATGCTGTCGTTACATTCTGATCTCACAGGTCTCAAGAAACAACCAAGATGTATTAGTCAAGCGGAGGTTCGTTGGATGTAACAATGGCGGTGAGCATTGGCCAGTATGACCAAACGTGCTTCACATTGTTAGGGCCGGCCCCCTAGCTCAGTGGGCTAGAGCACTCGCATTGAACGCTCTGGTCACCTGAGAGCCTAACGGCACGTGGATCGATGTTTCGAGCCCCGCTGTAGCCTTGGTCGCAGGATAAAGATCATGTGGTAAAAACGTGCGCTATGTCGGACAAACAAGTCGGAAAAACAGAGCAGCATGTCACTTTGTTGTCAGTTTCACAGATGAGCACTTTTCACTTGTATCTACCATCAGCTATGATTGTCAAATTCATGCTAACGATCAACGAAAAAGGACTCAAGCGTGGGCGGGGCTTAGCGTCAGAGTGTGGATCGGTCTATTGGGTTACAAGGGCAAGCCATATTTATATATTTATTGTGGAGATGGCTTTGTCTTGACGAACTAGGGCAGTTGTTCTTTTGTCAGAAAGAGATGGACAATTAATTGAAAGAAAAAAAGTAATACTGTTGATATTTCATTTCTTTGTCATCACTGGCTCTGTCCTTGGACAAGATGTTAGCTATGCGTATCGGTTGCAACGAGTTGCATTCACCAAGCAGGTGTGTTGTCTTGTGAATAGGTTAGCGATGCATCGGTTGTAAACTATATGGACATAGCTTCTAAATAGGTTAATATTGCGTGTGGGTGTCGTTTCTAAAGATGTGTGGGGGAGTCGTTTGTCACGAGGTAAGGGGGTGTCGCTTGTAAAGAGGTGAGGGGGCTTCTTTTGTAAGGAGGTGACGGGGTGTCGTTTGTAAAGAGGTTTGTCGTTGGGTGGTTGAGGATAGGAATATTGAAGTGTTTTTTACCGGTGGGGGTGGGGGGGTGGTGTCTGTGTCATTGTTTGTATTGACTATCGCGGTATTGACATAAGAGGTACGTCGCCGACGTCATTCTCTCTATATCTATGACGAGGGTACCATTAATCAGTCATTGGGCCTGAGATTACGTACTGTGTCGTGTTCCTCGATATCCACCTGGTTATAGTGGACATGCCCACAGCCTGAAGCCACGCCCAGACCGATGGCCCTGGGGCAAAAGTACGATGGCAAGGGAGGTGGGTAGTGGGGGGGGGGTGCGGCCGATGGCCCGGGTGTACGAGGCCAATGGAGGTGGGTGGTAGAGAGGGGGGTACGGCCGATGGCCCGGGCGTACGAGGGCAATGAAGGTGGGGTGTTGTGGTGGGGTGGGGGGGGGGCTTCTTTATGGGACCTATTGGTTTGACACTGAGATTGACCCAATTTCGCCATCACTAGTAATACGATTTGTTTTAACAGTTAAAGAGGCTCATGTATGAGATAGTTGCCTTACTAAAGCCAATTCTACCGGATTGGGCGCCAGTTACGTTACACTCCAATAAAGTCAAGTCAAACTTTATTTGTTTATTTCTGCATTTGCTTAAATATAAACGCAAAATATGACAGAGTAAACTTGGCCCCCGAGTTGTCTCGTGTTACACCGAACCCAATATCATGTTACTTTGTTGTCAATTTCACAGATGAGTACTTCTCACTTGTACCTACCATCAGCTATGATTGTCAATTTCATACTCACGAGTAAGGAAAAAGGACTCAAGCGTAGGGGGGACGGGGCGGGGCCTAGCGTTGGATTATAGATCGGTTTATTGGTCCCGGGGTCGATTCCGGGCATGAGTACCTAATCCCCGGGACCTAATCTGGAGCAGGTGTCACCCATTCATCGTACAGGGAGGTTCCTTCGAAGTTGGTCGATTTTAACCCGCGTATGCACGAAAACGGCCTATAATTTTATATATTCTTTATTTCTCATCAGTATATTCTTATTTCTCATCAGTCGTCCTCCTGGTTGGTCACGGGGTGGTCACCTGGTGGCTTCTGGATCACGTGGTTGCTCCTCGGGGTCACGTGGTGGCTCCGGTGTTACGTGGTGACTTCGGGGTCACGTTGTGGCTTTCGGGGTCACGTGGTGACTTTGGAGTCATGTGGTGGCTTTCTTAGCAATAGTGGGTTATAGCACTCGCCTAGGGTACTCTGGCCACCCGGTGGTTCGACCCCCGCCGTGGCCATGTCTGTGTGGTCGCAGGCTAAGGATCTCATGTCTTCGCAGTAAGGGGTTACACCCCGGGGACATGGCTCCACTCCCGCTTCCTTTTCCCATGGACGCGATATGACCTAATGTGGTCAAAGCGTCCTGAATATACAAATCGTCACCCCGTCACCAAGCCGCGCACCGTCACCCCGCCTCGTCACCGCGCCACGCCCGGTCACCCCGCCCGGTCACCCCGCCTCGTCAACCCGCCCCGTCACCCCGCCCCGTCACCCCGCCCCGTCTCCCCGCCCCGGCTATATGTTGAATTTGAATTACCATGTAACAATGCGGACATCTGCAGTCGCTCGCCAACCACTCGGGATGATGACGTCACACTGACGTCACGTGTTGCCGCGTATGTGTTAATAGATGAGGGTTATTTATAGTGGAAACCGCTAGAGAGGAGGGCAGGTTCCCACCGATGGCCCTCGGAATCATTATAAACGCCTAACCATCGGTTACATGATAATGTAACCAATGATTTATTTACGAGCAATACAATGATTTATTTACGAGCAATGCAACTTACGCCGTTATGCAACAGTTATTATGCTGCCTCCATGATAATACAACAGTTATTATGCTGCCTCCATTATCATGCAATTGATTATTTCGTCAGTAGTATCGAAAGAAAATAATTGACCGCTGTAATGCATATGCTATTACATCGATTCGTATTTCTGCCGTAGTTTACCGTGTATATAGTATGATACTACGCGATTATTATGCCCCCCCACCCCCCAATACACCGTTCCACACTCCGTGCTAAGCTCCGCCCACGCTTGAGTCCCTTTCCATTAAGCGTGAGTATGAAATTGACAATCATAGCTGATGGTAGGTACAAGTGAAAAGCACTCGTGTCTGAAACTGACAAGAAATTGACCTGCTGCTTTGTTTGTCGGACTTGTTTGTCGGACATAACGCTCGCGGAGGACCTGTTTTCGCCACATCGTTGGATAAAAGCTACAGTGACGTCATTCAATGATGGACAGCCTGGATCGGTCCGTTCGCCACGTGGCGTGCCGAACCTCCCGTCAGACTTTTCATATTGCGAAGCGTCGCTGAATGGGGGAATTAAGTAAACCACAACAATGATACAACGTAGCCCCTAGCGGGCTTGCGGAAGGCAGAGAGTCTGTTTTAGTTTTATAAGACATGAAACAACTCTGCCTCTTATGTCTGCAGCTGTGGCCTTCGCGAGGGATCAGTCGTAGTATGCCCGACAATCCCTTCCCTTCCCCACCCCTCTCTGTCCTTCCCCGCTCATCCGTGCCCCTCTCCACCCTTCCCCGCTCTTCCCCGCCCGTCTCCGCCCGTCTCCGCCCTTCTCCGCCCCTCCCCTTACCCCCCCAACCCTTCCCCAAGCGTACAATACGTCGTGTAGAATACCGCCACGCCCCCTTCCCCCGCCATCCTTCCCCCATAACCCCCTTCATGTCCGAGACTTGTAAGAGAGAGACTGCGTGGTGGCCACCCGATCCGACGATATAGGTATTGATCTCGATATGGAAAGATAATTCTCGCTGCCGGTTTCCTCTTTCCTAGTCACCCTCCCCGCCTCCCCACCGTCCCCTCTGCACTCAATTTCCTTGCATTTCGTCTTTAGCCAGATTTCCTCTGATGTCCACCGGTGCAATTAGCAGATTAATGGGCCCCGCGTGTATGAATGGACACACGACAGTGGCCCGAAACGTCAAACCGCGCTTACCTGCCTGGCTGGGCCTGTAGCTCAGTGGGACGCGTGCCAGTGTTTGTATGTATGCGCGTGTATGATTTGTGGTAATTACTGTGATGAACCAGCTTCACCTGTATCTCCCGGTCGCTCCCCCCCCCCCCCCCCCACCCTCCAAACCCTCCGCCTGCCCTCCTCCACCCCCACACCTGCTGCTACCCGGCCTCCTTTTCCTTACCCCTTGCTGGGCCTCTTCCCACCACAGGCACAGTAAATCGACTGACACAGAGGGGGGGGGGGGGGGGGGGTCCGCACGGCCTACTAATAAACAAGAAGGTGTCCAACTCAGCCCGCTGAGCGCCTACCCACCCTCGCTTCAAGACCCCAAAGCCCCCTCTTACCGGCTTTGCCTCGTCCACTCAATGCCGTAATCTGCTTCCCGGGTAATTTATCTTGCTTTTCAGCCAAAAAACTACATATCTAACTCATCTAGACACCACGACACAAGCATTTATTCCGCTTACGAGGTAAACCAGCAAGCTCCCTCGTTCCCTGGTCGGCCATTTCGCGCGACAACGTGAGATTTCAGCCGTGATTTTGAAAGGGACGACTGTGATTGGCCAGACCGCGAAAGTTTGAAATTACGGTGACAGCGCGTGTTTGTTATGGCAAGCCGATGTGGAGTTTAATAGAGCAGTCGCACACATGTTCAAATATTGGCACATGTCCCAATAAAATACATATGTTCAAATTAATTTTACATATGTTCAAATACATTTTACATTTGTTTAAATTAATTTTACATTTGTTCAAATATAATTTTACCTATTTGAACATACGTGCCATTCATTTGGATACATGTATAATTTAATTACACATAAGTCCAATTCATTTAACATATGTAACATTGAATTGTACCTATGTCCAAATAACTTATGTGCAAATAATTTGTCCATAAATTACAATTGACTTCTACATGTGTCCAGTAGGCACAATTTCAAAATTATTGAGACCATTAAATCAACCGTGAGTGGTACCCGAATGTGAAGCATTTCTCGTCCAAATGGAGGCAGCTGCTTCCCGGTATGAAGCCCAGCAGGCTCAAACAGGTGAATAATGCATACATAAAAGGATAAACTTATTACGTATACAAGCTCTGCAAGCATAATCGGAGCATGTACATTGTACATGTAACAAATCGTGACACAATGTCTTTGGAGGGAGTAATATTAGCATGATCAAATTCCAGGTTGAATGTAAATCGATGCTGAGACCCAGGTGCCTTACCGCGTGGTTTAATTAACCTTAAGAACTAGACTCATGACTCCATTTTCCAAGCATACAAATTAACCTTTTTCAGACTATTTAGACTCTGCGGTGACTTAGACCCTTGAGTGTCTTTCAGATCCTTGCAATGAGTGTTTTCAGACTATTGAGTGTCTTTCAGACCCTTCTAGAGTATCACACCCCTGGCTATATCTTCCAATGTCGGTGTCTGTCGGACCCCATGTATTTGTGGGACCTATAGGTACCTCTCGGACTCTATATTTCTGTCAGGTCCTATAGGTTTCTGTCGGACCCCATGTATTAATTTCTTTGCTCGTAAAATTATGATATGTCATTAAATTAGCATATAAAATTACGGTTATGAGCTCGTAACTCGTAAAACCAGGCCCAGAACTTCTGGCATATGATTATTTAATCTGAATCGTCATGAATTAATCATATTAGGATATTATTAACCACATAAGACAGGGAAGATATTAGTAATAACTGCGATGGAACCTTAACCAAAATATGACCTAGGCTTCTGATATTCCCTGATTTTTGCCTTATTTTTTTCTAAAATGAAATTCCCAGGTTTTTCTCTGCAAGGATTTTTTTGTTCATTTTCCGTTTTCCTGATCTGTAGGAACCCTGATATGGGCACATTTAGATATGCGAAAATGATTTGAACGTTTGTGCAAATGATTTGAACATTCGTGCAAATGATTTGAACATTTGTGCAAATGATTTTTGTGAAAATGATTTGAACATTTGTGAAAATGATTTGAACATTTGTGCAAATGATTTTTGTGAAAATGATTTGAACATTTGTGAAAATGATTTGAACATATGTGCAAATGAATTGGACATGGGCAAATATTTGAACATTAATGTGCAAATACTCCATTAAATTTCACTTTGGCTTGCCATCGCTTGTGATTGGAAGCAGCCAAAAGTAAACCGGAAGTTATCAGTCTCGTAATGGCCGACCAGGGAACGAGGGAACTTGCTGGTTTACCTCGTAAGCGGAATAAATGCTTGTGTCGTGGTGTCTGGATGAGTTAGAGATGTAGTTTTTTGGCTGAAAAGCAAGATAAATTACCCGGGAAGCAGATTACGGCATTGAGCGGACGAGGCAAAGCCGGTAAGAGGGGGCTTTGGGGTCTTGAAGCGAGGGTGGGTAGGCGCTCAGCGGGCTGAGTTGGACACCTTCTTGTTTATTAGTAGGCCGTGCGGACCCCCCCCCCCCCCTCTGTGTCAGTCGATTTACTGTGCCTGTGCTTCCCACCCACCCCCACGCCCACCCCCACCCCAACACACCCACCGACAGGTCTTTAAACTTGGCTCCGGCCCATTGTGGCACCCCCCCCCCACCAACCCACACGGTTTAAGAGCTGCGGCCCACGGTGACACCCCCCCCCCCCCAACCGGGCCCACCCACCCGTCCTTAACCCGCGGCAGCCTGTATATAGATATGTGCGCACCGTGTGTGGGTTGGTGAGTGTGTCGCGCCAGTTTGTTTGTCGCACCTGACAACTGTGAGGCGAGGAGGGGCCGCGGAACCGAACGGCAGCTGGGCGGGATGCATGCAGCCCGAGGCTGCGGGTGTCACCACCCGTGTTAACGGCCGGCTGTCACTCCGACCGCTGACACCGTCACCGACACTGACGCTGACACTGACGTCGCCAAGGCAGCGCTGCAGCGGTGACAGTCCCGCTTCATTGCCCTGACCTTTTTGGCAATCCTCTCCGACCGATCCCGGGACGTGGTAGTTCGGGCCCCCAGTGGATACGACGAACGAACCACTACCCCCACCACCCCCTCACCGTCATACCTGAGCACGGCGTCTCTCTCCCCCGGCCGGCGGGGGACGCCAGTGTCTCTCACCCTCCCACCCCCGGGACGATTTGGATCCCTGGGTAACAGGTGGCTGGCTTAACAAGGTGAGCGTCACTATCCCGCGGAATTGTGAACTAAAAGTCTGCCGTTTATCCCGTTAGGCGGTGCCGCGAGCGGTACTCGTGTTTCATTCTCCATGGCGTTGGTGGATGCGATGCTCGCCGGATACTGTTTAACGATTCAGCCGTTGGTTGGTACAGGAAGGCCGTCGTAGTGTCCGTTTACCGTGCTGTTGGTGGGGATGTGGGAGAGCCTACTGCTGGATTCAGCATTCAGATAGCTGAGTGCATCCCTGAATGTAAGCAGTCTTCTGATCGGGCGTGGCTGGCGTGGTCCATTGCTTGACAAATGTCGAACGACGCACCTTTGGAAGCATGTCTAGATGTGTCTAGCGGGGCCAAGACGTAATTATTTGCGAACGTGTATAGAAGATAACAGATATAGACAGGTACTTTAATATATATCATCTACACAATTTTTAATGCGTCGTATATCATCTACACAACTATTAATGTGTCTCGACTACCTAGTCTCGCACTCTCGCATGAATGTACTTATAGACGCGTGTGCAGACGAGGTAGGTATCTAGACGTCTGTATAGCCATGTGCAGACGAGGTGGACCTTTATTAGACGTCTCTAGCCATGTGCAGACGAGGTAGGCCTTCAGACGTCTGCATAGCCATGTGCAGACGAGGTAGGCCTCTAGACGTCTGTATAGCCATGTGCAGACCAGGTAGGCCTCTTGACGTCTGTATAGCCATGTGCAGACGAGGTAGGCCTTCAGACGTCTGTATAGCCATGTGCAGACGAGGTAGGCCTTTAGACGTTTGCATAGCCATGTGCAGACGAGGTAGGCCTTCAGACGTCTGTATAGCCATGTGCAGACGAGGTAGGCTTTCAGACGTTTGTATAGCCATGTGCAGACGAGGTAGGCCTCTAGACGTCTGTATAGCCATGTGCAGACGAGGTAGGCCTTCAGACGTCTGTATAGCCATGCGCAGACGAGGTAAGCCTCTAGACGTCTGTATAGCCATGTGCAGACGAGGTAGGCCTCTAGACGTCTGTATAGCCATGCGCAGACTAGGTAGGCCTCTAGACGTCTGTATAGCCATGTGCAGACGAGGTAGGCCTCTAGACGTCTGTATAGCCATGTGCAGACGAGGTAGGCTTTCAGACGTTTGTATAGCCATGTGCAGACGAGGTAGGCTTTCAGACGTTTGTATAGCCATGGGCAGACGAGGTATGCCTTCAGACGTCTGTATAGCCATGTGCAGACTAGGTAAGCCTCTAGACGTCTGTATAGCCATGTGCAGACTAGGTAAGCCTCTAGACGTCTGTATAGCCATGTGCAGACGAGGTAGGCCTCTAGACGTCTGTATAGCCATGTGCAGACGAGGTAGGCCTATAGACGTCTGCATAGCCATGTGCAGACTAGGTAAGCCTCTAGACGTCTGTATAGCCATGTGCAGACTAGGTAAGCCTCTAGACGTCTGTATAGCCATGTGCAGACGAGGTAGGCTTTCAGACGTTTGTATAGCCATGTGCAGACGAGGTATGCCTTCAGACGTCTGTATAGCCATGTGCAGACTAGGTAAGCCTCTAGACGTCTGTATAGCCATGTGCAGACTAGGTAAGCCTCTAGACGTCTGTATAGCCATGTGCAGACCAGGTAGGCCTTCAGACGTCTGTATAGCCATGTGCAGACGAGGTAGGCCTCTAGACGTCTGTATAGCCATGTGCAGACGAGGTAGGCCTTCAGACGTCTGTATAGCCATGTGCAGACGAGGTAGGCCTTCAGACGTCTGTATAGCCATGTGCAGACGAGGTAGACGTCTGTATAGCCATGTGCAGACGAGGTAGGCCTTTAGACGTCTGTATAGCCATGTGCAGACGAGGTAGGCCTCTAGACGTCTGTATAGCCATGTGCAGACGAGGTAGGCCTTCAGACGTCTGTATAGCCATGTGCAGACGAGGTAGACGTCTGTATAGCCATGTGCAGACGAGGTAGGCCTTTAGACGTCTGTATAGCCATGTGCAGACGAGGTAGACGTCTGTATAGCCATGTGCAGACGAGGTAGACGTCTGTATAGCCATGTGCAGACGAGGTAGACGTCTGTATAGCCATGTGCAGACGAGGTAGGCCTTTAGACGTCTGTATAGCCATGTGCAGACGAGGTAGGCCTTCAGACGTCTGTATAGCCATGTGCAGACGAGGTAGACGTCTGTATAGCCATGTGCAGACGAGGTAGACGTCTGTATAGCCATGTACAGACGAGGTAGACGTCTGTATAGCCATGTGCAGACGAGGTAGGCCTTTAGACGTCTGTATAGCCATGTGCAGACGAGGTAGGCCTTTAGACGTCTGTATAGCCATGTGCAGACGAGGTAGGCCTCTAGACGTCTGTATAGCCATGTGCAGACGAGGTAGGCCTTCAGACGTCTGTATAGCCATGTGCAGACGAGGTAGACGTCTGTATAGCCATGTGCAGACGAGGTAGACGTCTGTATAGCCATGTGCAGACGAGGTAGACGTCTGTATAGCCTTGTGCAGACGAGGTAGGCCTTTAGACGTCTGTATAGCCATGTGCAGACGAGGTAGGCCTCTAGACGTCTGTATAGCCATGTGCAGACGAGGTAGGCCTTCAGACGTCTGTATAGCCATGTGCAGACGAGGTAGGCCTCTTGACGTCTGTATAGCCATGTGCAGACGAGGTAGGCCTCTTGACGTCTGTATAGCCATGTGCAGACGAGGTAGGCCTTCAGACGTCTGTATAGCCATGTGCAGACGAGGTAGGCCTCTAGACGTCTGTATAGCCATGTGCAGACGAGGTAGGCCTTAACACGTCTGTATAGCCATGTGCAGACCAGGTAGGCCTCTAGACGTCTGTATAGCCATGTGCAGACGAGGTAGGCCTTCAGAGGTCTGTATAGCCATGTGCAGACGAGGTAGGCCTCTAGACGTCTGTATAGCCATGTGCAGACGAGGTAGGCCTTCAGACGTCTGTATAGCCATGTGCAGACCAGGTAGGCCTCTAGACGTCTGTATAGCCATGTGCAGACGAGGTAGCCCTTTAGACGTCTGTATAGCCATGTGCAGACGAGGTAGGCCTCTAGACGTCTGTATAGCCATGTGCAGACGAGGTAGCCCTTTAGACGTCTGTATAGCCATGTGCAGACGAGGTAGGCCTTTAGACGTCTGTATAGCCATGTGCAGACGAGGTAGGCCTTCAGACGTCTGTATAGCCATGTGCAGACGAGGTAGGCCTCTAGACGTATTCTATATATGGACACGTGCTCATGATACTATTTTGTGTCAACGCGCGTGGTTTCATATTGTTGCATATTATAGAAATGGAGCGCGTGCGCAAGAAATGGTCGCAATGAAGAGATTTTCTCCTTTGTTATATATAGTGCTATGACTCACGTATCTGGCTTGGACCGTCCCATGCCCCTTAAGGCACCAAGCCAAATTCGAGTCATTCCCTGTATGGATGGTCGGATGTCCCGCAACGTGACACAAAGAAACCGTTTTTCTTCCTTGATGATCTGGACTGGACTGAATGAATTGTTGATACCCCGGGTATAGCAATAGCCCCTTCGTTATATAAAGGGAGGCATTTTTGACATCAGCAACTCATCCGGAATGAATAGCCGCGGTGATGTCTCATGCCTCGGCCTATCAGGTATCCCCTTGGCACTTGCCCCTGGCTATTGAGGTAATCTCGCTGTATATAACAGGCATTTATCACATGGGTCGTGACGGCATGCCACATCTCCAATCGGCCAGTTTCCTGTTTTATCCGCCACGCGGCGCGCGCTGCGCATCCAATGGAAGAGTAATCAGCCCGGTGTGGATCTATAGGACTATTTTTGTACGGCAGGTGTGACACATTTGCCCGCTTTTGGTTGTTAGATTACAATAGTTTCCCTATGTGTCCGTCTCGGGCGTGGCTACGTATCAAGGGTTTCCTTTCTCGCTCGACGTTTTTTATTCCATGCATTTGGTTTTAAGCTTCTGGATATATATATATATATTATATCAGGGGCGGATCTAGGATTTTGGAAGGGGACTGGGTTGCGACGGGGGGGGAGGGGGGGGGGGGGCAACCCGCGACTTGCAAGTGTCCACCAAATTTTGACAAGCGGGCCCCCCCCCCCGGGGAGGTGGGGTTGGAATTTATTTCGACCTTAACAGTCCTTAACCTACCCTTAAACAATCCGCCCCCCCTTGGCTCCACCTGGGTTGCATCTACAAAATGTCTTTTCCAATGTATTTCGTTGGAAAGCTCGACTTTTACAGTGTATGCTCAAGTTTCCAAGGGGGGGTTGCAACCCTCCTGCCCCCCCCCCCCTTCCCCCCTCCCCCCTCCCCCAGATCCGCCCCCATATATATATTACCAAAAGCACGATGGAACGCCATCGAAAAATTCACGCGTATCGACATTAACCCATGTGATATGGTGAGTAGGGGATCGGTTTTCGTTGCCGTAGCAGCCAGCAGACTAATTGTGGCGTGCCAAGTGCATGCATAATAACATACGGTAACACCACGGTGACGTCACCTTCCTTTAGGCGCCGCTGTAGAGTGCTTCACGGTAGCTAGGCAACCATGGGATGCGTCCATAGCGACGAGGAGTTCCGCCGCGACGACGGCACCGGAAGTGACATGGGCGCCGTGTCTGGCGTCGCCTTCTACCACCTGGCGGAGAAGGTTCCGAACCACCGCCAGGGGGACGCCGCGTCGTCCGTCATCGCGTTCCCGAACAACGTTTACAAATTGACCGGAAGTGGTTCCGAATACGGCGCCTACGGTCACAACTACTTGAACAACACCGAACAGCCACCGAATCGGAGTCGCAACGTAAACGCCGACGACAACGCGACGCTGAGAGAAGGTTACCTCAATACGGATAAAAAGCCGACGTCGTCGGCCGACGCGTCTCCGCGGTCCAGGAACAAGTACCTATTAACGCCCAGCTCCTTGGACTTGGATGCCGCGGGGATCACCAGCTTCCCGGGCCTGGAGGACCTGGTGGCCATCCCCCGGGAGTGGCACTTCCCCAGATGGGGCACCCACAAGAAGTGCACGCTCTGCCAGAGCGACCTGGCGCCGGACGCCGCCGCGGAGGCGGATTCCGGAGTCGTCCCGCTCAAACTGCGCATCCGGCACATGGGGCGTTCGGGATCGCTCCAGAAGGCCAAGCAGAACAACCTGAAGGCGGCGTCGTTGGCGGCGGCGGTGGCGACCCAGGCGGCGGCCAAGCCATGCGCCATGACGCTGGCCCGCTTCCTGGCTATGGTAGGCCGTGTCTCCTATCCTTTGCGACGTCTCTGGATCTCGGTGTTTGTGGTGGTGTTCCTGGATCCTGTCGTGTGTGGCTTTTGTGGTATAACGTGGTCGGTGGTTAATTGTGTCTCTGGATATTGTCCCTGGATAGATATTGTTGTCTGTCTTCCTGGATATTGTTGTCTGTGTCCCTGAATCGTGTTGTGTGTCTCTCTGTATCTTGTTGTATGTCTCCCTGGAACTTGTTGTCTGTCTCTCTGGATCTGGTTGTCTGTCTCCCAGGAACTTGTTGTGCATCTCCTTGGATCTTGTCGTCGTTGTTCCAGGATACTGTTGTGTGTGTCCCTGGATGTGGGTATATTTACTATCCCGTGGTCTGTGTTAGATCCTCTTTATGGACACACAGATGGCTTAAAAAGCCAATCCATCCATCGTTCCTGGTCGAACAAATGTTCATAATTGTGGCATTTTCGCACCTAATGCATTCCTTTCAGGTTACTTTGCCACGTGGTCAACTGAATGTTGATATTGTAGGTTCCAGGTGTCGGAGTTATGTTGTGGGGGCCGAGTGCCACGCATTATAATGTGACTGTTTGACAACTTCATTATGGAAAGTGGTTATCTTTAGTTAGTGTATTGGCAAAAAAATCTATTCTGCAAACATAACTGGACATGTGCGTTGAATGTTGTCACTACCTGGGGGTTCTGAGGTACGTAGGGTAACAGCACCGAAGAATATATATATACACACTTACACTCCCGCAATGTGGCTTCTTCCGGCGTACTCCTCTGCAAATTAAACTCCATGTGGCGTTCAAAGGTGGCGCCACTGTTTCCACCCCGCGACGTTGCACTGAATCGATAGCTCCGGGGTTCGAATCCCGGATCCGGGCACCTAATCTGAGGCATGGTTTATCCCTTTATCCGTCATCGTCCCGGGAGGTTCCAGTTAACCCTGCGAAAGCGAATTCTTTTCGTAGATTTCCATGCCTGCGTGGGCTTTATTAATATTTCCTCCTCGGTGCGTTAAGCACGGCGTCCAAGCTCGCGTGAAGGCCATGGCCAATGCGGATCAGCGTGAGGTGGCCACTGACTGATTGCCTCACGCTGGTCGCTCTGCCTGATCACCGGATTCCCGGAAACGTGTTGACCACGATTGGCAGAGAGCGGTTTCCGGCCAAAAAGGGACAAAAGACTCGCGTTGGCGTGGTTGGAGCGACCGGGACGGACGCACGGACGGCACGGTGGAGGTTGGTTGGTTGTATGTTCAGGACGCTTTAACCGCTTTTGTTCATCTCGCGTCAATGGGAGAAGGAAGAGAGAGTGGAACCATGTCCCCGGGGGTAACCCCCTACTCTTTGCGAAGTAGGACGTGGGATCTTTATCTCGCGACCACAAAGACATGGCCACAGCGGGGCTCTAACCACCGATCCACGTGCCGTTAGGCTCTCAGGTGATCGTACGTTGGAGGTAGCGATGAGCCAAGCGTCCAGCAATATCCGCCAGTACTCTTGATCCAAGAAAAAAGAAGCATGAGCTCATTGCCCCAACCCCCCAGGGGCCACCCCAACGCTCTTTTATGGCAATATAGTGGTGTGCTAACCGACGTACAGGAAAGGTTCTCTAGCTTTGATGGCAATGAGGCGTTCAACACCAATCTACACGTAACCTGCCCTCTCTGTCCTCGTCCCAAAGGTGGCCTAAAGCACCAATCTACACATAACCTGCCCTCACTGTCCTCGACCCAAAGGTGGCCTAAAGCACCAATCTACACGTAACCTGCCCTCTCTGTCCTCGACCCAAAGGTGGCCAAAAGCACCAATCTACACGTAACCTGCCCTCACTGTCCTCGACCCAAAGGTGGCCTAAAGCACCAATCTACACGTAACCTGCACTCACTGTCCTCGCCCCAAAGGTGGCCTAAAGCACCAATCTACACGTAACCTGCCCTCACTGTCCTCGACCCAAAGGTGGCCTAAAGCACCAATCTACACGTAACCTGCCCTCACTGTCCTCGACCCAAAGGTGGTGCAGCATCTATCACCTTGGCAACGTATCCCTTCACTGCAACTGTAGTTCTTGTTCTTCATTGTGTGTGGAATAATTACGACAGCGTGATAATGACATTGACCCAGTTTCCCCTTATGATGTCACGTGAAGCATTCAGTGCAAGGCGCACCTGGTTGTCTTTCTCTTTCACCTGCAAACACCTCATTCACTCCACGTGTCCGGTGCCTGTGGGTCTGCCAATGCTACAGGGCCTTAGAAGGCTCTGATTTGTATGGAGGGTTACTGTATAGCGTTGTATCGATTCCTCATCATGGCGCCTTTGTAATAGATGGACTGCCCTCCGAATTATAGGTCTGTACACGAAATGTTTTCAGACCGGGAACCGAAGATCCGCGATTTGTGTATGGAGACGAAAGCGAGAATGGCATTAGCGTGATTAGCGTTAGGTAAGCGCAGGTTGCTGAAGATTCTGCGTCATATTTTTGGTCTTACAGCACTCAATGACGTATAGCACAGGAAATGGGTTACTGTTGTAACTGTAGACGTGGGTTGTCCTGATGCTGAAGCAGCCACTCGATTAATTTCAAATGAAAGTAGTTAATTAAAAAGATCATTGCCACAGTGTAAAGGGAGATGATTTGTTGCAATTTTTTTTTCACCGCCCGCTGCAAGAAAAGTGGAGTTTTTGTGTACTACGTTATTGAAGTTTGGGCATTGTAGGCGCTTTTGTTATAGCCAGGTATTGCTCGAATGTATACCACTTTGCCATTTAAGCTCAGATGTATACCATTTTGCCATTTGAGTTAAAATATATTCCTTTTGCTTCAAGAAAAGTGTAAATTTCTTAAGAGAACAATGAAAGAGATCGGATGGTGCGTCACTTTAGTTCACTTCTACAAGACAATCTGACATTCTTTATTCAGAGACAAAAATGCTGTATGAGTAACCGTAATGCATTGAAAGGCTTTTGTGTGGGAGGGGTTAGTTAGGAGGTGACGCAGCGATCTTAACGCCTTGAAATAAACCTACGTAATACCCCACCTCGTATAACATGTATACCTACACATAACGTGCCGGTATCTGCACATCGGCATATGCGTCTTGATAAATCTTCCTTTGTGTTTTTTGAAAGATATTCTAACCTTTGAAACCTTTGAAATATGTTTGTTTTTTTCCCCGTTTGTTTCAGTCAGTGCAGGGACGCTGCTGTTTTCATTATGGGTGTATTGAGTAAGTCATTGCTGCTGCTTTCTGATGTGTTGGGTTTTCAGTAAGTGGCGTGGGGGATGGTTGTGGGATGGCAAGGGGGTATGGGGCTGCGGCCTTGACATCCCCAGCGATTGGGCGATAATAGGTGTTAATTGACTGCCCTTTTTCTTGCAGAACGCCCTTGACTTGACGGCCCCAGCCAGCGACGCTCTGCTGAAAAACCGGAAGAACGCGTGGGTGCAGCTCGCCGGTCACCCAGGTAACAGTGACGTCACAATGGCTATTATCTTATAGAAGCGTTAGAGGAAACGGCTTGGGTGTCTTGGGGTCGATGTAATTCTTCATTGTGTTAATGATTGTTCGGCGAAGGAAAAATGTATGGTGGAACCGTGGGAATAGGGTTGAGTTCTCTGCATGGGTGGTTAGGTGGAGGGGGAGAGGTGGGCGGGAGGGAGGGGCCTTCCGCTGTGGTTACACCTCCACCAGAGCGCTGTGAAATGTACGGCAATTATAGGCAGAAGACTCACTGCAGGTTTCGTCCTTAGTTATAGTAATTCCTGTGTTAAGCAAATACGGGTACTTGCTTACACCTGTCGTTCTGTTATATGCCTCTTCAGGTTGGTTGGCTGTATATTCAGAACGCTTTAGCCACTTTTGGTCATATCGCGTCAATGGGGGAAGGAAGGGAGAGTGGAGCCATGTCCCCGGGGGTAACCCCCTACTCTTTGCGAAGAAGGACATGGGATCTTTATCCTGCGACCACACAGACTTGGCCACAGCGGGGCTCGAACCACCGTGGCCAGAGCACTCAAGGCGAGCGCTCTAACCCACTGAGCTATCGCGCCGCCCCCTGCCTCAGCGAAGCAGGCCTGCGCAATAAGACGTGGCACTGTGACGTCACAAAATGACGTCCACTTTAACCATTCTATTGCATGGACTCCGGGATATATTCTCGTGTCTTCTGTGTTTCAACGAGACTGTTTGGCAAGGCCAGATCTAGTTAGGGTCGCTGACGTCACAAAATGGCGCGCCTGCATGTGCCCCAAAGTGGCCTAAAACACCAACATTTCAATCTTCATTTGGTGAAATGTTGATGTTTCAGGCCGCTTTGGTGCTCTGGAAGGCCAAATAAGGCCGCGAAACCTCCCGGGAGGGACAATGAAGTGGGGTGGGATGAAACTTGCCTAGTTGCGTACCGACTGGGGTGGGGAGGCTCCCATGCGATAGTGCGTGTGGGTGTGTTCTCTGGGTTGCCGCGTGTGTGTTCTCTAGGTTGCCGCGTGTGTGTTCTCTTGGTTGCCGCGTGTGTGTTCTCTGGGTTGCCACGTGTGTGTTCTTTTGGTTACCACGTGTGTGTCCTCTGGGTTGCCACGTGTGTGTTCTTTTGGTTACCACGTGTGTGTCCTCTGGGTTGCCACGTGTGTGTTCTCTGGGTTGCCACGTGTGTGTTCTCTGGGTTGCCACGTGTGTGTTCTTTTGGTTACCACGTGTGTGTCCTCTGGGTTGCAGGTTCCTTCGCCCCTGCCGGACCGCACACCATCTGGAAGAAGCGGCTGACGAAAGAGAACAATGAGACGGTTGTGTACCGGGCACTCATGAATGACGTCATCAAAGATGTCATTCCCAAGTTTTACCGGGAGGTAGAATACAATGGAGACAGTATCCTTATGGCTATTCAGACGTTTTTTTTTTTAAAGTCATGTGAAATATATTTTGGAATTGATGGGATTTTAGTAGGTACATTGACGATTGATGTAGATAAATTGATGTGATTTTAGTAGGTAAATTGATGTGATTTTGGCAGGTAAATTGATGTGATTTTAGCAGGTAAATTGATGTGATATATTTTAAGTTTAAAGGTTTAAGTTTATGTGAATTGTATGACCTGGTTAGTGCGGGAATCATCTATGATTGATGTTTTTCTAAATATCTTGTATTGATTAATAAAAGCATAAAAGACCCATGGAGAATTACATATACAAATTGTAGTATTCTGCTTACATTAATCGACTCCTATAAAAGACGGAAGTGTTTTTAGGTTATGTTAGTCGTGATCTTTCCCTATCGTGGTGGATACCAAGCAGGATGTATACCCAAAATGACCCAGAGTCGCCAATTTCCGTTACGTTCGAATTACGTGTCGTTGTGTTTGGCGGAAGTGACCCTTGACCCTAGCGTCCAGTTTTCATTGAAATCGAGGACTTGTTGCAACACTTCACGAATCCCGCCATAATGGACATCAAGATTGGAACGAGGTCAGTGACAGTGAAGCGGATCCCATGCACCGCCATGACACTCGGTGACTCCAGTGGTGCTTATTCAGTTAGGGCCCGACCATTGGATGTTGACGGGGCGACCGGCAAATTAATTTTTTGGCAATCTAAAGGGAACAAGAATTTTTCGGACCATCGTGAAAGGAAGAGAATTTTTTTTTGCTGTTCTTATGGAAGCATTTAATTATTTTTTTAGACATTTATCCAGCTATTTTTTTTTTGGGGGGGGGGGGGGCATGCGCAACACAATTTTTCAGCGAAAAATGCGCAATATAAAATCCCTTAGACTGTTAATGCCTTCGCACTGCATGTGTAAATTTCGTGTATTACCAATATCTCTTATAGTTAGTACACGAAGTTGCAAGCTGGGGTTCACTGTTCATGTATATCTTATCGAGATTCCTCTGTGCGGGCAGTTGAAAACTGGCTTTCACTCTACATGAATATAATACAAAGGTATGCCTGTACATAAAACTGAGTTTGCTCTGCATATATGTTAATGACGAGTTGGTGTTGATGGACCCAGGACTGATCGACAAAGCATTAATCCATTGATCCTTGGTCGTTCCCGGAGGTCCCAATTTAGCCTATGTGAGCACAAAAAGCGGTCTAAAACACTAATTAATTTCCATCGTCGCACTTTTCAGAACGTTCATGGAAGCGGAAGTAAAGAACGCGGTCCTCCGCAAGGACCTCTACGAGAAGATGATCAAATTGAGTCCGCACGAGCCCACTCCCGAGGAGCATGCGCAGAAGGCCATCACCAAGCTTCGCTACATGCAGGTAAGGGGGCGCCGCTCCCTCGTCTGTTGTGGAGAGTCTTCTTTCAAGCGCAGACGCAGGAACTTGACTCATTGCTATATCTCATTTCTCGCAAGAGTTTTTTTTTTGATGCCAGATGTTACCTGCTATCCTCATCTACCGTTTGCGGGAATTCTTGTTTGTTGATGAAATGTTTTTTATTTGCAATGATGAGAAACTGTAGTTATGAATGCATGTGATTTTTGTTGTTGTTCAAATAAGCCGTGAGCAAACGGGAAGAATGATATATGTATGCGTCATCATATCATAGACGTGATAACGCCACTGTCAGTAAACATCACTGCAATATTATTAATATGTACTTGTTTGTTGTAAACTTCATTTATTTACCGACGTTATCAACAGCGCATACACATCTTAATGACTACCTGTACATTTTTTTTTGTAAACTTCATATATTTAACGACGTTATCAACAGCGCATACACATCTTAATGACTACCTCGAACATATAAACAATGACGTCCATATATACTTGTATATCAGAACTAATGTTATGTTGTTTGTTCCAGTTCCGAGAAAACGAGACGACCACGCTGTCCTTGGGTTTCAGGGTGGAAGCCGTTCGGGTAAGAACCATGCGCAACGTCCGCCATTTGCATCTGAAGGTCACTTTTATCTATGAAGTTCGTATCGTAAAAATCCAGGATAGAGCGGAGCCGTGTCCCCGTGGGCAAGCCCCCACCTACTCTTTTGCGGCATGGGATCTTTATCATGCACACCTTCCCCGACATCGGGCACGATGGCTGGCCTGGCAGAGCTCACAAGGCCCGCACAGCCGAGCGCCAGACCCATCGAGTGGCTAATGCGAATAACTTGACCGTAAGAAGTCGCCCGTTTCCTTATCAGTGCAGCTTTGCTGTAACTCTGTTATCAGTGGAGAAATCCTAAACGAACGTTATGATGAAAGCCCTAACATTTTTTGTTTTTTGTTTTTTGTAAAATCGTTTATTTCGAATCCAAACAGTTGTCGGTACATAGCAGCCATACATCTGACATATAAAACATTAGTTCACAGCAGGTATATAGTTAGGTATAATCTGAAAATGTTGTCCAATATACTAATTTACTGAAAGCACTAAAATGACAATGTCTATAGTGTCAGTTCTGCCTAACCAGCGCGTACTGAACGACGTAGACATCCTTCCTGTATACATCTTGAAGGGGAATACCTATGCAAATCCCGAAATTACCGATTGTGAACGAATTGAGAGTTCTTTCTACGTTTTCAGCTGTTTCTCTTCAGTATGACAATGCTCTGTAGTCCTCAGTTCTATCTCGCTAGCACTTTATGACATACATCTTAAAGGGCAATGTCACCAATATGGCCGATTGCGTACGAATTGAGAGGGTTTTTTCACGTGTTTCGCTGTTTCTCCTAAGAGAAACCTTTGTTCGCACACTGCTCAATACTGAGATCAGCTGAGTTGCTCAAAGTTGTATTTGATAGAATCCAGTGTCTGTCCGCTTCCTATTCTCATCAAGATATAAAAGTGATGCCCTATATCTGTCATTGTATATAAGTTACTACTTATAACTTCACTGTTAAAAAAGAATGACTCAAGAAATAGAAATGTTTTCGGTCGGCCTGCTTTATAGGCATTCTCTGATGTACATATAGCATGTTTCATTCATTTATCCTTCATCGTCCCAGGAGCGTCCTTGGCACAGTCTAGCCCTAGTGTTCAGAACAGCGACATTAAACACCAAGTTATTTCATCTCTGTTTTGTACTGACGAAAGTTCATTCGTTCACAGATGCCTGGTGACCACGTGAATGATAATCTGAAGAAGATCAACACCCGTGAGGGGGTAAGTCTGGTTTGTGGAGACCCCGAAACGTCGAGGGGGGGTGGGTGCTGTGCCAAGGTGTCGAGACTTCTCCGGTGGGAGAGTAGACTGATCCAGGCTGTCAATCATTCACTGACGTCACTATTGCTTTTATCCAATCAGGTGGGCAAAAACGCGTGCGTTATGTCGGACAAACAAAGCAGCATGTCACTGTCTTGTCAGTTTCAGACATGAATGCTTTTCATTTGTACATACCATCAGCTATGATTGTCAATGTCACGCTCACGATTAACGAAAAAGGACGTGGGTGGGGCTTAGTGTCGGAGATTGTATCCGTCCATCATCGGTTGGGTGGAGCTAGGGGAAGTGAGGGTGATAGCGGTGATAACGGGTGAGGTGATGGAGCGGGGTTAATTCAAGGAGACGTCCAGTGTGGTGGAACCTTCGCACAAGTCAGTGATTCAGTGATTTTGACCCTTAATATATATACTCCGAAGTGCCAAGGCTGAGACTTGGTAATGGATCACTGACACTTTATCCTGGGTTTGTTTCATTATAAAAACACTTTATACAAAATTATTTCAATAATTTAATTTTTTCATTTAATTTTTTCATTTGAATTCATCATTTGTAAAGAAGTTTTATTTAAATTTGTCATTTGAATTTATAATTTGTAAAGAAGTTTTATTTAAATTTGTCATTTGAATTTATAATTTTTAAAGACGTTTTATTTAAATTTTACATTTGAATATATAATTTTTAGAGAATTGATCTTGGTTTATGTTGATGTTGGTGTCAGGTTGAGAAGGTGATGGCTCGGTTCCTGGAGTACAACCCGGAGGTGCTGAAGAAGCTGACAAAGCGGTTGAGAGACATACGGCGGAGGTTTTCATCCTCACAGTTCTTCAAAGACCACGAGGTGAGCAAAGGCTTCTCCTGTACATGGGGTTCATACGGTCGGTATTACTGTACGCCAGGTGGTAGTGTACGCCCGGTAACACTGTACGCCCGGTAACACTGTACGCCCGGTATCACTGTTCGCCTGGTGACATTGTACGCCCGGTAATACTGTACGCCCGGTAACAATGTTCGCCCGGTGACATTGTACGCCCGGTAACACTGTTCGCCCGGTGACATTGTACGCCCGGTAACACTGTACGCCCGGTAACACTGTACGCCCGGTGAGACTACGCCCGGTAGCAATGTACGCCCGGTGACACTGTACTTCCGGTAACACTGTACGTCTGGTAACACTGTACTCCCGGTAACACTGTACTCCCGGTAACACTGTACTCCCGGTAACACTGTACGCCCGGTAACAATGCACGCCGGGTGACAATGTACTTCCGGTAACACTGTACGTCGGGTAACACTGTACTCTCGGTAACACTGTACTCCCGGTAACACTGTACGCCCGGTAGCAATGTACGCCCGGTGACACTGTGCTTCCGGTAACACTGTACGCCCGGTAACACTGTACGCCCGGTAACAATGTACGCCCGGTAACACTGTACGCCCGGTAACACTGTACGCCCGGTAACAATGTACTCCCGGTAACAATGTACGCCGGGTGACAATGTACTCCGGTTTACTGCACAGTTAAAGTGTAATGAAAAAATGAAATAAAATGTAATGAAAAAATAAAATACAAGGTAATAAAAAAAATACAATGTAATAAACAAATAAAATTTAATGTAATTAAGAAATAAAAAAGAATGTGAGGAAAAAATTACATAAATAGTAATGTAAAAAAAATATATAAAGACAAATCTGATGATAACGATAAAATAAAATGTAATTAAAACGTATAATAAAATGTAATGAAAACGTATAATAAAATGTAATGAAAACGTATAATAAAATGTAATTAAAAAATAAGTGTAATGAAAAAACAGAAGAATTAATTAAATTAGTAAGAACAGGAAATTGTTTTTAGAATCATTTGACACTGTGTGTTGCTGCAGATCGTGGGTAGCTCCATCCTGGTGCTGTACGACCACCAGCGGCATGCCGGCGCCTGGATGATCGACTTCGCCAAGACTTCCTCTGTAGAGGACTCTACTCTCAACCATCGGACTCCTTGGACTGTGGGTAACCACGAGGACGGGTACCTGCTGGGACTGGACAACCTCATTAAGGTAAAGGTAGAGGCTGGGACTGGACAACCTCATTAATGTAAAGGTAGAGGCTGGGACTGGACAGCCTCATTAAGGTAAAGGTAGAGGCTGGGACTGGACAGCCTCATTAAGGTAAAGGTAGAGGCTGGGACTGGACAACCTATTTAAGGTAAAGGTAGAGGTTGGGACTGGACAGCCTCATTAAGGTAAAGGTAGGGGCTGGGACTGGACAGCCTCATTAAGGTAAAGGTAGAGGCTGGGACTGGACAACCTCTTTAAGGTAAAGGTAGAGGCTGGGACTGGACAACCTCGTTAAGGTAAAGGTAGAGGCTGGGACTGGACAACCTCGTTAAGGTAAAGGTAGAGGCTGGGACTGGACAACCTCTTTAAGGTAAAGGTAGAGGCTGGGACTGGACAGCCTCATTAAGGTAAAGGTAGAGGCTGGGACTGGACAGCCTCATTAAGGTAAAGGTTGGGACTGGACAGCCTCATTAAGGTAAAGGTAGCGGCTGGGACTGGACAGCCTCATTAAGGTAAAGGTAGAGGCTGGGACTAGACAACCTCATAAAGGTAGAGGCTGGGACTGGACAACCTCTTGAAGGTAAAGGTAGAGGCTGGGACTGGACAACCTCGTTAAGGTAGAGGCTGGGACGGGACAGCCTCATTAAGGTAAAGGTAGAGGCTGGGCATGGACAACCTCGTTACGGTAATGGTAGAGGCTGGGACTGGACAACCTCGTTAAGGTAAAGGTAGAGGCTGGGCATGGACAACCTCGTTTCGGTAATGGTAGAGGCTGGGACTGGACAACCTCATTAAGATAAGGTTACCGATGGTGGAGATAAAGAAATTCGTGTTGTATCGCCACCGTCTGTCCGGTGAAAATGTAATTTTTGAGTTTAAAAATAGTTTTAACATTGTTTAAATCGTTTAAAATTGTTCTTTTTTCAGGTGTGCGATGAGATGGATCTAAGCAAGCGCCAAGCGGAGGCGGCAGCCCGCATGCCAACCCTAGGGACATCCGGTTCGGACACTGGTCGGGTGCCGGACAAATGCCCAGTCATAGACTTAATAGACCCCAAGAACCCTAGTCAGAACCTGAACCAGAACCAAAGCCAGAACCACGTGCAGCTCCAGTGTGAAACCACATGATAGCCACCTGGCGGCGAGTGTGTGTGTGTGTGTGCGCGCGTCTGTCATGAAAATGCGACTTTGTTATATAACTGTGAGTGCGTGTCATAAAAGGGAGTGTGAATGATGCATGATGGGTACCTGATAATTGGAGCCTGACGGACGTCGTGAACAGGAGTTTATTATGCTTCAAATATGTCGTTCAAACTATATCAAATGGAACCGGAATTGCCGCTCAGAAATGGTTTTTGGAGAGTTTTAGACCGCGTTGTATGCCATGAATGGTTTTAATGAGAAGTTTAGACCGCGTTGTGTGCCAGGAATGGTTTAATGAGAGGTTTAGGCCGCGATGTGTGCCATGAATGGTTTAATGAGAGGTTTAGGCCGCGTTGCAGGCGAACGCCGTAATGGTGAATCTGGGAGACTCGGTGAGACAAAACTTTGTGAGTTACCATAGAGACGCGTCGAGAACTGGCGTAGCCACGTGGCCGGTCACTACTGAGATCCGCTCAGATCCCAAACCATATCCACGTGCACGTTACCATGGAGCCGTCTTAAAGTTTATAAAGCCACTTGTATTCTAGTGAATCATCTTGGCAGTCATGCTTGATGTTTGAGTCGTCATGCTTGATGGCGCATTCGACCGGTGTTTTGAGGGGACAACATTGTGAATTTAACAACAGTGACAGATGAACAAAAAGCAGTCAGATAAGTACGTGTAATGTAACTCGGCATATATCCCACAACGTGAGGACACAAAAATAAGTACCGGCCCATGTTAGAGCCCACGAGATGGATTATGATTATCAAAAATGGTGGTGTGAGTCATACGTGAGCTTTTCTGAAACAATGGTTCGCCCCAGCGTGGAAGAACGACCTATTTGCCCTAGTGCACTTCCCGTCATCTCATTTCATAAATATCCATTTTCACACTTCGTCATCCTCATTGCATTGAAGTCACCGCCGATGACGACATGACGTCGTGTCGTGGTTAGCGACTGACTCGTTCACACGTCACAAAAATGTATTCCCAGTTAAGCCCGTCTTATGTGGGGTCTATACACTCGCGTGGCGCCGTCTATCGGATGGAATTATCTACCGGGCAAAGGTATATGCTTCTTTAGACCTCTAACTATTAACGACTTGTTATCATCTTGTAAGCGATCATCACTCAGTAAAGGCCTATTTATGCAGATTAGTCGGCCTGAAACTTGATAAAAGTCTAGCGGTAGTTCCTATTAGCTTTCCTTTCTTTTTAACGTTCGTTGTAGATTTTGTATCGGTAGATCTTTCATTTTGTACCATAGAATGTGGTTGAAGACATACACTGTTAGCTTTCCACTGACAAAAAAGGTCAATAGTCACGTCAGCGGTGAGAGTACCTTTATTGAAAATCGTGTTGTATCCGTAGAGTAAATATCTGTCGTTGAAAGCATGGCGCAACGATTTTGGAGAAATATTCTGTTTTCTTTAGGGAGAGCAACAATAACCTGAACTATTGAAAGCTAACGAAAGCGATTGAAATTCTAAATAACATCTCAAAATATATTTGCTCTGTCACACGGTTGACAATATGGGGCGTTTCATTGCCTAACTAATGTGTCATTTGAGGACGTGCTGTTCAGGTTGCGTAAAAAAAACAAAATATTTCCCAAAATGCTTAGCACATGCAGTGGCGCCTCACAGTGGAATAATCTGCACTACGATTTGCGAAGGTGTCTCTAGGAGGTTGGTTGACGATAGGTTACGTCTGTCACTGAAACAGAATTGGGTTTGGATTGAGATCATAAAGTGCGACCAAATAATGTTCGACCCAATAATGCCTCATTTTGTTTCCAGGCCAAGTGTTTGCACGCTTGACTTAATATATCGCACACTTCGGTTATCGGACAGTGTCGCCCGCCTAAGCTGCATGTTGCATTGACTTTTGCCCCGCATGTTGCCTTACATGTCCCTAGATGGCCTTACATTTTCCATTTTTTATCGAAGCGCGCCCATTATTTCTTACCCCCCCCCCCCCCCTGTTTATTTTAATGCCATTTCTCTCCACGTCCTCTACTCTGAACGTTTAACCGAGATTGGAGACGGGGTTTAGGACTTCTAGAGAATCATGGTGTCCTATGAGTTATACAATGTACAGTATTGATCGGAACTGAGGTGAGACAAGTAAATTGACAACCTTGCATTTCACCAAAAGTGCAATACATAACGAACAAAGGGATATCATATATATAATTATGAGTATAATTTTTCGTACGTCCGAAGAATCTCTGTTCATCTGCCATGTTAGGGAAACAGAGCATTGAATTAAATGCATCGCGTGATTAATACGTGAGCTATGCTGAAGCAATGGTTCGCCCTAATCTGGAAGAACGGAAATCTTCCGGCTGACTGGAAGCAGGAAACCGCTGTTTCAGTTGTACGAAATGTCATAAATCGATTGTTGTATCAAATACTGGGCATGCGAAATATGTGAGCTACACTGAAATGGAACACCCTCGGTGTAACCATGAGACACGACTAGAAATATCCCAGAATCCCCTTCGCGACCCTTCGTGCCGCCATCTTTCTTACTCTTGATGTCGTTCGCAGTTACGTCTTATTTGTTATTGAGAAAATATCGGTCATGATGTGCGGTTGACTTCATCATCTGACTCGAACCGTTGGAAGGCGCTCTATGATGTATGATATACAGTCAGTGAGTATTGGTCGATGTCAAGGTTATGAACTCACGCGGGAAAACGAACCGCAATGTCGATTTCATTTCTTTTATTTTAAACTGACGTCCAATGAGCTGCCTTGTTACATTTGGAGCTCGCCAACCACTTGTTCATCCCCAATATGGCTGAGCTCAGTGGGAATATTGTATGACCTGTAATACGGAACCGTTACACAGAAATTCTAAATTGTACCCTGGTTGTATGCGTATGATGTTAACTCGTTGGTTCTTGAAGGTTTTTTTTCTGGCCTTCCTCAAATACATATATATATACCTAAATATATGAATATAGTTATTATTCATTATTATCTTATAATATATCGTTTACTCATTAGGCCCAGGGGTGGGATGTGTAAGATATCGCCAAATCGCCCCACCGCCACACAGACACACTAACCCCTCCAATGCCCCCACCACCTCGCTCACTCACTCCACCCCTATGGTTTTAGGATTGACCGATTGAGATACTGTTGTCGTGACTGCACATTCTTGTTTGTGCTGTAGATTATTGTTTACGAGTCTGCCGCCAATGTGAGTTCTTCTTGAGTACATTAAAGTAAACGTTTAAATGAGATAAAGTGCGTGGTTGAGTAGTTCAACCCGTCCACTCGGACGTTGGGTTAGGTTTCAACTAGCTAACGCGGCGTCGTTTTTTGTCATACTTGTTGGCCTTTGTCTTGCAGCGTGACACCCCCTCCCCCCGTCTCCACTCCTCTCCCTACCCAGTTGTTTTCTTGCTGCAGTTCGCGTGTAATTCGCTCGCATGACGTCAGCATGTTGGGACAACAAACATGCCTGAATTATAAATACTTTGCTATTTTTATACATGAGGATATTAAACTTAGTATCCCATTTGTATGATTTGTGTGTTGTATTTTAATGCAATCCAAGTGAAACTCTGCATTAAAAGACATGAATTTTAACGTTTTGGGTTTGCTTTAAGAAAACCGCGAAAGGGTCTGCGAACGCTGGGCTCCTGAGGTTCCGGGTCTGAGATAAAACAGTGACGCTGCTATCAGGTTATAACGCATCAAATATGATCCATCATTTTATTTTTTAAGGATCTCAAAAACAGTTCAGAAGTTTGAAGAAGAGGATCTTCAAGCGATTTCCGTCATGAAAATTAAGGGCTATTACAGATTGATGTCTGGGCCAATAAAATTGTGTAGTGCCCCGCTATAGCGTTCTAAATTTACCCATGCATCCGGGCTTTCGCTGGTTCCTCGAACAGTGACGTCACGGAGTCATCCAAAGCGCCTCCGCGGTAACACAAGGGTTGAGTTCGGATATGCGACCGGAGTAATCGGCGCAGATATTTGGAGCATGCGCACTCCTACTTTCCGCTCATGTGCGGATCAAGGTAAACCGAACGCAACATCCGCGGTGCGCGTGAATGTTGTACTTGCTGAAGTGCACAAATCATTGATCTTTGTTTGCAAAAGGCAATACACAACACTGTCACCGCCATTTGGGCGACAATACGCCAGGACGTCAATCAATAGCGGACGGTACCTTGCGGTAAAGAAGACGTTTGCGCTAATAGTATCCTAGGCAGTTGTTTAGAAGATGATAGATATCCTTGGGCTTATCAGTCACCTTTAATGAATAAACTTAAACTGTTACATAAGCGTGAGTATATCTTACCAAATACATTTACCAAATGTCGGACAGGTGTCGATTTCAATTATAAAGGATTCTAGTGCGTCGGGACCTTGCTTTGTTAATAAACGGTTTCCATAAATACATGTACTTCATAACACATCAATAATACACCAATATTTATTTATCCAATTCAATGATCGAAAACTGGAAGAACAAATCTCTACCGCACTAAACAAAATGAACCTTTTGGCATAATAAGCCGGGCATACACAAACGAATTGGCATTCATCCTCGACCTCACCAGTATTACATACCTTACATAGACGTTCAGATAGCAACACTGATCTAAGCTGGTTTGACACCGGGTCTTTAATCGATCTATAACGACCCGTTTCAATTCGTAATTGCAGGATTCGAGTTCTAAGTTGAGCAAATAATGACCGGTCTTGATTCGATATACTCATAGCTTTCACATCTAGTTCCGTTACAAACTCGCTTTTATACTGCACATAAGATCTTAGTTAAGGCTTTTCTGTCATATCCACTCATTTAACATGCGCTATAACAGTTTAACGTTCACAACATCGATATCAAATCGTCATAATTTGCGATAAAATTGGCCCATATCGATACGATCCAACAGCGTCGTTACTTCAAACGATCAGTTCCTCTTGATTTGTTTTCTATCTGACAAAAATACAGTTTTTGTCAGTCTTGAATTACCCATGGCTACAAGTCGGTTCCATCTCCTAATCATGGCTAACAGTCGCCTATATGTAGGGGTAGGCCATCCCAGGTCACCACATATAGCTGCACTAGGAGCAAAATTATGCAAGCCTAGAAAGTATTTTCAGGGCCTATTTTGTATTGTATCGAAACAAGGAGCCTTTAGGAAACCCCAGACTCCCGACGCATAATTCATAATGGGTTGATATGGTTTAATTGAGTTAATTATCATCTCAATCGGATTCGAAGCGTGATACTCGACCGTTAGTAATTACGCGCCGCCTACGGCATGCGGTTGTTCGCAAAAAAAGGATATTATCGCCCAGATGTGAGAACGGGGGATTATCGCCCAGGTGTCCACGATCTTCAATCACGTGGAAGTATGAAGTTTCTAACCTAAAACAATTTTTATTTACCCGTATATATGTGTGTTGCTATAGAAGCTCGCTTCGCTCGTTAAACACAATGTGTTCACAAGAAACGTGTAAGCACGAAGGACATATATGGTAATACATATATAATATGTATAGGTGTCACCTAAAAGGCGAGCGAAGTTAGATCATCAGATGTGAGAAAATATTTTAATATTACATAATATATATATCAGGAAGAAATGCATTTGTGCCTATGCTATGGTATATGTTATACTGAGTTTAAAGTTACTATAAATCAACATATACCCATTGGATAAGCGGGGTTAAACAAATTTGGCAGTAGAGTGTATTTATTAAAAGCAGCTATCTTTAGTTAGGCTGAACAATGTGGTGCTCCCCCTGTGTATATTCAGTTATTTTAAGATTTAGACAAAATTAATTAAACTGTTAGATCAACAACTTATAAAAATATATAAATCCATACATATTGTAACTCGTAACTTAACATTGGTTTGAAAACAGTTGAAAAAAATAACCCTCCTCCGACTAAATGATAAATCTATGTATGAAAATGGAGCAATATATGCTTTAACACAGCTCATTACCATGAAAAAGAAGCATTTGGCTGATTTGAGGTGCTGTTAAATCATAAAAGACAGATCACCCATTGAACATCACTCAACTTTAAATTTCTTAAATATATAGCTGACTGAATACAGTTAATTGATTTAGGCCTACTGCAAAAATGTGGTACATTGTTCGTTTTACATTGAAAAATCAGTTGTAGACGTTGTAGATCTATCATATAAACTAGATCTATGCATGTATTTAAGTGATGAGTTTGAGCTTCTTTTTCTGGAATGCACACTGCCCTTTATTTGAGATGATCAAAGCATGTCTACCTTTGAAAGGTTGACAGTTATTTCACAACAAATGCAGCTTAATCCTTGTTTAATCTAATGCTGAAATAAGTTTTATTTCTTCACTGTTCTTCATAAACTGTTGTTTTTTACTTCAATGCCCTTTTTTGGACATATTTTGGCTTCAATAGCTTTTCTTCACAAAGGTATATTTCATTAATTCTTGTGAGCTGCCTACTTTTTGCTTTTTAACTTTCAGCTAAGCTTGTTTGTTTCATTTGTCAATTTTTTTTTCTGTAACTACAAAAACTAGCTGGTCAATGAAGAAATACACGAAAGCATGCATGCCCTCCGACTTGGAAAAAAGCATTGGTAAAGAATTCAATATTCTATCAACATGCATGTGTTTAGGCAAATAAACTCTGCAAATGTAATTGTTTGTTTTTATCGACTTTTCCCTAATTAATGGGGTTTTTCTTGCTTCAATATCCTGTTTGTGTACTTTTTTGGTTTCAACTGTTCAATGGTTTGTTTCTTCACACTTTTTTTTCATTCATTTTGGGAGAAAAAAATTGTTTAACGTTAGCTACACGTACTCGGAGTCTTAATATTTTTCTTAAACAAAGTTTTGGTTTTAAAACTGTGCAAAGTGACCGCAATCACGGAAATAAATTCTAGTCCAACAAAGCAGAAAATTCTGCAAATGCAATTATTTTTGCCTAGACTTTTCCTCAATTGATGGTGCTTGTCTTGCTTCATTGTGCTTTTTTTTTATTGAGTAGCTTTACCCAATGAATGGCCCTTTTCTGTTTTTTTGGCTTCATGAATTGATATCATGAATTGTTTTCTTCTCATTTAGTGTTTTTTAACAAAAAAAAGCCTCAGTGTCTCTCTATATATATTGTGTAGGTTTTTGTGAATTACCTTTTCTTTAACTTCAGTTATATGTTTTTCTTTAATTTGTCAGTTTTTAAAAAAAAAACAGTGAAAGGCTAACCAACCAAAGAAAAACAATTCTTGTCTACGCTAGCTGGGTTTTAAAATGAAGTGAAGCAACCAAAGAAAAAAATCCAACTGGTATTCTTGATTAAGAAATCAGAAAGAATGTTTCGACACCATCATTTTTGTTTAAAAACTTACATCTTAGGTTGGGGCTATTTTTGTTCTTGCCGCACACAGAATTTGAAAAGGGGGATGGTGTCCAAACTTGTCACTGCATCTGGTGGAGGTCCATGCCACCTCATATAGCATTCTTACCCAGAAATGGGGGGTCCCATGCCTCAGACGGAAAAAAATTACATTAAAAATGGCATTCATCCTCAAAAAGGTGGGGGGCAGGGGGGGGGGTCTGGACCCCCTAAAACCCCCCCTCCCTGGATCTGCCCTAGCTCTATCAGTGTTTTCTTCGACAAATTTGTAAAAAAAAAATCGTAACATGTAAATTGAAGAACTGGTCATGTGCATATGTATATAAGTCATAAACATTTTTTTCAAATAACATACTTTACATAGTCATAGACACAAGCTTTCCCTACTTGAAGCTGAAAACATTGACAGTGAGTTGTACCTTGGCAGATCTATCATCTGGTGCTTGTGTAACAGGGATGTGTGCTGCGATGACTGTCAAAAGGTACCAGTGAAAAATAATGTGTTATTTAATGTTAACCTACCTATTTCGCCTTTGGAGCTGAAGCCGTATTCATCATTTGTTAGGCCAATTTAAACACTCGAAGTGTCAGTGAAACTTAACCTATTGACTGACAATTCAATTGTTCAATCCGAAAAAGGCTACTCATGCTACCCGGACCAGACAATGTAAATATACAAAGCCTGGTAATCGAACCAGCAGTTAATATGTCAAAAACAATTAAGTTCGGAAAACCTGGGAATGTTTGGACAACAATCACAGAACTTTGTTTACAAAACTTCAAAACATAACACTGTCAGTGTCACTGCAAGGTGGGCGATTATACCCCACGATGCCAATCGAAAAGCGGACGGTACCTTTCGTTGAAGAAGGCTTTTGTGCTATTCGTATCTTAGGCAGTTTTCTGAAGATGATATGGTTTAATCACGTAGCCGTTAAAACATTCGCCCAATCGGTTGTTTCTCACAGTCATCTAAATCGGATTCGAAGTGTCATAATTGTGCGGACGAAACGTTACGTCCCATCCGGCAGTTCGAATTGACGCGCCGCCTACCTGCGAGAGTGTTTAATTTAGGTTCAGGTTTTAATTTAGGTTCAAGCCAATCATAGAGTCCGGCACAGTCCGAAAAATCGGCCTGAGGGACCGGTATTATCACTCATCTGTAAGGGACCGGTATTATCGCTCATGTGTTCACGGTTTTTCAATCGCATGGACATATGGAATTTCATTTTTTTTTTGATGCATGTGTGTTGCTATAGAAGCTCGCTTGATGATCGTGATTATGAAGAGCGCCATCTCGCGAGGCACGCACCACCATACGTATGTGGCTGTGAATAGCGCCATCTGACGACCACAGTCTATGACCAGCGCAGATGTCATGGCACGGGCCTCCATACGTATATGGCTGTGAACAGCGCCATCTGACGAACACAGTCCATGACCAGCGCAGATATCATGGCACGGGCCTCCATACGTATGTGGCTGTGAATAGCGCCATCTGACGACCACAGTCTATGACCAGCGCAGATATCATGGCACGGGCCTCCATATGTATGTGGCTGTGAATAGCGCCATCTGACGACCACAGTCTATGACCAGCGCAGATATCATGGCACGGGCCTCCATATGTATGTGGGTGTGAATGGCCCCATCAGACGACCCCATACTATGACCAGCGCAGATATCATGGCAGGGGCCTCCATACGTATGTGGGTGTGACTGGCCCCATCAGACGACCCCATACTATGACCAGCGCAGATATCATGGCACGGGCCTCCATGCGTATGTGGGTGTGAATGGCCCCATCAGACGACCCCATACTATGACCAGCGCAGATGTCATGGCACGGGCCTCCATACGTATGTGGCCGTGAATAGCGCCATCTGACGACCATAGTCTATGACCAGCGCAGATATCATGGCACGGGCCTCCATACGTATGTGGGTGTGAATGGCCCCATCAGACGACCCCATACTATGACCAGCGCAGATATCATGGCACGGGCCTCCATACGTATGTGGGTGTGAATGGCCCCATCTGACGACCCCATACTATGACCAGCGCAGATATCATGGCACGGGCCTTCATATGTATGTGGGTGTGAATGGCCCCATCAGACGACCCCATACTATGACCAGCGCAGATATCATGGCACGGGTTCCATACGTATGTGGGTGTGACTGGCCCCATCAGACGACCCCATACTATGACCAGCGCAGATATCATGGCACGGGCCTCCATACGTATGTGGGTGTGAATGGCCCCATCAGACGACCCCATACTATGACCAGCGCAGATATCATGGCACGGGCCTCCATACGTATGTGGGTGTGACTGGCCCCATCAGACGACCCCATACTATGACCAGCGCAGATATCATGGCACGGGCCTCCATACGTATGTGGGTGTGACTGGCCCCATCTGACGACCCCATACCATGACCAGCGCAGATATCATGGCACGGGCCTCCATACGTATGTGGGTGTGACTGGCCCCATCAGACGACCCCATACTATGACCAGCGCAGATATCATGGCACGGGCCTTCATATGTATGTGGGTGTGAATGGCCCCATCTGACGACCCCATACTATGACCAGCGCAGATATCATGGCACGGCCCTCCATACGTATGTGGGAGTGAATGGCCCCACCAGACGACCCCATACTATGACCTGCGCAGATATCATGGCACGGGCCTCCATACGTATGTGGGTGTGACTGGCCCCATCAAACGACCCTATACTATGACCAGTGCAGATATCATGGCACGGCCCTCCATACGTATGTGGGAGTGAATGGCCCCATCAGACGACCCCATACTATGACCAGCGCAGATATCATGGCACGGGCCTCCATACGTATGTGGGTGTGACTGGCCCCATCAAACGACCCTATACTATGACCAGTGCAGATATCATGGCACGGCCCTCCATACGTATGTGGGAGTGAATGGCCCCACCAGACGACCCCATACTATGACCAGCGCAGATATCATGGCACGGGCCTCCATACGTATGTGGGTGTGACTGGCCCCATCAAACGACCCTATACTATGACCAGTGCAGATATCATGGCACGGCCCTCCATACGTATGTGGGAGTGAATGGCCCCATCAGACGACCCCATACTATGACCAGCGCAGATATCATGGCACGGGCCTCCATACGTATGTGGGTGTGACTGGCCCCATCAAACGACCCTATACTATGACCAGTGCAGATATCATGGCACGGCCCTCCATACGTATGTGGGAGTGAATGGCCCCACCAGACGACCCCATACTATGACCAGCGCAGATATCATGGCACGGGCCTCCATACGTATGTGGGTGTGACTGGCCCCATCAAACGACCCTATACTATGACCAGTGCAGATATCATGGCACGGCCCTCCATACGTATGTGGGAGTGAATGGCCCCATCAGACGACCCCATACTATGACCAGCGCAGATATCATGGCACGGCCCTCCATACGTATGTGGGTGTGAGTGGCCCCATCAGACGACCCCATACTATGACCAGCGCAGATATCATGGCACGGGCCTCCATACGTATGTGGGAGTGAATGGCCCCATCAGACGACCCCATACTATGACCAGCGCAGATATCATGGCACGGCCCTCCATACGTATGTGGCTGTGAATAGCGCCATCTGACGACCACAGTCTATGACCAGCGCAGATATCATGGCACGGGCCTTCATATGTATGTGGCTGTGAATAGCGCCATCTGACGACCACAGTCTATGACCAGCGCAGATATCATGGCACGGCCCTCCATACGTATGTGGGTGTGAATGGCCCCATCAGACGACCCCATACTATGACCAGCGCAGATATCATGGCACGGGCCTCCATACGTATGTGGGTGTGAATGGCCCCATCAGACGACCCCATACTATGACCAGCGCAGATATCATGGCACGGGCCTCCATACGTATGTGGGTGTGAATGGCCCCATCAGAGGACCCCATACTATGACCAGCGCAGATATCATGGCACGGGCCTCCATACGTATGTGGGTGTGAATGGCCCCATCAGACGACCCTATACTATGACCAGCGCAGATATCATGGCACGGGCCTTCATATGTATGTGGGTGTGACTGGCCCCATCAGACGACACCATACTATGACCAGCGCAGATGTCATGGCACGGGCCTCCATACGTATGTGGCCGTGAATAGCGCCATCTGACGACCACAGTCTATGACCAGCGCAGATGTCATGGCACGGGCCTCCATACGTATGTGGCCGTGAATAGCGCCATCTGACGACCACAGTCTATGACCAGCGCAGATGTCATGGCACGGGCCTCCATACGTATGTGGCCGTGAATAGCGCCATCTGATGACCACAGTCTATGACCAGCGCAGATGTCATGGCACGGGCCTCCATACGTATGTGGCCGTGAATAGCGCCATCTGACGACCACAGTCTATGACCAGCGCAGATGTCATGGCACGGGCCTCCATACGTATGTGGCCGTGAATAGCGCCATCTGACGACCACAGTCTATGACCAGCGCAGATGTCATGGCACGGGCCTCCATACGTATGTGGCCGTGAATAGCGCCATCTGACGACCACAGTCTATGACCAGCGCAGATGTCATGGCACGGGCCTCCATACGTATGTGGCCGTGAATAGCGCCATCTGACGACCACAGTCTATGACCAGCGCAGATGTCATGGCACGGGCCTCCATACGTATGTGGCCGTGAATAGCGCCATCTGACGACCACAGTCTATGACCAGCGCAGATGCCATGGCACGGGCCTCCATACGTATGTGGCCGTGAATAGCGCCATCTGACGACCACAGTCTATGACCAGCGCAGATATCATGGCACGGGCCTCCATATGTATGTGGGTGTGAATGGCCCCATCAGACGACCCCATACTATGACCAGCGCCGCCTGACGACACTGATCGTGACTGGGAGATCATCAAGCCTCTCACACCAGGAGAGGTGATTCACAGATGGAGAAGCTCTCTCGCTGGAATTTGTCGTTCAACCTGTTGTCTGCGTTCGCATTTGGTAAGAATACCTCTACGTAGTTTTCAGTGCCGCCATTATTGTTAGGCTCCCCCGTGTTCCAGAGTGGAGAATCACGTGGTAAGGCCTCGCCAGTGGCGTCCCACATAAAGGGACTTCCGATAACGTTCGGTTCCACTCGCAGCCCGCCAGTCCAGAAATGCAGGGCTCCCTCGATTTGAACAGTTTCCTGATTGGCTGAAATGAAAAAAAAGTGGCTGGATAATAAATAAAACTTGCGATGAACATGATGAGATGTCATGGAAAGCCGACGCATGTTCCTGACTGGGTCCCATGTTGAACAGCATGAACGGTGAATGGGGGATGATCAGCCTATCATCTTATCAGCTTATCAGTTCCGTTGCCGAATGCCGCAAAATTAAATAGAGCGGTGGGTTTATATAAACTCCTGACAATTATGACAATTATGAGTCTTACAAGGCTGTAAGAATCCAGAGTGAAACCTTAACATTTGAGCATTATTTATATGACACAGGTTGATTGGTTGTATATTCAGAACGCTTTAACCACTTTTGGTCACGTGGTCATTTGGACACCCAGGTAATGAGTAATAAGGGTGCGACATCTTGCTGAGTTAACCAGTCCAGATAATACAATGATATGTTAAGTATTGACTTTGCGATTTCCTTCGATGGTATGAATATGAACGCTCATACAATTCATGGGTTGCTTGGTATGATTTGCATATAAGGCATGCCATTTGAACACAACTTACGATGAAAAGACCGTGACATAACGGTGACTCACCCAGAGTGACAAAGCCGCGGAGATCAGCGAGGTTGGTGAGTTCCAGAAGGACTCCACCTACGCCCCGACAGTGATCCCGCGCCTCCTCCCACTGCAGCGGAATCAGCACGAAGCGGTAGCACTTGGACACCAGGGGCGACTGGGTGAATCCTGGCGGACACGACATCTCCGGACCACTTGTTGGAAATGGGATGTCCGGACCACATGTCGGACATGAGATGTCCGGACCACATGTCGGACATGGAGAGCCTGGACCACATGTCGGGCATGATATTTCCGGTCCACATGTCGGACATGCGATATCCGGACCACATGTCGGGCTTGGGGAGTCCGGGCCACCTGTCGGGTTAAAAGAAAGGTAATTTGTTGAAGCTAGGGTGTTGCAAGAAGTGTCGTTAAAAGAAAATACCAGGGGGCTGCAATGTGATATAAAACTAAAAGTCCATTGGTATAAAATCTATTTACATTATCGAGAAAATCGCACATCAACAGTATAAAATACAGATTTTCGCCCATCAGGCGGGTGTCGACATGTTCTGAACACGTGACCAGAGTTAGCCAATCACACGCAAGGCGTTGACGTCAGTGACGACTACCTTCTGCTGAACCCAAACTATGTTTACATGCGAGCGGGGCGTCATTGGAACAAGATGTCGGCCTAAAACCTCTCATAAACAGTGACAAGCAAATTTGACTCATAAAGTTGAAACATCAATGCCTTTAGAACAAAACTTAACTTTGTATGATCAAACAATATAGTTAAGTAAATTCCCTATCGTTTAACTGGAAATGTAAATGATATGGGCCCGGCATGTCCCTTTAAAGTGTTCGTGCCATGATTTAGTTTTGCTCAAAATTAACTTGGTTTAGGAAAGATAAACAAATAACAATTTGTTTTAATGAGAGTTTAAATTTTTTTATTCCACGGCATCACTATAAACGCGTGCGTCAAAGTAGCAAAAGTGAGATCCGGCGTGTTTATTTCTGGGAGCATTGCATCTCAGCGTTATTTGAAAATTCCCCAATGAAGTCACAAGATTGACAGGTGAGCTTTGATGCAGTGCGTAGACATCTGTGGTCGAGGGCGTGTATTGTTTTATGGTTGAGTGCGGTTTCGTTGAGTTCAAGCCAATGAGCAGAGAGAATCTGAGACTCAATAAAAAAGCACATGCGTTTGTATTCCCCTTGTGTTGGCAATGTTTGTATGGAAGAAATCATTATTGAACATTCACCTTATTGTGATGTGGATGCGTCTATTGATGTCATTGAACGTAACCGACATCAGTTCTCTATATTCAGCTTAAATATTGCCTCAATTCGTTCGAAGATCGACCAACGGAAAGTGTTTTTTGATGTCTTACATGCTGGTCATGTGGTGTTAAGTGCAATATGTTTACACCTGAAACCTGGTTATCCGATGATGATGATACTGGCCTGTATGAACTCGAAGACTATGTATTAATATCACAGGGTAAATACTGTAGTGCGCGTGGAGGCCTGTTGATATATCTCCACAAATCAAAAGTTTACCTGCATAGAAAACCCTGTAAAATCGGAAAATGTTGATAGGTAACATATATCGACCTCCATGTGACACAAATGAAAATTATGCGACGTTTTCTCAAGAATTAACTGAGGTTATACTTTCATTTGAGAGAAGTAAACCACATAGAGAATGCATTCTAGCAGGTGATTTTAACATAGATCTTTAAAGGATTTGTGAAAAATCAGCAATTAGCGATTACTTTGATACCATTGTAGCTTGTAGTTTTCTTCCAAAAATCACCTTGCCGACTAGACTGTCGCGTAATAGGGGTACGTTATTGATAATTTTCTATGTAAGTTAACATCTAGCTCGTTAAATACAACAGCTGGCATTATATTGAAGGCTGTCTCAGACCATCTGCCGTATTACTTATCTTTAGACATCGATGTGCGACGCTCAAACAAAACGCCCACATATATTAATATAAAAACCAATGATGCACAATCAGTAGAGAAATTCAAAACACAAATTGCCAACGCAGACGCATTAGGTAAACTAGACAGAGACCTATGTGCCGATCCTAACAGTAACTATGAGTTCCTTGAGGATATATTTACGCATGCCAGGGATATATGTTTACCAAGCAAGACAGTAAATTTAATAAGAGAAAACACAAAAAGGCAAACTGGATCACCACTGGTATTATTAAGTCCATAACATTTAAGGACAAACTTTATATAAACCTTAAAATGACAGCTCCAACCTCCTGTCAATACGATGCTCTCAAAACCAATTTTAAGACGTATGAAACCCTACTAAAAAATCGTATTCGGTTGGCCAAAAGATCGTATTATCATCATGCTTTCGAAAAATGTAAAGGGGATATCAAGGCAACTTGGAAAGCAATAAGATCCGTTATTAATAGGTCAAACCGAAAGGACAAATTCTCTGAGCTCTTTAATATTAATGGGAAGCCAACATCTGACCGTTCGGCTATAGCAAATGGCTTTAATGATTTTTTTAGCACCATTGGTACTAAACTTGCCAGTGAAATCAATCAGGACCCAAACCAAAGTTATACTGGCTATTTAGGCGATCCCTGTAAAAACAAACTGGTGTTTACGTTAATTGACCCTAATGTCACTAATAAAATAATTGATGAGCTGAAACCTAAGGCTACTTCTGGGCATGATGACATGAAATGAAAATGAAAATGATGGAACTATTAAAAGTAGATTTAAGCAAGGAAATTACCCACATCATTAACCAATCAATTTCTACTGGTATATTTCCGGATAAATTAAAACTTGCAAAAGTAGTGCCGGTTTTTAAAAAGGGGGAAATATCTAATATGGATAACTATAGGCCAATTCCAATTTTGCCAGCCATATCTAAGCTTTTTGAAAAAGTAATCTATAATCAGATATATGGACACTTTGATCACGAAACCCTGTTTAATAGTGGTTAGTATGGTTTCCGAAAAAAACATTCAACCCAATTAGCTACACTGGAATTAATTGATAGAACCATACATAAACTAGATAACGGGGAGATTCCGATAAACATCTATCTTGATTTATCAAAAGTCTTTGACACCATTAATCACGACATACTATTAACTAAACTAAAGCACTCTGGGGTTTTTGGGCTGGCGCTCAAGCTGCTACAAAATTATCTTCACAATCGCAAACAGTACGTAAGCATAGACAATGTTCAATTCCAAGAAGTTCTGATCTCCCGAGGAATACCGCAGGGGTCAATACTTGGCCCTCTTCTATTTATAATATATATAAACGACATATCAAGAGCGAGTTCAATATTTAGTGCAATTATTTACGCTGACGATACAACCTTTTCTAGCACACTAAGTACATTAGCGCCAAAAAGTAATGTACGCCGAAGTAGTGAAGTGTTAAACCACGAACTGTCTCTAGTAAGCAATTGGCCTAAACTTAACCAACTATCTCTAAACATTAAAAAGACCAAATTTATGTTATTTTATATGCCACAAAAGCGGGTAACGATACCGGAACTTTATATTGAAAATACCAAGCTGGAATGCGTTGACGACTTTGATTTTCTCCGATTGACCCTACATAAACATCTGAAATGGTCCAGTCACGGTGATAAAATTGCTTTTAAAATATCTAAGATAGTTGGAGTCATGCAGCATCTAAAATATACCCTTCCTCAACATATTCTGCTAACCATTTATCCAGAAAAAAACTATTCGCATTCATGAGTTACAGGCATTGAAGTTTTATTATAGGCTGCTGAATGATGATCTTCCTGCATATTTTATTACCTTTTTCCATTTTCCCCGTATATTAGACCAACATGAGTATAACACCAGATGCAAGCACAATATAATCATACCCAGAACCAGGTAAACATTTGCCGAACATTGCATCCGCTATTACTTGACTCATTTAATAAACCGAACTTCAAAAAACATTTTAACGAAGATATTTACCCATTCAATAGCGGGCTACCCTACATATATAAAAAATATACTTATTGAGGTACTGTGTTGACTGTTTTAAAGTTAATTGTTATGTCTGCCACAAATAACTATAGAGATATTTATATCATATGTTCTATTGAATTCTAATGGTGTCTATCGATAATTTCTTACCCAATTTGTCCTTATTAAAGTATTGTTCTCCGCATTTTTTTTTTTTTTTTTTTTCTTTGCTTTCTTTTGAGGTGGCCACCATGCCAGCGACTATGTCATAATGGTGGTCTCCTCGGCCAGGCATTATATTTTGTTCGTTTTTGCTGTATGATGTATTGTATTGTTGTTGTTTTCCTGGTAGAAATAAATGATGATTCTCTCTTTGACGTCACTGTCCTCGCTCACAGACGTTAAATTGGTAGATGCGAAAACAAGCGGAAAAAGTATGCTCTTCTACTATTTGGGGCGTCACAGCTGGATAATATAAGCGTGGAAACGCAGAAGATTAATAAGAGCTAAAGTCGCTTTGGCGTGGCACGAACACTTTAAATAATACTGTACTCATCTCCCTGATCATCAAAATTTAGGTCTGTCGCCTAAATGTCGGCGTCGCATTTTTGAAAAACAACTGTAAAACTGTGCCGGTGTCGAATTTGGAAATGTTCGGTGTCGGATTTTGGATGCCAATGTCGGCTGGGGGCCCCGCCATGGCCCCGCCCCCTTCTAGGGCCGAGATTTATACCATGTAGCATATGAAAACCGAAACCGCCCCCCCCCCCCCACCTATCCAGCATATCTAGACCCGACCCTGAAACCGGCCCCCATATCTAGATTTTCTGAATCCGCCCCTGGAATGAGTTTACTTTCTGCTATCACTTTTTCCAAATGGTACGCTGAATATTTTAAATACATAAAGGTCGCAATCTATATAACCTCACCTGATGCAAATACGAAATACGTCGGCAGGAAACCCAGGAGAAATCCTAAGACGAGGGCTGACATGGCTATCCCGACCACAAGCCGCCTCTCTCTAGAACACTGGAACATGCATGTCGATACTGAATCCCGCACCCGACTAACAGGTGCAATCGTTAGCGACTCATAAACGGGAGGATTTTGGCTGTCCAGATTGCTCTTGGGGGATTTATCTGGAGTGCTTAGAGGTACGGCAGGATTCTTTGTGTCGTCGTCTTGGCTGGCGTTGGCGAAAGTCCGATTTGATGGGCTAGCCGGACTTGTCATGGGGTTAGCCGTATTGCCTGCTGTATCCTGTTGGATGTTGATGTAAATGGGGAGAGAATGTCCTTCGTCAGATAAATGCTCGGGTGAGGGCACTGTCTTCAACTTGCGTGAGGTCATCGTGCTGTCGATGATGGGAATGACGGCAAGGATGACGTTACTTAGATCTGAAGATGAAAAAAAAACAAGTATTAATCGTCCGAACTTATTATTATTCAGAAAATAAAGGAAACCCTTAACATATAAAAATGCTTCTAAACTAAACGTATGCGATGTAATATTCACTGGATGTGCGAGTACCACACATTTTTTTTTGGGGGGGGGGGGGAGCGTTTGGGGGGAGTGGGGTGTGCGGTTCGGTGTGGGGTTCGGTTATGCACTCCGCGGTGTCCAACTACTCCGCTCGCATACCCGAACTCACCCAATGGGTCAGCGGTGGCTTCACCGCGTGAGTGACGAACGAGTTATGCTAGTGCGTTTGCACTCTCTGCCTTCGACTCACTCCGCTAGGGCTCCATTTTATTAAGACGAAAATTTTCAATTTTCGTCTTATGTCGGTGTGTTCGGTTTGTCTGTCTGTGTGTAACGCGGGGCATTATCTTTCGAATGCCTTAAGATATCAACTTCCAAATTCACAGAAAGATGCGGAATGGCAATCGTCAGGCTAAGTTCGTAGATGGGCCATGTAGGTCAAAGGTCAAGGTCACAGGAATTTTTCGAAATTCGCTTAACCATTGGTAGATAGGACCAAAAATCGGCAAAATCGCTATAGCGTTCCGAGTTTTTGCTTAATGACGCTCAAAATTAATTCACGTATTGGGTTCACAGGTACCTTGTATACAGCGTTTCAGTTTTGAAAATCCTTCGAATAGTTCTTCTGCTAAAAATTCCCAAAATTTAACATGGGATCCCACGGCAGCATTTTGGCGGGAACATGATCTCAATTTCTCCGTGAAGGTTACAAGTGAGACAAACGTCACCGGGCGTGATACATGACATCAGTAATTGGGCACGAATAACTATATTGGTCAAGGTCACGCTTCCAAGGCCAAGGTCACAGCAAGGTCAAGGTCACGAAACAGATTATCCCGCGGTACTCCGTTCATATCGGGTCTAGAGATTCGCTGTTTGGTTGAGAGTATTCGTCGGGGAGAGGCGGTGACGAACTACTCGCTCAGATTTTTCCGGGTACTGAACGATTTTCGAGTAATCGGCCAATCAATATTCAGCGTACGTGTCAAGTGGCGTTTTGAACTTTGCAAGGCCATAACTCGGTCAATATTTGAGCTAGGGAGCCCAGATTTGGCATGAATGGAGAGAAAAATGTGAGCTAGGCTGATCGAAACCACCTTAGAATTGCTCTAGGACGCTTAGTTTGGCCGCTAGAGCGCTCGCAAGAGGTGCACCCCCCTCTATGCCGACGCTCCCATTATGAGTCAACGGGCGATATGGACCGGCACTCTTTCGGGGTTGCGATGGCCGCCGTTCGCTTAATAGCGACGCTAGAGAGTCGGGACCGGTTGCAAAAGACGGGCAAACGTCGACTTGGGTATGGAATCCGCCTTCGCTTTTAGCTTATCACGCTTAGTTCCGCCGCTAGGGGGCTCCGTAATTCACCGATGACGAGTCCGAGAAGAGCGATTAGGGCGCGACCAAGGACGCGTAGAAAGTCGTGATTTGAACGTATTCACTCTAAACGAAGGCCTCGACCTGGAAAAATAGCCCGCGTTCAACAGCAGCCGTTAGATGGCGCTCGTCCAGTACATCACGATCCATTTTGGGCTAATTTGCGCTTTCAGCCAGCAAGTTGGCCTCAGTACTACAGCTTTAAGGGGGCGATATGGTCTCCAACGCCAGGCTGAACAACCAATGAGCGAGCGGCGATGGGTCTTAACATAGTCGAATTGGTCCCATAACCCCAATTTTCGTCTGCCTTCTCAAGCTGTGCTTGACCGTCTAGTCTCTGATGTCGCCTACGTCTTGAATGCATTTTCACACTCGCTCGCCAGGGCGGCGCTTCGCAAATTGATAGGAAAAATGCGTCGCGCATTTCTACAAGTTAGTGCTGGGACCCAGCCTAAGCCTAATAACACATGAAATCAGGTGATGAAAAGAAAGAGTTCTGCCACAATTATAACTTTTTCGAAAGGGTACAACACGTTTTTTGCTGAATTATGCACAAAGCTCGTTATTTTAGGTTTTATTCTTGAAAACTATAATGTTGCAAGAAATTGCAGCTGATTTGACCGTTTTTCAAGAATCTTGAAATTTACCCCCGGCCGACAGCAGCGGTAAAAGCTAGCTTGCGTAGCGCCACCGTGCGGGGAGCTTGGTGCGTTTGATCAGTTTGGGGCTGAGCAAGCCAGTCAGTAGCCAGTAGAAATGACATGACATATCGTACGGTGCCCGGTTTAGGACATCGCGATATTTTTTTTACAAAAAAAATCCTTTCGAATTCGCAACACGAGTTATTTTTTTTTTCCCCCAAAAAAACTCGTTCCAAGCTCAGTTTCGATTCCTGAGTTTTTTTTCTGAAGACCCCGTTGTCGTAGCGTTATCGGCTGTATAAAAGTACGTTGCATGTGCAACCCCCATCTGTCTCTGGGGTTGTTTGGCGCGGTTTATCACATGTGTGCACTAAAGTGACCTAAAGAACAAATCATATATAAAAAAAAATCGGTCGCGAAACCAGTTAGAGTTAGAGCGCTCGCGTTGAGTGCTCTGCTCACCTGAGAGCCTTACGGCGCGTGGATCGGTGGTTCGCGCCCCGCTGTGGCCATATCTGTGTGGTCGCAGGATAAAGATCCTATGTCTTTCTTCGTAAAGAGTAGGGGGTTACCCCCGGAGACATGACTCCACTCTCCCTTCCTTCTCCCATTGACGCTATTTGACTAAAAGTGGTTCAAGCGTCCTAAATAACAAAATAAAAAAATCCCCACGGAATGGGTGAGGGGAGGCACTACCTTACTGCAGTGGTTGAGGGTGTGCCGCCCATGGCATATGGAGAGTGAGAGAAAAGTACGCGATTTGTGGTCAGGGAGAGACCATATTTTGGAGAAAAAAATGGCATCCAAATTGACAAATCACAGTTATGCAACGTATATAGGGGATTGAGCTGATTGAGATCTCCGGGAAAGGGGATTACTGAAACATGTGAAGAGAATATGGAACATTTTATTTCCTTGCGAATGAAAAGTTTTAGTCCCAGATGGTCACATTGAGAGAAAATGTAGGTAACTGCACAAAGGAAAGAGAGAAACAGGCGAAAAAAGCGGTCGTGAGGGCGGCAAAGTATACCTAACTATATGTAGTGGCCCCCTTCCCCTCAGCCCCTCCCGATGCTCACCCCCTTTCAGCCCAAAAAAAAATCGGGATGCAACTCGGGGTTTGGAACGACTTTTTTTTCGAAAAAAATAAACTCGTTCCGCGACAAAGTTAGGAACGAGTTTATTTTTGTTTAAAGATAAGTCGCGCTTCAAGAGAATTTGGAACGAGTTTTTTGTTTGAAAAATAATAAGTCGTGCTTCAAGAGAATTTGGAACGACTTATTTTTGTTGTAAAAAATAATATCGCGATGTCCTAAACCGGGCACCGTAGATTTAGGCCGCGTTTGTACCAATATATACAATAAAGGTTTGGATGAAACATACGCCAGATGCAGTTGCCGTGCTCAGTCGGCAGAGCATCGGACCTTGAACTGTATAGTTGTGGATGTGGTGCTCCCGAGTATTGTTTCGTTTGACGGATAGAAACAATTAAACTGCTAAAGTTATCATAAAAAATGTATAATAAATAAATTTGGTGTCATTAAAAATATGTCGTTTTGCTTACTCACCTCAGTGATTTTCAGAGCGATTGCCTCAAAATATGAACCGAAACGTCAGTCTGCGGCATTTATGACTTTGAGTTTATTTTCTCTGAACTATGTGGCTCTCCCCACGTTAGTCAGTTTGTAATATATCAGTAGTAATATATGATTCTGCGACTATTCGGAAGTCCATGCAAGCTCCGCGGGTTTTAATCCTTACATTTTGTTGCAATAACACGTTTAAAGTGCCACGTTGCTGTTCATTCAAAGTAAAATCTGTCAGTTGAAGTTCAAAACAGATAAGAACGTGTTTGAATAACATATTACTGCAAACTGTTCCGCCCGTTTGCATGTGTTTAGATCCTTTTAACAGCCCGTCACTTTCGTTATCGGGCCAAGAATTTGACTAGTGCTTCTATTCGTCGCATTCCCAGTGGGCAAAACTCGTCGTAAACTGGTCAAAACGACGTCATTTTCAGTCGTCGGAAACTGGTTGGAAACTATGTCGGATTTGCAAATCAAATAGACGTGTGCATGTTGACGTGTTTCAGACGTGTGTTTAGCGACGGGTTCCTGATGGGTTCCAGACGTGCGCGTAGCGACGAGTGTAGCCGTGTTATCGACGTCTGTAGAGCGACGGGTGTTTGCCGTGTTTCTAACGTCTGTAGAGCGACGGGTGTATGACTAATTTTGGACGTTTGTAGAGTGACGGGTGTATGACCAGTTTCTGACGTCTGGAGAGCGACTGGTGTATGACCAGTTTCGTTGGTATGCCACTTTGCACACAAAGTCATTGAGTCACAAAACACACAAAAATAAGGCATCCAATATTGATTATGCATGTTTCCAATTATATATTATAGAAACAAGGTACAGTATATGAATAATAACATTATGCAAACATGCAAATTAAGCAAAAAGTTAATATGAAATGTAAAATATTCTAGGAATAATGACCCAACATTAAATATTCAGCATGTTCAGTGCACAACAATTCAAAGGACCAGTACATATGCATCCCAGAAAGAAAATCCAAAACCAGTGTCTATTATTAACACTGAGCCATGAGGAAAATCATGTTTGGCCAATCATGTCAATAGAACTTTGCCAGAAGTAATTTTTCTCATCATAGATCCTGAAGAGTTGCAATTATATAAAACAAGTATCTTTCTGACATATATACCTTGCTTTATACCTACAAATATTATCTAACCTGTGGAGCTTAATCATTCGACTGAAGGCAATGCATGCCAATTACTAACCAGAGAAAAAACAACAGTAAATAGAAATCCATGGGAATTGCTCAGACATTCTACCAATACCAGGAATGTGTTCGAATGAATAAAATAATAGTCCTAACTGCAAATTCAGGTGGCTGAAAAACTGCAATTGACTTCATTATATTACTCTCACAATCTTCAGCACATTACAGCTTACACACACATAGTAATTAGTCACAAAATTATGATTATATATAATACAGCCTCAGTTTCTTCCTGCTGGATCATTCCCGAATATGCGCATCAGCATCTGATAAGTCTCGTTATTGTAGCTTATTAGTTGTTTCTTCCTTGCCGGCTGGGAATCATGATGCTTGCTATAGTCTGAAATGTGAAATTATTCACAAAATTCAAACAATATCTCCTGTCTCCTGTCTATCTCTTGTCTATTTGAAACTAAATGTGTTTATTATATGCTGTAGGTAAAAATTGGTGCAAATTTGTATGATGTAGTACACAAGAAACGCAAATTTGTTGTGATAACTCTGACGTGAGTAAGCAACATAAGACTACTTTGATGATATCAAACTTACGATTATGCTGCAATTTTATCTGTTTTATAACACAAACAATATTTCTTCATGCTGACGCTCCACTCTCATAGATATCTACTAAATCACAGACAAAGAAATGATTTAGTTTGCATGGAATGTGTATATCCGGTGCAATATAAGGCAAGGTTTGTTTAGAGCATCTACGCGCCATGGCAACTAGCTCATTTTTGTTTAAATATGTTTGCGTCACAGAGCGGCTGCTGCCAATTGAGCATTAGCGGATATAGGCTATATATATGCATATGGGACTCATTGGTTCAAGTGTAAGATTTTAAGATTTATCTCAGCACAAGTCTTTGATATCTTCTCCGAGGCTTTAGGCAAGGTTAAGATTCTAGCTAGGCTTAGTAGATTTTTCCTGAACTGTCTTAAACAAGAAGCAATCTCATATGCATTTTCTTGTACAAACCGCAGTCCAATTTTACCCTTTGGACTTTACTTTAGCCCCGGCCCAAGAAACAGGTTTATCAAAGTCAACAAAGACCTATGCAGTTGCTTTGCTTACCTGCCATCAAGGAGATGTGCCACTTGCACTTCTCGGCTGCATGCCTTCACAGACGCTTGGTTCATAGTCGATGGAGGTCCGGCACGGTCTGAGTCGTCAATCGCCAGTAGGCAAATATCATAAGCTACAGCCAGCGTAGGTAGCTTTGTCAACAAAACCTTCTACAGAATAGAAGGTTTTGTTGACAAAGCTATTGTATCGTACGTCCGAGCAAGTCTTGTCAAACAAACACAATTTATAAAGTCTCCTTTTGGCCTTATGTTATGATGTCAAGTTCAACCGTGGGTTTCTTCAGGTGCTAGACAGTGAAGTATTTATAAATAAATACTTTTCATTCATAATCATAAGCAAATATTCGTGAATCTATAGCTCATACGTACACGGTAGCAGGAATCCGTTCGCCTTTCCACAATATTTTTAAACTTCGCGCATGCGCAGTACGATCTGCAACCGATATCTCCGCAAGGGGGCAGCGCAATCTGCCTCACTGAATGTGAATTGAGCTTGAGTTCGCGAGCTTTGGGACGCTGCACAGGTAGTTTACGTGTTGGAGGCGGGCGTCGCCTCAACTGATCTGAGCGCCTGTGGCACACTACCAATCTCACTGGTTTTTTAATTGTTGTTGTCTGGTTCAGAAGAAATTGTACTGGGATGGAGTGACGCGAGCGTGCAGGGGGTGGGGAGAGCGGGGGCATGAAGCTGAATCACTTGCGGCAGTACAGTTATGCGTGAGAATAAGAGTGTTTTAGACCTATGTAACACCCACATAAAAAGCTTCAATATATTCACTATGTGCTCGCATTTTACGTTATCCGGCAGGAAGTCGTTGCGCCGGCATTATAAACTCGTGAAAGGGTTATATATACCTGGGGGACTGCAGGGGCGGATCTAGGAATTTGCCAAGGCGGGGGAGTTGCTCTCTGAAAACATGCGACCGGGGGAGGGGGAGTGCTCTCTTTTTGCCAAATGGGGGTTGCTCTCTGAAAAACTTGCGACCGTGGGGGGGGGGGGGGGGGCGCTGCTCGCAGAAGCCGACTTTAACAGTGTATGTTCAGGTTACCAAGGGGGGGGGGGTTGCAACCCCCTACCCCCCCCCCTGGATCAGCCCCTGGGCTAAAGGACAATGGCACGCATGCCCAATATATACCGTAAAAATTCCTCGTCGGATACCCATCGTAAAAGCGACAGATATGCGTCGACGTCTTGAAATCTTCACGCGGCTACACGTCTAGCAACATTTGGGGCGTAAATCCACCGAGTACATGACGTCGGTTTCTCGTCACGTGCTCGCTGTGAAAACGACTTAGGTTTCTTGAATCCTACAAGACCGGAGTATAGGCTTTAATAGTCAGTGAAATGCAATAGCTGCGCCATCTATTTGGCTCCAATCACTGAAAACGCATGATTACGCACCAACACAACGTGCGTCGATCAAATGATGCGGATTATGGACGAATATCTGACGGGTTTGCGACGTCATATTTTTGACGTGGGAACGAACAGCCCTTCCACGTCGTTTATTCGTCGGTTTGACGTCTTATGACGTCTTGACGTAAATGCGACGAATTTACGACGTCGGTGTGCCCACTGGGTTAACATGGGAATCTATACGCCGATATGCGACATTAACTTTAACTTAATCTAGGCAAAACACCTTACATGTATCGTTGAAAATTATTGTATCCGACTTACAACTACGCAATCTCTTACCGATTATCCGCAATATCCTTACGTCTAACTTGGTATAAAGTCAGACGTGACATGCCCGGGTTAAATGCAGTCCGAACGCCAAATGACTGCACGTACACCGCAGTTCACGCACTGTTTGCTCAGTGTCTACTGGTGAGGAACTCCAATACAAGTAGCTCCGTGTACATATGTAAATAGCTGTTCTATACGGCCCTCACGAGCACCCGGCGCGTATGTAACCGTTGGTTACCCTCTGTGACGTATGAGCGGAAGAGTTTGGTGCAAATGGCATCATATATATCAACGTCAACCACCTCACAAACTATGTCATGGTTCAGTGCAACGTCGATAGGTTTCTATATATATTATCAGGGGCGGATCTAGGGGGGGGGGGGGTTAGGGGGGTTGCAACCCCCCTCCTTGGGCACTAGAACATACAACATACATATTACTATACATGTTAAAGTCCCAAGTTTTCAGAGAGCAACCCCCCCCCCCCCCTTAGGAACCTGAACATACACTGTTAAAGTCGGGTTCTCCAAGCCCCTCCCCCTCTGGTCACAAGTCTTCAGAGCAGGCCCGCCCCCCCCCCCCGGTCGCAAGTTTTTCAGAGAGCACACCCCCCGGCCGGATTTTCAGAGAGCAACCTCCCCCCCACCCCCTCCCCTTGGCAAATTCCTAGACCCGCCCCTGTTATTATATACAGTTAAAGCAATATATTCTGCAATTTTTTGTATTACCAACCTCTTCCCCATGTCAAATAGGTATATCCTGTCTTGAATTTAAATCCTGAAAGCCCGTGGGCTATCTGGTGAGAAGCAATTTGGTCACCAAAGCAGAAGTTGGTGGCTGGCTTTATATCCCTGCGCGCCTGTTCGCAGTTCGGTATATTTGTGTGATGTCGGCCACGGCTCACTATCACGTCCGCGCGCGATATAACTAAACCGCGCAGTTTTATGTTGAAATTGTTGTATTACAGACTCTCAGGGATATAAAACATATACGAATCATAAGTTTGAGATACTTTTAGCCTTGATTCTGAAATGTAATTATATTGCTTTAAAAAAGACCTTGTTAACTGTTTAAGTGAAACTGTATTACGGGCCTGACGGCCTTGGAGAACGAATAAATCAAATTACAGATACAGATATATTTCTGGATACATTTGCGTGTTCGTGAGAAAGTTGTCACGTACTACATGTCACGTACTGCAACCTGTACTGGAACAAGAATTCGTGGTTTTGCTGTAGGGTTCTGGGGTTCAACATCCGGTGTTTATGGGCTGTCGTTTCATGGTTGTCTGGGACAGACAAAGATATCTGAAGACTATCGTCCGCCTATCAACAAATAATGACGCGCCCCAGAGCGCTGTGCCCAGGAAGAGATTGCAGTGACTCATCGCCAAGAAATGGGCACATTTTTGTTTTATGGATAAATGCCAAGTGCATATGCGTTACACATGCACGACTGCACTCTCTGCCTTGGACTCACTCCGCTAGGGCTCCGTTATATCTCTGTGATCGTCTACTTCCTCAATACATGTTTACACTCGCTCGCCAGGGCGGCGCTGCGCAAATTGATAGGTAAAATGCGCCGCGCATTTCTACTGTGGTGTCCGTGGGTGGGGGTATGGGTGTGTATGTCCTGGCCCCTCCCACGTACCCTTCCGGGTCCGGCAATCTTCACTGGATGGTCACAAACGAAACAACGGTTCTCCGGTATACTTTACTTCTCGGATAAAATGTTAACTACGTCGGTACAGTATCAAAATCTACTCTCCTCTGCCCGCCTCTCGCTTCTCCCCAATTCACCCCCTCCCCCCTGGATCATCCCCGGGGAGCCCTCGTCCGGGGTGACCGTCCCGCCCGATCTCTGGTTCAGCCGAGCCAGCCAATCAGGGGGCAGGGGGCGGGGCTTAGTGACGGAGACGGGAGGACCAGCCGCCGCCACCCGGCCCGGCACATGTCACGCCCGGACACTACACCTTCTGTACATCAATTTACAGGAATATCAGGGACAATTGTGCATTAACTATATATAGCACTTGTTGATAATGGTGATAGCTGGATATAATTTATAGAGATGAAACACGGTGTCTGCCAACAATGCGAGAATACGTACTTTTAAGCGGGGTTTCTGCTACCATTTACGAGCCGAATCGAAAGTTGTAGTGCTTCCCGCAACCACCAGGTGGCGCGACCTTCCATAATGTTTCATAATGTTTCATACGTTTCATACGTTTCATATTATGGAGATCTTTAGCCGGGGCTTTCGGGGACCGACCCCTTTAACTATGCACCGTGCTTTGTATCAGGGAGTCACGGCGGGGTGGGCATACGGCGCGGAACCGCCACACGGCCAGTGTCATCTTAATTGAACCAAAAATAAAACTTGTCACTCGCCCAACGAGGCTGCGTTGGGGAACCCCCCTGACTGAAATGTAAAAGCTGACCAATAGGCTAACAAAACATTAAACAAGGCACTCCTGGCACTTAAACCCAAAGCAACCGTATCTATCGTCAATAATCTGAATGTCAACTGCTAGAATCACGGTATCGGACCGGAGCTCGTCTCGGCCGACTGCCCCGTCTCGGTGGCGGCGCTGGGGATAGGTTGTCTGGCGAGTTGTTGTCGAGGTCCGTGGCTGCCGGGGCAATACCGTGGTCGCGGGGGACCACGGGTGTGACGGGCGTAGGGTCGGGGTTAGCGCCAGGTGAGGCGGGTGTCTCAGGGAGACTGCCGTCAGCTGTTTGAACGGCGGCGTCCCGCGGTGCTGTTGGTTCAGGCGCTAACCACGAGTGGAGAGAGGCGTCCACATCCGGGTAGTAGCGGGCCAGCTTATCAACGTGCACTACTGTCGCTGGCTCTCCGTCGCGCCGCTGGATCCGGTAGTGGATGTCGTCTACGCGGGTCAGCACTAGCCACGGCCCCACGTTCTTCCGGTGCAGCTTCCCCGGCTTGAGCGTGGGGTAGGCGCGCCACACCCAGTCGCCGCGCTGGAACTGCACCTCGCGGCACCGTTCCTGGTAGCCTTTCTTTTGGCGGCGCGCCGCTCGGGCCAGGCACAAACGGGCGATGTTGTGAGCACGGCGTAGCTCGTCCCGCAGCCACTCGGCAAACTCCGCCGTACACCTCGCTTCGGTGGCGCGACTTCCGGTGTCGATCTGCAGGTCGACGGGCATGGTCATCTCGACCCCTCGCAGCATCTTGAAGGGTGACTGGCCCGTGCTGGCGTGAGGGGTGGCACGATACGCACAGGCGCAGTAGGGGAGATGGTCGTCCCAGTCGTCACGGAACTCAGACACGCACGTCTTCAGCAACGCGATGATAGATCTGTTTCCCCTTTCGACCAGGCCGTTGGCTTGAGGCCGATACGCCGTGGTGAAGACTCGGTCGATCCTGAGGAGGGCGCAGATTTCTTGATGTAGCGCCGCGGTGAACTCGGCGCCCTGGTCGCTGAGGAGACGGTAGATGGCGCCGTGTTCGCAAACCCAGTTTTCGCAGACCACTTCCGCCACTGTGTGCGCCATCTTTTTAGGGATCGGCACCGCGATAATCCACTTTGTGAACTGGTCTTGCATCACCACGATGTAGTTGTTTCCGCGAGCTGTCGTCTCGAATGGCCCCATCAGGTCTATTCCGACTTTCTCGCCGAAAGCTCCGGCCCGCGCCTGCCGAAGCTTAGCTCGTCCCCTGATGAGCGACTTTGACTCGCCGCAAATATGACAGGAGCGGCACCACAGCAGCTTCCTTCATGCCTGGCCAGTAGACCCGACTCTTCAGAGCCTCTAACGTACGGCAAACCCCTTGATGAGAGGCGAGTCGGCCGTGGTGAAGAGCTCGGAAAAAGCGCATTCGCAGCGATTTGGGGGCTACATACTGACGTACCACCGCAGTGTCCCGAGAGTCCTTCTTCTTGCGGTACAAGACGTCGTCAGCGATGACGAGGCGATCCCACTGAACCCATAACGTCTTACTGAGCCCAGCCATGTCGGCGACCTCACCCCACTTCGGGCGAGAAGAGTGGGTTCGTACCAACTGCTTTATGGCCGCAATATCCGTATCTTCGTCCTGTTCTTTCGCTACCTCCGTTACTGACAGTTCGAGCCATTGGTTTGATTCTGGTAGGTTCTGAGACCTGACCCGACGAACCTGGGGTCCAGCCAATCTCCGTAGCGGGGCCAACGGACCCATCAAATCAGGCTGCACGGAGAAAGGGAAATCGGGTAGCTGCTTCTCAGTGTCCGGCACCGCGGAGTGACGAGTTAGTCGAGTGTCGTTCCTGATCTGTGCAGAACTCCGAGGGTGTAAGCTGCTGTCCGTTGGGGGCTTGGTTGAATCACGCGTCGATGAGAGGCAGCGCAGAAGGCACCAGGCCAGTAGGAGATACCGGCAACAGGTGTTTTGCAGACCGGGATCTGCCAAGTGCAGTCGTCGCGCTGACGTCACACTTTCCGGAGAAGGGAGATGCTGATCAAGCACTTGGCACTCCCAACATCCTGGCCTCTTGCACGGTCGCGTCCGTCGACGCGACAGCCCGTCCGCGTTTGCGTGCCGCTTTCCGGCGCGGTGAACTATCTCATAGTCAAACGGCGCCAAGCGAGTGATCCACCACGCGACCATTCCTTCCGGATCCCTGAAGCGGTGAAGCCACGTCAGGCTGGCGTGATCCGTGATCACCACGAAAGGTCGACCAATGAGATAATACCGGAAGTGTTCCAGCGCCGTCACCACCGCCAGGAGTTCCTTGTTGGTCGCACAGTAGTTGCGTTGAGTCCTGCTGAAGGCTTTGGAAGAGTACGCAATCACCATGCGCCGCATGACGCCATCCTCCCACTGGTCTTGTTCCAGGACGGCGCCGCTGGCCACGTCACTCGCGTCCGTGGAGACGTAGAACGTATCCTCGCGTGACGGATATGCCAGTAAGGGTGGCTGAACCAGCGCGTCCTTGAGGGCGTCAAATGCTCGTTGGCACTCTTCCGACCATACCACTCTGCCGGGAGCCTCCTTCCGAGTCAGAGCGATGAGTGGGGCTGCCACTGTGGCGAAGTTGCGGACATATCGCCGATAATAGTTAGCGAACCCGACGAAGGAGCGCACGTCCTTGACTGTCCTCGGAGTGGGCCACCCTGTTACGGCCAACACCTTGTCGGGGTCAACTTCCACTCCCGCTCGTGTCACAAGATGGCCGAGGAACGGCACTTGGTCGCGCATGAGGTGGCACTTGGATGGGTTGAGCCTCAAGTTGGCCAGCCGAAGACGTTCCCAGACACACTCCAAGCGGTCTAGGGCACAGCTGAACGAGTCGCCATAGACGATTACGTCATCCAGGTATATGAGGCACATCCTCCAGGTCAATCCGTTGAGCACGAGCTCCATCAACCGCTCAAAAGTCGCGGTGGCGTTGGTTAACCCAAATGGCATCACCCGCCAGTTGTAGAGTCCCTGGCGGGTGACGAACGCGGTCTTATCGCGGTCTTCTGGAGCCACGGGAATCTGGTGATATCCACTGTACAAATCCAGCGTGCTGAAGTACATCGATCCCCTCAGAGCGTCAAGGGTATCGTCGATCCTCGGCAGCGGGTACGCATCACGCCGCGTAACCGAGTTCACCTTGCGATAGTCCACGCAAAATCTGGTGGCTTCGTCCTTTTTGGTGACCAGAACAACGGGGCTTGCCCATGGGCTGGCGCTGGGTTCAATCGCGCCGCGGTCGAGCAGCTTGTCGATTTGCTCCCGCTCCACCTGCTGCTTGGCGAGAGGCAAGCGACGCGGTGGCTGCCGAATAGGACGAGAGGAGCCGGTGTCGATGGTGTGCTCAACCTGTGAGCACAATCCTATATCGGTGGGCTCTGCACTGAAGATGTCTCGATATTTATAGACGAGCCCGGCCAACCGATCCCGTTGATCGGTGGTCAATTCCGGGGAGACATTATCCAGAAGTGACCTAAGATGTTCGGGCAATTCATCCGGTTTACACCTCGCCCGCGTCGGAGTAGTGACTGAACGCGTGAGCGGGAAGTTTGGGTCGGCCTGGCGATCTGGCTGTGTCTGTGCGAGGGGTGTGTCTCCCCTCCACACAGCTCGAGGCAGGCTGGAGGGTGGCGATGGTACATCCACGTCGCAACACTCTCGTCTCAGAGGAGACGTTGACGAGGTGTACGGGGACGCGTCGTGAGTGGGTGGCGATCACGGAGGCGCCCACAGCGATCCCGTCCCGCTGGAGCAGGCGACCCTGGGCACTGGGTTCCAGTGTGGCGTAGGGGGAGAAGAAATACTGTGACTTGCCCTCGGCGCGGCCCTGGACCACCGCCTCGGTTCGTGGGTGTAACACAATATCTTCCTCCAGCTTCACGCGCGCACAGTGTTCTTGCCGATTCTCCCGAACACACTGGTGCTGGGTGCCATCAATTGTAAAGAGGCCAGTTTGTGGGGAGAAATCCGCGGTAGGGTAGCGTTTGAAAAAGTCCATGCCGATTAAGCAGCCGGTGTTCTCTGCGGCGCAGCTTATCAGCATGTCGATCATGTAGTCCTGTCCAGCGATGTTAACTCTGACTGCGATAGCGCCGTTGGTCTTGATGCTGGTGTTTCCTACGCCGGAGATCCGAGGCCAGGGAGCGTCGTAAACCTCCTGGCGCTCCTTCATTGCCATCTGCTCAAAGACCGACCGGCTGAGGATGCTTGCGGTACATCCGGTGTCGATGAGCATGCCGGCGGAAACGCCGTTCAGGCCAACGGGTAAACACCAGGCGGCGACGCTGGTGATCTTCCGGACCGCGATCGGGCAGCGAGACTGGCGGCCACCCTGGTCGTACTGATAGCCGGCGTCCGTGGAGCAAGTGGCGGCCATGTGGCCGAAGCCTTGGCACCGGAAGCACCGTAGCGGGCCCCTTTCTCGGCTCCGGGAGCGGCCGGATGGGCTGCGGGCACCGCTAGAGCCAGTGCTGGCGTCTCTCTGAGGAGCGCGGCCTCGATCTCGCGAGCTGTCACGACGAGCGCCAGGGGTTGGTGGCCGTGGTGGGCGCTCACGGTCGTCGATCTGATGGCGCCGGAGTAGCTGCTCCAGCTGCTGGACGACGTCCACTTGCGGCTTCTCTGGCTTCTCTACGACGCGTACCTGCGGCTTGCGCTGCTCGGGACGCATGATGGTGGCCTCGAACGCCTCCATCTGCTGGGCTAGCTTCAGAGTCTCGTCCAGAGACGCCATACCCATGGCGAAGATTTGGCGCTGTGCCGCTGCCGAATCCAGTCCCCTGACAAAATGCTCAACCATAAAAGGTTCTCGGTCTGCCGGCCGCATGTTGGGGTATGCCATCCTCCCGAGACGGCGCAGCGCGGCGGCGTACGCAGGCAACGTCTCCCCTGGTTGCCTGCGCCGAGTCAGTAGGGCGGCGCGATGGATTCCAGCCTGGCCGCGAGGCTGGAAGCGGGCGTGTAACGCCTCCGTGAGGGCGGCCCAGTCGGTGGGCGCGGTGTAAGCGTCATTGACGCAGGCCAGGGCGTCCCCGAACAGGTGAATCCTGGCCTGACGGGAAGTCTCGGCGCCGTCCCACCCACAGAACCTGGCCACCTCCTCCGTGTGCTGGATCCAGTCGTCCAGGCTCTCTCCGCTCTGCCCCGAGAAGTCTTTTAGCGAAAAGCGGGGCTGATAGTTCAAGGGTCCTGGTGCGGGGGGTGGAGGCAGGGGCGGCAGCATTCCGTAATCCAATCCGGGGGTGAAATGTTGGCCGCCGGGGGCACTGGCAGGCGGCCCAGTCCAGGGTGCGGGTGGCGACATCCGATAGGCATTTCCCGGACCAAAACCCGGAAATCTGTAAGCCGCCGTCGGCGTCTGTTGGGGTGGGGGTGCGGGTCGTGGAGCCCCTCCCCGTGCCTGACCGGGCCAGGTGTGGTCCCACGCCCCGGCAGCCCGCGAGAGGTCGTCGATCAGCCGCTGCTGTTGCTGTCGGACGGCCTGTAGGGGGGGGGTCCTTGAACAGGCGGGTTTAGTCCTGGGCGGGGCGAATAGGCCGCGCTCGGGTCACGCCGTAGCGGTGTCCCTCTCCCGTCCATGACGATACGGGGTTCTTTTACAATCGGTAACTCACCGGGGAGTCTCTGCAACACTTCGCTCACCGGAGAATCCCAAGGTTCAGTATTTAAAACCTCAAGGTTGGGCCTATCCCAGTGCGACGTATCCAGTCCTCAAAAGGATCCCGGACGAGCCCCCTAAGTATGTGGTGTCCGTGGGTGGGGGTATGGGTGTGTATGTCCTGGCCCCTCCCACGTACCCTTCCGGGTCCGGCAATCTTCACTGGATGGTCACAAACGAAACAACGGTTCTCCGGTATACTTTATTTCTCGGATAAACTGTTAACTACGTCGGCACAGTATCAAAATCTACTCTCCTCTGCCCGCCTCTCGCTTCTCCCCAATTCACCCCCTCCCCCCTGGATCATCCCCGGGGAGCCCTCGTCCGGGGTGACCGTCCCGCCCGATCTCTGGTTCAGCCGAGCCAGCCAATCAGGGGGCAGGGGGCGGGGCTTAGTGACGGAGACGGGAGGACCAGCCGCCGCCACCCGGCCCGGCACATGTCACGCCCGGACACTACACTACGATATAGTGCCGGGGACCCAGCCTAAGCTTAATAACAAACGGTATCAGGGGATGAAAAGAAGGAGTTCAGTCACAATTACAACTTTTTCGAAAGGGTACAAGATGTATTTTTCTGTTTTAATACACAGAGCTAGTTATTTTTTATGTTTTATTATTGAAAATTATAATGTTGCAAGAAATTCCAGCTGATTTGACCGTTTTTCAAGAATTTTGATCGTTTCCCCCGGCAGACAGCAGCGGTAAAAGCGGAGCTTGCGTAGCGGCACAACTACCGTGTCTGTCGGCACTGAAGCACGAGGCAAGTTAAACGGACAGAGCTAGGGGTCTATTGGGCTATTGTAAGCGCGTACCATGCATTTCGTCGACCCGAATGTTACATAAAGTGTTAAATTTTTGTTATCTCGTTGACAATCAGTGCAATCATGTCATGTACTATGGGCGTTGTGCTTAAAGTTCAATGAACGATTTCCATTTTCATTTCCTATTTTAAACTCATGTTTCTCGCCAATTAATAAAATCTGCATAGGCTACTGAAATGTATAGTCATCATTCATGCTTAATATATGGTTATGTCAAACCTGCTTCACAGTTTTTCCCCACCATTATAGGGTTTAGTGTTGCTCAGGTTCTAGACAATGAAGATAATTAGGTGATAAGAATAGATAATTTTTGCTCTAATCCTATTACGCTGAACTGAACTGCAGCTAAACGTGGATGTCAGGCGTGACAAGGATTAACCAGTGCTCCCCCCCCCCCGCCATCATCCATTTCGTGGGCAAGGGTGCTTATTTCCATGCAAACTGTCCGTCCATCTGTGCATGAACTCCCAGCCCCTTATCTCTTTCCAGTTAACTCTCCCCCGCCCCGCCCCCGTCGTATTATTGTTGGAGGATTCTTCCTGGGCAAAGTAGATCCCTCCGCCTTCACCCCCCAACGTTATATCAGGGTTCGCTTCAACCGTACTTGGGACGCAATTGTTCCATAAGTATTTGTCCTTAAGCTGAAACACAGCGCATTCACTTCAATAATAGAACCTCCCTAGGCCGAATCATTCTGCCTTATAGGTGGCGCCTTTTGCCATTTGTCAAGGTGGGGCGGGGCGGGGGGGGGGGGGGTGCTGACGATTTGGTCAACGGGGTGACGATACCATGTATAATTACAACAAATCTGACGGCTCGACTGGCTCGACTAGCTTTGACCCCCCCCCTCCCCCACATGTTTTTCGATCGCGATATGCTCTACTTGAAGCTCCCCACTTGAAACCAGCCAAGCCAAGTACGTAGGGTTTTATTGTACATATTGTCGTTTAGCCAAAGAACGTAATATAACAAGATGGGGCACTTCATATACGTTGCATTGTGCAGCGCCTCACCAATATATTGACACTAAAAAGTCAGGGGCGGATTAAGAGGGGTTGCGGGGGGGGGGGGGGGCAAATTCCTAGATCCGCTCATGAAAGTTAACAGTTCTTTATGTAAGACGCACGAAAGACGAATTGCGACCCACCCCGTGCTTGCCTCGCCGGCCGCGCAGCTTGCCTGGTTCCGCGTCCTATGTCGTAATTAGTATGACAGCCCTCCTGCGCGCGGTATCCATTGTTACGTAGGGCGCCAGTCAGTTAGCGCACTGAACAAAATGCACGTGTTCATTTGTTTGTCTCCAAATTGCCAGGCCGGAAGTAGAACCGGCGAGAACTGACAGGCCCTATGGACCCACCCCTCGGCACCTAAGCCTCGTTCGCACGCGGTAGCTAGTCGACTATTTCTTGACCTAGATTTCTCTATTGCGCCTGCGCATTACAACTTTAAGCCGAACGTGGGAGAGTCGAAAAGGGTTGATAATCTGTCTCATGGTGGAAATAAAAACTTAATTGGTCGACCGGAGGAGCACCAATTAAGGACCCCCCTCTCCCAACAGAGATAAGGGTACTGTGAACCAGCGCACAGTTAGTTCGATCATGTCAACATTTAACACGAAAACATAATAAATTCGCAAAATAAGCAACTATGTATGAACCATGCTATATTTTAATGCGTTTAAACGTATAATATGTCATATAGGTAAAACCTAAAAGGGCGAGCGCAACTATTTTCTGGATCGAAAAAGTTCTACAATTTCTAGACTAAAATAGGCCTACTGATTGTCTGAATTACCTGGATATATCTAGAAAGAATATGGAAAGTGTTGCAGATTTCTAGTGCATCGCATCTAGTCTATAATGATCGCTAATAGAAGTGGATTCATAATGCATAACTAATGCATAGGTACTGGGAAAGGTAATGAAAACTATGGGTGTTTAAATCTGTATTGAGGTGGATATACATAAACTGCATGTCAAAGCAAATGAAAATGTAGGCCTGTATGTTTAATTCAAATAACAACACAGATTAAAGTGATAGTTAAGTGATAAAATACTGAGTATGCTACTATGATCATTAATAAAACAAAGTCAAATCAAATATCTATATGGAACATGGAAATTATAAAAGGATGATCCCATTATGCAATGTAAAGTTTTAAAGAAACAAGTTTATATGGTAAATTAAGCTGGTAAGACAACTTCATGCTAGTGTGCTAGTTCATAAAGCAATTGACAATATAGCCATATTTTCACATTGCTGAATAAATCAAACTCACTTTTAAGATATGTGGTTAGCAGTAGTTTGGCCAAATCTCAGACCAAAAGAATTTCAAACCCTAAATGTAACTAGCACCTCTGCAATTTACATGATATGCTGGAAGCCAATTACCGGTAGATTGAGTAATAAGAAATAAAACCATGGTAATTGGCTGCGCTGGATGTGACAACTACTCTCACTATGCTAACTGTCTGTGAAAATCATACTGTAAGTGATAAGCATCCATTAATTGCCATTATATATATTTATATAAATGCAATGTTCATTGGTATTTCCACATGGGAATGGGAATAAAAAAAAACAGGCACAAAATAAACTACTTTAGGCTAACAGTAACACTTGAGCCATTTTACTCTGTCTTTTTTTGGCAAATACATTTAATTTCTCTTATAGAACTAGGGTAAATTAACAGACAACAAGTGGATAAATGACATGCAGTTATTTTAAGTGCTTAACATATAACATGCTTAATATATAACACATATAATTTTTTAATACCAATGCATGGCTTATAATAAACCCAAGGAATATTGTAAATATATATGTTAAAATAAACACCCTCTAACTTAAGGTACTAATTGATAATAATGGCGTGCAAAAAAGGCTGATTTTCAGTAAAAGTAATTTAATGGGAACAAAATGTTTTGTGATAATTTTAGTTTTGTTGTAAAATATCTTTTATTGGACTTTTGTTAATGTTTGTGATTGTGCAGTTACCAGTAATGGTGACCTAAAGTAAATTTGCTTTGATGACCTTATTGATATAAATTGGAGAAAACCTGTACAGAAAGGTTGTATAAATGGATAACTTATTTTTGGCAAGATTATAAGCTAACTAACTTACTTTTACCAGCCTTTTACCGCTTGTGTAATCAGTCTATTGATAATTGACAATTGTTTATGGAAATGGTTTTTGGCATATCAATTGCCGATAGCATTATTATTGTGCCACTCTTAGACTATATGCATAATAATTATCCCAATGTTATTATTCATTTATCTTTATCAGAGCTGAAGAAATCAGAAAAAAACGTTTTTCCTTGGATTTTGCGAACAAAATTATTGTTAGTATTTTGCATCTGATTGTGAGTAGTGGCTGGTCCAGAGAAATCCAAGAGGCCTTGGGTCATAGGGCACGTCTGCCTGCAGCCCCCGACCCCCCATTTTTTCCCCCACTAGTGTTTAGATGCCACCTTAGATATAAACATGATAAACCTGCCAATTTTGGTGTGCACCTTTTTACGGTTAAATTGCTGCTAAGGCATAACATTTCAAAGGAAGTGGATGATGCCCCCCCCCCCCCCCCCCCCCACTTAACAGCCCGGGATCCAAGCCTGGTCGGCCTGAAATTGAAAATTCTAGTCATGCGGTTGTACAGCTTCCCATTAGATCTGGTGTGCAGGTGAACACCCTCTACATCCTCATTAAATGCGTGCGAAAGAAGCATAGAGAAGAAGACGCCAAATAAAGTTGGCGCAAGAACACAACCCTGCTTCACGCCATTTCTGACTTGGAAGCTTTCGGACGTAGCTCCGTCGAACTGTACTGTGCTGAACGAGTGTTCATGAAAGGAGCGGGTAAGGTTAAGTAGTCTGCGGGGGCAGCCAATGCTCCTAAGTAGACGCGCTAAGTCCAAGCGGAGGCGCTCCCTAATAAGAGAACTGCTTTTCGCTGACGACCCAGCGTTGGTTGCGCACTCAGAAAGCCAGCTACAGAGACTCATGGATCGATTCTCAAATGCGTGTACTTTATTTGTGTTAACTATTATTGTTAAAAACAGTCGTCCTGAGCCAAGGGGCTATCACACCGCCAGTAAAATGCCTTTAGAGGTGGTTATAATAAGTTTTGTTACCTGGGAAGTACCGTCACGGATAATCTATCCCTGGATGAGGAAATAAATACTCGAATTGGGAAGGCAGCCACTATCTTTCGTAGGTGGAACAAACGTGCTTGGCAAAATTCAAAACTTGCCAGTCACACCAAAATGTTGATCTACAGGGCGTGCGTTCTAAGTAGCTGGCTGTATGGCAGTGAAACGTGGACTACATATTGTGGCCAAGAAAGTAAATTGAATAACTTCCATTTTCGTGGCCTGCGAAACATTTTAGGCATTTCTTGGCAAGACAAGGTCACGAAGGCTGAAGTGTTAGCCAGGGCCAACCTACAAAGCATTCTTGCTCTTGTGAAGCAAAGTCGTCTACGTTGGCTTGGGAACGTTCATCGTATGCAAGATGAACGCATTCCCAAGGATGTGCTCTACGGTGAACTCGCCGACGGCAAAAGGCCAACTGGACGACCAAAGCTTAGAATTAAGGATGTTTCTAAGCGGGACATGAAGGCTTTCGGCATTGATCCAGATTCTTGGGAGGATCTGGCATCCCAAAAGAGGGGATGGGCACGCACGTGAGGTGCGTGAGGGAATGGCCCACCACGACGGGCTTTGGTTTGTGAAACTGGACTTGAAACGCCAATCTAGGCGTCCACCAGCGAGCACAAACCAAGATCTATCGACTGCGGTAAGCTCTGTCGATCACAGATAGGCTTATTCAGTCACAGGCGTTAATGCCTCGTTACGAATCGTATAACTTAAACCAAAACAAAGCTGCAAATCCATCGTCTTTCGCAGACGGACGGATGTCATCCATAGGCTACTAGACTAGTCATGCGGCTAGCTAGCCAAAACCTAGGCGACAGTAAAATTGCCAGGGTCAACTGTCACTGACACTGACGGAGTGACTGTGTGTGTTTGACACAGTGACAGAACGAGACAGTAAAAATGAGTCACCCTGACCACATGGACGGCGACGGATGGCAGTGCAGCCAGTTCAACAGCTCAGGCTCAGCTGTCAGACGGACAGTCCGACAGACAGACAGTGCCAGAGTGCGAAAGCAGGTCAACAAACTGGCGAATGGCGTAGAATTACATGTAGTATTGCACAATGAATTAAGTAACACTTATCTGTGATCGTTGTTTTATCACATTATCAGTTTCTGGTGTGTTAATTTTCTTTGCGAAATGACGATTTCAAGCAGTTTAAGTGAGCAGGTGAGCAAAGCTAGCAGACGACCAGCCATTTTGTTAACCGGAGTGGCTCATAGTTTACGATGCCGGTAGGTGGCGTTCCGTTTACGGGGGCGACTGTGCATGTGAACGCGAACCAGTCAGTGAAAGCGGAAACAGTCAGTTGCAGGTCGGGCACCAGTCTGACTAGTAGAACACAGCCAGAGCGCCCTCTGCCGGGAGTGTGGCAAGGAATATTTAGCGCGGCGCGAATCGTTAAACTCATAAATGTATTGTTATTTTTCAACGAAAAAGAGTTTCAATAAGTTATCAGTTACCATTTTAAGGTAGATAACTTAATTATTAAAGAATTGACATAACACATTTCGACCAGTGTTTAGGGGAAAATTTTGTGGTGCCGCGGAAATTCGCTCCTGACTCAGAAACGTCTCATGGGGGCTGTTATGCGAAATGAAAGTCCTAAGCCTATGCTTGAAATAGACTTTGATTATGCATGCATGTTACCTTAAGAGCTCGCTTGCCGCTCATTTCCCTCCGCCATCTTTTACGACAAGACTAGTCACCGTTCGGCAGCCAAATCATCAACCATTAGTCGACTAGCGGTCCCTTGCGAACGAGGTCCTGGCTGTGGCGCACGTAGTCTGGTTCCCTGTATCTCTCCTTGCGTAACTTATATACTCCACGCCTACGTCACAGACAGTCAGGATGCCAGCGTGCAAGATTCTAAGCTCGTTCCGCACACGTGCTTCGTTTGTTTGTCCCCAAAATAGGTAACCCGGAAGTCTTGGCGAACGAGACTCTCTGGACCAATATTGATGCAAGTGAAAGAATAGCTAAAGTTGCATGTCGAGTTCTTTCCCGCCAAAACTAAGCCTAGGCGAAATTTATATCAAAATTTGCAGAAAACTCGATTGTTTCATTCTATAAATTCACAAACCTGATAAACATCGCCGTTTCGGCTGTGGTGTGGCAAACGTGTCTATCCCGTGACACCACAAAACTCGGTCGCGGCACTGCTACTTATACCAAAGCATCGCGAAGCACACAAACTGATGACGTTTACCACTTAATATCACGGACAGGGCTAAGAGACACTATTTGGCAGTCTGGTATGGGTGGAGTATAGATAAAAGAAGTCTTGAATGATTCAAGGACTGATTCTTATATATATCTTGACCCCATTAGTTTTGGCGGGAAAGAGCTCCACATGCAACTTTAAGCAACATGTTAAAGTAGCGAGCTATACTGAAACAACGACTCGAACCAATGTCATGAGAGACCTATACGTGACTGCTTCCAATATTTTGATAATTCACTTTGTTATTGGTTGAGAAGGGAGGGGGATGGGGGGGGGGGCTTTTTTTGTTTTCTGCAAAAGGATCTCGCTCTGATTTTGTCCCAAAAAAGAATCTTGCGTTGTCAGTTACTTTTGAAAAGAAATATCTAATTTTTTTTAAATTATGCCCTGGTACTATTACCCAAAATAAATTCTGACGTTCCCATGGCAAAAGCAAAGTTAGCCCTCGTCGAACCCAAACAGATGTTTTGGCTTCCACCCAAAAACCCTAACTCCCCAAACCCCCCTTCAATGTCAATGGCCCGTCCCTCGGGTTTTGAGGACGGGGAATAGACGATTGCATCATGACGATTATTTCGCGGGTTTTTGCGTCAAAGCAATTGAATATGAACAACTGTAACATCTCTGAAAATAAACTTTTTTTATTTTATTCAAATCTAGTTCATGTATAATAACATATTTATATGTAGTTAGGTAGTTCTACCTGGAATCCCTTGTTTTTAATCAGCTCTGTCAGGATGGCCAAAATATAGAAATAACCCTCATCGTCATAACGTTCGAGATCAGCTGCAGTGAAGAATGCAATATAGAGTGCTGTCCACGTTGGCTACACAGACCTGAGTGCAGCCACCCCTCCCTGTCCACGGTGGCTGTACAGACCTGAGTGCGCCTATCCATCCCTGCCCACGTTGGCTGTACAGACCTGAGTGCACCCATCCCGCCCAGCCCACGATGGCTGTACACACCTGAGTGCAGCCACCCCTCCCTGTCAACGGTGGCTGTACAGACCTGAGTGCAGCCACCCATCCCTGTCCACGGTGGCTGTACAGACCTGAGTGCAGCCACCCATCCCTGTCCACGATGGCTGTACAGACCTGAGTGCAGCCACACCGCCCTGTCCACGGTGGTTGGACAGACCTGAGTGCAGCCACCCATCCCTGTCCACGTTGGCTGTACAGACCTGAGTGCAGCCACCCCTCCCTGTCAACGGTGGCTGTACAGACCTGAGTGCAGCCACCCCTCCCTGTCCACGATGGCTGGACAGACCTGAGTGCAGCCACCCATCCCTGTCAACGGTGGTTGTACAGACCTGAGTGCACCCATCCATCCCTGTCCACGGTGGCTGTACAGACCTGAGTGCAGCCACCCCTCCCTGTCCACGTTGGCTGCACAGACCTGAGTGCAGCCACCCCTCCCTGTCAACGGTGGCTGCACAGACCTGAGTGCTGCCACCCCTCCCTGTCAACGGTGGCTGTACAGACCTGAGTGCAGCCACCCCTCCCTGTCCACGATGGCTGTACAGACCTGAGTGCAGCCACCCATCCCTGTCCACGGTGGTTGTGCAGACCTTAGTGCAGCCATCCCTCCCTGTCCACGTTGGCTGTACAGACCTGAGTGCAGCCACCCCTCCCTGTCAACGGTGGCTGTACAGACCTGAGTGCAGCCACCACTCCCTGTCCACGTTGGCTGTACAGACCTGAGTGCAGCCACCCCTCCCTGTCCACGGTGGTTGTACAGACCTGAGTGCACCCACCCCTCCCTGTCAACGGTGGCTGTACAGACCTGAGTGCAGCCACCCCTCCCTGTCCACGATGGCTGTACAGACCTGAGTGCAGCCACCCATCCCTGTCCACGGTGGTTGTGCAGACCTTAGTGCAGCCACCCCTCCCTGTCCACGTTGGCTGTACAGACCTGAGTGCAGCCACCCCTCCCTGTCAACGGTGGCTGTACAGACCTGAGTGCAGCCACCCCTCCCTGTCCACGTTGGCTGTACAGACCTGAGTGCAACCCCCCATCCCTGTCCACGGTGGCTGTACAGACCTGAGTGCAGCCACCCTTCCCTGTCCACGATGGCTGTACAAACCTGAGTGCAGCCACCCCTCCCTGTCCACGATTGCTGTACAAACCTGAGTGCAGCCACCCCTCCCTGTCCACGATGGCTGTACAGACCTGAGTGCATCCACCCCGCCCTGTCCACGGCGGCTGCACAGACCTGAGTGCAGCCATCCCTCCCTGTCCACGGTGGCTGTACAGACGTGAGTGCAGCCACCCTTCCCTGTCCACGTTGGCTGTGCAGACCTGAGTGCAGCCACCCTTCCCTGTCCACGTTGGCTGTACAGACCTGAGTGCATCCACCCTTCCCTGTCCACGTTGGCTGTACAGACCTGAGTGCAGCCACCCCTCCCTGTCCACGGTGGTTGTACAGACTTGAGTGCAGCCACCCCTGCCTGTCCACGGTGGCTGTACAGACCTGAGTGCAGCCACCCCTCCTTGTCAACGGTGGCTGTACAGACCTGAGTGCGCCCATCCATCCCTGCCCACGTTGGCTGTACAGACCTAAGTGCACCCATCCCGCCCAGCCCATGATGGCTGTAAAGACCGGAGTGCAGCCACCCCTCCCTGTCAACGGTGGCTGTACAGCATCATGACGATTATTTCGCGTTTTTTTGCCTAAAAGCAATTGAATATAAACAACTGTAACATCTCTGAAAATAAACTTTTTTTATTTTATTCAAATCTAGTTCATGTATAATAACATATTTATATGTAGTTAGGTAGTTCTACCTGGAATCCCTTGTTTTTAATCAGCTCTGTCAGCATGCCCAAGATATAGAAATAACCCTCATCGTCATAACGTCCGAGATCAGCTGCAATGAAGAATGCAATATAGACTGCTGTCCACGTTGGCTGCACAGACCTGAGTGCAGCCACCCCTCCCTGTCCACGGTGGCTGTACAGACCTGAGTGCAGCCACCCTTCCCTGTCCACGTTGGCTGTACAGACCTGAGTGCAGCCACCCTTCCCTGTCCACGTTGACTGTACAGACCTGAGTGCAGCCACCCTTCCTTGTCCACGTTGGCTGTACAGACCTGAGTGCAGCCACCCCTCCCTGTCCACGGTGGCTGTACAGACCTGAGTGCAGCCACCCCTGCCTGTTCACGGTGGCTGTACAGACCTGAGTGCAGCCACCCCGCCCTGTCAACGGTGGCTGTACAGACCTGAGTGCGCCCATCCATCCCTGCCCACGTTGGCTGTGCAGACCTGAGTGCACCCATCCCGCCCAGCCCACGATGGCTGTACAGACCTGAGTGCAGCCACCCCTCCCTGTCAACGGTGGCTGTACAGACCTGAGTGCAGCCACCCATCCCTGTCCACGGTGGCTGTACAGACCTGAGTGCAGCCACCCATCCCTGTCCACGATGGCTGTACAGACCTGAGTGCAGCCACACCGCCCTGTCCACGGTGGTTGGACAGACCTGAGTGCAGCCACCCATCCCTGTCCACGTTGGCCGTACAGACCTGAGTGCAGCCACCCCTCCCTGTCAACGGTGGCTGTACAGACCTGAGAGCAGCCACCCCTCCCTGTCCACGATGGCTGTACAGACTTGAGTGCATCCACCCCGCCCTGTCCACGACGGCTGTACAGACCTGAGTGCAGCCACCCCTCCTTGTCCACGGTGGCTGTACAGACCTGAGTGCAGCCACCCTTCCCTGTCCACGTTGGCTGCGCAGACCTGAGTGCAGCCACCCTTCCCTGTCCACGTTGGCTGTACAGACCTGAATGCAGCCACCCCTCCCTGTCCACGGTGGTTTTACAGACCTGAGTGCAGCCACCCCTGCCTGTCCACGGTGGCTGTACAGACCTGAGTGCAGCCACCCCTCCCTGTCAACGGTGGCTGTACAGACCTGAGTGCGCCCATCCATCCCTGCCCACGTTGGCTGTACAGACCTGAGTGCACCCATCCCGCCCAGCCCACGATGGCTGTACAGACCTGAGTGCAGCCACCCCTCCCTGTCAACGGTGGCTGTACAGACCTGAGCGCAGCCACCCATCCCTGTCCACGGTGGCTGTACAGACCTGAGTGCAGCCACCCATCCCTGTCCACGATGGCTGTACAGACCTGAGTGCAGCCACCCATCCCTGTCCACGGTGGCTGTACAGACCTGAGTGCAGCCAACTCTCCCTGTCAACGGTGGCTGTACAGACCTGAGTGCAGCCACCTCTCCCTGTCCACGTTGGCTGTACAAACCTGAGTGCAGCTTCCCCTCCCTGTCCACGATGGCTGTACAGACCTGAGTGCAGCCACCCCACCCTGTCAACGGTGGTTGTACAGACCTGAGTGCAGCCACCCATCCCTGTCCACGGTGGCTGTACAGACCTGAGTGCAGCCACCCCTCCCTGTCAACGGTGGCTGTACAGACCTGAGTGCAGCCACCTCTCCCTGTCCACGTTGGCTGTACAAACCTGAGTGCAGCTTCCCCTCCATGTCCACGGTGGCTGTACATACCTGAGTGCAGCCACCCCTCCCTGTCAACGGTGGTTGTACAGACCTGAGTGCAGCCACCCATCCCTGTCCACGGTGGCTGTACAGACCTGAGTGCAGCCACCCCTCCCTGTCAACGGTGGCTGTACAGACCTGAGTGCAGCCACCTCTCCCTGTCCACGTTGGCTGTACAAACCTGAGTGCAGCTTCCCCTCCCTGTCCACGATGGCTGTACAGACCTGAGTGCAGCCACCCCTCCCTGTCAACGGTGGCTGTACAGACCTGAGTGCAGTCACCCATCCTTGTCCCCGGTGGTTGTACAGAGCTGAGTGCAGCCACCCCTCCCTGTCAACGGTGGCTGTACAGACCTGAGTGCAGCCACCCCTCCCTGTCAACGGTGGTTGTACAGACCTGAGTGCAGCCACCCATCCTTGTCCCCGGTGGTTGTACAGAGCTGAGTGCAGCCACCCCTCCCTGTCAACGGTGGCTGTACAGACCTGAGTGCAGCCACCCCTCCCTGTCCACGGTGGCTGTACAGACGTGAGTGCAGCCACCCCTCCCTGTCCACGATGGTTGTACAGACCTGAGTGCACCCACCCCTCCCTGTCCACGTTGGCTGTACAGACCTGAGTGCAGCCACCCCTCCCTGTCCACGATGGCTGTACAGACCTGAGTGCAGCCACCCATCCCTGTCCACGGTGGTTGTACAGAGCTGAGTGCAGCCACCCCTCCCTGTCCACGTTGGCTGTACAGACCTGAGTGCAGCCACCCCTCCCTGTCAACGGTGGCTGTGCAGACCTGGGTGCAGCCACCCCGCCCTGTCCACGGTGGCTGTACAGACCTGAGTGCAGCCACCCATCGCTGTCAACGGTGGCTGTACAGACCTGAGTGCAGCCACCCCTCCCTGTCCACGTTGGCTGCACAGACCTGAGTGCAGCCACCATTCCCTGTCAACGGTGGCTGTACAGACCTGAGTGCAGCCACCCCTCCCTGTCAACGGTGGCTGTACAGACCTGAGTGCAGCCACCAAACCCTGTCCACGTTGGCTGTACATACTTGAGTGCAGCCACCCCTCCCTGTCCACGGTGGTTGTACAGACCTGAGTGCACCCACCCCTCCCTGTCAACGGTGGCTGTACAGACCTGAGTGCAGCCACCCCTCCCTGTCCACGATGGCTGTACAGACCTGAGTGCAGCCACCCATCCCTGTCCACGTTGGCTGTACAGACCTGAGTGCAGCCACCCCTCCCTGTCAACGGTGGCTGTACAGACCTGGGTCCAGCCACCCCTCCCTGTCCACGGTGGCTGTACAGACCTGAGTGCAGCCACCCTTCCCTGTCCACGTTGGCTGTACAGACCTGAGTGCAGCCACCCTTCCCTGTCCACGTTGACTGTACAGACCTGAGTGCAGCCACCCTTCCCTGTCCACATTGACTGTACAGACCTGAGTGCAGCCACCCCTCCCTGTCCACGGTGGCTGTACAGACCTGAGTGCAGCCACCCCTGCCTGTTCACGGTGGCTGTACAGACCTGAGTGCAGCCACCCATCGCTGTCAACGGTGTCTGTACAGACCTGAGGGCAGCCAACCCTCCCTGTCCACGTTGGCTGCACAGACTTGAGTGCAGCCACCCCTCTCTGTCAACGGTGGCTGCACAGACCTGAGTGCAGCCACCCCTCCCTGTCAACGGTGTCTGTACAGACCTGAGTGCAGCCACCCCTCCCTGTCCACGTTGGCTGCACAGACTTGAGTGCAGGAACCCCTCTCTGTCAACGGTGGCTGCACAGACCTGAGTGCAGCCACCCCTCTCTGTCCACGTTGGCTGTACAGACCTGAGTGCAGCCACCCCTCCCTGTCAACGGTGGCTGTACAGACCTGAGCGCAGCCACCCATCCCTGTCCACGGTGGCTGTACAGACCTGAGTGCAGCCACCCATCCCTGTCCACGATGGCTGTACAGACCTGAGTGCAGCCACCCATCCCTGTCCACGGTGGCTGTACAGACCTGAGTGCAGCCAACTCTCCCTGTCAACGGTGGCTGTACAGACCTGAGTGCAGCCACCTCTCCCTGTCCACGTTGGCTGTACAGACCTGAGTGCAGCCACCCCTCCCTGTCAACGGTGGCTGTACAGACCTGAGCGCAGCCACCCATCCCTGTCCACGGTGGTTGTACAGACCTGAGTGCAGCCACCCCTCCCTGTCAACGGTGGTTGTACAGACCTGAGTGCAGCCACCCATCCCTGTCCACGGTGGCTGTACAGACCTGAGTGCAGCCAACTCTCCCTGTCAACGGTGGCTGTACAGACCTGAGTGCAGCCACCTCTCCCTGTCCACGTTGGCTGTACAAACCTGAGTGCAGCTTCCCCTCCCTGTCCACGATGGCTGTACAGACCTGAGTGCAGCCACCCCACCCTGTCAACGGTGGTTGTACAGACCTGAGTGCAGCCACCCATCCCTGTCCACGGTGGCTGTACAGACCTGAGTGCAGCCACCCCTCCCTGTCAACGGTGGCTGTACAGACCTGAGTGCAGCCACCTCTCCCTGTCCACGTTGGCTGTACAAACCTGAGTGCAGCTTCCCCTCCCTGTCCACGATGGCTGTACAAACCTGAGCGCAGCCACCCCTCCCTGTCAACGGTGGCTGTACAGACCTGAGTGCAGCCACCCCTCCCTGTCAACGGTGGCTGTACAGACGTGAGTGCAGCCACCCCTCCCTGTCCACGGTGGTTCTACAGACCTGAGTGCACCCACCCCTCCCTGTCCACGTTGGCTGTACAGACCTGAGTGCAGCCACCCCTCCCTGTCCACGATGGCTGTACAGACCTGAGTGCAGCCACCCATCCCTGTCCACGGTGGTTGTACAGAGCTGAGTGCAGCCACCCCTCCCTGTCCACGTTGGCTGTACAGACCTGAGTGCAGCCACCCCTCCCTGTCAGCGGTGGCTGTGCAGACCTGGGTGCACCCACCCCGCCCTGTCCACGGTGGCTGTACAGACCTGAGTGCAGCCACCCATCGCTGTCAACGGTGGCTGTACAGACCTGAGTGCAGCCACCCCTCCCTGTCCACGTTGGCTGCACAGACCTGAGTGCAGCCACCCCTCCCTGTCAACGGTGGCTGTACAGACCTGAGTGCAGCCACCCCTCCCTGTCAACGGTGGCTGTACAGGCCTGAGTGCAGCCACCAAACCCTGTCCACGTTGGCTGTACATACTTGAGTGCAGCCACCCTCCCTGTCCACGGTGGTTGTACAGACCTGAGTGCACCCACCCCTCCCTGTCAACGGTGGCTGTACAGACCTGAGTGCAGCCACCCCTCCCTGTCCACGATGGCTGTACATACCTGAGTGCAGCCACCCCTCCCTGTCAACGGTGGCTGTACAGACCTGGGTCCAGCCACCCCTCCCTGTCCACGGTGGCTGTACAGACCTGAGTGCAGCCACCCTTCCCTGTCCACGTTGGCTGTACAGACCTGAGTGCAGCCACCCTTCCCTGTCCACGTTGACTGTACAGACCTGAGTGCAGCCACCCTTCCCTGTCCACGTTGGCTGTACAGACCTGAGTGCAGCCACCCCTCCCTGTCCACGGTGGCTGTACAGACCTGAGTGCAGCCACCCCTGCCTGTTCACGGCGGCTGTACAGACCTTAGTGCAGCCACCCATCGCTGTCAACGGTGTCTGTACAGACCTGAGTGCAGCCAACCCTCCCTGTCCACGTTGGCTGCACAGACTTGAGTGCAGCCACCCATCTCTGTCAACGGTGGCTGCACAGACCTGAGTACAGCCACCCCTCTCTGTCCACGTTGGCTGTACAGACCTGAGTGCAGCCACCCCTCCCTGTCAACGGTGTCTGTACAGACCTGAGTGCAGCCACCCCTCCCTGTCCACGTTGGCTGCACAGACTTGAGTGCAGGAACCCCTCTCTGTCAACGGTGGCTGCACAGACCTGAGTGCAGCCACCCCTCTCTGTCCACGTTGGCTGTACAGACCTGAGTGCAGCCACCCCTCCCTGTCAACGGTGGCTGCACAGACCTGAGTGCAGCCACCCCTCCCTGTCCACGTTGGCTGCACAGACCTGAGTGCAGCCACCCTTCCCTGTCCACGATGGCTGTACAAACCTGAGTACAGCCACCCCTCCCTGTCCACGATTGCTGTACAAACCTGAGTGCAGCCACCCCTCCCTGTCCACGATGGCTGTACAGACCTGAGTGCATCCACCCCGCCGTGTCCACGGCGGCTGTACATACCTGAGTGCAGCCACCCTTCCCTGTCGACGGTGGCTTACAGACCTGTGTGCAGCCACCCTTCCCTGTCAACGGTGGCTATACAGACCTGAGTGCAGCCACCCATCCCTGTCCACGGTGGTTGTACAGACCTGAGTGCAGCCACCCCTGCTTGTCCACGTTGGCTGTACAGACCTGAGTGCAGGCACCTCTCCCTGACGGTGGCTGCACAGACCTGAGTGCAGCCACCCCTCCCTGTCCACGGTAGTTGTACAGACCTGTGTGCAGCCACCCCTCCCTGTCAACGGTGGCTGTACAGACCTGAGTGCAGCCACCCTTCCCTGTCCACGATTGCTGTACAAACCTGAGTGCAGCCACCCCTCCCTGTCCACGATGACTGTACAGACCTGAGTGCATCCACCCCGCCCTGTCCACGGCGGCTGCAAAGACCTGAGTGCAGCCACCCCTCCCTGTCCACGGTGGCTGTACAGACCTGAGTGCAGCCACCTTTCCCTGTCCACGTTGGCTGTGCAGTCCTGAGTGCAGCCACCCTTCCCTGGCCACGTTGGCTGTACAGACCTGAGTGCAGCCACCCCTCCCTGTCCACGGTGGCTGTACAGACCTGAGTGCAGCCACCCATCCCTGTCAACGGTGGCTGTACAGACCTGAGTGCAGCCACCCATCCCTGTCATCGGTGGCTGTACAAACCTGAGTGCACCCATGCCGCCCAGTCCACGTTGGCTGTACAGACCTGAGTGCACCCATCCCGCCCAGTCCACGTTGGCTGTACAGACCTGAGTGCACCCATCCCGCCCAGTCCACGTTGGCTGTACAGACATGAGTGCACCCATCCCGCCCAGTCCACGTTGGCTGTACAGACCTGAGTGCACCCATCACGCCCAGTCCACGTTGGCCGTACAGACCTGAGTGCAGCCACCCCTCCCTGTCAACGGTGGCTGTACAGACCTGAGTGCAGCCACCCCTCCCTGTCCACGATTGATGTACAAACCTGAGTGCAGCCACCCATCCCTGTCCACGGCGGCTGTACAGACCTGAGTGCAGCCACCCCTCCCTGTCCACGGTGTCTGTACAGACCTGAGTGCAGCCACCTTTCCCTGTCCACGTTGGCTGTGCAGACCTGAGTGCAGCCACCCTTCCCTGGCCACGTTGGCTGTACAGATCTGAGTGCAGCCACCCCTCCCTGTCCACGGTGGTTGTACAGACCTGAGTGCAGCCACCCCTGCCTGTCCACGGTGGCTGTACAGACTTGAGTGCAGCCACCCCTCCCTGTCAACGGTGGCTGTACAGACCTGAGTGCGCCCATCCATCCCTGCCCACGTTGGCTGTACAGACCTGAGTGCACCCATCCCGCCCAGCCCACGATGGCTGTACAGACCTGTGTGCAGCCACCCCTCCCGGTCAACGGTGGCTGTACAGACCTGAGTGCAGCCACCCCTCCCTGTCAACGGTGGCTGTACAGACCTGAGTGCAGCCACCCCTCCCTGTCCACGGTGGCTGTACAGACCTGAGTGCAGCCACCAGACCCTGTCCACGTTGGCTGTACATACCTGAGTGCAGCCACCCCTCCCTGTCAACGGTGGTTGTACAGACCTGAGTGCAGCCACCCATCCCTGTCAACGGTGGCTATACAGACCTGAGTGCAGCCACCCCTCCCGGTCAACGGTGGTTGTACAGACCTGAGTGCAGCCACCCCTCCCGGTCAACGGTGGTTGTACAGACCTGAGTGCAGCCACCCCTCCCTGTCCAAGGTGGCTGTACAGACCTGAGTGCAGCCACCAGACCCTGTCCACATTGGCTGTACATACCTGAGTGCAGCCACCCCTCCCTGTCAACGGTGGCTGTACAGACCTGAGTGCAGGAACCCCTCCTTGTCAACGGTGGTTGTACAGACCTGAGTGCAGCCACCCCTCCCTGTCCACGGTGGCTGTACAGACCTGAGTGCAGCCACCAGACCCTGTCCACGTTGGCTGTACATACCTGAGTGCAGCCACCCCTCCCTGTCAACGTTGGCTGTACATACCTGAGTGCAGCCACCCCTCCCTGTCAACGGTGGCTGTACAGACCTGAGTGCAGCCACCCCTCCCTGTCCACGATGGCTGTACAGACCTGAGTGCTGCCACCCATCCCTGTCCACGGTGGCTGTACAGACCTGAGTGCAGCCACCCCTCCCTGTCCACGTTGGCTGTACAGACCTGAGTGCATCCACCCGCCCTGTCCACGGCGGCTGCACAGACCTGAGTGCAGCCACCCCTCCCTGTCCACGGTGGCTGTACAGACTTGAGTGCAGCCACCCCTCCCTGTCCACGGTGGTTGTACAGACCTGAGTGCAGCCACCCCTGCCTGTCCACGGTGGCTGTACAGACTTGAGTGCAGCCACCCCTCCCTGTCAACGGTGGCTGTACAGACCTGAGTGCGCCCATCCATCCCTGCCCACGTTGGCTGTACAGACCTGAGTGCACAGATCCCGCCCAGCCCACGATGGCTGTACAGACGTGTGAGCGGCCACCCCTCCCTGTCAACGGTGGCTGTACAGACCTGAGTGCAGCCACCCATCCCTGTCCACGGTGGCTGTACAGACCTGAGTGCAGCCACCCATCCCTGTCCACGATGGCTGTACAGACCTGAGTGCAGCCACCCCTCCCTGTCAACGGTGGTTGTACAGACCTGAGTGCAGCCACCCATCCCTGTCCACGGTGGCTGTACAGACCTGAGTGCAGCCACCCCTCCCTGTCAACGGTGGCTGTACAGACCTGAGTGCAGCCACCTCTCCCTGTCCACGTTGGCTGTACAAACCTGAGTGCAGCTTCCCCTTCCTGTCCACGATGGCTGTACAGACCTGAGTGCAGCCACCCTTCCCTGTCAACGGTGGCTGTACAGACCTGAGTGCAGCCACCCCTCCCTGTCAACGGTGGCTGTACAGACCTGAGTGCAGCCACCCGACCCTGTCCACGTTGGCTGTACATACCTGAGTGCAGCCACCCCTCCCTGTCCACGGTGGTTGTACAGACCTGAGTGCACCCACCCCTCCCTGTCAACGGTGGCTGTACAGACCTGAGTGCAGCCACCCCTCCCTGTCCACGATGGCTGTACAGACCTGAGTGCAGCCACCCATCCCTGTCCACGGTGGCTGTACAGACCTGAGTGCAGCCACCCCTCCCTGTCCACGTTGGCTGTACAGACCTGAGTGCAGCCACCCCTCCCTGTCAACGGTGGCTGTACAGACCTGAGTCCAGCCACCCCTCCCTGTCCACGGTGGCTGTACAGACCTGAGTGCAGCCACCCATCCCTGTCAACGGTGGCTGTACAGACCTGAGTGCAGCCACCCTCCCTGTCCACGTTGGCTGCACCGACCTGAGTGCAGCCACCCCGCCCTGTCCACGATGGCTGTACAGACCTGAGTGCAGCCACCCATCCCTGTCAACGGTGGCTGTACCGACCTGAGTGCAGCCACCCTCCCTGTCAACGGTGGCTGTGCCGACCTGAGTGCAGCCACCCCGCCCTGTCCACGATGGTTGTACAGACCTGAGTGCAGCCACCCATCGCTGTCAACGGTGGCTGTACAGACCGGAGTGCAGCCACCCCTCCCTGTCCACGTTGGCTGCACAGACTTGAGTGCAGCCACCCCTCTCTGTCAACGGTGGCTGCACAGACCTGAGTGCAGCCACCCCTCTCTGTCCACGTTGGCTGTACAGACCTGAGTGCAGCCACCCCTCCCTGTCAACGGTGGCTGCACAGACCTGAGTGCAGCCACCACTCCCTGTCCACGTTGGCTGTACAGACCTGAGTGCAGCCACCCCTCCCTGTCAACGGTTGCTGTGCAGACCTAAGTGCAGCCACCCCGCCCTGTCCACGTTGGCTGTACAGACCTGAGTGCAGCCACCCCTCCCTGTCCACGTTGGCTGTACAGACCTGAGTGCAACCCCCCATCCCTGTCCACGGTGGCTGTACAGACCTGAGTGCAGCCACCCTTCCCTGTCCACGATGGCTGTACAAACCTGAGTGCAGCCACCCCTCCCTGTCCACGATTGCTGTACAAACCTGAGTGCAGCCACCCCTCCCTGTCCACGATGGCTGTACAGACCTGAGTGCCTCCACCCCGCCCTGTCCACGGTGGTTGTACAGACCTGAGTGCAGCCACCCCTCCCTGTCCACGGTAGTTGTACAGACCTGTGTGCAGCCACCCCTCCCTGTCAACGGTGGCTGTACAGACCTGAGTGCAGCCACCCTTCCCTGTCCACGATGGCTGTACAGACCTGAGTGCACCCACCCTTCCCTGTCCACGGTGGTTGTACAGACCTGAGTGCAGCCACCCCTCCCTGTCAACGGTGGTTGTACAGACCTGAGTGCAGCCACCCATCCCTGTCAATGGTGGCTGTACAAACCTGAGTGCACCCATGCCGCCCAGTCCACGTTGGCTGTACAGACCTGAGTGCACCCATCCTGCCCAGTCCACGTTGGCTGTACAGACCTGAGTGCACCCATCCCGCCCAGTCCACGTTGGCTTACAGACCTGAGCGCACCCATCCCGCCCAATCCACGTTGGCTGTACAGACCTGAGTGCACCCATCCCGCCCAGTCCACGTTGGCCGTACAGACCTGAGTGCAGCCACCCCTCCCTGTCAACGGTGGCTGTACAGACCTGAGTGCAGCCACCCATTCTTGTCCCCGGTGGCTGTACAGACGTGAGTGCAGCCACCCCTCCCTGTCAACGGTGGCTGTACAGACCTGAGTGCAGCCACCCCTCCCTGTCAACGGTGGCTGTACAGACCTGAGTGCAGCCACCCCTCCCTGTCCACGTTGGCTGCACAGACTTGAGTGCAGCCACCCCTCTCTGTCAACGGTGGCTGCACAGACCTGAGTGCAGCCACCCCTCTCTGTCCACGTTGGCTGTACGGACCTGAGTGCAGCCACCCCTCCCTGTCAACGGTGTCTGTACAGACCTGAGTGCAGCCACCCCTCCCTGTCCACGTTGGCTGCACAGACTTGAGTGCAGGAACCCCTCTCTGTCAACGGTGGCTGCACAGACCTGAGTGCAGCCACCCCTCTCTGTCCACGTTGGCTGTACAGACCTGAGTGCAGCCACCCCTCCCTGTCAACGGTGGCTGCACAGACCTGAGTGCAGCCACCCCTCCCTGTCCACGTTGGCTGCACAGACCTGAGTGCAGCCACCCTTCCCTGTCCACGATGGCTGTACAAACCTGAGTGCAGCCACCCCTCCCTGTCCACGATTGCTGTACAAACCTGAGTGCAGCCAACCTTCCCTGTCCACGATGGCTGTACAGACCTGAGTGCATCCACCCCGCCCTGTCCACGGCGGCTGTACAGACCTGAGTGCAGCCACCCTTCCCTGTCGACGGTGGCTTACAGACCTGTGTGCAGCCACCCTTCCCTGTCAACGGTGGCTATACAGACCTGAGTGCAGCCACCCATCCCTGTCCACGGTGGTTGTACAGACCTGAGTGCAGCCACCCCTGCTTGTCCACGGTGGCTGTACAGACCTGAGTGCAGCCACCCCTGCTTGTCCACGTTGGCTGTACAGACCTGAGTGCAGCCACCTCTCCCTGACGGTGGCTTCACAGACCTGAGTGCAGCCACCCCTCCCTGTCAACGGTGGCTGTACAGACCTGAGTGCAGCCACCCTTCCCTGTCCACGGTGTCTGTACAGACCTGAGTGCAGCCACCCTTCCCTGTCCACGGTGGTTGTACAGACCTGAGTGCAGCCACCCCTCCCTGTCCACGGTGGCTGTACAGACCTGAGTGCAGCCACCCATCCCTGTCAACGGCGGCGGTACAGACCTGAGTGCAGCCACCCATCCCTGTCAACGGTGGCTGTACAAACCTGAGTGCCCCCATGCCGCCCAGTCCACGTTGGCTGTACAGACCTGAGTGCACCCATCCCGCCCAGTCCACGTTGGCTGTACAGACCTGAGTGCACCCATCCCGCCCAGTCCACGTTGGCTGTTCAGACCTGAGTGCACCCATCCCGCCCAGTCCACGTTGGCTGTACAGACCTGAGTGCACCCATCCCGCCCAGTCCACGTTGGCCGTACAGACCTGAGTGCAGCCACCCCTCCCTGTCAACGGTGGCTGTACAGACCTGAGTGCAGCCACCCCTCCCTGTCCACGATTGCTGTACAAACCTGAGTGCAGCCACCCCTCCCTGTCCACGATGACTGTACAGACCTGAGTGCAGCCACCCATCCCTGTCAACGGTGGCTGTACAGACCTGAGTGCAGCCACCCATCCCTGTCAACGGTGGCTGTACAAACCTGAGTGCACCCATGCCGCCCAGTCCACGTTGGCTGTACAGACCTGAGTGCACCCATCCCGCCCAGTCCACGTTGGCTGTACAGACCTGAGTGCACCCATCCCGCCCAGTCCACGTTGGCTGTACAGACCTGAGTGCAGCCACCCCTCCCTGTCCACGGTGGCTGTACAGACCTGAGTGCAGCCACCTTTCCCTGTCCACGTTGGCTGGGCAGACCTGAGTGCAGCTACCCTTCCCTGGCCACGTTGGCTGTACAGACCTGAGTGCAGCCACCCCTCCCTGTCCACGGTGGTTGTACAGACCTGAGTGCAGCCACCCCTGCCTGTCCACGGTGGCTGTACAGACTTGAGTGCAGCCACCCCTCCCTGTCAACGGTGGCTGTACAGACCTGAGGGCGCCCATCCATCCCTGCCCACGTTGGCTGTACAGACCTGAGTGCACCCATCCCGCCCAGCCCACGATGGCTGTACAGACCTGTGTGCAGCCACCCCTCCCTGTCAACGGTGGCTGTACAGACCTGAGTGCAGCCACCCATCCCTGTCCACGGTGGCTGTACAGACCTGAGTGCAGCCACCCATCCCTGTCCACGATGGCTGTACAGACCTGAGTGCAGCCACCCATCCCTGTCCACGGTGGCTGTACAGACCTGAGTGCAGCCACCCCTCCCTGTCAACGGTGGCTGTACAGACCTGAGTGCAGCCACCTCTCCCTGTCCACGTTGGCTGTACAAACCTGAGTGCAGCTTCCCCTCCCTGTCCACGATGGCTGTACAGACCTGAGTGCAGCCACCCCTCCCTGTCAACGGTGGCTGTACAGACCTGAGTGCAGCCACCAGACCCTGTCCACGTTGGCTGTACATACCTGAGTGCAGCCACCCCTCCCTGTCCACGGTGGTTGTACAGACCTGAGTGCACCCACCCCTCCCTGTCAACGGTGGCTGTACAGACCTGAGTGCAGCCACCCCTCCCTGTCCACGATGGCTGTACAGACCTGAGTGCAGCCACCCATCCCTGTCCACGGTGGCTGTACAGACCTGAGTGCAGCCACCCCTCCCTGTCCACGTTGGCTGTACAGACCTGAGTGCATCCACCCCGCCCTGTCCACGGCGGCTGCACAGACCTGAGTGCAGCCACCCCTCCCTGTCAACGGTGGCTGTACAGACCTGAGTGCAGCCACCCCGCCCTGTCCACGTTGGCTGTACAGACCTGAGTGCAGCCACCCCTCCCTGTCCACGTTGGCTGTACAGACCTGAGTGCAACCCCCCGTCCCTGTCCACGGTGGCTGTACAGACCTGAGTGCAGCCACCCTTCCCTGTCCACGATGGCTGTACAAACCTGAGTGCAGCCACCCCTCCCTGTCCACGATTGCTGTACAAACCTGAGTGCAGCCACCCCTCCCTGTCCACGATGGCTGTACAGACCTGAGTGCCTCCACCCCGCCCTGTCCACGGTAGTTGTACAGACCTGTGTGCAGCCACCCCTCCCTGTCAACGGTGGCTGTACAGACCTGAGTGCAGCCACCCTTCCCTGTCAACGATGGCTGTACAGACCTGAGTGCAGCCACCCCTCCCTGTCCACGGTGGCTGTACAGACCTGAGTGCAGCCACCCATCCCTGTCAACGGTGGCTGTACAGACCTGAGTGCAGCCACCCATCCCTGTCAACGGTGGTTGTACAAACCTGAGTGCACCCATGCCGCCCAGTCCACGTTGGCTGTACAGACCTGAGTGCAGCCACCCATCCCTGTCCACGGTGGCTGTACAGACCTGAGTGCAGCCACCCATCCCTGTCAACGGTGGTTGTACAAACCTGAGTGCACCCATGCCGCCCAGTCCACGTTGGCTGTACAGACCTGAGTGCAGCCATGCCGCCCAGTCCACGGTGGCTGTACAGACCTGAGTGCAGCCACCCATCCCTGTCAACGGTGGCTGTACAGACCTGAGTGCAGCCACCCATCCCTGTCAACGGTGGTTGTACAGACCTGAGTGCACCCATCCCGCCCAGTCCACGTTGGCTGTACAGACCTGAGTGCACCCATCCCGCCCAGTCCACGTTGGCTGTACAGACCTGAGTGCACCCATCCCGCCTAGTCCACGTTGGCCGTACAGACCTGAGTGCACCCATCCCGCCTAGTCCACGTTGGCCGTACAGACCTGAGTGCAGCCACCCCTCCCTGTCAACGTTGGCTGTGCAGACCTGAGTGCAGCCACCCCGCCCTGTCCACGTTGGCTGTACAGACCTGAGTGCAGCCACCGCTCCCTGTCCACGGTGGCTGTACAGACCTGAGTGCAGCCACCCATCCCTGTCCACGGTAGTTGTACAGACCTGTGTGCAGCCACCCTCCCTGTCCACGTTGGCTGCACAGACCTGAGTGCAGCCACCCTTCCCTGTCCACGGTGGTTGTACAGACCTGAGTGCAGCCACCCCTCCCTGTCCACGGTGGCTGTACAGACCTGAGTGCAGCCACCCATCCCTGTCAACGGTGGCTGTACAGACCTGAGTGCAGCCACCCATCCCTGTCAACGGTGGCTGTACAAACCTGAGTGCACCCATGCCGCCCAGTCCACTTTGGCTGTACAGACCTGAGTGCACCCATTCTGCCAAGTCCCCGTTGGCTGTACAGACCTGAGTGCACCCATCCCGCCCAGTCCACGTTGGCTGTACAGACCTGAGTGCACCCATCCCGCCCAATCCACGTTGGCTGTACAGACCTGAGTGCACCCATCCCGCCCAGTCCACGTTGGCCGTACAGACCTGAGTGCAGCCACCCCTCCCTGTCAACGGTGGCTGTACAGACCTGAGTGCAGCCACCCCTCCCTGTCAACGGTGGCTGTACAGACCTGAGTGCACCCATCCATCCCTGTCCACGGTGGCTGTACAGACCTGAGTGCAGCCACCCCTCCCTGTCCACGTTGGCTGCACAGACCTGAGTGCAGCCACCCCTCCCTGTCAACGGTGGCTGCACAGACCTGAGTGCTGCCACCCCTCCCTGTCAACGGTGGCTGTACAGACCTGAGTGCAGCCACCCCTCCCTGTCCACGATGGCTGTACAGACCTGAGTGCAGCCACCCATCCCTGTCCACGGTGGTTGTGCAGACCTTAGTGCAGCCATCCCTCCCTGTCCACGTTGGCTGTACAGACCTGAGTGCAGCCACCCCTCCCTGTCAACGGTGGCTGTACAGACCTGAGTGCAGCCACCACTCCCTGTCCACGTTGGCTGTACAGACCTGAGTGCAGCCACCCCTCCCTGTCCACGGTGGTTGTACAGACCTGAGTGCACCCACCCCTCCCTGTCAACGGTGGCTGTACAGACCTGAGTGCAGCCACCCCTCCCTGTCCACGATGGCTGTACAGACCTGAGTGCAGCCACCCATCCCTGTCCACGGTGGTTGTGCAGACCTTAGTGCAGCCACCCCTCCCTGTCCACGTTGGCTGTACAGACCTGAGTGCAGCCACCCCTCCCTGTCAACGGTGGCTGTACAGACCTGAGTGCAGCCACCCCTCCCTGTCCACGTTGGCTGTACAGACCTGAGTGCAACCCCCCATCCCTGTCCACGGTGGCTGTACAGACCTGAGTGCAGCCACCCTTCCCTGTCCACGATGGCTGTACAAACCTGAGTGCAGCCACCCCTCCCTGTCCACGATTGCTGTACAAACCTGAGTGCAGCCACCCCTCCCTGTCCACGATGGCTGTACAGACCTGAGTGCATCCACCCCGCCCTGTCCACGGCGGCTGCACAGACCTGAGTGCAGCCATCCCTCCCTGTCCACGGTGGCTGTACAGACGTGAGTGCAGCCACCCTTCCCTGTCCACGTTGGCTGTGCAGACCTGAGTGCAGCCACCCTTCCCTGTCCACGTTGGCTGTACAGACCTGAGTGCATCCACCCTTCCCTGTCCACGTTGGCTGTACAGACCTGAGTGCAGCCACCCCTCCCTGTCCACGGTGGTTGTACAGACTTGAGTGCAGCCACCCCTGCCTGTCCACGGTGGCTGTACAGACCTGAGTGCAGCCACCCCTCCTTGTCAACGGTGGCTGTACAGACCTGAGTGCGCCCATCCATCCCTGCCCACGTTGGCTGTACAGACCTAATTGCACCCATCCCGCCCAGCCCACGATGGCTGTAAAGACCGGAGTGCAGCCACCCCTCCCTGTCAACGGTGGCTGTACAGCATCATGACGATTATTTCGCGTTTTTTTGCCTAAAAGCAATTGAATATAAACAACTGTAACATCTCTGAAAATACACTTTTTTTATTTTATTCAAATCTAGTTCATGTATAATAACATATTTATATGTAGTTAGGTAGTTCTACCTGGAATCCCTTGTTTTTAATCAGCTCTGTCAGCATGCCCAAGATATAGAAATAACCCTCATCGTCATAACGTCCGAGATCAGCTGCAATGAAGAATGCAATATAGACTGCTGTCCACGTTGGCTGCACAGACCTGAGTGCAGCCACCCCTCCCTGTCCACGGTGGCTGTACAGACCTGAGTGCAGCCACCCTTCCCTGTCCACGTTGGCTGTACAGACCTGAGTGCAGCCACCCTTCCCTGTCCACGTTGACTGTACAGACCTGAGTGCAGCCACCCTTCCTTGTCCACGTTGGCTGTACAGACCTGAGTGCAGCCACCCCTCCCTGTCCACGGTGGCTGTACAGACCTGAGTGCAGCCACCCCTGCCTGTTCACGGTGGCTGTACAGACCTGAGTGCAGCCACCCCGCCCTGTCAACGGTGGCTGTACAGACCTGAGTGCGCCCATCCATCCCTGCCCACGTTGGCTGTGCAGACCTGAGTGCACCCATCCCGCCCAGCCCACGATGGCTGTACAGACCTGAGTGCAGCCACCCCTCCCTGTCAACGGTGGCTGTACAGACCTGAGTGCAGCCACCCATCCCTGTCCACGGTGGCTGTACAGACCTGAGTGCAGCCACCCATCCCTGTCCACGATGGCTGTACAGACCTGAGTGCAGCCACACCGCCCTGTCCACGGTGGTTGGACAGACCTGAGTGCAGCCACCCATCCCTGTCCACGTTGGCCGTACAGACCTGAGTGCAGCCACCCCTCCCTGTCAACGGTGGCTGTACAGACCTGAGAGCAGCCACCCCTCCCTGTCCACGATGGCTGTACAGACTTGAGTGCATCCACCCCGCCCTGTCCACGGCGGCTGTACAGACCTGAGTGCAGCCACCGCTCCTTGTCCACGGTGGCTGTACAGACCTGAGTGCAGCCACCCTTCCCTGTCCACGTTGGCTGTGCAGACCTGAGTGCAGCCACCCTTCCCTGTCCACGTTGGCTGTACAGACCTGAGTGCAGCCACCCTTCCCTGTCCACGTTGGCTGTACAGACCTGAATGCAGCCACCCCTCCCTGTCCACGGTGGTTTTACAGACCTGAGTGCAGCCACCCCTGCCTGTCCACGGTGGCTGTACAGACCTGAGTGCAGCCACCCCTCCCTGTCAACGGTGGCTGTACAGACCTGAGTGCGCCCATCCATCCCTGCCCACGTTGGCTGTAAAGACCTGAGTGCACCCATCCCGCCCAGCCCACGATGGCTGTACAGACCTGAGTGCAGCCACCCCTCCCTGTCAACGGTGGCTGTACAGACCTGAGCGCAGCCACCCATCCCTGTCCACGGTGGCTGTACAGACCTGAGTGCAGCCACCCATCCCTGTCCACGATGGCTGTACAGACCTGAGTGCAGCCACCCATCCCTGTCCACGGTGGCTGTACAGACCTGAGTGCAGCCAACTCTCCCTGTCAACGGTGGCTGTACAGACCTGAGTGCAGCCACCTCTCCCTGTCCACGTTGGCTGTACAAACCTGAGTGCAGCTTCCCCTCCCTGTCCACGATGGCTGTACAGACCTGAGTGCAGCCACCCCACCCTGTCAACGGTGGTTGTACAGACCTGAGTGCAGCCACCCATCCCTGTCCACGGTGGCTGTACAGACTTGAGTGCAGCCACCCCTCCCTGTCAACGGTGGCTGTACAGACCTGAGTGCAGCCACCTCTCCCTGTCCACGTTGGCTGTACAAACCTGAGTGCAGCTTCCCCTCCCTGTCCACGATGGCTGTACAGACCTGAGTGCAGCCACCCATCCCTGTCCACGGTGGTTGTACAGAGCTGAGTGCAGCCACCCCTCCCTGTCAACGGTGGCTGTACAGACCTGAGTGCAGCCACCCCTCCCTGTCCACGGTGGCTGTACAGACGTGAGTGCAGCCACCCCTCCCTGTCCACGGTGGTTCTACAGACCTGAGTGCACCCACCCCTCCCTGTCCACGTTGGCTGTACAGACCTGAGTGCAGCCAACCCTCCCTGTCCACGATGGCTGTACAGACCTGAGTGCAGCCACCCATCCCTGTCCACGGTGGTTGTACAGAGCTGAGTGCAGCCACCCCTCCCTGTCCACGTTGGCTGTACAGACCTGAGTGCAGCCACCCCTCCCTGTCAACGGTGGCTGTGCAGACCTGGGTGCAGCCACCCCGCCCTGTCCACGGTGGCTGTACAGACCTGAGTGCAGCCACCCATCGCTGTCAACGGTGGCTGTACAGACCTGAGTGCAGCCACCCCTCCCTGTCCACGTTGGCTGCACAGACCTGAGTGCAGCCACCATTCCCTGTCAACGGTGGCTGTACAGACCTGAGTGCAGCCACCCCTCCCTGTCAACGGTGGCTGTACAGACCTGAGTGCAGCCACCAAACCCTGTCCACGTTGGCTGTACATACTTGAGTGCAGCCACCCCTCCCTGTCCACGGTGGTTGTACAGACCTGAGTGCACCCACCCCTCCCTGTCAACGGTGGCTGTACAGACCTGAGTGCAGCCACCCCTCCCTGTCCACGATGGCTGTACAGACCTGAGTGCAGCCACCCATCCCTGTCCACGTTGGCTGTACAGACCTGAGTGCAGCCACCCCTCCCTGTCAACGGTGGCTGTACAGACCTGGGTCCAGCCACCCCTCCCTGTCCACGGTGGCTGTACAGACCTGAGTGCAGCCACCCTTCCCTGTCCACGTTGGCTGTACAGACCTGAGTGCAGCCACCCTTCCCTGTCCACGTTGACTGTACAGACCTGAGTGCAGCCACCCTTCCCTGTCCACATTGACTGTACAGACCTGAGTGCAGCCACCCCTCCCTGTCCACGGTGGCTGTACAGACCTGAGTGCAGCCACCCCTGCCTGTTCACGGTGGCTGTACAGACCTGAGTGCAGCCACCCATCGCTGTCAACGGTGTCTGTACAGACCTGAGTGCAGCCAACCCTCCCTGTCCACGTTGGCTGCACAGACTTGAGTGCAGCCACCCCTCTCTGTCAACGGTGGCTGCACAGACCTGAGTGCAGCCACCCCTCCCTGTCAACGGTGTCTGTACAGACCTGAGTGCAGCCACCCCTCCCTGTCCACGTTGGCTGCACAGACTTGAGTGCAGGAACCCCTCTCTGTCAACGGTGGCTGCACAGACCTGAGTGCAGCCACCCCTCTCTGTCCACGTTGGCTGTACAGACCTGAGTGCAGCCACCCCTCCCTGTCAACGGTGGCTGTACAGACCTGAGCGCAGCCACCCATCCCTGTCCACGGTGGCTGTACAGACCTGAGTGCAGCCACCCATCCCTGTCCACGATGGCTGTACAGACCTGAGTGCAGCCACCCATCCCTGTCCACGGTGGCTGTACAGACCTGAGTGCAGCCAACTCTCCCTGTCAACGGTGGCTGTACAGACCTGAGTGCAGCCACCTCTCCCTGTCCACGTTGGCTGTACAGACCTGAGTGCAGCCACCCCTCCCTGTCAACGGTGGCTGTACAGACCTGAGTGCAGCCACCATTCCCTGTCCACGGTGGTTGTACAGACCTGAGTGCAGCCACCCCTCCCTGTCCACGGTGGCTGTACAGACCTGAGTGCAGCCACCCCTCCCTGTCAACGGTGGTTGTACAGACCTGAGTGCAGCCACCCATCCCTGTCCACGGTGGCTGTACAGACCTGAGTGCAGCCAACTCTCCCTGTCAACGGTGGCTGTACAGACCTGAGTGCAGCCACCTCTCCCTGTCCACGTTGGCTGTACAAACCTGAGTGCAGCTTCCCCTCCCTGTCCACGATGGCTGTACAGACCTGAGTGCAGCCACCCCACCCTGTCAACGGTGGTTGTACAGACCTGAGTGCAGCCACCCATCCCTGTCCACGGTGGCTGTACAGACCTGAGTGCAGCCACCCCTCCCTGTCAACGGTGGCTGTACAGACCTGAGTGCAGCCACCTCTCCCTGTCCACGTTGGCTGTACAAACCTGAGTGCAGCTTCCCCTCCCTGTCCACGATGGCTGTACAAACCTGAGCGCAGCCACCCCTCCCTGTCAACGGTGGCTGTACAGACCTGAGTGCAGCCACCCCTCCCTGTCAACGGTGGCTGTACAGACGTGAGTGCAGCCACCCCTCCCTGTCCACGGTGGTTCTACAGACCTGAGTGCACCCACCCCTCCCTGTCCACGTTGGCTGTACAGACCTGAGTGCAGCCACCCCTCCCTGTCCACGATGGCTGTACAGACCTGAGTGCAGCCACCCATCCCTGTCCACGGTGGTTGTACAGAGCTGAGTGCAGCCACCCCTCCCTGTCCACGTTGGCTGTACAGACCTGAGTGCAGCCACCCCTCCCTGTCAACGGTGGCTGTGCAGACCTGGGTGCAGCCACCCCGCCCTGTCCACGGTGGCTGTACAGACCTGAGTGCAGCCACCCATCGCTGTCAACGGTGGTTGTACAGACCTGAGTGCAGCCACCCATCCCTGTCCACGGTGGCTGTACAGACCTGAGTGCAGCCACCCCTCCCTGTCAACGGTGGCTGTACAGACCTGAGTGCAGCCACCTCTCCCTGTCCACGTTGGCTGTACAAACCTGAGTGCAGCTTCCCCTCCCTGTCCACGATGGCTGTACAAACCTGAGCGCAGCCACCCCTCCCTGTCAACGGTGGCTGTACAGACCTGAGTGCAGCCACCCCTCCCTGTCAACGGTGGCTGTACAGACGTGAGTGCAGCCACCCCTCCCTGTCCACGGTGGTTCTACAGACCTGAGTGCACCCACCCCTCCCTGTCCACGTTGGCTGTACAGACCTGAGTGCAGCCACCCCTCCCTGTCCACGATGGCTGTACAGACCTGAGTGCAGCCACCCATCCCTGTCCACGGTGGTTGTACAGAGCTGAGTGCAGCCACCCCTCCCTGTCCACGTTGGCTGTACAGACCTGAGTGCAGCCACCCCTCCCTGTCAACGGTGGCTGTGCAGACCTGGGTGCAGCCACCCCGCCCTGTCCACGGTGGCTGTACAGACCTGAGTGCAGCCACCCATCGCTGTCAACGGTGGTTGTACAGACCTGAGTGCAGCCACCCCTCCCTGTCCACGTTGGCTGCACAGACATGAGTGCAGCCACCCCTCCCTGTCAACGGTGGCTGTACAGACCTGAGTGCAGCCACCCCTCCCTGTCAACGGTGGCTGTACAGGCCTGAGTGAAGCCACCAAACCCTGTCCACGTTGGCTGTACATACTTGAGTGCAGCCACCCTCCCTGTCCACGGTGGTTGTACAGACCTGAGTGCACCCACCCCTCCCTGTCAACGGTGGCTGTACAGACCTGAGTGCAGCCACCCCTCCCTGTCCACGATGGCTGTACATACCTGAGTGCAGCCACCCCTCCCTGTCAACGGTGGCTGTACAGACCTGGGTCCAGCCACCCCTCCCTGTCCACGGTGGCTGTACAGACCTGAGTGCAGCCACCCTTCCCTGTCCACGTTGGCTGTACAGACCTGAGTGCAGCCACCCTTCCCTGTCCACGTTGACTGTACAGACCTGAGCGCAGCCACCCTTCCCTGTCCACGTTGGCTGTACAGACCTGAGTGCAGCCACCCCTCCCTGTCCACGGTGGCTGTACAGACCTGAGTGCAGCCACCCCTGCCTGTTCACGGCGGCTGTACAGACCTTAGTGCAGCCACCCATCGCTGTCAACGGTGTCTGTACAGACCTGAGTGCAGCCAACCCTCCCTGTCCACGTTGGCTGCACAGACTTGAGTGCAGCCACCCCTCTCTGTCAACGGTGGCTGCACAGACCTGAGTGCAGCCACCCCTCTCTGTCCACGTTGGCTGTACAGACCTGAGTGCAGCCACCCCTCCCTGTCAACGGTGTCTGTACAGACCTGAGTGCAGCCACCCCTCCCTGTCCACGTTGGCTGCACAGACTTGAGTGCAGGAACCCCTCTCTGTCAACGGTGGCTGCACAGACCTGAGTGCAGCCACCCCTCTCTGTCCACGTTGGCTGTACAGACCTGAGTGCAGCCACCCCTCCCTGTCAACGGTGGCTGCACAGACCTGAGTGCAGCCACCCCTCCCTGTCCACGTTGGCTGCACAGACCTGAGTGCAGCCACCCTTCCCTGTCCACGATGGCTGTACAAACCTGAGTACAGCCACCCCTCCCTGTCCACGATTGCTGTACAAACCTGAGTGCAGCCACCCCTCCCTGTCCACGATGGCTGTACAGACCTGAGTGCATCCACCCCGCCGTGTCCACGGCGGCTGTACATACCTGAGTGCAGCCACCCTTCCCTGTCGACGGTGGCTTACAGACCTGTGTGCAGCCACCCTTCCCTGTCAACGGTGGCTATACAGACCTGAGTGCAGCCACCCATCCCTGTCCACGGTGGTTGTACAGACCTGAGTGCAGCCACCCCTGCTTGTCCACGTTGGCAGTACAGACCTGAGTGCAGGCACCTCTCCCTGACGGTGGCTGCACAGACCTGAGTGCAGCCACCCCTCCCTGTCCACGGTAGTTGTACAGACCTGTGTGCAGCCACCCCTCCCTGTCAACGGTGGCTGTACAGACCTGAGTGCAGCCACCCTTCCCTGTCCACGATTGCTGTACAAACCTGAGTGCAGCCACCCCTCCCTGTCCACGATGACTGTACAGACCTGAGTGCATCCACCCCGCCCTGTCCACGGCGGCTGCAAAGACCTGAGTGCAGCCACCCCTCCCTGTCAACGGTGGCTGTACAGACCTGAGTGCAGCCACCTTTCCCTGTCCACGTTGGCTGTGCAGTCCTGAGTGCAGCCACCCTTCCCTGGCCACGTTGGCTGTACAGACCTGAGTGCAGCCACCCCTCCCTGTGCACGGTGGCTGTACAGACCTGAGTGCAGCCACCCATCCCTGTCAACGGTGGCGGTACAGACCTGAGTGCAGCCACCCATCCCTGTCATCGGTGGCTGTACAAACCTGAGTGCACCCATGCCGCCCAGTCCACGTTGGCTGTACAGACCTGAGTGCACCCATCCCGCCCAGTCCACGTTGGCTGTACAGACCTGAGTGCACCCATCCTGCCCAGTCCACGTTGGCTGTACAGACATGAGTGCACCCATCCCGCCCAGTCCACGTTGGCTGTACAGACCTGAGTGCACCCATCACGCCCAGTCCACGTTGGCCGTACAGACCTGAGTGCAGCCACCCCTCCCTGTCAACGGTGGCTGTACAGACCTGAGTGCAGCCACCCCTCCCTGTCCACGATTGATGTACAAACCTGAGTGCAGCCACCCATCCCTGTCCACGGCGGCTGTACAGACCTGAGTGCAGCCACCCCTCCCTGTCCACGGTGTCTGTACAGACCTGAGTGCAGCCACCTTTCCCTGTCCACGTTGGCTGTGCAGACCTGAGTGCAGCCACCCTTCCCTGGCCACGTTGGCTGTACAGACCTGAGTGCAGCCACCCCTCCCTGTCCACGGTGGTTGTACAGACCTGAGTGCAGCCACCCCTGCCTGTCCACGGTGGCTGTACAGACTTGAGTGCAGCCACCCCTCCCTGTCAACGGTGGCTGTACAGACCTGAGTGCGCCCATCCATCCCTGCCCACGTTGGCTGTACAGACCTGAGTGCACCCATCCCGCCCAGCCCACGATAACTGTACAGACCTGTGTGCAGCCACCCCTCCCGGTCAACGGTGGCTGTACAGACCTGAGTGCAGCCACCCCTCCCTGTCAACGGTGGCTGTACAGACCTGAGTGCAGCCACCCCTCCCTGTCCACGGTGGCTGTACAGACCTGAGTGCAGCCACCAGACCCTGTCCACGTTGGCTGTACATACCTGAGTGCAGCCACCCCTCCCTGTCCACGGTGGTTGTACAGACCTGAGTGCAGCCACCCCTCCCTGTCCACGATGGCTGTACAGACCTGAGTGCTGCCACCCATCCCTGTCCACGGTGGCTGTACAGACCTGAGTGCACCCACCCCTCCCTGTCCACGTTGGCTGTACAGACCTGAGTGCATCCACCCGCCCTGTCCACGGCGGCTGCACAGACCTGAGTGCAGCCACCCCTCCCTGTCCACGGTGGCTGTACAGACCTGAGTGCAGCCACCCTTCCCTGTCCACGTTGGCTGTGCAGACCTGAGTGCAGCCACCCTTCCCTGTCCACGTTGGCTGTACAGACCTGAGTGCAGCCACCCCTCCCTGTCCACGGTGGTTGTACAGACCTGAGTGCAGCCACCCCTGCCTGTCCACGGTGGCTGTACAGACTTGAGTGCAGCCACCCCTCCCTGTCAACGGTGGCTGTACAGACCTGAGTGCGCCCATCCATCCCTGCCCACGTTGGCTGTACAGACCTGAGTGCACAGATCCCGCCCAGCCCACGATGGCTGTACAGACCTGTGAGCGGCCACCCCTCCCTGTCAACGGTGGCTGTACTGACCTGAGTGCAGCCACCCATCCCTGTCCACGGTGGCTGTACAGACCTGAGTGCAGCCACCCATCCCTGTCCACGACGGCTGTACAGACATGAGTGCAGCCACCCCTCCCTGTCAACGGTGGTTGTACAGACCTGAGTGCAGCCACTCATCCCTGTCCACGGTGGCTGTACAGACCTGAGTGCAGCCACCCCTCCCTGTCAACGGTGGCTGTACAGACCTGAGTGCAGCCACCTCTCCCTGTCCACGTTGGCTGTACAAACCTGAGTGCAGCTTCCCCTTCCTGTCCACGATGGCTGTACAGACCTGAGTGCAGCCACCCTTCCCTGTCAACGGTGGCTGTACAGACCTGAGTGCAGCCACCCCTCCCTGTCAACGGTGGCTGTACAGACCTGAGTGCAGCCACCCGACCCTGTCCACGTTGGCTGTACATACCTGAGTGCAGCCACCCCTCCCTGTCCACGGTGGTTGTACAGACCTGAGTGCACCCACCCCTCCCTGTCAACGGTGGCTGTACAGACCTGAGTGCAGCCACCCCTCCCTGTCCACGATGGCTGTACAGACCTGAGTGCAGCCACCCATCCCTGTCCACGGTGGCTGTACAGACCTGAGTGCAGCCACCCCTCCCTGTCCACGTTGGCTGTACAGACCTGAGTGCAGCCACCCCTCCCTGTCAACGGTGGCTGTACAGACCTGAGTCCAGCCACCCCTCCCTGTCCACGGTGGCTGTACAGACCTGAGTGCAGCCACCCATCCCTGTCAACGGTGGCTGTACAGACCTGAGTGCAGCCACCCTCCCTGTCCACGTTGGCTGCACCGACCTGAGTGCAGCCACCCCGCCCTGTCCACGATGGCTGTACAGACCTGAGTGCAGCCACCCATCCCTGTCAACGGTGGATGTACCGACCTGAGTGCAGCCACCCTCCCTGTCAACGGTGGCTGTGCCGACCTGAGTGCAGCCACCCCGCCCTGTCCACGATGGTTGTACAGACCTGAGTGCAGCCACCCATCGCTGTCAACGGTGGCTGTACAGACCGGAGTGCAGCCACCCCTCCCTGTCCACGTTGGCTGCACAGACTTGAGTGCAGCCACCCCTCTCTGTCAACGGTGGCTGCACAGACCTGAGTGCAGCCACCCCTCTCTGTCCACGTTGGCTGTACAGACCTGAGTGCAGCCACCCCTCCCTGTCAACGGTGGCTGCACAGACCTGAGTGCAGCCACCACTCCCTGTCCACGTTGGCTGTACAGACCTGAGTGCAGCCACCCCTCCCTGTCAACGGTTGCTGTGCAGACCTGAGTGCAGCCACCCCGCCCTGTCCACGTTGGCTGTACAGACCTGAGTGCAGCCACCCCTCCCTGTCCACGTTGGCTGTACAGACCTGAGTGCAACCCCCCATCCCTGTCCACGGTGGCTGTACAGACCTGAGTGCAGCCACCCTTCCCTGTCCACGATGGCTGTACAAACCTGAGTGCAGCCACCCCTCCCTGTCAACGGTGGCTGTACAGACCTGAGTGCAGCCACCCATCCCTGTCAATGGTGGCTGTACAAACCTGAGTGCACCCATGCCGCCCAGTCCACGTTGGCTGTACAGACCTGAGTGCACCCATCCTGCCCAGTCCACGTTGGCTGTACAGACCTGAGTGCACCCATCCCGCCCAGTCCACGTTGGCTTACAGACCTGAGCGCACCCATCCCGCCCAATCCACGTTGGCTGTACAGACCTGAGTGCACCCATCCCGCCCAGTCCACGTTGGCCGTACAGACCTGAGTGCAGCCACCCCTCCCTGTCAACGGTGGCTGTACAGACCTGAGTGCAGCCACCCATTCTTGTCCCCGGTGGCTGTACAGACGTGAGTGCAGCCACCCCTCCCTGTCAACGGTGGCTGTACAGACCTGAGTGCAGCCACCCCTCCCTGTCAACGGTGGCTGTACAGACCTGAGTGCAGCCACCCCTCCCTGTCCACGTTGGCTGCACAGACTTGAGTGCAGCCACCCCTCTCTGTCAACGGTGGCTGCACAGACCTGAGTGCAGCCACCCCTCTCTGTCCACGTTGGCTGTACGGACCTGAGTGCAGCCACCCCTCCCTGTCAACGGTGTCTGTACAGACCTGAGTGCAGCCACCCCTCCCTGTCCACGTTGGCTGCACAGACTTGAGTGCAGGAACCCCTCTCTGTCAACGGTGGCTGCACAGACCTGAGTGCAGCCACCCCTCTCTGTCCACGTTGGCTGTACAGACCTGAGTGCAGCCACCCCTCCCTGTCAACGGTGGCTGCACAGACCTGAGTGCAGCCACCCTTCCCTGTCCACGATGGCTGTACAAACCTGAGTGCAGCCACCCCTCCCTGTCCACGATTGCTGTACAAACCTGAGTGGAGCCAACCTTCCCTGTCCACGGTGGCTGTACAGACCTGAGTGCATCCACCCCGCCCTGTCCACGGCGGCTGTACAGACCTGAGTGCAGCCACCCTTCCCTGTCGACGGTGGCTTACAGACCTGTGTGCAGCCACCCTTCCCTGTCAACGGTGGCTATACAGACCTGAGTGCAGCCACCCATCCCTGTCCACGGTGGTTGTACAGACCTGAGTGCAGCCACCCCTGCTTGTCCACGTTGGCTGTACAGACCTGAGTGCAGCCACCTTTCCCTGACGGTGGCTGCACAGACCTGAGTGCAGCCACCCCTCCCTGTCCACGGTAGTTGTAAGACCTGTGTGCTGCCACCCCTCCCTGTCAACGGTGGCTGTACAGACCTGAGTGCAGCCACCCTTCCCTGTCCACGGTGTCTGTACAGACCTGAGTGCAGCCACCCTTCCCTGTCCACGGTGGTTGTACAGACCTGAGTGCAGCCACCCCTCCCTGTCCACGGTGGCTGTACAGACCTGAGTGCAGCCACCCATCCCTGTCAACGGCGGCTGTACAGACCTGAGTGCAGCCACCCATCCCTGTCAACGGTGGCTGTACAAACCTGAGTGCACCCATGCCGCCCAGTCCACGTTGGCTGTACAGACCTGAGTGCACCCATCCCGCCCAGTCCACGTTGGCTGTACAGACCTGAGTGCACCCATCCCGCCCAGTCCACGTTGGCTGTTCAGACCTGAGTGCACCCATCCCGCCCAGTCCACGTTGGCTGTACAGACCTGAGTGCACCCATCCCGCCCAGTCCACGTTGGCCGTACAGACCTGAGTGCAGCCACCCCTCCCTGTCAACGGTGGCTGTACAGACCTGAGTGCAGCCACCCCTCCCTGTCCACGATTGCTGTACAAACCTGAGTGCAGCCACCCCTCCCTGTCCACGATGACTGTACAGACCTGAGTGCATCCACCCTTCCCTGGCCACGTTGGCTGCAAAGACCTGAGTGCAGCCACCCCTCCCTGTCCACGGTGGCTGTACAGACCTGAGTGCAGCCACCCATCCCTGTCAACGGTGGCTGTACAGACCTGAGTGCAGCCACCCATCCCTGTCAACGGTGGCTGTACAAACCTGAGTGCACCCATGCCGCCCAGTCCACGTTGGCTGTACAGACCTGAGTGCACCCATCCCGCCCAGTCCACGTTGGCTGTACAGACCTGAGTGCACCCATCCCGCCCAGTCCACGTTGGCTGTACAGACCTGAGTGCAGCCACCCCTCCCTGTCCACGGTGGCTGTACAGACCTGAGTGCAGCCACCCCTCCCTGTCCACGGTGGTTGTACAGACCTGAGTGCAGCCACCCCTGCCTGTCCACGGTGGCTGTACAGACTTGAGTGCAGCCACCCCTCCCTGTCAACGGTGGCTGTACAGACCTGAGTGCGCCCATCCATCCCTGCCCACGTTGGCTGTACAGACCTGAGTGCACCCATCCCGCCCAGCCCACGATGGCTGTACAGACCTGTGTGCAGCCACCCCTCCCTGTCAACGGTGGCTGTACAGACCTGAGTGCAGCCACCCATCCCTGTCCACGGTGGCTGTACAGACCTGAGTGCAGCCACCCATCCCTGTCCACGATGGCTGTACAGACCTGAGTGCAGCCACCCCTCCCTGTCAACGGTGGCTGTACAGACCTGAGTGCAGCCACCCATCCCTGTCCACGGTGGCTGTACAGACCTGAGTGCAGCCACCCATCCCTGTCCACGATGGCTGTACAGACCTGAGTGCAGCCACCCCTCCCTGTCAACGGTGGCTGTACAGACCTGAGTGCAGCCACCCATCCCTGTCAACGATGGCTGTACAGACCTGAGTGCAGCCACCCCTCCCTGTCAACGGTGGTTGTACAGACCTGAGTGCAGCCACCCATCCCTGTCAACGGTGGTTGTACAGACCTGAGTGCAGCCACCCCTCCCTGTCCACGATGGCTGTACAGACCTGAGTGCAGCCACCCCTCCCTGTCAACGGTGGCTGTACAGACCTGAGTGCAGCCACCTCTCCCTGTCCACGTTGGCTGTACAAACCTGAGTGCAGCTTCCCCTCCCTGTCCACGATGGCTGTACAGACCTGAGTGCAGCCACCCTTCCCTGTCAACGGTGGCTGCACAGACCTGAGTGCAGCCACCCCTCCCTGTCAACGGTGGCTGTACAGACCTGAGTGCAGCCACCCATCCCTGTCAACGGCGGCTGTACAGACCTGAGTGCAGCCACCCATCCCTGTCAACGGTGGCTGTACAAACCTGAGTGCACCCATGCCGCCCAGTCCACGTTGGCTGTACAGACCTGAGTGCACCCATCCCGCCCAGTCCACGTTGGCTGTACAGACCTGAGTGCACCCATCCCGCCCAGTCCACGTTGGCTGTTCAGACCTGAGTGCACCCATCCCGCCCAGTCCACGTTGGCTGTACAGACCTGAGTGCACCCATCCCGCCCAGTCCACGTTGGCCGTACAGACCTGAGTGCAGCCACCCCTCCCTGTCAACGGTGGCTGTACAGACCTGAGTGCAGCCACCCCTCCCTGTCCACGATTGCTGTACAAACCTGAGTGCAGCCACCCCTCCCTGTCCACGATGACTGTACAGACCTGAGTGCATCCACCCTTCCCTGGCCACGTTGGCTGCAAAGACCTGAGTGCAGCCACCCCTCCCTGTCCACGGTGGCTGTACAGACCTGAGTGCAGCCACCCATCCCTGTCAACGGTGGCTGTACAGACCTGAGTGCAGCCACCCATCCCTGTCAACGGTGGCTGTACAAACCTGAGTGCACCCATGCCGCCCAGTCCACGTTGGCTGTACAGACCTGAGTGCACCCATCCCGCCCAGTCCACGTTGGCTGTACAGACCTGAGTGCACCCATCCCGCCCAGTCCACGTTGGCTGTACAGACCTGAGTGCAGCCACCCCTCCCTGTCCACGGTGGCTGTACAGACCTGAGTGCAGCCACCCCTCCCTGTCCACGGTGGTTGTACAGACCTGAGTGCAGCCACCCCTGCCTGTCCACGGTGGCTGTACAGACTTGAGTGCAGCCACCCCTCCCTGTCAACGGTGGCTGTACAGACCTGAGTGCGCCCATCCATCCCTGCCCACGTTGGCTGTACAGACCTGAGTGCACCCATCCCGCCCAGCCCACGATGGCTGTACAGACCTGTGTGCAGCCACCCCTCCCTGTCAACGGTGGCTGTACAGACCTGAGTGCAGCCACCCATCCCTGTCCACGGTGGCTGTACAGACCTGAGTGCAGCCACCCATCCCTGTCCACGATGGCTGTACAGACCTGAGTGCAGCCACCCCTCCCTGTCAACGGTGGCTGTACAGACCTGAGTGCAGCCACCCATCCCTGTCCACGGTGGCTGTACAGACCTGAGTGCAGCCACCCATCCCTGTCCACGATGGCTGTACAGACCTGAGTGCAGCCACCCCTCCCTGTCAACGGTGGCTGTACAGACCTGAGTGCAGCCACCCATCCCTGTCAACGATGGCTGTACAGACCTGAGTGCAGCCACCCCTCCCTGTCAACGGTGGTTGTACAGACCTGAGTGCAGCCACCCATCCCTGTCAACGGTGGTTGTACAGACCTGAGTGCAGCCACCCCTCCCTGTCCACGATGGCTGTACAGACCTGAGTGCAGCCACCCCTCCCTGTCAACGGTGGCTGTACAGACCTGAGTGCAGCCACCTCTCCCTGTCCACGTTGGCTGTACAAACCTGAGTGCAGCTTCCCCTCCCTGTCCACGATGGCTGTACAGACCTGAGTGCAGCCACCCTTCCCTGTCAACGGTGGCTGCACAGACCTGAGTGCAGCCACCCCTCCCTGTCAACGGTGGCTGTACAGACCTGAGTGCAGCCACCAGACCCTGTCCACGTTGGCTGTACATACCTGAGTGCAGCCACCCCTCCCTGTCCACGGTGGTTGTACAGACCTGAGTGCACCCACCCCTCCCTGTCAACGGTGGTTGGACAGACCTGAGTGCAGCCACCCCTCCCTGTCCACGCTGGCTGTACAGACCTGAGTGCAGCCACCCTTCCCTGTCCACGTTGGCTGTACAGACCTGAGTGCAGCCACCCCTCCCTGTCAACGGTGGCTGTACAGACCTGAGTGCAGCCACCCATCCCTGTCCACGGTGGCTGTAGAGACCTGAGTGCAGCCACCCCTCCCTGTCAACGGTGGCTGTACAGACCTGAGTGCAGCCACCTCTCCCTGTCCACGTTGGCTGTACAAACCTGAGTGCAGCTTCCCCTCCCTGTCCACGATGGCTGTACAGACCTGAGTGCAGCCACCCTTCCCTGTCAACGGTGGCTGTACAGACCTGAGTGCAGCCACCCCTCCCTGTCAACGGTGGCTGTACAGACCTGAGTGCAGCCACCAGACCCTGTCCACGTTGGCTGTACATACCTGAGTGCAGCCACCCCTCCCTGTCCACGGTGGTTGTACAGACCTGAGTGCACCCACCCCTCCCTGTCAACGGTGGCTGTACAGACCTGAGTGCAGCCACCCCTCCCTGTCCACGATGGCTGGACAGACCTGAGTGCAGCCACCCATCCCTGTCCACGGTGGCTGTACAGACCTGAGTGCAGCCACCCCTCCCTGTCCACGTTGGCTGTACAGACCTGAGTGCATCCACCCCGCCCTGTCCACGGCGGCTGCACAGACCTGAGTGCAGCCACCCCTCCCTGTCAACGGTGGCTGTACAGACCTGAGTGCAGCCACCCCTCCCTGTCCACGTTGGCTGCACAGACCTGAGTGCAGCCACCCCTCCCTGTCAACGGTGGCTGTACAGACCTGAGTGCAGCCACCCCTCCCTGTCAACGGTGGCTGTACAGACCTGAGTGCAGCCACCCCGCCCTGTCCACGTTGGCTGTACAGACCTGAGTGCAGCCACCCCTCCCTGTCCACGTTGGCTGTACAGACCTGAGTGCAACCCCCCGTCCCTGTCCACGGTGGCTGTACAGACCTGAGTGCAGCCACCCTTCCCTGTCCACGATGGCTGTACAAACCTGAGTGCAGCCACCCCTCCCTGTCCACGATTGCTGTACAAACCTGAGTGCAGCCACCCCTCCCTGTCCAGGATGGCTGTACAGACCTGAGTGCCTCCACCCCGCCCTGTCCACGGTAGTTGTACAGACCTGTGTGCAGCCACCCCTCCCTGTCAACGGTGGCTGTACAGACCTGAGTGCAGCCACCCTTCCCTGTCAACGATGGCTGTACAGACCTGAGTGCAGGCACCCTTCCCTGTCCACGGTGGTTGTACAGACCTGAGTGCAGCCACCCCTCCCTGTCCACGGTGGCTGTACAGACCTGAGTGCAGCCACCCATCCCTGTCAACGGTGGCTGTACAGACCTGAGTGCAGCCACCCATCCCTGTCAACGGTGGTTGTACAAACCTGAGTGCACCCATGCCGCCCAGTCCACGTTGGCTGTACAGACCTGAGTGCACCCATCCCGCCCAGTCCACGTTGGCTGTACAGACCTGAGTGCACCCATCCCGCCCAGTCCACGTTGGCTGTACAGACCTGAGTGCACCCATCCCGCCTAGTCCCCGTTGGCCGTACAGACCTGAGTGCAGCCACCCCTCCCTGCAACGGTGGCTGTGCAGACCTGAGTGCAGCCACCCCGCCCTGTCCACGTTGGCTGTACAGACCTGAGTGCAGCCACCGCTCCCTGTCCACGGTGGCTGTACAGACCTGAGTGCAGCCACCCATCCCTGTCCACGGTAGTTGTACAGACCTGTGTGCAGCCACCCTCCCTGTCCACGTTGGCTGCACAGACCTGAGTGCAGCCACCCTTCCCTGTCCACGGTGGTTGTACAGACCTGAGTGCAGCCACCCCTCCCTGTCCACGGTGGCTGTACAGACCTGAGTGCAGCCACCCATCCCTGTCAACGGTGGCTGTACAAACCTGAGTGCACCCATGCCGCCCAGTCCACTTTGGCTGTACAGACCTGAGTGCACCCATTCTGCCAAGTCCCCGTTGGCTGTACAGACCTGAGTGCACCCATCCCGCCCAGTCCACGTTGGCTGTACAGACCTGAGTGCACCCATCCCGCCCAGTCCACGTTGGCTGTACAGACCTGAGTGCACCCATCCCGCCCAATCCACGTTGGCTGTACAGACCTGAGTGCACCCATCCCGCCCAGTCCACGTTGGCCGTACAGACCTGAGTGCAGCCACCCCTCCCTGTCAACGGTGGCTGTACAGACCTGAGTGCAGCCACCCATTCTTGTCCCCGGTGGCTGTACAGACGTGAGTGCAGCCACCCCTCCCTGTCAACGGTGGCTGTACAGACCTGAGTGCAGCCACCCCTCCCTGTCCACGGTGGCCGTACAGACCTGAGTGCAGCCACCCCTCCCTGTCAACGGTGGCTGTACAGACCTGAGTGCAGCCACCCCTCCCTGTCAACGGTGGCTGTACAGACCTGAGTGCAGCCACCCATTCTTGTCCCCGGTGGCTGTACAGACGTGAGTGCAGCCACCCCTCCCTGTCAACGGTGGCTGTACAGACCTGAGTGCAGCCACCCATCCCTGTCCGTGGTGCCTGCACAGACCTGAGTGCAGCCACCCCTCCCTGTCCGTGGTGCCTGCACAGACCTGAGTGCAGCCACCCATCCCTGTCAACGGTGGCTGTACAGACCTGAGTGCAGCCACCCCTCCCTGTCAACGGTGGCTGTACAGACCTGAGTGCAGTCACCCATCCCTGTCCGTGGTGCCTGCACAGGCCTGAGTGCACCCATCCCGCCCTGTCCACGGTGGTTGTACAAACCTGAGTGCAGCCACCCCTCCCGGTCCACGATGGCTGTACAGACCTGTGTTCAGCCACCCCTCCCTGTCAACCGTGGCTGTACAGACCTGACTGCAGCCACCCATCCCTGTCCACGGTGGTTGTACAGACCTGAGTGCAGCCCCCCCTGCCTGTCCACGGTGGCTGTATAGACCTGAGTGCAGCCACGCCTCCCTGTCAACGGTGGCTGCACAGACCTGAGTGCAGCCACCCCTCCCTGTCCACGGTGGTTGTACAGACCTGAGTGCAGCCACCCATCCCTGTCCACGGTGGCTGTACCGATCTGAGTGCAGCCACCCCTCCCTGTCCACGGTGCTCGCTGTGGCCTCTGGTCGCTTGTAGTAGCTTTCATGATCTAAGGACCTCGGATTCAGAGCTGTCCATTCTGGTTAGGACCAAGATTCCGGCCGATATCCGGATCTACTATCTGGAGAAAGAAGATGATAGATTCTGAATTTCCGCCACACTTTCCCGTCAAGATAAGTCCACGTCATTCGTGATTTGACTGGAATTTGTTTGGAACTATCAGTCCCGAAGACCCATATTTTCCTTGTGGAGCAGGGACTTGCCAAGACGGTAGCACTAGTTTCAGTCAACCCATACCCTTCAAATAAACAAGACATAAATCAGGGGCGGATCCAGAAAATCTGGACAGTGTTATATCGGTTTCAGGTTTCATATCTTAAACGGTATAAATTTCGGCCCTAAAAGGGGGGTGGGGGGGGGGGGGGCGCCGGGTCGGCCCTCCCTCCCTGGAACCACCCCTGTAAATGAAACAAAAACTATACCGGTTCGCATGGGCCTTGTGTAATAAATTTTAAGATATCCATAATTCCATTTAAGATATTCAAAAGTAAACTTAAAATATCTTGTAAGCCAGATATCTAGAATACAATTCCGGATATCTTAAATTCTATTTTAGGTACGTCAATGCTTATTATGCATGTATGTGACGCACGAATTAACAATTCAGATATGTTAAATGCGTTTAAAGATATCTGCATTTGCCAACTATCTTAAAAGAATTCTAGATGTCTAAAATACAAATCTTATGAATATACAATTGTAGACATTTAAAATACAAATCTGGATATCTGAGTATACAATTCTAGACATCTAAAATAAATTCTGGATATCTAAAATACAATCTAAATAGAGGGCGCAACTATGTAAAAAAAACTTTATCAATGACAAAAAACATTATATCTCGAATACGAAATAAGCTCACATGTAGACCTCGATCCCTCCTTTCGTCGACAGCTTTGATACCCAGGTTTCAAAACTATTGGAAGGACCCCTACCTTAACTGCTTTGTTCGCTTTCTTTAACGCACTTAAATTAGCTTATGTTCTTAAAACGCGTTCCATCACTTGTAGCGATTGCAACACTATCAAAAGCACGTCCAGTTCCCGGCTCTTACAGTGGGCCGCCATATCTTTATGATATCTTGAACAGGTGATTTTTTTTTATTAAAGCGGCTTGCCATCAATCGCCGTGTGACAAGAACGGGGAACGGTAACTATTTATGTATAGTGTGTACTCAACTCCCTCAGTACCGCCACCCCCTCCCTTATCCCCACAGCGGTTCGTCATATAGCGGATCCGCGGTGATGCTATATAACGCCTTAACGGTATCCGACATTAATATAGATCGCGACCCACATAGACCGGGTTCAAGCAGTCAAGAGGGCTTGTTCAATTGCATGTTGACCTCGTTCTTGTCCAGCAAACCCGGTCCCTTCGCCCTTTGTACCGCCAATGCAGGTCTCCTATTTTTTGGCCACGGCAACGACACGCGTTAGAGAGACATAGGCTTACTGTGAGCGGCTTAGTGTGATTTTAGGATTGCATTCTGGGGGACTCAGGCTGATGTGAGTATGTCTTTCGTCTTCTGTTGCAGATCGTTGTTGTTGTGTATTCTTCCTCATGAAACATAGTCTTAGATCTGTTTGACATGCTGTCACTGTATTATATATATTTATCTTGATATATGTGTCACAATCGCATGAGGGACAGAACTAAACATATTGTTTCAACAGATAGCTACAGCTGTTGATGAGGGTGTGTGGATTGCGCAGTGTGTTTAACGAAGTGTGGGGAAGGGGGGAGGGGGGCTTCAAGCCTCACGGTGAGGAGGATAAGGCAAGCAATTTGTCTCATAATTTGAAAAACCTAATTTATTGCTGGAGAAGACCGTTTTTCAAGAATAAAGCATAAAAGAGTTATGTGTAAGCAAAATACTTATTGCACCATTTTGAAAAAGTTATAACTGAGAGAGATGTCTTTCCTTTGTTCCCCTGATACCTTGTGTTATTAGGCATAGGCTGGGTCCCCGGCACTAGTTTTGTAGAAATGCACGGCGCATCAATTTGCGCAGCGCCGCCCTGGCGAGCGAGTGTGCGAATACTCAGGGACAGACATTAACTTTGGATGTCGCCTGTCTTGTCGGGCATGTGGTGTTGAGATTCACCTGCCCCACTGAAAATTTACCCGTTCCGATCAAACTGAGAAACAACCACGTTGATACAACTAATACTATTTACTGCGCTATTTACAAGTATTATTGTCGGGGCCAAAACACGAAAGCTACCCTGCATTGAGCAGTGCCTGCAGGTTGTTTGTTCTGTGTAACTGATGAACATCTTCGCCTGTCCCGTCTTGCATACAACCAGTATTCTGACCTGTCCGACCATGTAATGCAACTATCCCGGGCAGTCGGGCAGTCGGTTATGTCTCTCCCTGAAATACTTTGAGGAAGTAGGCGACAACAGAGATAAAATGGAGCCCCTAGCGGAGTGAGGTGAAGGCAGAGCCGGGGCAGGATCCCCTATTCTTAGGCATTTTTTCACCGAGAAACCGGGATTGCTTGCCGTAGAAGGGCTACGCAGCCACAATCCTGAAACGCACCAGGGGTGTCGGACGGTACGTGTGTGGGGCCATGGGCGGATCCAGGGGGGCCCTCTTTTTTGAGAAAGAACGCTGTTTTTCAATGCAAAATTTAGTGGACAGTGGGTGTATGTGGACGCCCCCCCCCCCTTTTTATAAATTTCTGGATCCCCCCCCCCTAATGCCCAATCAGTGACCGCTAACCCTTAAATCCCGAACCTAACAATAATCTGGAGAGTGAAACGGCGACGAGAGACACATAAGACCACCAGGGGAACGCATAAGGCCCACATCCGTGCCTAAATCCTGTAGGTGGATACGACGACGTGATCTGACACTGATGTCATTTTGAGGCAAAGCTACACCATTGAAAACGACAACATTGCTCGATCAATTGCGGATAGTTAATTACGTGACACTGTGAGCCTATTCCTGGTAGCGTGACTAGTACTATTAAATTCTGTACTGTTAAATGTGTTCATTAAACAAAAACAACCATGTCCATGCCACTCAATAATACGTTTGCAACGTTATAAAAACTAGCGATATACAATCAATACTAATTTAATACATTGTCAGATACATTTTTACAAAAATAGAATACGTATCGAGATAAAGCAAAGAAAAACAACACTGCATTTATGGTAGTAATATCTACGCCAACCGATTACAAATATAGCAGTTACGCAAGTTACAATAAATCTGGTAGTTTTCTATAGAATTTTGTTTCACATACTTTAAAAAACTGTCTAGACTGTGGGTATATATTTTGTCTAAAATTATCGGTGGTTCGACATTGAGTGTTGATATGAAGCTATGTCGGATACACTTTGTGGCAAAAACATGACGCACTCTTGTCAGAGGGATATTGTATAGAAATTCTATCAAAATAGCTTTGTAATTAAGTGATTGTCATGTAATAATCATTAAAAACGAAACGTACAGCGATCTTCAATGAGATCCGAACGAACGAAAATAGCCAGTAAAAGCGCCAGGGGTGAATACAAATAGCTCCGGAAAAGATGATCACATCACAAGAAAAGTCCAAACTGAATTTTTTGCCTTTTTACTTATATATAAACAATTAAACAGGGTAAAAATATGAAGTGTCTTAATGAGTTAAATGAGTAGCTGTTCCTTATTTGAGTACATAACCAGTTCCTAAAATCTAATAAGAATGCTGCCATTAGAACTTAATCTCGCGTTTACTGTGTGTCATACCATGCCCTGTATGCCTACTTATGTTGACCTTATCCCAGAAGCACAAATTCTTGGGAGGACCTAGCATTCGAAAAGACGGAATGGTCACGTGTTGTGCGTGAGGCAATGGCCCATGTATAGCAAACTGCGTATTTGGTCCTACATGACATTATTCCCGTTTTTTCCTGACCCCGGATTCGGCTCCAACAAAAGTCCAAGCTGTGTTTTGTTCTCGTCTGTGGTAGTTAATATCCGCGGTGATTTCAATTACATAACAATTGCTGCTCTGTAAATTGGGTTTCCAGTAGCATTGAGACCAGCACCAGGACACCATGAAGAGCCCTCTGCCTGACGTCGCCTTCCCCACCAACCTTTCGGTCACTCAGGCGTTACTGCCCAAACTGAGGGAGTACGGAAACCGGGTGGCACTGGTCAGTATACTCCGACTGTGGTAATAAAAATACTGTGCCACACAATGACAAAGTAGTGTTACTCACGTGATCCTGCGTCTTGGGACCAAATCACATGGCTACCAGTGGGATCTTTTTATTTGTACCGTCTCGCCAAACTACTTAAGCTGATGGATTAGGGCAAGTAGCTGCCACTGGTCTGCTTGAGATAATCTTGTGCTTGCCAGCCCCGTTCTGCTTCATCGAAAAATGGATGATACCGCATTTCATAACGCCCACAACAACATTTAAAAATGTCTTAGGCCACTTTTGTGGACATGAAGGCAAAACTCGCGTATTTATTGTGCGAGGGCGCGAACCCATGACCTGGTGATCTGCAGCTCCACCTGCTAATTCACGAACTGAGGATGCTTCCCACAATACCCGCTGGATTTATGTGCCTAATAATCTCGTATGATTGTATCAACCCTTTACAGCAAACGTCACTGATAACTTCCATATTTATATGGTTCGCTTGCCAAAAACTTATTCTGATGTGTCTGTTGAACACAGATCGATGGCCTAACAGGACGACGGATGACCTTCCGTGACCTTCACCGTGACGTCATGCAGGTTGCACACAATCTCCGCCAGAGGGGGCTACGGAAGGGCGACTTCGTCTTCATCTGTACACACAACTGTCTCGAGTTTCCTGTGGCTCTGTTGGCCGTCATACATCTGGGAGGCATCATGTCGACATGCAACCCGGCTTACACCGTCGGTAAACTATAACGTGGAGAGACTGAGGAATACAGAATGGATGAGCTGAGTCATGATTTCCGTATCCCGATTCAGTGGCGGATCTAGGGTGTGGGTGGGGGGGAGGAGGGGGGGGGGGCTTTCAGGGACAAGCTCAGCATGGTTAAAATCGGATTTTGAGGATAAATGGATCTGTTTATGTGAAATGTACTTACACAAATTCCTCTATCCGCCATTGCGATTTGTATTCATTGCCAATTAATTTGAGACAAACTCATTGGTCTGACAATCTAAACTGCATGACAGAGGGAATCATAACGCACAAATCACCTTCTCTTTTGTACAAACTTTATTATAACATATACATTTGTGTAACATTTCAACAACCTACCCTACATTCTCGACAGCATTTACCACTTTTCTGTGCTTTTTCAATTGAATGACATGTTGGTATATTACAAAAAATACAAGAACAGATTTTGGCTAACACTTCTTTGACATACCCTACAATAATGCCGTTGTCGACAGGATTTGTCATGGTAACCAATTTTGTAGTATTCCCCGGCCACAAACCCGTTGGTTTGTTGACCAGGGAACGCCTTTTACTTCTCGTTATAACCCAGGTTCGGGGCGATCAGTTTGGGGAAATTGAGCAACACCGACAAGGATGACGATGTCAACAAGTGAATTTAATCAGGTCTTATCTAAATAATATTTACAGCAAAACGGTGTCTAATCTAAACTAACTAACGTGTAATTGAAGACCCACAGGTTGGGTACTTACAGTTAATCGGGGCTGAGGCTTAACCGAACCGCAATAGCCGGTTACTTTGCGTTTCAGTGACTCAAACTAAAAACTGATCCGCCTCCCGATCCGCGTCCCGCGCACTCTCGGCTTCCTGCGGAGTGGCGTCACTCGTTAGAGGTCGTGCGGCGTGCTACTAAAATAGGGAATAACTACATGTACCTGTATGTACTACAATACGAACTAAGGACCTACTTTATGAAAACCCCAAATATTACGCATTTACCACTTTTCTACGCTTTTTGACACTGATAATATAAGATAGAGGTTTCAAATTTAGTTAACATTGCACAACTCTACAGTGCTCGACAGCATTTGCAGCCACTGAAGAAATGTTATTTTTATCCACAACACAGATGAAGTTCTGTCTCAGATGTCGGATTGTAAACCAAAGTTTGCCTTCGCGGCCAGCGAGGATGTGGGCGCCAAAGTGACGGCAGCCAGCAATAGGTGCGGTGGTGTGGAGGTAAGAACCATGACCGTTTCATTCAGGCCTATGTTGTAAGAGATTCGGCTTAATACACTGTATAAGAATAATTATCCGATCGTCATAACCTTTACATCTTCTGAATTATTCTTCAATAATGAAACGTGATGTTTGAATTTGGCCCTTGCTTAGTTCTACAGCCCCCCCCCCCACCCAACCATCCCTCTTAAATTTCTAAATCAAGATTGGAACCACACAATGCTTAATTTTAGATTAAAACTTACGCCAACATAAAACTAGATAAAAAAATGGGATGTTGGTCATTTTAAAGGATATTGGTTGTGTTTTAACTCATGTTGTCTTACATGTATGAGTTGTTATGGCTATGCACACAATATGCACCTTTCAGGAGGTCTTTGTTTTCGGAGACGCCGCGGGCTGCACTCCCTTCAGAAAGCTATGCGCGCGCGGCAAATGTGATGACGTCACAGAGGTCAGCCCCGCACTCATTGACCCCGGAGAGGACCTGGCTGTGTTACCGTATTCTTCGGGAACTACCGGGAAAGCCAAAGGAGTTATGTTGACTCACACCAATCTAATCGCCAACATCTTTCAGCTCAGGTGAAAATTCTGAACTAATTATTTACTCCGACGACTCTTGGCACACATCCATGTCTGCATCTACTGTGTGCGCATTGTGTCAGCAACTTTTTGCATGAGTTAGATTCATTTTTCATGACTTCCTCTGAGAAATAAAACCATAGTAGTAACGTCACTATATTTCGGTTGCTGTGGATAAATTGTCACGAATTCACATCAAACAGGAGATCTTCACTCACAATGATTTCTGTACTGTTGAACCCGGAATTTTTAAATATTAGTCGTAGATTATTAGAACTGCCTAAACGATTCACAATGAATATACATTGATGTCAGTTTCGTTGATGAGTCATCCATGTGACATTTGCGACGTTTAACCCAATTCAGTGTCTCAGTCAATGCTAGCACGATAAGACAACACATTACCACATTACACAACTGCAGATGCACTGTATTCCGTATTATCCTTCCTCCTCGACCAGGGTAACAGACGTCTTTAAGACCCCGGTGTGTAGGCGTGGAGAACAGGGAGTCATCATGGGAGTCTTACCTTTCTTCCACATCTACGGCCTCGTCTGTATCGTCTTCAGCTCCCTCTATGTTGGAGATGCCGTGGTCGTCTTGCCTCGTTTCGAGCTTGGAACCTTTCTTAAAGCCATCCAAGATCACAAGGTATGAGAGCATGAAAAGAAATCTGTATTCCTGTCGTGTTGGTTGTGAAATATCCAAATATATCAACCTGATCATCGCAACGCTGATTGGCTCAAATGCTCGACGCTGATTGGTTGACAATTTTCAAATCTTGACGTCGATCGAAACTTTAGAACATGCAAACAATTTACAATGCGTGGAAACCGACTCTCAAATTGCATGAAAATGACCATCAAGCCGGTCCACAGCATCGCTTTTATTATGAGAGACGTTTCCCACAGGTCACGTGGCTCTTCATCGTCCCTCCCATCGCCTTGATGTTGGCCAAGGACCCCCAGGTGGCGCTGTACGACATGAGCAGCGTCGAGTCCTTAAACAGCGGCGCGGCTCCGCTGGGGGGCGACACTATTCGCGATATCCGGGAACGTCTGGGACTGCGTGATGTCAGACAAGGTGAGAGATTAATGGCCATGTTGAGGGTCGAAGAGTTCTTGGCAATATATAGTTCATTGCGAGCCGGGCAAGATGATTATCTATATGCTAACCACTGGCTACATGGCTCCACTCTCCCTGCCTTCTCCCATTGACGCGATGTGCCCAAAGGTGGTTAAAGCGTCCACAATAAACAACCAACCAAACAATCAACCCAATTGACGACCTCACCGACAACATTCAATTTACCAGCGTGGAAGTTAATGTCACTTACCCTGTACATATAAGTCGTTGCAGTTTCATTTTGTCCATGTTGTTGAAAATTTAATGGGGTTTTTTTGGCTTTAAGGATACGGATTGACGGAAACCAGTCCCGTAGCTCTGGCGAGTCCGTGCTGCACGGCGAAATATGGGTCTTCGGGACTGATAGTGCCAAACACCGAAATAAAGGTGACACATTCAGTAATGCCGCCAGAGTGTGTGAGAATTCCAGTTGAATGACGACAAATTTTGACTAGACATAGTAACAGAAATGCGAAATATAGCGAGTAAATGTTTACATATATTTATGTGGCAGAGAATTTTACACCAGCGGAAAATTCCCTCTTCCAGATAGTGGATCCGGATAGCGGCCAAGATCTAGGTCCAAACCAGGATGGAGAGCTCTGGATCCGAGGTCCTCATGTGATGAAAGGCTACTACAAGCGACCGGAGGCCACAGCGAGCACCGTGGACAGGGAGGGGTGGCTGCACTCAGGTCTGTACAGCCACCGTGGACAGGGATGGTGGCTGCACTCCAGTCTGTACAGCCACCGTGGACAGGGAGGGGTGGCTGCACTCAGGGTTGTACAGCCACCGTAGACAGGGCGCGGTGGCTGCACTCAGGTCTGTACAGCCACCGTGGACAGGGAGGGGTGGCTGTACTCAGGACTGGGAGGGGTGGGGGTTGGGGTGAAGGTTGCTCAACTCAGTATATTCTAGATTTCTACGATCATTGTCTGCTAAATTCCTATTTGTATTCGCTATTTGTAACACAAGTAAATATACCACTTACGAGACCAATGCTGCCACTTGCATCAATAGTAATGCCAGCATAATCGCACGCCACATGATGTATATTTTGCACACCGCCCTTATTTGTGTCCCTTCAGTGTGAAGTGTCTACATTGCAGGCGACGTCGGACATTATGACGACGACGGATATTTCTATGTTGTGGACCGACTGAAGGAACTCATTAAATACAAAGGTTTCCAGGCGAGTGACAGCGTCTATACGATAATAAGGCCAACGGATGCAGTTTTCACCAATATTTCAGGAAAGGAAGGGCTTTATCATGTGAAACAACAGATACCGGAGCGATATATGGGCTTGGCATAATTAGTCCATAAAGGCGTCAGACTTATTGTATGTCATCATATCATTCATATTCCTACTATTCTTTCACCCATCGGCATGGGTTACTCTAGTTGCACATGGAATAATTTTCACTTCTATGGGTGCATTTCAAAGCTGACAAGTTTTTCTTACTAGAAAAATGGTGTCAAAGGAGACTATACACTTCGCGATTATGCTCTTTGGTTGGAACGAAAAACGCCGAATCATGCGTGGTGTACGCCTAATATATTTTATATGTGTATACCAAGCACTATAGCCCTCCAAGTCAACTTGGGCTCACTTGAATATATTTTATACGTGTATATCAAGCACTATAGCCCTCCAAGTCAACTTGGGCTCACTTTAGGAGCATCCAGAAAAATTAACTGGAGGATCTTATACAGTACACCCAGTAAGCCGGGACGCAAATTTTTTTTTTAAACAATCGATGTCGTTCAACATGTCCAATATGAACAAAACAATGGCGTGGTCCAGACACATTATAAAGGATCACGAGTTGCTTGGTCAAGAGCCGTAACAAATGCCAGGGTACTAAGCAATTGACAATGGTTTGGCTCGAATTTCTTGCATCTATATGTCCATACCGTCGTCCAGCACCCTGAACCCCGATTGAAGCATTCACCGGTTCGTCGAATAGTGACAAGCCGTGATTCTGACAGGTGCCCCCGGCTGAGAGGTAGACTTTTATTTAGGGTACGACTATTATAGAAAATGCAAAGCCATAACTTCAATTGGAAACGAAACTCAAACAGAACAACTTACTTGCGAAGCATCCACAAATGATCTGGAGGGTCTCGGGGTTTGGAAGAGGATGCTTCGCACTGCTGTACCTAATGACAAGTTCTTACTGTAACAGGTGCCCCCGGCTGAGGTGGAGAGCCTACTGCTGACCCACCCAGGGGTGAGGGACGTGGCGGTGATCGGGGTGCCTGACGAGATGGCGGGGGAGCTCCCTCGGGCCTTCGTCGTCCTCAAGGACGGACAGAAAGTATCGGGGAGGGAAATAGCGGAATTCGTGGCAGGTGCGTTTACTAGGTGTCCCTCTGTTATACATTATACATTTCTGAATTGTTTCGAAGAAGGTTCCAAAACCATATATTGCGATCGTCATTTGTGTGAAAAAAATTAAACAATGCTATGATAACAATCATTATCTAAAAGAGAAAGAATGAAATTTGTTGCTGGTTAATATCATCTGATAGAGTAAGTATATGTTCAAAGAATGCGTTGATTTAACAATACATAGCGATGGGGACGGGGTGGGTGGCCTTCAAAAGAACAAGTCATTACCGCGTGATCTATATCCGTAGCGGATGAAATGATACGCATATCGGCGCAAATATTGGCACTAAAAATCTTCCTAATGATTATCTGGTTTCCTAATATTTATGCGGATTTGCAACTTTTTCTTTTGTCCCAGCCAACGCGGCGCCCCACAAACGCCTGCGCGGCGGAGTAGAACTCGTCACGGAAATACCGAAAAGCGCAAGCGGAAAGATCCTGCGACGTGTGCTGAGACAAAGGGTTAAAGACTCCCTGATCGCCAAGCTGTGAGGACCGTCGATCCGAATCTGCGACCTCCACTGATGAACAGGGTTAAAATATCGTGACCTTCAAGCCGTGAGTGCCGACAATGAGATACTGCGACTTCTCCTGGGCCAGAGGGTTAAAACGACCATGATGTTCAAGAAGTCAGTATCGCCGGCAAGAGTGCAAAATGTTCCATATACTGCGACTACCATCGACATCTCGCCACGGCGTCTACTGATCCAAAAGGTTAAAGCAACCCTGACATTCTTGCAGGCAGTGTGACTGTCACTGGCAAGAGACTGAGGCGCCTACTGAGACAAAGGTTTAAAGATATCATGACGCCTTGACAGCTGGTGTGGCTGGCAGGAGAGTGCGGCGCGAACGGTTGAAATATTGTCACATCGGAACTGATATATGATTCAACCGTGAAACCATTGCATAATAACCAAAACGTATCGTAACTTTAGAAAACATTGACCTTTTAAGTATATGCAGTTTGCAGTTTGGCTACAGAATTCAACTTGGCAAGGCTTTTATTAATAAAAAACACACACAACCAGAAACACATGAGTTATGTTGGCATAGATGTATAACCTGCAAACGGGGAAAAGAGTGATTGCGATGACGATGTGCCAGACAGGCATATTTTGATAAATCGACATTCGACATTGACCCCCAAATTTCGACATTGGGGATCTGTAAAAAGCGACATCGACATAGATTCTGGAAAAAAAGCGACACGGCAGACCTATTATGGTAAATGCATGTGTGGGAATGACGGACCCCGACAAAGAGAAGAGAAACGGGAAAACAATCTCCCCATATAAACGAGCTGCAAAAGCTGTCTGTATTCCAAATACTCTTCCAATTCCGCAATTAACAAGTAACATTTATATGAACAGCGTCGTATAACACAGCTACAGTGATCCTTATATTTATATTATCGCGACTATAAATAGTTTATATTCTCTTTATATTCTCGGCTCCCACAAATCGTCAATACAATATCTTACATTTTTGTTTGAGGGCGTGATATCTTTTGTTGTCTCTCCAAAACAGCTTTAAACGGGTTAAATGGTTTAAACGTATTTATTTAACGAGGGTACTCGGAATAGTATACGCTAGAAACATGGGGCTTCCTATATAAATGAAAAGCAACTGGTTGGCATCTGTCCGTCTGCGAAATACGCTGGGCTAAGACGTGGGAAGGACGGGGAAAGGCTTGCGATGTTCCGACAATTCACTAAATCGCGAATGCATGGTGTTAGGCTTTTTACTGGCCCTTCAACAAGCTGCAGGTGCCTGCTATTTTCATTATGTGCCAGAGGCCACGAGGTGGACAATGATACGACAGGGTTGCTACAAAGCGATTTTGAGACAATGCAATGCCTAACACCCCGCTAACTCGCGCCATCTTTAAAATAACCCTGGAGTTCGCGAAATACACACAGCACGAGAACCATATTTCCTGGCCAAGGACACCTAGTACATATGTCGCAAAGGAATATCTGGTGTGATTGAAACGTCAAACTTTTGTTCCTGCGCCTTGTGTAAATAAATGTGATGACGCGGAATAGTAGTAGAGTTACATGATATTCATTACATGGTATTGATCCGATGAATCTCTCACGACACATCTATGACTCCAATGTCGTTAATTGACATGTAAATCCACTTGTTCCAGGGTTTTTTTCATTAATGAAATGCGTTCGCACTTTTATTAAGTATGTACTACAATGATGCAGGGATGAATTAAGAACCGACATTACATTGTCTCAGAAGATGTTGCCGAATCTGGTCGACGGTCCTCACAGCTTGGCGATCAGGGAGTCTTTAACCCTATGTCTAAGCACACGCCGCAGTATTTTACTGTCGGCACCCACTGCCAGAGCGTCACAATATGTTAACCCTGTTCCTCAGTGGCGGTCGCAGACTATGGTAGACGACCCTCACGGCTTGGCGATCAGGGAGTCTTTAACCCTGTGTCTAAGCACACGTCGCAGGATCTTTCCGCTTGCGCTTTTCGGTATTTCCGTGACGAGTTCCACCCCGCCGCGCAGGCGTTTGTGGGGCGCCGCGTTGGCTGGTGGATAAAGAAAAGGAAATTACAGTTAATACGTGCAAAACAGCTTATGAAACGAGGTGACGATTTGTCTGATTTACTTTAGCGTATAAGGTAATTTATTATGACAAACCCACCCCAACTTTTTCTGCCAACCCGTTGCCTGCGATTCACGCGATCGAATAATGCAGAAACCATAATGTTTATTAAGACATTTATTCTCTATCGATGGTCATACTTACTTACCAGGTGATATATTTATCACGAATACCGCTTTTTTCTCCTGTGATAGAAATTTGCTATCACAATGCTGTATAATGCCTATTTAACGACGTGTAATGATCATGAGTGTAACAGTGTGATTTGGTAACCTTATTGTAATCAGTGAAACATAAGCGATACATAGCTTGAGAATGCAAGCTGTGACCATGTTTTCTGTTTGTTGTGTACACACACCTACAGAACGCACCTGCCACGAATTCCGCTATTTCTCTCTCTGATACTTTCTGTCCGTCCTTGAGGACGACGAAGGCCCGAGGGAGCTCCCCCGCCATCTCGTCATGCACTCCAATCACCGCCACGTCCCTCACCCCCGGATGGGTCAGCAGTAGGCTCTCAACCTCAGCCGGGGGCACCTGTCAAAGTCACACCTTGTCACTAGGTAAATATATTAGCAGCATCCTCTTCAAAATCCGATGACCAGTTTATTTGTGGATGCTTCGAGTTTTTCTGGTTGTGTTTTGCTTGCAATCCAAATTATTACCTTTCCTTTTTTGGAATAATTTTGCCCTGAATACAAGTTATCTATAAATGTAATAGACATGATGCATATTGCGACCTTTCTGGAAACTGCTTCCCCAAAGCCCCATTTCAATAGGGACGTTATCACTTACCTGGAAGCCTTTGTACTTAATCAGTTCCTTCAGTCTGTCCACGACATAGAAATATCCGTCGTCGTCATAATGTCCGATGTCGCCTGCAATGTAGACACTTCACATTGAAGGAACACCAATAAGGGCGGTTTACATAATATTCAGCGTGTAATGTGTCATTAACCTATCATTGCCATGAGTTGAACATACAGCATTGATCTCGTACGTGGTATTTACCCTTTAAAATGTATGACGACTTTAGCCGATAATGATCTTAGAATCCCTCATTGTCGTACATACTGAACAGTCACCCCTCACTGTCCACGGTGGGGGTACAGGCCTAAGTGCAGTCACCCCCCCACTGTCCACGGTGGCTGTACATACCTGAGTGCAGCCACCCCTCCCTGCTCACGTTGGCTGTACAGACCTGAGTGCAGCCACCCTCCCTGTCCACGGTGGCTGTACAGACCTGAGCGTAGCCACCCCTCCCTGTCCATGGTGGCTGTACAGACGTGAGTGCAGCCCCACTCCCTGTCCACGGTGGCTGTACAGACATGAGTGCAGCCACCCCTCCCTGTCCACGGTGGCTGTACAGACCTGAGTGTAGCCACCTCTCCCTGTCCATGGTGGCTGTACAGACCTGAGTGCAGCCACCCCTCCCTATCCACGATGGTCGATGTGGCGTCCGGTCGCTTGTAGTAGCCTTTCATCACCTGAGGACCTCGGATCCAGAGCTCTCCATCCTGGTTTGGACCCAGATCCCGACCGCTATCTGGGTCCACTATCTGGATAACGGATTATGTTCTGATACAAAACTCCCTGTCACATACATTTGATGATTTTAATCCATTCATTCTTCATTTCTGTTAATAAAATACCTCAACATCATTCGTGATTTCAATTTTCTCATTCCAGCGAAATGATTAAATGTGTCACCTTTATTTCGGTGTTTGGAACTATTAATCCCGAAGAGCCGTATTTCGCTGTGTAACAGGGACTACACAGGGCGGCGGGACTAGTCTCCGTCATTCCGTAATCTGAAAACAACATTTGCAAAAAAAATTGAGATCAGCTTGGAATGGAGGATAATCCCCAAAAGTCTTGACGTGCTTGCCTAGTTTCCTTCGTCTTTTCCAAAGCTGAAGCCGCGATTGGCTGGATATCAGATGGGAATGAGACGATCTTGGACATCTTGCCCCAAATCTAGTTCATTCTAGTGTGATTTTCATGTAGATATCATGTAATCATGTATTTAGGGATTACGCGATCTTTGATAATAAAGGTGGGGCCTGAGGTCTACTGCACAACTTAATTGGATCATGGTCAGATATAGAGGGCAAAGAACCGTCATCACGGGCCTTTTATCGCTCACCTTGTCTGACGTCACGCAGTCCCAGACGTTCCCGGATGTCGCGAATAGTGTCGCCCCCTAGCGGGGCCGCGCCGCTGTTTAAGGTCTCGACGCTGCTTAAGTCGTACAGCGCCACCTGGGGGTCCTTGGCCAACATCAGGGCGATAGGCGGGACGATGAAGAGCCACGTGACCTGTATGTTGTATCTTGGAATTAACGATATTAGTCCAATAAAATTTCATTTCTCCTCAATGTGCGTCGATACATGTACTGATACGTTGGCAGATATTTTATTGCGTGGCATTTAATAAGATACATTCCATTCCATGTGCCCCTACCTTGTGATCTTGGATGGCTTTCAGAAAGGTCCTAAGCTCAAAACGAGGCAGGAGGAGGACAGCATCTCCAATATAGAGGGCGCTAAGTGTGATGGTGACCAGGCCGTAGATGTGGAAGAGCGGTAACACTCCCATGACGACTCCCTGAGCTCCGCGCCTGCGCACCGGGGTCTTCAAGACATCTGTCTCCCTGATGAGGTGATTGGGAGGCAAGAACGATAAAATGTCCGAAACAATTGTGCCTCTACAATAGGCCAATCGCATTTCACACTCTTCACTAAATACCTTTGCTACAGTGCACATGCCACGTGACAAAATAGCAGACCGACGCATCGATGAAACTACCATCCATGCATATTCAATGTGGATTATATCTAATCTGCTACGATGTATACTGGTAGTCTATTAGACTGTATCATTAAAGGTCGTTATACTCAGTGTAACGCGATCTGCAATGTCTCTATCCTAGTAACCACTTGAGATAAATATCTGATTTTGTAACAATCTCATTGCATCACACGGGTTCACAATGTGCACAGTTTCATGGGAATGTGAGTAAAAGTGGCGAATTCGAAATTCTAAAGATTCAAAATAAAAATTAAGGTGAAAATTCAAAACGCCGGAATGGATATATAATTATAGAATGGTCACCTGAGCTGAAAGATGCAGGCGACCAGATTGATGTGAGTCAACATAACTCCTTTGGCTTTTCCGGTAGTTCCCGAAGAATACGGTAACACAGCCAGGTCCTCTCCGGGGTCAATGGGTGCGGGGCTGACCTCTGTGACGTCATTACCATTGCTGCGCGCGCATAACTTCCTGAAGGGCGTGCAACCCGCGGCGTCTCCAAAAACAAAGACCTCCTGAAAAAAGGGGATTAGAGTTACCACCAAATCAAAAGCTTTCTGCTCTTGCTAACAGCCCATTTCCATTTAATACTAGGGTTATTCCCGGAATTAATGCAAATTATGGGTGGTGGAATGAGAACAGGATTATGAATAGTATGTACCTGATGCTGTACCGACCGCCTAAATCCGACTATATCATTCCCTTTCAGCATGGGCATATATCCTGCTGTTCGTACCTCCACCCCACCACACATCTGGCTGGCTGCCGTCACCTTGGTAACCACATTATCGGCTGCCGTGAAGGCAAACTTGGGTTTACAATCCGACATCTGAGAGAGAATCTCATCTGTGCTTCGGAAAGAACAAAAATTACATGATGATAATAATTCTTAAGTCAGGTGCATGTCAAGGCATGTGTTAATTTGTTTATCTGTAGTTTACCTATGTCCTGCAAATTAATCATTAGGCCCAGTTCGCAACTAAATAGTCTATGTGCCTCCCGTTAAATTTAACAATCAGAATTATCCTTCATACGCGAACATTGAAAATGTATCTTATCGAATTCGAATACTTTTAGCATTTACTGTGTCACAATATTTCCGTACCGGCATCGGAACTATTGAACTATCGGACACCGAAAATGGAATCTGCAACTTAAACAAGCCTCTAAAACCGTTCGTGATCCCAGACCCCGTTGAGCTCTGTCAACCGTAAGGTTATGGGGGGCAGTTATGTGAAGCCGAAGTTATGTAAGGAACGAGCTCTCTCTGCTGGCAGTGTCTAAATTTCGCTAAATTTTTAGGCGCCTTTTGTGTAGTGGCGACCCAGTTGCAGGCGGAGGATGTGAAGTGACAGAGGTTGGTGCCGCAAACACATAATTTTGTGGTCCAAGACTCGGAACCTTCATGTTATTGCAGGGTGAGCTGCTAAATCTGTATATTAATCACATGGCCTCACTCGCTGCCACGTGACAGGGAGCGCATTTCTCTTTAGTAATGACGTGGGGACTTGATTCCTAAGTTCAAACATGCTAGAACTCTTTCATTTAAAAAACAAAAATTCCCGTACACGTTAGTTGCGACGGAAACAAAATTTTGGACACAAGATTTCAAAATGTTTGTCGATTTTTACTGAGCTTTACCATCACCCCATCCTTTAAGTATGTCTCAAACTCTTCGCTCTGTAGTTTACCGACGGTGTAAGCCGGGTTGCATGTCGACATGATGCCTCCCAGATGTATGACGGCCAACAGAGCCACAGGAAACTCTAGACAGTTCTGTGTACAGATGAAGACGAAGTCGCCCTTCCGGAGCCCCCTCTGGCGGAGATGATGTGCAACCTGCATGACGTCACGGTGAAGGTCACGGAAGGTCATCCGTCGTCCTGTTATGCCATCAATCTGAAATCAGCAGAAAAATTGGCTTTCGGCATCAGTTTTGTCAAAGTAATGTATATATGATGGAAAATGTGGGTAAGCCTATGGTTAAAGGAGTAATTCAGCTATATTTACGCATGCCTAACAACAGTAATTTATTTGAACATTAAACTGATTAATCACAGCCAATCATAATCGAGCATCGTGGAAGGACACTTCGTCACGCGCTTCGACCTGTCCCATCTACTTGTCAGCATTATACAAAAAAATATGGCTGGCAGAGGCACAGCCTTCCTGTTTCGACATTTGCCGATACAAGCAGATACATATGTATCTTATCGGCCAACGTTCTACAAACATGGTCAAACCGGATCGATGACTTCAACCATTATAAAAAGATGCCTCCATAAACATTAACAGGCTGAACTGTGGATTAACAGGTCATGGGTTCGCACTTTGAATATAAACAATTTCAATGTAACCAGGGAATAGTGTATCACCAAGAATGGTGTATTCTCCACGGAATGCAGACCGGCTCTATAGTAAAACACACTCTGCCAGCAGATTTGAAAAAATATGGCCATTCCGTTATCGTACGCTCACAATAGCAGGGTTAAACGGAAAAATAGTTCAAAATAACACGGGGGTCAAAGTTCAAAGCGTTTCACCTCGAGCGAACATGAAAACATGCTTCTAATTCATCAAAGTCTAATCAATTTGTACGATACCGTACCAATAGCATTACAAATACTAAATAGTGGTGTATTTGATGCCAAAATGCTAATATACATGTATCTTTGATTCGATTCGATTACATTCGTTTAAATTTGTGCGTATGAAAAATAATTCTTGTAGTTAAATTTGACTTGGGCAGAGGGACTATAACTTGAGCGGAACGCCATCTGCCGGGAGATCGATCCCCACCTGGACACGTTCGATTTTGTTGCAGGTTGCTGAATCGAGTAGATGCACACTACTAATCCCCCAGAGGGCCTTTTTCGACACAGTGACACGACCATTTTTTAAATCGACCGCGCGACATGGACCTCTTCTTAGCATCGACATGCGACATGGACCTCTTCTTAACATCGACATGCGACATGGACCTCTTCTTAACATCGACATGCGACATGGACCTCTTCTTAGCGTCGACATGCGATATGGACCTCTTGTTAGCATCGACATACGACATGGACCTCTTAAAATTGACATGCAATATGGCTATTCCCCCACTGGGGCTCTTCTACTTTGCCGTGTAGCCAGGTTGACTGATACGCTCAGGTACCGTTTGTATTTCAACTGACCAGTGCCACTCGGTTTCCGTACTCCCTCAGTTTGGGCAGTAACACCTGAGTGACCGACAGGCTGGTGGGGAAGGCGACATCAGGCAGAAGGCTCTTCATGGTGTCCTGGTGCTGGTTTCAATGCCACTGGAAACCAAATTTACAGAGCAACAGTTGTTATGTAATTAAAATCAACGCGGATATTATTTACCACAGAGGTTAACGAAGCAGGATTATCGTGGAATAAATTCTACACTGGACTGGATGCCTGGATGGAGTTATTTTGTCCAAAAAAAGTTTTTTTGTTTACATTTTCTCCATCCTGATATATCCGGATTTCATAATCTGCTTCACTTTACTCAAATTAACGGGAAGCGAATCCCCAGACACACCGTTGAGCGGAGTCATAATACCACTACAATACGGATTCATGTTACAATTGAAATACGAAGTCTCAAGCAGAGACAGATGATTCTCTCTATACGCCTCCCCACTTAACTATATTAGCTTTCAGAATCAATTCGATCAAAGCGAAATATATTTCATGGAAATTATTAGTAGGCTAACTGTTGAAGAAGTAATTCAATAATATTTACGCATACCTCACAACAGTAATTTATCTAAACATGTCTACAAATGTCTGGCCGAGGCCCAACCACCGTCCGGTTTCGATATTTGCCCATGCAAACAGATGAATATGTATCTTATCGGCCTACGTTATCCAAATATGACTGAGGCTTGCCCTGCACCCCCCCCCCCCACCCTTGCCCGAGCCACCGCTATATCTGTGGAAGCAGACATTAGATTAGATTAGACCGACATTAGCTCTGTATATATGAGAGTGCATCTCTATAAATGATACACATCTGTCAAGTTCAATGTGTACATCATTATAATACAGAGCTAGCATGTGACTCAGCGAATCAACTGGTCAGGGGGTCGAACCCTATGGCATCTGCTGATTTCCCCCATCCCCATTCTATTGTCCTGGGACGTATTTTGGCCAAATGTAACCTTCATGTGGCCAATAGCGACATAAAACAGCAAAGTGCATTTATCTATGAATGTGACACACCTGTAAAAGTAAATATATATATAATATAGAGACAGCGTAAGAAGCAGATTTCCTCACGTTTAATGCATCATGATGACTAACACACAGTAACAACGACCCGCACATCAACACGAAGATGTACTCACATCAGGCTATGAAGAGTGTGAGCTCGCAATTTATGTAATGATCAGAGTGAACCAATATGCGACCAGATCATACACATAGTGGACGTCTCTAAGCCAGGTTACTGCTTTGAACACGAACTCGGGCCCCTGATATGGCTAACAATCTGCGTACTCTGGGCCCATGTACAACATTTTCGAGTCAACAAGCCCGAGGGCAACGTGCAATTGACAAAGTACTCTTGACTTCTTCAACCCGTCCAGGCAGCCACAAGTATTGCTAATTCACGAAGGAAACACTATATGGGGAGGCAGGGGTGGGGGTTGGGTAAGGCGGGAGCTGGGTGGGGGGGGGGGGCCGATTCGGGCACAAACTCATGGGCTCCATGGGCTTTTGAATTAAGGTGTTTTCTGTCGTAACATGCTAATTAGCGTCCGGAGTGCCTGGTGGGATATGGTGTCATGCCATACCTGTGGTTTGTTACTAGTCTCTATCGGGACCCACATTTGACGAGAGAAAAACGTTTAGCTCATGTAGGAAACAGGGTTTGATCAATTTGGCCAATACACACTGTAGCTCAGACTTGCAACCTTCCATGTTAGAAATCACGAAATGAATTATTCAAGTAATTGGCAGGCGTGAATGACAATATGAGAGCTTTGCTGGAACAATGGTTCGCCCTGGAACGACTAGATCTTTTGAGCATTATACGCTTTTATCGTTTTGTGCATTTAAAGCATAAGTGTAACCAGATAATTACCGATATGATATACACGCCTTCAGTTATATCGCTCACTTGCGAAACGAGAAATGATATGATGGCTACTGATAACTAACGCAGAAAGATCTTTTAAACTCTAAGCTCAAGTCGAGCCAGCGAGTAATGATAAAGTGAAAACACCTATTCATAATTATGAAACCAGGTTGGATATATGACACTTGAACGATTATAAGGGTTCTGGAAAACGAAGAAAACGGTCGTGAAAACGCAAAAACGTGCGAACCATCCCTTAGCAGTCAGTTCTAAGTTTGTACTTCATACAAAGGTCCTCATAGATTAGTGGATTGTCTGATGTATATACATCTTTTCATGTGCAAGATTTCATTAAAAATGTAATACATGCAATACCGTACTGAGTGTCCAAGTATTCGTGAATACGTGAGTCCTGTAGCGAGTCACGAGGGTGAATACGTGCGTCCTGTAGCGAGTCACGAGGGTGAATACGTAAGTCTTGTAGCGAGTTACGAGGGTGAATACTGTGGTCCTGTAGCGAGAGTCACGAGGGTGAATACGTGAGTCCTGTAGCGAGTCACGAGAGTGAATACGTGAGTCCTGTAGCAAGTCACGAGGGTGAATACGGGAGTCCTGTAGCGAGTCACGAGGGTGAATACGTGACTCCTGTAGCGAGTCACGAAGTTCAATACGCAAGTCTTGTAGCGGGTTACGAGGGTGAATACTGTGGTCCTGTAGCTTGTACTGTACAAACTTTCAATGTAGATCGCGATCAGATTAGGTTGGGCACCCGCCTTACCGTTACTTACCTAGATTACATAAGACACTGCCGATAAGATAAATATCTGTTTGTTTACATTGATAAATGTAAACACAGCACAGTCGTACTTTAAGCAGACATATCCATGGCTTCACTGATAAGTGGAGGGCGTGAGGGAAGGGGGGGGGGGTGGTGCTAGGTCGACGACCAGGGCACATCAAGAAGTGCCTGGCGCTCACTCGCTCCTCCGGTTCGCAATGCTGGATTATGGTTAACCCTAATGATCTAATGGTAAATATCCAATTCCGTGCGCAAGTCAATACCATCACAAGAAGACAATACAATACCACATTGCACAACTGCAGAGGCATTGTATTTCTTATTATCTTTCCTCTTCGGCCAGGCTAACAGACGTCTTTAAGACCCCGGTGTGTAGGCGTGCAGAGCAGAGAGTCATCATGGGAGTCTTACCCTTCTTCCACATCTACGGTCTGGTCTGTGTCATCTTCAGCTCCCTCTATGTTGGAGATGCCGTGGTAGTCTTGCCTCATTTTAGGCTTCGAACCTTTCTTGAAGCCATCCAAAATCACAAAATATGACAGCATGAAAAGAAATCTGTATTTCTGTTGTATTGATTGGGAATTATCCATAAATATCAGCGTGATCATCTCAACGCTGATTGGTTCAAATGCTCGACGCTGATTGGTTGACAATTTCCAAATCTTGAAGTCGATCGAAACTTTAAAACATGCGCAAAACTTACAATGCGTGGAAACCGACTCTCAAATTGCTTATAGCAAAGTTGATTGATTTCAATAAACGTTACAACGTATCTCATCGTGTGAACAGGGCATTATGCAATAACACACTTTTTTTTATTTATTTTTTTTTATTTCAAAATAAAAGTGCGGCACATAGGTACATCAAGTCCAAAACAATAAAACCTGATGAAGAAAGAAAAGACATTGTTTACGTCAATGCAATATTTAGTTTCTCAAGCCAGTTACATATATTTTTAATTTTTGTTACCCTGGCTACCCTGTATATGTTAATTTTTTGTTTTAATTCAGCCAGAAATAATTTATTGATATCGGAGTGAACACATCTGGTTTCTTTAATGAAAATGACCATGAAGCCTGTCCACAATATCGCTTTTATTATGCGTGACGTGTCCCACAGGTCACGTGGCTCTTCATCGCCCTGATGTTGGCCAAGGACCCCCAGGTGGCGCTGTACGACATGAGCAGCGTCGAGTCCTTAAACAGCGGCGCGGCTTCGCTGGGGGGCGACACTATTCGCGATATCCGGGAACGTCTGGGACTGCGTGATGTCAGACAAGGTGATAGATTAATGGCCATGTTGAGGCTCGAACAGTTCTTGGCAATATATAGTTCATTGCGAGCCAGGCAAGATGATTATCTATATGCTAACCACTGGCTACATGGCTCCACTCTCCCTGCCTTCTCCCATTGACGCGATGTGCCCAAAGGTGGTTAAAGCGTCCACAATAAACAACCAACCCACCAACCAACCAAATTGACGACCTCGCCGACAACATTTAATTTACCAGCGTGGAAGTTAATGTCACTTACCCTGTACATATAAGTCGTTGCAGTTTCATTTTGTCCATGTTGTTGAAAATTTAATGGGGTTTTTTTTGGCTTTAAGGATACGGATTGACGGAAACCAGTCCCGTGGCTCTGGCGAGTCCGTGCTACACGGCGAAATATGGGTCTTCGGGACTGATAGTGCCAAACACCGAAATAAAGGTGACACATTCAGTAATGCCGCCAGAGTGTGTGAGAATTCCAGTTGAATGACGACAAATTTTGACTAGACATAGTAACAGAATTGCGAAATATAGCGAGTAAATGTTTACATATATTTATGTGGCAGAGAACTTTACACCAGCGGAAAATTCCCTCTTCCAGATATTGGATCCGGATAGCGGCCAAGATCTAGGTCCAAACCAGGATGGAGAGCTCTGGATCCGAGGTCCTCATGTGATGAAAGGCTACTACAAGCGACCAGAGGCCACAGCGAGCACCGTGGACAGGGAGGGGTGGCTGCACTCAGGTCTGTACAGCCACCGTGGACAGGGAGGGGTGGCTGCACTCAGGTCTGTACAGCCACCGTAGACAGGGAGCGGTGGCTGCACTCTGGTCTGTACAGCCACCGTGGACAGGGAGGGGTGGCTGTACTCAGGACTGGAAGGGGTGGGGGTTGGGGTGAAGGTTGCTCAACTCAGTATATTCTAGGTTTCTACGATCATGGTCTGCTAAATTCGTATTTGTATTCGCTATTTGTAACACAAGTAAATATACCACTTACGAGACCAATGCTGCCAGTTGTATCAATAGTAACGCCAGCATAATCGCACGCAACATGATGTATATTTTGCACACCGCCCTTATTTGTGTCCCTTCAGTGTGAAGTGTCTACATTGCAGGCGACATCGGACATTATGACGACGACGGATATTTCTATGTTGTGGACCGACTGAAGGAACTCATTAAATACAAAGGTTTCCAGGCGAGTGACAGCGTCTATACGATAATAAGGCCAACGGATGCAGTTTTCACCAATATTTCAGGAAAGGAAGGGCTTTATCATGTGAAACAAAAGATGCCGGAGCGATATATGGGCTTTGCATAATTAGTCCATAAAGGCGTCAGACTTATTGTATGTCATCATATCATTCATATTCCTACTATTCTTTCACCCATCGGCATGGGTTACTCTAGTTGCACCTGGAATAATTTTAACTTCTATTTGTGCATTTCAAAGCTGACAAGTTTTTCTTACTAGAAACATGGTGTCAAAGGAGATTATACACTTCGCGATTATGCTCTTTGGTTGGAACGAAAAACGCCCAATCATGCGTGGTGTACGCCTAATATATTTTATATGTGTATATCAAGCACTATAGCCCTCCAAGTCAACTTGGGCTCACTTGAGGAGCATCCAGAAATATTAACTGGAGGATCTTATACAGTGCACCCAGTAAGCCGGGACGCAAAATATTTTTTTAAAACAATCGATGTCGTTCAACATGTCCAATATGAACAAAACAATGGCGTGGTCCAGACACATTATCAAGGATCACGTGTTGCTTGGTCAAGAGCCGTAACAAATGCCAGGGTACTAAGCAATTGACAATGGTTTGGCTCGAATTTCTTGCCTCTATATATCCATACCGTCGTCCAACACCCTGAACCCCGAGTGAAGCATTCACCGGTTCGTCGAATAGTGACAAGCCGTGATTCTGACAGGTGCCCCCGGCTGAGGGGTAGACTCTTATTTAGGGTACGACTATTATAGAAAATGAAAAGCCATAACTAGAGTTGGAAACGAAACACAAACAGCACAACTTACTTGCGAAGCATCCACAAATGATCTGGAGGGACTCGGGGTTTGGAAGAGGATGTTTGTCACTGCTGTACCTAATGACAAGTTGTTACTGTAACAGGTGCCCCCGGCTGAGGTGGAGAGCCTACTGCTGACCCACCCAGGGGTGAGGGACGTGGCGGTGATCGGGGTGCCTGACGAGATGGCGGGGGAGCTCCCTCGGGCCTTCGTCGTCCTCAAGGACGGACAGAAAGTATCGGAGAGGGAAATAGCGGAATTCGTGGCAGGTGCGTTTACTAGGTGTCCCTCTGTTATACATTATACATTTCTGAATTGTTTCGAAGAAGGTTCCAAAACCATATATTGCGATCGTCATTTGTGTGAAAAACATTAAACAATGCTATGATAACAATCAATATCTAAGAGAGAAAGAATGAAATTTGTTGCTGGTTAATATCATCTGATAGAGTAAGTATATGTTCAAAGAATGCGTTGATTTAACAATACATAGCGATGGGGACGGGGTGGGTGGCCTTCAAAAGAACAAGTCATTACCGCGTGATCTATATCCGTAGCGGATGAAATGATACGCATATCGGCGCAAATATTGGCACTAAAAATCTTCCTAATGATTATCTGGTTTCCTAATATTTATGCGGATTTGCAACTTTTTCTTTTGTCCCAGCCAACGCGGCGCCCCACAAACGCCTGCGCGGCGGAGTAGAACTCGTCACGGAAATACCGAAAAGCGCAAGCGGAAAGATCCTGCGACGTGTGCTGAGACAAAGGGTTAAAGACTCCCTGATCGCCAAGCTGTGAGGACCGTCGATCAGAATCTGCGACCTCCACTGATGAACAGGGTTAAAATATTGTGACCTTCAAGCCGTGAGTGCCGACAATGAGATACTGCGACTTCTCCTAGGCCAGAGGGTTAAAACGACCATGATGTTCAAGAAGTCAGTATCGCCGGCAAGAGTGCAAAATGTTCCATATACTGCGACTACCATCGACATCTCGCCACGGCGTCTACTGATCCAAAAGGTTAAAGCAACCCTGACATTCTTGCAGGCAGTGTGACTGTCACTGGCAAGAGACTGAGGCGCCTACTGAGACAAAGGTTTAAAGATATCATGACGCCTTGACAGCTGGTGTGGCTGGCAGGAGAGTGCGGCGCGAACGGTTGAAATATTGTCACATCGGAACTGATATATGATTCAACCGTGAAACCATTGCATAATAACCAAAACGTATCGTAACTTTAGAAAACATTGACCTTTTAAGTATATGCAGTTTGCAGTTTGGCTACAGAATTCAACTTGGCAAGGGTTTTATTAATAAAAAACACACACAACCAGAAACACATGAGTTATGTTGGCATAGATGTATAACCTGCAAACGGGGAAAAGAGTGATTGCGATGACGATGTGCCAGACAGGCATATTTTGATAAATCGACATTCGACATTGACCCCCAAATTTCGACATTGGGGATCTGTAAAAAGCGACATCGACATAGATTCTGGAAAAAAAGCGACACGGTAGACCTATTATGGTAAATGCATGTGTGGGAATGAGGGACCCCGACAAAGAGAAGAGAAACGGGAAAACAATCTCCCCACATAAACGAGCTGCAAAAGCTGTCTGTATTCCAAATACACTTCCAATTCCGCAATTAACAAGTAACATTTATATGAACAGCGTCGTATAACACAGCTACAGTGATCCTTATATTTATATTATCGCGACTATAAATAGTTTATATTCTCTTTATATTCTCGGCTCCCACAAATCGTCAATACAATATCTTACATTTTGGTTTGAGGGCGTGATATCTTTTGTTGTCTCTCCAAAACAGCTTTAAACGGGTTAAATGGTTTAAACGTATTTATTTAACGAGGGTACTCGGAATAGTATACGCTAGAAACATGGGGCTTCCTATATAAATGAAAAGCAACTGGTTGGCATCTGTCCGTCTGCGAAATACGCTGGGCTAAGACGTGGGAAGGACGGGGGAAGGCTTGCGATGTTCCGACAATTCACTAAATCGCGAATGCATGGTGTTAGGCTTTTTACTGGCCCTTCAACAAGCTGCAGGTGTCTGCTATTTTCATTATGTGCCAGAGGCCACGAGGTGGACAATGATACGGCAGGGTTGCTACAAAGCGATTTTGAGACAATGCAATGCCTAACACCCCGCTAACTCGCGCTATCTTTAAAATAACCCTGGAGTTCGCGAAATACACACTGCACGAGAACCATATTTCCTGGCCAAGGACACCTAGTACATATGTCGCAAAGGAATATCTGGTGTGATTGAAACGTCAAACTTTTGTTCCTGCGCCTTGTGTAAATAAATGTGATGACGCGGAATAGTAGTAGAGTTACATGATATTCATTACATGGTATTGATCCGATGAATCTCTCACGACACATCTATGACACCAATGTCATTAATTGACATGTAAATCCACTTCTTCCAGGTTTGTTTTCAGTATTAAAATGCGTTCGCATTTTTTATTAAGTATGTACTACAATGTCGCAGGGGTGAATTAAGAACCGACATTACATTGTCTCAGAAGGTGTTGCAGAATCTGGTCGACGGTCACAGCTTGGCGATCAGGGAGTCTTTAACCCTATGTCTAAGCACACGCCGCAGTATTTTACTGTCGGCACCCACTGCCAGAGCGTCACAATATGTTAACCCAGTTCCTCAGTGGCGGTCGCAGACTATGGTCGACGGTCCTCACAGCTTGGCGATCAGGGAGTCTTTAACCCTGTGTCTAAGCACACGTCGCAGGATCTTTCCGCTTGCGCTTTTCGGTATTTCCGTGACGAGTTCCACCCCGCCGCGCAGGCGTTTGTGGGGCGCCGCGTTGGCTGGTGGATAAAGAAAAGGAAATTACAGTTAATACGTGCAAAACAGCTTATGAAACGAGGTGACGATTTGTCTGATTTACTTTAGCGTATAAGGTAATTTATTATGACAAACCCACCCCAACTTTTTCTGCCAACCCGTTGCCTGCGATTCACGCGATCGAATAATGCAGAAACCATAATGTTTATTAAGACATTTATTCTCTATCGATGGTCATACTTACTTACCAGGTGATATATTTATCACGAATACCGCTTTTTTCTCCTGTGATAGAAATTTGCTATCACAATGCTGTATAATGCCTATTTAACGACGTGTAATGATCATGAGTGTAACAGTGTGATTTGGTAACCTGATTGTAATCAGTGAAACATAAGCGATACATAGCTTGAGAATGCAAGCTGTGACCATGTTTTCTGTTTGTTGTGTACACACACCTACAGAACGCACCTGCCACGAATTCCGCTATTTCTCTCTCCGATACTTTCTGTCCGTCCTTGAGGACGACGAAGGCCCGAGGGAGCTCCCCCGCCATCTCGTCATGCACTCCAATCACCGCCACGTCCCTCACCCCCGGATGGGTCAGCAGTAGGCTCTCCACCTCAGCCGGGGGCACCTGTCAAAGTCACACCTTGTCACTAGGTAAATCTATTAGCAGCATTCTCTTCAAAATCCGATGACCAGTTTATTTGTGGATGCTTCGAGTTTTTCTGGTTGTGTTTTGCTTGCAATCCAAATTATTACCTATCCCTTTTGGAATAATTGTGCCCTGAATACAAGTATAAATGTAATAGACATGATGCATATTGCGACCTTTCTGGAAACTGCTTCCCCAAAGCCCCATTTCAATAGGGACGTTATCACTTACCTGGAAGCCTTTGTACTTAATCAGTTCCTTCAGTCTGTCCACGACATAGAAATATCCGTCGTCGTCATAATGTCCGATGTCGCCTGCAATGTAGACACTGCACATTGAAGGAACACCAATAAGGGCGGTTTACATAATATTCAGCGTGTAATGTGTCATTAACCTAGCGTTGCTATGGGTTGAACTAGCAGCATTGATCTTTACTCACAGGCAAGAAATAGAAAGGGTGCAAACGAGATTTTGCAAATATGTACTCGGAGTGTCGTCGAAAACGTCTAATGTAGCAACGATCGGCGAATGTGGTCGGCTGTCCATTAACGTTTATTATATGATAAAATGTATCAAGTACTGGCTACGAATTGTGTTAGATTATGATAGATCGAGATATCCGAAGAGTTGCTACAATATGTTGTCCAATTTAGACCAGGCAGGCAGAACCACATGGGTAACGCATGTGAAGAATTTATTATTTTGCAATGGATTTGGTGTGGTGTGGCTTCGCCAAAGTGTGGGAGATACTGAATTGAAAGCCAGACTGTCTGATATTGCAAAGCAAACTTGGATAGAAGAGTCTCAAGCTTTAACAAAGTTAGATACTTATTGTAAAATTCAATCATTATTAGAACCAGAAATGTGTTTGCATCAAGTTAACCACAGGCGACACAGGATAGCCCTTGCCAGGCTGCGTTGTAGTAATCATAGACTTGCTGTCGAGAGAGAGAGGGGTCAGAAGGAACGAAGCCAAAGATTTTGTTTATACTGTAAGAGTAAGGGAATCGATATATTGGAAGATGAATACCACTTTGTGATGACTGTTCACATTGACGGTACAGTCACCTCTCGCTGTCCACGGTGGGGGTACAGACCTGAGTGCAGTCACCACTCACTGTCCACGGTGGGGGTACAGGCCTAAGTGCAGTCACCCCTCACTGTCCACGGTGAGGGTACAAAACTGAGTGCAGCCACCTCTCCCTGTCCACGATGGGGGTACATACCGGCGTGCAGCCATCCCGCCCTGTCCACGTTGGCTGTACAGACCTGATTGCAGCCACCCCTCCCTGTCCACGGTGGCTGTACAGACCTGAGTGCAGTCACTCCTCCCTGTCCATGATGGCTGTACAGACCTGAGTGCAGCCACCCCTCCCTGTCCACGATGGGGGTACATACCGGCGTGCAGCCATCCCGCCCTGTTCACGTTGGCTGTACAGACCTGAGTGCAGCCACCCCTCCTTGTCCACGGTGTCTGTATATAACTGAGTGCAGTCACCCGTACCTTTCCACGGTGGGGATACAGACCTGAGTGCAGCCACCCCTCCCTGTCCCCGGTGGGGATACAAACCTGAGTGCAGCCACCCCTAACTGTCCACGGTGGGGATGCAGACCTGAGTGCAGCCGCCCCTCCCTGTCCACAGTGGCCGTACAGACCTGAGTGTAGCCACCCCTCCCTGTCCACGATGGTTGATGTGGCGTCCGGTCGCTTGTAGTAGCCTTTCATCACCTGAGGACCTCGGATCCAGAGCTCTCCATCCTGGTTTGGACCCAGATCCCGACCGCTATCTGGGTCTACTATCTGGATAACAGATTATTTTCTGATACAAAACTCCCTGTCACATACATTTGATGATTTTAATCAATTCATTCTTCATTTCTGTTAATAAAATACCTCAACATCATTCGTGATTTCAATTTTCTCATTCTTGCAAAATGATTAAATGTGTCACCTTTATTTCGGTGTTTGGAACTATCAGTCCCGAAGAGCCGTATTTCGCTGTGTAACGGGGACTACACAGGGCGGCGGGACTAGTCTCCGTCAATCCGTAATCTGAAAACAACATTTGCAACATTTTGTGAGATCAGCCTGGATTGGAGGATAATCCCCCAAAGTCTGGAGGTGCTTGCCTAGTTTCCTTCGTCTTTTCCAAAGCTGAAGCAGCGATTGGCTAGATATCAGGTGGGAATGAGACGATCTTAGACATCTTGCCCCAAATCCAGTTCATTCTAGTGTGATTTTCATGTAGATATCATGTAATCATATATTTATATTTAATAAAGGTGGGACCTGAGGTCTACTGCACAACTTAATTGGATCATGGTCAGATATAGAGGGCAAAGAACCGTCATCACGGGCCATTTATCGCTCACCTTGTCTGACGTCACGCAGTCCCAGACGTTCCCGGATGTCGCGAATAGTGTCGCCCCCTAGCGGGGCCGCGCCGCTGTTTAAGGTCTCGACGCTGCTTAAGTCGTATAGCGCCACCTGGGGGTCCTTGGCCAACATCAGGGCGATGGGCGGGACGATGAAGAGCCACGTGACCTGTATGTTGTATCTTGGAATTAACGATATTAGTCCAATAAGATTTCATTTCTCCTCAATGTGCGTCGATACATGTACTAATACGTTGGCAGATATTTTATTGCGTGGCATTTAATAAATGCATTCCATTCTATGTTCCCCTACCTTGTGATCTTGGATGGCTTTCAGAAAGGTCCTAAGCTCAAAACGAGGCAGAAGAAGGACGGCATCTCCAATATAGAGGGCGCTAAGTGTGATGGTGGCCAGGCCGTAGATGTGGAAGAGCGGTAACACTCCCATGACGACTCCCTGAGCTCCGCGCCTGCGCACCGGGGTCTTCAAGACATCTGTCTCCCTGATGAGGTGATTGGGAGGCAAGAACGATAAAATGTCCGAAACAATTGTGCCTCTACAATAGGCGATTCGCATTTCACACTCTCCACTAAATACCTTTGCTACAGTGCACATGCCACGTGACAAAATAGCAGACCGACGCATCGATGAAACTACCATCCATGCATATTCAATGTGGATTATATCTAATCTGCTACGATGTATACTGGTAGTCTATTAGACTGTATCATTAAAGGTCGTTATACTCAGTGTGACGCGATGTGCAATGTCTCTATCGTAGCAACCACTTGAGATAAATATATCTGATTTTGTAACAATCTCATTGCATCACACGGGTTCACAATGTGCACAGTTTCATGGGAATGTGAGCAAAAGTGGCGAATTCGAAATTCAAAAGATTCAAAATAAAAATTAAGGTGAAAATTCAAAACGCCGGAATGGATATATAATTATAGAATGGTCACCTGAGCTGAAAGATGCAGGCGACCAGATTGGTGTGAGTCAACATAACCCCTTTGGCTTTTCCGGTAGTTCCCGAAGAATACGGTAACACAGCCAGGTCCTCTCCGGGGTCAATGGGTGCGGGGCTGACCTCTGTGACGTCATTACCATTGCTGCGCGCGCATAACTTCCTGAAGGACGTGCAACCCGCGGCGTCTCCAAAAACAAAGACCTCCTGAAAAAAGGGGATTAGAGTTACCACCAAATCAAGAGCTTTCTGCTCTTGCTAACAACCCATTTCCATTTAATACCAGGGTTATTCCCGGAATTAATGCAAATTATGGGTGGTGGAATGAGAACAGGATTATGAATATTATGTACCTGATGCTGTACCGACCGCTTAAATCCGACTATATCATTCCCTTTCAGCATGGGCATATATCCTACTGTTCGTACCTCCACCCCACCACACATCTGGCTGGCTGCCGTCACCTTGGTAACCACATTATCGGCTGCCGTGAAGGCAAACTTGGGTTTACAATCCGACATCTGAGAGAGAATCTCATCTGTGCTTCGGAAAGAACAAAAATTACATGATGATAATAATTCTTAAGTCAGGTGCATGTCAAGGCATGTGTTAATTTGTTTATCTGTAGTTTACCTATGTCCTGCAAATTAATCATTAGGCCCAGTTCGCAACTAAATAGTCTATGTGCCTCCCGTTAAATTTAACAATCAGAATTATCCTTCATACGCGAACATTGAAAATGTATCTTATCGAATTTGAATACTTTTAGCATTTACTGTGTCACAATATTTCCGTACCGGCATCGGAACTATTGAACTATCGGACACCGAAAATGGAATCTGCAACTTAAACAAGCCTCTAAAACCGTTCGTGATCCCAGACCCCGTTGAGCTCTGTCAACCGTAAGGTTATGGGGGGCAGTTATGTGAAGCCGAAGTTATGTAAGGAACGAGCTCTCTCTGCTGGCAGTGTCTAAATTTCGCTAAATTTTTAGGCGCCTTTTGTGTAGTGGCGACCCAGTTGCAGGCGGAGGATGTGAAGTGACAGAGGTTGGTGCCGCAAACACATAATTTTGTGGTCCAAGACTCGGAACCTTCATGTTATTGCAGGGTGAGCTGCTAAATCTGTATATTAATCACATGGCCTCACTCGCTGCCACGTGACAGGGAGCGCATTTCTCTTTAGTAATGCCGTGGAGACTTGATTCCTAAGTTCAAACATGCTAGAACTCTTTCATTTAAAAAACAAAAATTCCTGTACACGTTAGTTGCGACGAAAACAAAATTTTGGACACAAGATTTCAAAATGTTTGTAGATTTTTACTGAGCTTTACCATCACCCCATCCTTTAAGTATGTCTCAAACTCTTCGCTCTGTAGTTTACCGACGGTGTAAGCCGGGTTGCATGTCGACATGATGCCTCCCAGATGTATGACGGCCAACAGAGCCACAGGAAACTCTAGACAGTTCTGTGTACAGATGAAGACGAAGTCGCCCTTCCGGAGCCCCCTCTGGCGGAGATTATGTGCAACCTGTATGACGTCACGGTGAAGGTCACGGAAGGTCATCCGTCGTCCTGTTATGCCATCAATCTGAAATCAGCAGAAAAATTGGCTTTCGGCATCAGTTTTGTCAAAGTAATATATATATGGTGGAAAATTTGGGTAGGCCTATGGTTAAAGGAGTAATTCAGCTATATTTACGCATGCCTAACAACAGTAATTTATTTGAACATTAAACTGGTTAATCACAGCCAATCATAATCGAGCATCATGGAAGGACACTTCGTCACGCGCTTCGACCTGTCCCATCTACTTGTCAGCATTATACAAAAAAATATGGCTTGGAGAGGCACAGCCTTCCTGTTTCGACATTTGCCGATACAAGCAGATACATATGTATCTTATCGGCCAACGTTCTACAAACATGGTTAAACCGGATCGATGACTTCAACCATTGTAAAAAGATGCCTCCATAAACATTAACAGGCTGAACTGTGGATTAACAGGTCATGGGTTCGCACTTTGAATATAAACAATTTCAATGTAACCAGGGAATAGTGTATCACCAGGAATGGTGTATCCTCCACGGCATGCAGACCGGCTCTATAGTAAAACACACTCTGCCAGCAGATTTGAAAAAATATGGACATTCCGTTATCGTACGCTCACAATAGAAGGGTTAAACGGAAAAATAGTTCAAAATAACACCGGGGTCAAAGTTCAAAGCGCTTCACCTCGAGCGAACATGAAAACATGCTTCTAATTCATCAAAGTCTAATCAATTTGTACGATACCGTACCAATAGCATTATAAATAATAAATAGTGGTGTATTTGATGCCAAAGTGCTAATATACATGTATCTTTGATTCGATTCGATTACATTCGTTTAAATTTGTGCGTATGAAAAATAATTCTTGTAGTTAAATTTGATGTGGGGCAGAGGGACTATAACTTAAGCGGAACGCCATCTGCCGGGAGATCGATCCCCACCTGGACACGTTCGATTTTGTCGCAGGTTGCTGAATCAAGTAGATGCACACTACTAATCCCCCAGAGGGCCTTTTTCGACACAGTGACACGACAATTTTTTAAATCGACCGCGCGACATTGGGGCTACTTTAAAATAAACATGCGACATAAGACTTAGCGACGCGCGACATGGACCTCTTCTTAGCATCGACATGCGACATGGACCTCTTCATAACATCGACATGCGACATGGACCTCTTCTTAGCATCGACATGCGATATGGAACTCTTCTTAGCATCGACATACGATATAGACCCTTTCTTAACATCGACATGCGACATGGACCTCTTCTTAACATCGACATGCGACATGGACCTCTTCGTAGCATCGACATACGATATGGACCTCTTCTTAACATCGACATGCGATATGGACCTCTTCTTAGCATCGACATGCGATATGGACCTCTTCTTAACATCGACATGCGATATGGACCTCTTCTTACCATCGACATACGACATGGACCTCTTCTTAGCATCGGCATGCGATATGGACCTCTTCTTAGCATCGACATGCGACATGGACTTCTTAAAATTGACATGCAACATGGCTATTCCCCCGCTGGGGCTCTTCTACTTTGCCGTGTAGCCAGGTTGACTAGTACGCGCGGGTACCGTTTGTATTTCAACTGACCAGTGCCACCCGGTTTCCGTACTCCCTCAGTTTGGGCAGTAACACCTGAGTGACCGACAGGCTGGTGGGGAAGGCGACATCAGGCAGAAGGCTCTTCATGGTGTCCTGGTGCTGGTTTCAATGTCACTGGAAACCAAATTTACAGAGAAACAATTGTTATTTAATTGAAATCACCGCGGATATTATTTACCACAGAGGTTAACGAAGCAGGAATAAATTCTACACTTGACTGGATACCTGAGTTATTTTGTCAAAAAAATTTTTTTTTTTTTACATTTTCTCCATCCTGATATATCCGGATTTCATAATCTGCTTCACTTTACTCAAATTAACGGGAAGCGAATCCCCAGAGACACCGTTGAGCGGAGTCATGATACCACTACAATACGGATTCATGTTACAACTGAAATACGAAGTCTCAAGCAGAGACAGATGATACTCTCTATACGCCTCCCCACTTAACTATATTAGCTTTCAGAATCAATTTTATCAAAGCGACATATATTTTATGGAAATTATTAGTAGGCTAACTGTTGAAGAGGTAATTCAATAATATTTACGCATACCTTACAACAGTAATTGATCTAAACATGTCTACAAATGTCTGGCCGAGGCACAACCACCGTCCGGTTTCGATATTTGCCCATGCAAACAGATGAATGTGTATCTTATCGGCCCACGTTATCCAAATATGACTGAGGCTTGCCCTGCACCGCCCACCCCCCCCCCCCCACCCTTGCCCGAGCCACTGCTATATCTGTGGAAGCAGACATTAGATTAGATTAGACCGACATTAGCTCTGTATATATGAGAGTGCATCTCTATAAACGATACACATCTGTCAAGTTCAATGTGTACATCATTATATTACAGTCAGCATGTGACTCAGCGAATCAACTGGTCAGGGGGTCGAACCCTATGGCATCTGCTGATTTCCCCCATCCCCATTCTATTGTCCTGGGACGTATTGTGGCCAAATGTAACCTTCATGTGGCCAATAGCGACATGAAACACCAAAGTGCATTTATCTATGAATGTGACACACCTGTAAAAGTAAATATATATATAATATAGAGACAGCGTAAGAAGCAGATTTCTTCACGTTTAATGCATCATGATGACTAACACACAGTAACAACGACCCGCACATCAACACGAAGATGTACTCACATCAGGCTATGAAGAGTGTGAGCTCGCAATTTATGTAATGATCAGAGTGAACCAATATGCGACCAGATCATACACATAGTGGACGTCTCTAAGCCAGGTTACTGCTTTGAACACGAACTCGGGCCCCTGATATGGCTAACAATCTGCGTACTCTGGGCCCATGTACAACATTTTCGAGTCAACAAGCCCGAGGGCAACGTGCAATTGACAAAGTACTCTTGACTTCTTCAACCCGTCCATGCAGCCACAAGTATTGCTAAGTCACGAAGGAAACACTATATGGGGAGGCAGGGGTGGGGGTTGGGTAAGGCGGGAGCTGGGTGGGGGGGGGGGGGCGGATTCGGGCACAAACTCATGGGCTCCATGGGCTTTTGAATTAAGGTGTTTTCTGTCGTAACATGCTAATTAGCGTCCGGCGTGCCTGGTGGGATATGGTGTCATGCCATACCTGTGGTTTATTACTAGTCTCTATCGGGACCCACATTTGACGAGAGAAAAACGTTTAGCTCATGTAGGAAACAGGGTTTGATCAATTTGGCCAATACACACTGTAGCTCAGACTTGCAACCTTCCATGTTAGAAATCACGAAATGAATTATTCAAGTAATTGGCAGGCGTGAGTGACAATATGAGAGCTTTGCTGGAACAATGGTTCGCCCTGGAACGACTAGATCGTTTGAGCATTATGCGCTTTTATCGTTTTGTGCATTTAAAGCCTAAGTGTAACCAGATAACTACCGATATGATATACACGCCTTCAGTTATATCGCTCACTTGTGAAAGGAGTAATGATAGGAAGACTACTGATAACTAACGCAGAAAGATCTTTTAAACTCTAAGCCCAAGTCGAGCCAGCGAGTAATGATAAAGTGGAAACACCTATTCATAATTATGAAACCAGGTTGGATATATGACACTTGAACGATTATAAGGGTTCTGGAAAACGAAGAAAACGGTCGAGAAAACGCAAAAACGTGCGAACCATCCCTTAGCAGTCAGTTCTAAGTTTGTACTTCATACAAAGGTCCTCATAGATTAGTGGATTGTCTGATGTATATACATCTTTTCATGTGCAAGATTTCATTAAAAATGTAATACATGCAATACCGTACTGAGTGTCCAAGTATTCGTGAATACGTGAGTCCTGTAGCGAGTCACGAGGGTGAATACGTGCGTCCTGTAGCGAGTCACGAGGGTGAATACGTAAGTCTTGTAGCGAGTTACGAGGGTGAATACTGTGGTCCTGTAGCGAGAGTCACGAGGGTGAATACGTGAGTCCTGTAGCGAGTCACGAGAGTGAATACGTGAGTCCTGTAGCAAGTCACGAGGGTGAATACGGGAGTCCTGTAGCGAGTCACGAGGGTGAATACGTGACTCCTGTAGCGAGTCACGAGGTTCAATACGCAAGTCTTGTAGCGGGTTACGAGGGTGAATACTGTGGTCCTGTAGCCTCTACTGTACAAACTTTCAATGTAGATCGCGATCAGATTAGGTTGGGCACCCGCCTTACCGTTACTTACCTAGATTACATAAGACACTGCCGATAAGATAAATATCTGTTTGTTTACATTGATAAATGTAAACACAGCACAGTCGTACTTTAAGCAGACATATCCATGGCTTCACTGATAAGTGGAGGGCGTGAGGGAAGGGGGGGGGGGGGGTGGTGGTGCTAGGTCGACGACCAGGGCACATCAAGAAGTGCCTGGCGCTCACTCGCTCCTCCGGTTCGCAATGCTGGATTATGGTTAACCCTAATGATCTAATGGTAAATATCCAATTCCGTGCGCAAGTCAATACCATCACAAGAAGACAATACAATACCACATTGCACAACTGCAGAGGCATTGTATTTCTTATTATCTTTCCTCTTCGGCCAGGCTAACAGACGTCTTTAAGACCCCGGTGTGTAGGCGTGCAGAGCAGAGAGTCATCATGGGAGTCTTACCCTTCTTCCACATCTACGGTCTGGTCTGTGTCATCTTCAGCTCCCTCTATGTTGGAGATGCCGTGGTAGTCTTGCCTCATTTTAGGCTTCGAACCTTTCTTGAAGCCATCCAAAATCACAAAATATGACAGCATGAAAAGAAATCTGTATTTCTGTTGTATTGATTGGGAATTATCCATAAATATCAGCGTGATCATCTCAACGCTGATTGGTTCAAATGCTCGACGCTGATTGGTTGACAATTTCCAAATCTTGAAGTCGATCGAAACTTTAAAACATGCGCAAAACTTACAATGCGTGGAAACCGACTCTCAAATTGCTTATAGCAAAGTTGATTGATTTCAATAAACGTTACAACGTATCTCATCGTGTGAACAGGGCATTATGCAATAACACACTTTTTTTTTTTTTTTTTTTTTATTTCAAAATAAAAGTGCGGCACATAGGTACATCAAGTCCAAAACAATAAAACCTGATGAAGAAAGAAAAGACATTGTTTACGTCAATGCAATATTTAGTTTCTCAAGCCAGTTACATATATTTTTAATTTTTGTTACCCTGGCTACCCTGTATATGTTAATTTTTTGTTTTAATTCAGCCAGAAATAATTTATTGATATCGGAGTGAACACATCTGGTTTCTTTAATGAAAATGACCATGAAGCCTGTCCACAATATCGCTTTTATTATGCGTGACGTGTCCCACAGGTCACGTGGCTCTTCATCGCCCTGATGTTGGCCAAGGACCCCCAGGTGGCGCTGTACGACATGAGCAGCGTCGAGTCCTTAAACAGCGGCGCGGCTCCGCTGGGGAGCGACACTATTCGCGATATCCGGGAACGTCTGGGACTGCGTGATGTCAGACAAGGTGATAGATTAATGGCCATGTTGAGGCTCGAACAGTTCTTGGCAATATATAGTTCATTGCGAGCCAGGCAAGATGATTATCTATATGCTAACCACTGGCTACATGGCTCCACTCTCCTTGCCTTCTCCCATTGACGCGATGTGCCCAAAGGTGGTTAAAGCGTCCACAATAAACAACCAACCAACCAACCAACCAAATTGACGACCTCGCCGACAACATTTAATTTACCAGCGTGGAAGTTAATGTCACTTACCCTGTACATATAAGTCGTTGCGGTTTCATTTTGTCCATGTTGTTGAAAATTTAATGGGTTTTTTTTGGCTTTAAGGATACGGATTGACGGAAACCAGTCCCGTGGCTCTGGCGAGTCCGTGCTACACGGCGAAATATGGGTCTTCGGGACTGATAGTGCCAAACACCGAAATAAAGGTGACACATTCAGTAATGCCGTCAGAGTGTGTGAGAATTCCAGTTGAATGACGACAAATTTTGACTAGACATAGTAACAGAATTGCGAAATATAGCGAGTAAATGTTTACATATATTTATGTGGCAGAGAACTTTACACCAGCGGAAAATTCCCTCTTCCAGATATTGGATCCGGATAGCGGCCAAGATCTAGGTCCAAACCAGGATGGAGAGCTCTGGATCCGAGGTCCTCATGTGATGAAAGGCTACTACAAGCGACCGGAGGCCACAGCGAGCACCGTGGACAGGGAGGGGTGGCTGCACTCAGGTCTGTACAGCCACCGTGGACAGGGAGGGGTGGCTGCACTCAGGTCTGTACAGCCACCGTAGACAGGGAGCGGTGGCTGCACTCTGGTCTGTACAGCCACCGTGGACAGGGAGGGGTGGCTGTACTCAGGACTGGAAGGGGTGGGGGTTGGGGTGAAGGTTGCTCAACTCGGTATATTCTAGGTTTCTACGATCATGGTCTGCTAAATTCGTATTTGTATTCGCTATTTGTAACACAAGTAAATATACCACTTACGAGACCAATGCTGCCAGTTGTATCAATAGTAACGCCAGCATAATCGCACGCAACATGATGTATATTTTGCACACCGCCCTTATTTGTGTCCCTTCAGTGTGAAGTGTCTACATTGCAGGCGACATCGGACATTATAACGACGACGGATATTTCTATGTTGTGGACCGACTGAAGGAACTCATTAAATACAAAGGTTTCCAGGCGAGTGACAGCGTCTATACGATAATAAGGCCAACGGATGCAGTTTTCACCAATATTTCAGGAAAGGAAGGGCTTTATCATGTGAAACAAAAGATGCCGGAGCGATATATGGGCTTTGCATAATTAGTCCATAAAGGCGTCAGACTTATTGTATGTCATCATATCATTCATATTCCTACTATTCTTTCACCCATCGGCATGGGTTACTCTAGTTGCACCTGGAATAATTTTAACTTCTATTTGTGCATTTCAAAGCTGACACGTTTTTCTTACTAGAAAAATGGTGTCAAAGGAGACTATACACTTCGCGATTATGCTCTTTGGTTGGAACGAAAAACGCCCAATCATGCGTGGTGTACGCCTAATATATTTTATATGTGTATATCAAGCACTATAGCCCTCCAAGTCAACTTGGGCTCACTTGAGGAGCATCCAGAAATATTAACTGGAGGATCTTATACAGTGCACCCAGTAAGCCGGGACGCAAAATATTTTTTTAAAACAATCGATGTCGTTCAACATGTCCAATATGAACAAAACAATGGCGTGGTCCAGACACATTATAAAGGATCACGTGTTGCTTGGTCAAGAGCCGTAACAAATGCCAGGGTACTAAGCAATTGACAATGGTTTGGCTCGAATTTCTTGCCTCTATATATCCATACCGTCGTCCAACACCCTGAACCCCGAGTGAAGCATTCAGCATTCAGCGTGAAGCCGTGATTCTGACAGGTGCCCCCGGCTGAGGGGTAGACTCATATTTAGGGTACGACTATTATAGAAAATGAAAAGCCATAACTAGAGTTGGAAACAAAACACAAACAGCACAACTTACTTGCGAAGCATCCACAAATGATCTGGAGGGACTCGGGGTTTGGAAGAGGATGTTTGTCACTGCTGTACCTAATGACAAGTTGTTACTGTAACAGGTGCCCCCGGCTGAGGTGGAGAGCCTACTGCTGACCCACCCAGGGGTGAGGGACGTGGCGGTGATCGGGGTGCCTGACGAGATGGCGGGGGAGCTCCCTCGGGCCTTCGTCGTCCTCAAGGACGGACAGAAAGTATCGGGGAGGGAAATAGCGGAATTCGTGGCAGGTGCGTTTACTAGGTGTCCCTCTGTTATACATTATACATTTCTGAATTGTTTCGAAGAAGGTTCCAAAACCATATATTGCGATCGTCATTTGTGTGAAAAAAAATTAAACAATGCTATGATAACAATCATTATCTAAGAGAGAAAGAATGAAATTTGTTTCTGGTTAATATCATCTGATAGAGTAAGTATATGTTCAAAGAATGCGTTGATGTAACAATACATAGCGATGGGGACGGGGTGGGTGGCCTTCAAAAGAACAAGTGATTACCGCGTGATCTATATCCGTAGCGGATGAAATGATACGCATATCGGCGCAAATATTGGCACTAAAAATCTGCCTAATGATTATCCGGTTTCCTAATATTTATGCGGATTTGCAACTTTCTCTTTTGTCCCAGCCAACGCGGCGCCCCACAAACGCCTGCGCGGCGGAGTAGAACTCGTCACGGAAATACCAAAAAGCGCAAGCGGAAAGATCCTGCGACGTGTGCTTAGACAAAGGGTTAAAGACTCCCTGATCGCCAAGCTGTGAGGACCGTCGATCACAATCTGCGACCTCCACTGATGAACAGGGTTAAAATATTGTGACCCTCAAGCCGTGAGTGCCGACAATGAGATACTGCGACTTCTCCTGGGCCAGAGGGTTAAAACGACCATGATGTTTAAGAAGTCAGTATCGCCGGCAAGAGTGCAAAATGTTACATATACTGTGACTACCATCGACATCTCGCCACGGCGTCTACTGATCCACAAGATTAAAACAACCCTGACATTCTTGCAGACAGTGTGACTGTCACTCGCAAGAGACTGAGGCGCCTACTGAGACAAAGGTTTAAAGATACCATGACGCCTAGACAGCTGGTGTGGCTGGCAGGAGAGTGCGGCGCGAGCGGTTAAAAATATTGTCACATCGGAACTGATATATGATTCAACTGTGAAACCATTGCATAATAACCAAAACGTATCGTAACTTTAGAAAACATTGACCTTTTAAGTATATGCAGTTTGCAGTTTGGCTAAAGAATTCAACTTGGCAAGTCTTTTATTAATAAAAAACACACACAACCAGAAACACATGAGTTATGTTGGCATAGATGTATAACCTGCAAACGGGGAAAAGAGTGAGTGCGATGACGATGTGCCAGACAGGCATATTTTGATAAATCGACATTCGACATTGACCCCCAAATTTCGACATTGGGGATCTGTAAAAAGCGACATCGACATAGATTCTGGAAAAAAAGCGACACGGCAGACCTATTATGGTAATTGCATGTGTGTGAATGAGGGACCCCGAAAAAGAGAAGAGAAACGGGAAAACAATCTCCCCATATAAACGAGCTGCAAAAGCTGTCTGTATTCCAAATGCTCTTCCAATTCCGCAATTAACAAGTCCATCGTGGATTTCATTACATTTATATGAACAGCGTCGTATAACACAGCTACAGTGATCCTTATATTTATATTATCGCGACTATAAATAGTTTATATTCTCTTTATATTCTCGGCTCCCACAAATCGTCAATACGAAATTACATTTTGGTTTGAGGGCGTGATATCTTTTGTTGTCTCTCCAAAAAAGCTTTAAACGGGTTAAATGGTTTAAACTATTTATTTAACGAGGGTACTCTGAATAGTATACGCTAGAAACATGGGGCTTCCTATATAAATGAAAAGCAACTGGTTGGCATCTGTCCGTCTGCGATACGCTGGGCTAAGACATGGGATGGACGGGAGAAGGCTTGCGATGTTCAGACAATTCACTAAATCGCAAATGCATGGTGTTAGGCTTTTTACTGGCCCTTCAACAAGCTGCAGGTGCCTGCTATTTTCATTATGTGCCAGAGGCCACGAGGTGGACAATGATACGGCAGGGTTGCTACAAAGCGATTTTGAGACAATGCAATGCCTAACACCCCGCTAACTCGCGCCATCGTTAAAATAACCCTGGAGTTATACACAGTTATACACAAATACACAGTGCACGAGAACCACATTTCCTGGCCTAGGACACCTAGTACATATGTCGCAAAGGAATATCTGGTGTGATTGAAACGTCAAACTTTTGTTCCTGCGCCTTGTGTAAATAAATGTGATGACGCGGAATAGTCTGAGTTACATGATATTCATTACATGGTATTGATCCGATGAATCTCTCACGACACATCTATGACACCAATGTCGTTAATTGACATGTAAATCCACTTCTTCCAGGTTTGTTTTCAGTATTAAAATGCGTTCGCATTTATTATTAAGTATGTACTACAATGTCGCAGGGGTGAATTAAGAACCGACATTACATTGTCTCAGAAGGTGTTGCAGAATCTGGTCGACGGTCACAGCTTGGCGATCAGGGAGTCTTTAACCCTATGTCTAAGCACACGCCGCAGTATTTTACTGTCGGCACCCACTGCCAGAGCGTCACAATATGTTAACCCAGTCCCTCAGTGGCGGTCGCAGACTATGGTCGACGGTCCTCACAGCTTGGCGATCAGGGAGTCTTTAACCCTGTGTCTAAGCACACGTCGCAGGATCTTTCCGCTTGCGCTTTTCGGTATTTCCGTGACGAGTTCCACCCCGCCGCGCAGGCGTTTGTGGGGCGCCGCGTTGGCTGGTGGATAAAGAAAAGGAAATTACAGTTAATACGTGCAAAACAGCTTATGAAACGAGGTGACGATTTGTCTGATTTACTTTAGCGTATAAGGTAATTTATTATGACAAACCCTCCCCAACTTTTTCTGCCAACCCGTTGCCTGCGATTCACGCGATCGAATAATGCAGAAACCATAATGTTTATTAAGACACTTATTCTCTATCGATGGTCATACTTACTTACCAGGTGATATATTTATCACGAATACCGCTTTTTTCTCCTGTGATAGAAATTTGCTATCACAATGCTGTATAATGCCTATTTAACGACGTGTAATGATCATGAGTGTAACAGTGTGATTTGGTAACCTTATTGTAATCAGTAAAACATAAGCGATACATAGCTTGAGAATGCAAGCTGTGACCATGTTTTCTGTTTGTTGTGTACACACACCTACAGAACGCACCTGCCACGAATTCCGCTATTTCTCTCTCTGATACTTTCTGTCCGTCCTTGAGGACGACGAAGGCCCGAGGGAGCTCCCCCGCCATCTCGTCATGCACTCCAATCACCGCCACGTCCCTCACCCCCGGATGGGTCAGCAGTAGGCTCTCAACCTCAGCCGGGGGCACCTGTCAAAGTCACACCTTGTCACTAGGTACATATATTAGCAGCATTCTCTTCAAAATCCGATGACCAGTTTATTTGTGGATGCTTCGAGTTTTTCTGGTTGTGTTTTGCTTGCAATCCAAATTATTACCTATCCCTTTTGGAATAATTGTGCCCTGAATACAAGTATAAATGTAATAGACATGATGCATATTGCGACCTTTCTGGAAACTGCTTCCCCAAAGCCCCATTTCAATAGGGACGTTATCACTTACCTGGAAGCCTTTGTACTTAATCAGTTCCTTCAGTCTGTCCACGACATAGAAATATCCGTCATCGTCATAATGTCCGATGTCGCCTGCATTGTAGACACTTCACATTGAAGGAACGCAAATAAGGGCGGTTTACATAATATTCAGCGTGTAATGTGTCATTAACCTAGCGTTGCTATGGGTTGAACTAGCAGCATTGATCTTTACTCACAGGCAAGAAATAGAAAGGGTGCAAACGAGATTTTGCAAATATGTACTCGGAGTGTCGTCGAAAACGTCTAATGTAGCAACGATCGGCGAATGTGGTCGGCTGTCCATGAACGTTTATTATATGATAAAATGTATCAAGTACTGGCTACGAATTGTGTTAGATTATGATAGATCGAGATATCCGAAGAGTTGCTACAATATGTTGTCCGATTTAGACCAGGCAGGCAGAACCACATGGGTAACGCATGTGAAGAATTTATTATTTTGCAATGGATTTGGTGTGGTGTGGCTTAGCCAAAGTGTGGGAGATACGAACAGTTTTATATCTGAATTGAAAGCCAGACTGTCTGATATTGCAAAGCAAACTTGGATAGAAGAGTCTCAAGCTTTAACAAAGTTAGATACTTATTGTGAAATTAAATCATTATTAGAACCAGAAATGTATTTACATAAAATTAACCACAGGCGACACAGGATAGCCCTTGCCAGGCTGCGTTGTAGTAATCATAGACTTGCTGTCGAGAGAGAGAGGGGTCAGAAGGAACGAAGCCAAAGATTTTGTTTATACTGTAAGAGTAAAGGAATCGATATATTGGAAGATGAATACCACTTTGTGATGATATGCGGGTTATATAAAGAACTCCGCATAAAATATTTACCTAGCTTTAGCTTTCCAAGCAAAATAAAATTTATTACACTTATGCGCTCCAAGAATACTGTATTCCTGAATAACCTAGGTGCATTCTGCTACCATGCAACAAAATTACACTGTTTAAAATCTTAAGTAGCGTGCAACTTATTATGTAAATGTTTGTATATGTTCCATGGGCACGTGGCCCGAAAGTGCAATAAAGACACACAATACATTGATCTCGTACGTGGTATTTACCCTTGAAAATGTATAACGAATTTAGCCGATAATGATCTTAGAAACCCTCATTGTTGTACATACTGAACAGTCACCCCTCACTGTCCACGGTGAGGGTACAGGCCTAAGTCCTGTCACCCCTCACTGTCCACGGTGGGGGTACAAAACTGAGTGCAGTCACCCCTCCCTGTCCACGTTGGCTGTACAAACCTGAGTGCAGCCACCCCTCCCTGTCCACGGTGGCTGTACAGACCTGAGTGCAGCCACCCCTCCCTGTCCATGGTGGCTGTACAGACCTGAGTGCACGGTGGGGATACAGACCTGAGTGCAGCCACCCCTCCCTGTCCACGATGGTCGATGTGGCGTCCGGTCGCTTGTAGTAGCCTTTCATCACCTGAGGACCTCGGATCCAGAGCTCTCCATCCTGGTTTGGACCCAGATTCCGACCGCTATCTGGGTCTACTATCTGGATAACGGATTATTTTCTGATACAAAACTCCCTGTCACATACATTTGATGATTTTAATCAATTCATTCTTCATTTCTGTTAATAAAATACCTCAACATCATTCGTGATTTCAATTTTCTCATTCTTGCAAAATTATTCAATGTGTCACCTTTATTTCGGTGTTAGGAACTATCAGTCCCGAAGAGCCGTATTTCTCTGTGTAACGGGGACTACACAGGGCGGCGGGACTAGTCTCCGTCAATCCGTAATCTGAAAACAACATTTGCAACATTTTGTGAGATCAGCCTGGATTGGAGGATAATCCCCAAAAGTCTTGAGGTGCTTGCCTAGTTTCCTTCGTCTTTTCCAAAGCTGAAGCAGCGATTGGCTAGATATCAGGTGGGAATGAGACGATCTTGGACATCTTGCCCCAAATCCAGTTCATTCTAGTGTGATTTTCATGTAGATATCATGTAATCATAGATTTATATTTAATAAAGGTGGGACCTGAGGTCTACTGCACAACTTAATTGGATCATGGTCAGATATAGAGGGCAAAGAACCGTCATCACGGGCCATTTATCGCTCACCTTGTCTGACGTCACGCAGTCCCAGACGTTCCCGGATGTCGCGAATAGTGTCGCCCCCTAGCGGGGCCGCGCCGCTGTTTAAGGTCTCGACGCTGCTTAAGTCGTACAGCGCCACCTGGGGGTCCTTGGCCAACATCAGGGCGATGGGCGGGACGATGAAGAGCCACGTGACCTGTATGTTGTATCTTGGAATTAACGATATTAGTCCAATAAGATTTCATTTCTCTTCAATGTGCGTCGATACATGTACTAATACGTTGGCAGATATTTTATTGCGTGGCATTTAATAAATGCATTCCATTCTATGTTCCCCTACCTTGTGATCTTAGATGGCTTTCAGAAAGGTCCTAAGCTCAAAACGAGGCAGAAGAAGGACGGCATCTCCAATATAGAGGGCGCTAAGTGTGATGGTGACCAGGCCGTAGATGTGGAAGAGCGGTAACACTCCCATGACGACTCCCTGAGCTCCGCGCCTGCGCACCGGGGTCTTCAAGACATCTGTCTCCCTGATGAGGTGATTGGGAGGCAAGAACGATAAAATGTCCGAAACAATTGTGCCTCTACAATAGGCGATTCGCATTTCACACTCTCCACTAAATACCTTTGCTACAGTGCACATGCCACGTGACAAAATAGCAGACCGACGCATCGATGAAACTACCATCCATGCATATTCAATGTGGATTATATCTAATCTTCTACGATGTATATTGGTAGTCTATAAGACTGTATCATTAAAGGTCGTTATACTCAGTGTGACGCGATGTGCAATGTCTCTATCGTAGTAACCACTTGAGATAAATATATCTGATTTTGTAACAATCTCATTGCATCACACGGGTTCACAATGTGCACAGTTTCATGGGAATGTGAGCAAAAGTGGCGAATTCGAAATTCAAAAGATTCAAAATAAAAATTAAGGTGAAAATTCAAAACGCCGGAATGGATATATAATTATAGAATGGTCACCTGAGCTGAAAGATGCAGGCGACCAGATTGGTGTGAGTCAACATAACCCCTTTGGCTTTTCCGGTAGTTCCCGAAGAATACGGTAACACAGCCAGGTCCTCTCCGGGGTCAATGGGTGCGGGCTGACCTCTGTGACGTCATTACCATTGCTGCGCGCGCATAGCTTCCTGAAGGGCGTGCAACCCGCGGCGTCTCCAAAAACAAAGACCTCCTGAAAAAAGGGGATTAGAGTTACCACCAAATCAAAAGCTTTCTGCTCTTGCTAACAGCCCATTTCCATTTAATACCAGGGTTATTCCCGGAATTAATGCAAATTATGGGTGGTGGAATGAGAACAGGATTATGAATAGTATGTACCTGATGCTGTACAGACGGCTTAAATCCGACTATATCATTCCCTTTCAGCATGGGCATATATCCTACTGTTCGTACCTCCACCCCACCACACATCTGGCTGGCTGCCGTCACCTTGGTAACCACATTATCGGCTGCCGTGAAGGCAAACTTGGGTTTACAATCCGACATCTGAGAGAGAATCTCATCTGTGCTTCGGAAAGAACAAAAATTACATGATGATAATAATTCTTAAGTCAGGTGCATGTCAAGGCATGTGTTAACTTGTTTATCTGTAGTTTACCTATGTCCTGCAAATTAATCATTAGGCCCAGTTCGCAACTAAATAGTCTATGTGCCTCCCGTTAAATTTAACAATCAGAATTATCCTTCATACGCGAACATTGAAAATGTATCTAATCGAATTTGAATACTTTTAGCATTTACTGTGTTACAATATTTCCGTACCGGCATCGGAACTATTGAACTATCGGACACCGAAAATAGAATCTGCAACTTAAACAAGCCTCTAAAACCGTTCGTGATCCCAGACCCCGTTGAGCTCTGTCAACCGTAAGGTTATGGGGGGCAGTTATGTGAGGCCGAAGTTATGTAAGGAGCGAGCTCTCTCTGCTGGCAGTGTCTAAATTTCGCTAAATTTTTAGGCGCCTTTTGTGCAGTGGCGACCCAGTTGCAGCCTATTTTGCGGCGACGAAGGCGGAGGATGTGAAGTGACAGAGGTTGGTGCCGCAAACACATAATTTTGTGGTCCCAGACTCGGAACCTTCATGTTATTGCAGGGTGAGCTGTTAAATCTGTATATTAATCACATGGCCTCACTCGCTGCCACGTGACAGGGAGCGCATTTCTCTTTAGTAATGACGTGGGGGCTTGATTCCTAAGTTCAAACATGGTAGAATTCTTTCATTTAAAAAACAAAAATTCCCGTACACGTTAGTTGCGACAAAAACAAAATTTTGGACACAAGATTTCAAAATGCTTGTAGATTTTTACTGAGCTTTACCATCACCCCATCCTTTAAGTATGTCTCAAACTCTTCGCTCTGTAGTTTACCGATGGTGTAAGCCGGGTTGCATGTCGACATGATGCCTCCCAGATGTATGACGGCCAAGAGAGCCACAGGAAACTCTAGACAGTTCTGTGTACTGATGAAGACGAAGTCGCCCTTCCGGAGCCCCCTCTGGCGGAGATTATGTGCAACCTGCATGACGTCACGGTGCAGGTCACGGAAGGTCATCCGTCGTCCTGTTATGCCATCAATCTGAAATCAGCAGAAAAATTGGCTTTCGGCATCAGTTTTGTCAAAGTAATGTATATGTGGTGGAAAATGTGGGTAGGCTTATCGTTAAAGGAGTATTTCAGCTATATTTGCGCATGCCTAACAACAGTAATTTATTTGAACATTAAACTGATTAATCACAGCCAATCATAATCGAGCATCATGGAAGGACACATCGTCACGCGCTTCGACCTGTCCCATCTACTTGTCAGCATTATACAAAAAAAATGGCTGGCAGAGGCACAGCCTTCCTGTTTCGACATTTGCCGATACAAGCAGATACATATGTATCTTATCGGCCAACGTTCTACAAACATGGTTAAACCGGACCGATGACTTCAACCATTAATGGTTAAAAGATGCCTCCATCAACATAAACAGGCTGAACTGCAGATTAACAGGTCATGGGTTCGCACTTTGAATATAAACAATATTAATGTGGCCGTTAGGGAGTAGTGTATCATCAGAAATGGTGTATCCTCCACGGCATGCAGACCGGCTCTGTAGTAAAACACACTCTGCCAGCAGATTTGAAAAAATATGGACATTCCGTTATCGTACGCTCACAATAGAAGGGTTAAACGGAAAAATAGTTCAAAATAACACGGGGTCAAAGTTCAAAGCGCTTCACCTCGAGCGAACATGAAAACATGCTTCTAATTCATCAAAGTCTAATCAATTTGTACGATACGGTACCAATAGCATTATAAATACTAAATAGTGGTGTATTTGATGCCAAAGTGCTAATATACATGTATCTTTGATTCGCTTCGATTATATTCGTTTAAATTTGTGCGTATGAAAAATAATTCTTGTAGTTAAATTTGACGTGGGGCAGAGGGACTATAACTTAAGCGGAACGCCATCTGCCCGGAGATCGATCCCCACCTGGACACGTTCGATTTTGTCGCAGGTTGCTGAATCAAGTAGATGCACACTACTAGTCCCCCAGAGGGCCTTTTTCGACATAGTGACACGACCATTTTTTAAATCGACCGCGCGACATTGGGGCTGCTTTAAAATAAACATGCGACATAAAACTTAGCGACGCGCGACATGGACCTCTTCTTAGCATCGACATGCGACATGGACCTCTTCATAACATCGACATGCGACATGGACCTATTCTTAGCATCGACATGCGATATGAACCTCTTTTTAGCATCGACATACGATATAGACCTTTTCTTAACATCGACATGCGACATGGACCTCTTCTTAACATCGACATGCGACATGGAACTCTTCGTAGCATCGACATACGATATGGACCTCTTCTTAACATCGACATGCGATATGGACCTCTTCTTAGCATCGACATGCGATATGGACCTCTTCTTAACATCGACATGCGATATGGACCTCTTCTTAGCATCGACATACGACATGGACCTCTTCTTAGCATCGGCATGCGATATGGACCTCTTCTTAGCATCGACATGCGACATGGACTTCTTAAAATTGACATGCAACATGGCTATTCCCCCGCTGGGGCTCTTCTACTTTGCCGTGTAGCCAGGTTGACTAATACGCTCGGGTAGGGTTTGTATTTCAACTGACCAGTGCCACCCGGTTTCCGTACTCCCTCAGTTTGGGCAGTAACACCTGAGTGACCGACAGGTTGGTGGGGAAGGCGACATCAGGCGGAAGGCTCTTCATGGTGTCCTGGTGCTGGTTTCAATGCCACTGGAAACCAAATTTACAAAGCAACAATTGTTATGTAATTGAAATCACCGCGGATATTATTTACCACAGATGTTAACGAAGCAGGATTATCGTGGAATAAATTCTACACTGGACTGGATACCTGAGTTATTCTGTCAAAAAAAAGTTTTTTTGTTTACATTTTCTCCATCCTGATATATCCGGATTTCATAATCTGCTTCACTTTACTCAAATTAACGAGAAGCGAATCCACAGAGACACCGTTGAGCGGAGTCATGATACCACTACAATACGGATTCATGTTACAACTGAAATACGAAGTCTCAAGCAGAGACAGATGATGCTCTCTATACGCCTCCCCACTTAACTATATTAGCTTTCAGAATCAATTTGATCAAAGCGAAATATATTTTATGGAAATTATTAGGAGGCTAACTGTTGAAGAGGTAATTCAATAATATTAACGCATACCTTACAACAGTATTTTATCTAAACATGTCTACAAATGTCTGGCCGAGGCACAACCACCGTCCGGTTTCGATATTTGCCCATGCAAACAGATGAATATGTATCTTATCGGCCTACGTTATGCAAATATGACTAAGGCTTGCCTTGCACCCCACGCCCCCTCCCCACACTTGCCCGAGCCACCGCTATATCTGTGGAAGCAGACATTAGATTAGATTAGACCGACATTAGCTCTGTATATATGAGAGTGCATCTCTATAAACGATACACATCTGTCAAGTTCAATGTGTACATCATTATAATACAGAGTCAGCATGTGACTCAGCGAATCAACTGGTCTGGGGGTCGAACCCTATGGCATCTGCTGATTTCCCTCATCCCCATTCTATTGTCCTGGGACGTATTTTGGCCAAATGTAACCTTCATGTGGCCAATAGCGACATAAAACACCAAAGTGCATTTATGTATGAATGTGACACACCTGTACAAGTAAATATATATATAATATAGAGACAGCGTAAGAAGCAGATTTGATCACGGTTAATGCATCATGATGACTAACACACAGTAACAACGACCCGCACATCAACACGAAGATGTACTCACATGAGGCTATGAAGAGTGTGAGCTCGCAATCTATGTAATGATCACAGTGAACCAATATGCGACCAGATCATACACATAGTGGACGTCTCTAACCCAGGTCACTGCCTTGCACCCGAATTCGGGCCCCTGATATGGCTAACAATCTGTGGGGCCGTAATAATTTTTATGCCAAGTAGATAAGGACTTTAAAATAATCCATCTCGTATCGGTCAACCCATATGATCCTCCATGAACGAGACCTCAACAATCAACAGGCCTTTAACCTGTAGGCCGCGGCAACGAGGAGCCGACAACCACATCCTCCTTAACCACTAGGACCCCATAAGGTAGCTTTAACTAGCGATTTTTTTTATATATACAAAATACCAGCAGGATACGCCGGCCAAGAAATGAAGCAAACCCCCCCCCCCACCCCTCACCCCCCCCCCCTTCCACGCACATGCCCAACAGTCCCCTGATATAATAAATACGGAGACATTATAACATGTATTACCTTTCAGCCGCCCACAACAATGGAAAAACGTGGATTCAGAATTACAGAATGCATTAATCAATAGCTGAGTCCATGCCCAACGCAGCCCCCTGAAAATAAAGCAAAACTGTAGATGGAAACATTACAGCATGTATCCCCACTTCCCCCAACAGCCCCCTGATATATTGATGTATTCCTCGTTATATATTTCTATCCCTTCCATGATACACATATATACGAAAATATATTCCCACGTATAGACATTTTGATGTGACCCCGCTTTACGGCTGTTATATACTTTTATGTACCATGTTGTCGAATTGTTGATTTGAAATAAAACACAAATACCAACAATCTGTGTACCCTGGGCACATGTACAACATTCGGATTCGGGCACAAACTCACGGGATAACCATGGGCTCCGCGTATGGTTGTCGTTGTTTGCTTAGTTCAGTCACGTACTAAGTAATTAACATGTTAGGACACATTTTACCAAAAAAAGGCAACATAATTAGAAGACAATGAAATCGTTAAAAGCGATGCAGTAGAATCAATCATGCAGTAGTTTGTAACAGCTACCTGGCCTAAACCATTTCTTTTAACCCGGGGTATCTTCTTTGTAACATACTGCCTACATCTATGACATCACTTCCAGGAAAAAACGTTATTCTTAAGAATTAGGGTGTTTTCTGTCGTAACATGCTAATTAGCGTCCGGCGTGCCTGGTGGGATATGGTTTCATGCCATGCCTGTTGTTTGTTACTAGTCTCTATCGGGACCCACATTTGACGAGAGAAAAACGTTTAGCTCATGTAGGAAACAGGGTTTGATCAATTTGGCCAATACACACTGTAGCTCAGACCTGCAACCTTCCATGTTAGAAATCACGAAATGAATTATTCAAGTAATTGGCAGGCGTGAGTGACAATATGTGAGCTTTGCTGGAACAATGGTTCGCCCTGGAACGACTAGATCTGTTGAGCATTATACGCTTTTATTGTTTTGTGCATTTAAAGCATAAGTGTAACCAGATAATTACCGATATGATATACACGCCTTCAGTGATATCGCTCACTTGTGAAAGGAGAAATGATATGAAGACTACTGATAACTAACGCAGGAAGATCTTTTAAACTCTAAGCCCAAGTCGAGCCAGCGAGTAGTGTCAATGATAAAGTGGAAACACCTATTCATAATTATGAAACCAGGTTGGATATATGACACTTGAACTATTATAAGGGTTCTGGAAAACGAAAAGAACTGTCGAGAAAACGCAAAAAGGTGCGAACCATCTCTTAGCAGTAAGTTCTAAGTTTGTACTTCATACAAAGGTCCTCATAGATTAGTGGATTGTCTGATGTATATACAGTTTTCCCGTGCAAGATTTCATTAAAAATGTAATATGTGCAGTACCGTACTGAGTGTCCAAGATTTCGTGAATGCATCCTGTAGCGGGGTCACGAGGGTGAATACGTGAGTCCTGTAGCGAGAGTCACGGGGGTGAATACGTGAGTCCTGTAGCGAGAGTCACGAGGGTGAATACGTGAGTCCTGTAGCGAGTCACGAGTGTGAATGCGTGAGTCCTGTAGCGAGTCACGAGGGTGAATACGTGTGTCCTGTAGCGACAATGGCTGACTTTCAACATGCTCGAGAGAGTGTTTCAGTAGAATACATACCTTTGTTTCAAATAAACAAGTCGGACACATGCCTTGGGTGTAAAAGAGTTTATTAAATATTTGGTCTAGGCACCGGCGCTACGTGGGCCAGCTAGCGCTGACCACTCATCACGCCGGCCCTAGACCCACGTGTATTGACATAGTAACGGGAATATACACACTATTTACAGTAAATGGCCGGGGCCATGTCGGCATCTGGTAGCACCGGCCCGCGTATAACACGTGTCGGTAAGCGACATTATCTTGGGTATATGCGTAACTTTATGTGAAATGAACAGCAAAACCTGATATTGCAAACGCTAGGAGCACCTAGCGGTCTATGAACACGGGTCTCCATATGGAGTATCCGGATAAAACTAAGGCTGCTAAAGCTAGGGGCACCTAGCTAGCTATGTACACGAGACGCCACACGGGAGCAGCGTCGACCAGCTAGCGCTGACACCCGCGGCTCCGGTGCGTACTTCAGGGGGAAAAGATGTGATGACGTATAAACAATGTGGAGAATGATATGATGTCCTCTTGCAAAGAAGCGCCGAGAGGTCAGAGTCCATCGGACTCTGGCTGGGCTGACACCCAAAGGAGGAACAGGGAAAACAGAACGTAGGATGTCAGATGCGGGAAAGGAGGCTCCGATCACCGATCACCCAAGACGGAAGTTCAGCGGCAATAGCTTTGCGAGTAGTGGCGTGGGGTATGGCTTCAAACCGTGCCTCTGTATACAGTTGAGGGCTGGCCCGCCCACGAGAGATTGCGTTGGCCATGATGATGTGGCCAGGCATATGAACAGCCTTGAACTTGGTATTATTTGTGAGGCAGGCGAGTATGAAAGAGCGTAGGATAGCCATGATGTGAATGTTCTTAGAGGTTTGTTTGTTGATAATCGGTGTTACTGCCATGTTGTCACAGAAAAAAGTGACGTGAGAGTTTGCCATTTATGCCTAAATATACGGGCAAGCAAGAAGATGGGGTAAAGTTCGAGTATTGCGATGTTGAGCTGGCTCCACGACGGCGGCCAGGTCCCTTCTATCCAGAAGGATCCAAATGTGCCACCATAGCCTTTAGTGGAAGCGTCGGAATACAGGTTAAGCCGATGGGAATGGGCTTGGGATGGGTTTGAAATGACCGTAATCCCGTTATAATCACGAAAGAACTGTACCAACATGTGGCGATCTTGTTTTGAGTGAGTCGACTGCAGTGTGTCGGTTTGGTGATGCCTTTTGTGAGGCGATGAGGCGTCTGATGAAGGGTCTCCCGGGGCGGACTACCGATGTTGCAAAGTGTAGCGAACCTATGAGTGATTGCAGGTCTGAGAGTGTGATTTTTGTGCAGGACAAGTGTTTATGGTTGAGTGATTCATATTTGCATAGCTTGTCTCGAGGCAATCTATCCATAAGGTGAGCCGTGTCTAGCTCGATGCCTAGGAAAGTGAGTATTTGTGAAGGGCCAACAGTCTTTTCCGGGGATAGTGGTACTCCAATGCGGCTTAAGAACTGACACGAAGTGTCAAGCTGTGCCTGACAACCTTAGGACGTAGAGTGGAGGAAGAAGAAATCGTTTGTCTCCAAGAGACCCCACAAGGTGACAGCACTTCCCTAACCGAGAACCCCAGTTGGGGTCTCCTAGAATTGGGCTGGCTGGTTCCACGCCCAAATGTTATAAATGTCACTACGGGAGCAATATAAGTATTTTTTCTTTACAGGCAGGTATGCTATAGGCATTGTCATATAGCGTGATGGATAGGCACGGTGAAATTAAACATAAAATTGCCGCCGCATAACTGCCGCCGCTTCCTCCGCGCTTTTCCGAACTACTTACATTTGGGTTTACGGCGTCATAATCACCGGGTAAGATATATCCGCGAGAGGAAATAGTTCCCACAGGCGGCCCCAAATTATTTTGTTTAAGGACACATTCCATAAAATGAAGTTCAACATTTATTATTCAAACGCGTATGTTTTTGTTTTAGACGATCGAGTAGCTTGCTAATTTAGCCGGTCGCTTGCGTCGGTCGATCATGTTGCTCGCCTCCAATTCTACAAGCCCCAATATCAGAAACTCTAAGCTGGTACAAGTATGCAAGCGAAGTTGGGGCCGCGGAACCAGGCTACAGACAGCTACGCCGTGTGTGTGACGTAGGAGTTCTTCGAATTCCTTTGATCAGTTTGGGGCTGAGTAAGCCAGAAAAATCGTCTAGTATCTTTGTGGAGTGATGGATAGCGAAATAGTTCTGTAGGACTCATTGCATGGCATCTGTGAACTTTTTGAAGAGAGAACAGGCCGCGGCACATCCCATTGGCAGACATTTGTCATAATAGTAGTGGCCTTGCAAACTGAATCCCATGAGGTGGTACTGGGAAGGATTGAGCGGCAGGGGGCCGAAAGCGTTGCTGGTGTCAGACTTAGCCATGTGTACCTGGTGTGCTTCATCGTAGATGGTTTGGATGTCATGTATGGCGTCTGATAATATTTGATAGTGTACTGTGGTTTCGTCTTTTGGTATGTTGTGATTAACCCGCCCGGGATTCGTAAGGGTAGAACAGGTTATGTAACAAACGATATTTGCCGGGGGGTGTTTTTCGCGAACGGCTAGAGGTGAAGTCTTGGTTGTGAAGAGCAGCTCCGCGACGTGTTTCATGCAAGTCTGCATCGGGGCCATAAGCCCAGCCGCCTGTTCCGGGACGTCATTGCGGTGCAGCGGCTGGCTGGTGGCTGGTCTGCTGGGCGTGGGATGCCGAGGGCCCGCGTTGGCAGTGCCTTGGCAGACTAGACCTTCTGTTGAGAGATCTAGGGCTGGTGGCTGCTGGCTGGTCCGTTGTGTTTTGGCAGGGACCTGCCTGGTCGTCGAGGCCTTAGGCTTCCTTGGAGAGGAAGGCTCCTTGTGCTTTGGCATGGCGGTTGGTTGTGAAGACAAGAACTGACAGGAGTATGGCATGTAAGAGCTAGGCAATTATGAAAAAGCAAAGTTAAACCATGTGCATAAGACAGTTATGTAGTCACTTATAACACAATTCCATTACAGCTAATGTTAAGTGAGACTAAAAATAGACGTAAAAGTCAAAGGTGACTGGCACCCACTCCCCGAACTGTCGCTACTTACTGCCCAAAAATGTAGTGTTGAAGCCAATTGGAATCATTGGCTCTGCTATGGGTAATGTGGCTGAAGCCACGGGGGACTCTGTCACCCATCGAGGCTGAAGTCTCATGTTTGAAGACTCTGCCCTAAAAAGTAGTGATGAAGCCAATTAGATACATTGACTCTGCTCTTGTTCTTGCTTTATCGCTCAGTAACCTTGAGGAGATCAGCTTGAACGGTTACAGAGCGCTGGAACTCATGTATTACTTCACTTCCGGCGAGGACAAGGTCAAGGCTTGGACGATACAAGTAGGTCAAGGGCATCCGAAATGTCATCACGACGTATGATTCTAATTTGTAACAATCCGCAGGGCAGTGTCGGCTGATGTCAATGTGGAATTCAATTAGTAATCGGTTAGTTTATACACACATATAAAGCGTAATACTACAAACTTATCAGCATGACTACAATTGCCCTTAATTTCGGTTAACGTGTGTGTTATGGATTTTAGTAGTATTTAAAATGAACTGAGCTAGAAATTTGGTTTGGCGATGAGACCCGGATGTTACATTCGCAGGTCTCCCCGAAGTGTGGCGCTAGCAGTCGCGCGTCATAGCGCACTCCGCGCGGATTCCGCTTCCATATAGAAGGCTAAACCCGCGGGGCACGTTATGTTTCCGGGGCTACATAAATTCGCTTTTTCGTGTAAAACGTACTCTTTGTGAAATCGACTGGTTCAAGATACTTTGTATACAGAACAAATTTCGTCGGGAACCCGTTAGTTCACTGAGTGGACTTGGTAGTTTGGAGGCCCGAATACAATTGTCATGTCATGTCCAGCTTTAACCAGCCGGGTCTAACTGACTGAGCAGGCTATTTCATTAGAGTTAATAGTAATTGAGGCGTTAAAATGCAAATAGTAATATAGCAGGTGTTGCTCCCCAGAATATGAGTGGTAATTGACTACAGTGGATCTATCGGTGTGCGGGATACGCGCATTGTGTCTCTCTTCGCGAAAGGGTAGGGGATTACCCCCGGATATATGGCTCCTCTCTGCCGTTACCATGTTGCGACATGACCTACATGGGTTAAAGCGTCCTACTTTAAACCAACCATTAGTAATGTTCTTTCCTGTAATGTAGACAAACACGAAGGCTCTCCAAGCCGCCGGCAAGATCCACACGGACTTCGAGAAGGGTTTCATTATGGCAGACATCATGAAGTTTGACGATTCAAGGAGGCGGGTTCCGGGAACGGTGTCTATATAACCATTGAACAAATATTGCCGCAGTTTAATCTACTCTTAATCTTACTAAATTCATTTCTGATTTTCACTGTAACTGTATTCTCCTAGGTATTTGGTCGTCCTGATGCAATAAATTTGATTTTGTTGTTAAAAATCAGCCGACTAGCAGTGTCCTTATGACGCATCTGTACACATGCAATTTGCCTTATAAAACACCTTTTGTATGTTTTCTCACACGCAAGTTCGGCGTCCAAAGTGTGACTATGTGTGTCAGATCTGGGAACTTGTTTTTGCCTCATATGGTTGACATGAGAGATATCTTAGCGAATGGCGCGGTATGAAGAAAACACTTGCGTCGAGTGTGTTGGTATTTACGCGTTGGCTCAGAGCTGCCAATAGTATTAGTATGCTAATACTATATCCATCGCCTCTCGTTTTATCCCCCACAGGCCGCTGGTAAGTACGGAGACATCGTCCACTTCACTTCACTTCAACGCCGGCGCCGGCCTGACCGGCAAAAAGAAATGATCCCTGCCAGCCACAAGAGTGACTTATTCACTGTGTTTTTGTTGAGCGTGCAGACGTGCTTACCCCCCCCCCCCCCTTGGTCCCCCACCTCTCACGTAACATGCTTCGCCCCCCCCCCGTTCTATCAAAATGGCACCTGACTGTCGCGGCGATATCTGCGTGCTTCTTGTCACGTGCACCACTTGTCACGTGCACCACTTGTCTCGTGCACGTCTTGTCACGTGCGCCACTTGTCACGTGCCTATTTCCTTGGATTTAATCGCTGTGTGTTTCGTATGTTTTATCACGTGCACCACGTGCCATTTCGCTTGGATCTCTGTGTTTTTCGCATGTTTTACGAAGGGATTCGATCATTGCATTCGGCTGTTAGTTGCATTGGAGTCCCCCGCTGTCGGTGGTATGTTGCTTGCATTGGCTGACGGTACGCAAGGACTACAAGACGCGACACCGTCGATCACGGTGATAACGAGATGACATTGATATTTACAACGTCAAAAACACGACTTAGAATGTCAGTGAATGCTATCCACGTTGACACTGTTTGGTCGCGAGGGCTGCTAAATCAAACCCTAAATAGAAGTAGGATCAAGTGTTGAAGATCAGTTTTATTTCACAGTCAAGTATAAGCTATAGATGTCGCATTGTCTTGGCTGAATGCGAATAATTCAGTTCAGTAGAATTTCAGTTAGCTAGTTCAGCAAAAGGATTAAGCCCAGTATTTTACAAAGTAAAATGTCTTTATTGGTTATATAAAGGAATATAAGGTACGTCCGAGTATACGACCTACTTGAATATCGCTACAGCAAATAAAAACCATAAAAAGTTTCTTCTTAGTTATGGTATATAGTTATTGTTTTTACTATGTTATAACCGTGTCCCGTCAAGTGACATTGATCTCCAGGGGATCAAAAATCACCGGACGTCATGTCTTGAATCGGTAAATCCGACTGCAATTCCCGAGGTGGGTTACCCATGGTGTGGTCCTACCAGGCCGGTAGCTAAGAAGAAGGTGTCTGTCACATCCACCAAAAGTGCGCATGCGCGGTGAACCTTTTAGCTGACCTTTTTCCCAATGCCCCGTTTCGAGCTATCGTTACAAATATCATAATAAAATTCCGTTTCAAATATCTCTCTCATTGGCACAAAAGGAAAACCAAAAGAACAATCTATTACAAAATCGACCATGGTGAATGCAGCGATGGACCAAAAGTCAACCGATGCCAGCACGGGAAGGGTTTCGTCATATGGAGCGTAACTATGTTTAAGCAAGGTTGATAAGCGAGACTACGAATTAACTATGTGCTTATTTCTCTGCTTGAATGTTTTCTACAGTCACTTATACGGCCCGAGGGACTGGGCAAGTTGGTTCTTCTGCTTTTTTTGCTGTTGACAGCTGTTTCTCTCAGGTAACTTATTGTGACGGGTAGTTCCCGAGTGGATTGGCGCTGGAAACCACCCTATCAGATGGTTCCACCGGTCAGGGATCTGAAAACCCCCCTATCAGATAGTTCCACTGGTCAGGGATGCAGTTTTAATTTCTACCCCCCCCCCCCCCTCGCCTGCTTATCCTAACTCTCCTCTCACCCATCGCCTGTCGTTTTATCCCACACAGGCCGCTGGCAAGTACAAGCAGAAGGGTCGAGACTACGTCGTCGAGGACGGAGACATCATCCACTTCAAGTTTAACGCCGGCGCCGGCCTCACCGGCAAAAAGAAATGATCCCTGACAGGCACTCTAGCGACTCACCTGCCCGGTAACGTCTTGTGGCAAACACCAGAACATTTCAACTGTCATACTGCCTATATGTCATAAGCTGTCACATTAGGGCGTATACATTCTTTTGAATTACTAACGTTATACATGAAGTGAGGTCTGCATATATCCGTGATCTCTGATGGGCACCTTATTTCCGTGATCGTGAACTGCCATGATTCTTATTGTCGTGATGCGGGATTTAGTAATTTTATTTTTGTGATCTGAGATGATATACTCACATTACCCGTATCATGGCAAGCCAAAGTGGACTTTTAAGGGAGTGTTTGCACATATGTCCAAATATTTGAATATATCAGTAATTCATTTAGAGATATCTGTAATTCGACTTTATTGTACATATCTATGATTGATTTGAACATATCTAAAACGATATAAATGATTTAGAGATGAACCGAATGGATGCGCGCGCAACCATAGCCGGGTGAAAGAAGTGTCACAAATCACAAATCACAAATCAGCTTTTTTATAACGCGCTTAAGCAATGATGAGCTGAGCCGCTGCTTTGTCTGTTATCTCGCTTTCTCCTGTCCAAGTGAATAGTGGTGATGTTAATATCCATCGCAAGACGTCATGCGTTATAAGTTATGAGTTTAGAACATAAAGGTGTGAATTAAATAGTCCTAATAATTTAAGAGCGACATTTACTCATATATTGTACATTACAATCAAACCAGGGCGACAAAGAGGTCGCCTCTCAGGACACAGGAAGGAGCTACGCGGTAAAAAGTGCATGAAAGTCCGAGTGAATGCCAGTTGAAATTATGATAAATTAAAGACATATTACGCCGACGTACTTACACGCATCTCCAGGGGAATGTAACAACACGTCATGTTTTTCATGGATACATCCGACTGCACTTGCAATTCCCGAGTTGGGTTACAAATGGTGTGGTCGCACCAGGCCTGTAGTTCAGGGGTGCGCATGCTCGGTTGACCTTTCACCCGACTGACTTTTCCTAAGGCCCGGTTACGAGTTATCCTTTCAAATATCATAATACAATCCCGTTTCAAGTATCTCTCATCTGCAGAAAAGCAAAACCAAATAATCCATCCGTTGCAAGATCGACCTCTGTGCATGCAGCGATGGACCAACAGTCACCCGAGGCCAGCATTTCAGCCGCAACGTTAGTTACCGGAGAAATGGATCCTATCCACCTTGACCCGTCCTCTTGTCGCGATATGACCTACGGAAGTTAAAGCGTCCTACTTAAAACCAAACGATTGATTATCCAGGCTGCCCAAGGAGTGGGTGGATACTCACGACCCGACGACGTTATAATCTTGGCGCTGATTAGTCGGGCGAGGTGCAATCCTGCCGCTGATTGGTCGGGTTTATGGGTCACGTTATGTTCAATCCTGAGTAATCATGTTTACGTGGGTTTGCTGCTTTATCGCATAGTAACCTTGAAAAGATCATCTTGAACGGTTACAATTAAGCGTTGGGAGTCATGTATTACTTCACTTCCGGCGAGGACGAGGTCAAGGTATGGAAGATAAAAGTATGTCAAGGGCAAGACACCATTGAAGGTCAAAATGCGGAATCCGAAATCTCCTCACTACGTCTGATTATAATTCGTAACACTCCACAGGGCAGTGTCGGCTGATGTCAAGGTGGAATTAACTTAGTAAGCGGTTAATGGGGGAGTATTGGAATTTCCTTTTCGGTTCCGTAGAAACCGCATGGAACAGTGGTGGCATCTGGTGGCATCTGGTGAAGGAATCACCCATGAGTAAATAATGTATACTCTGGTATACATTATTTACTATGGTAAATATTATGGTATGAGAGGCGCTATCCTACATGCTGAAACCTATTTTCAGCGTACATGCAAACTCAGAGAGTAGCTTTTGAGTAGCCTCATGCTTAAAGTAGGTCATCTACTTCACAGTGTTTCAATGTCTTTGTAGCCCAGACATAGCCTTTATAACATGGTAGGTGGCAACCTGCCAGGCAATTACATTGGATCATTACATTCCCAGCCCCGTGTACTTAATGGTAACATAAATGCTATGCTAGCAATTACTTTCACCGGATAAGCAAATAAGCGCATCTTCCTGCGTTCTGCCAGAGTGTAGGCTACATTTCAAATGTCACTGACAAGAGGTATTCCTGCTTGATCACAGTTGCTCCTTACATAAGTTTCCTTTTGTCGCTGTGAGGTGAGGTCCGCCCACAACTTGATTATACAGGGCCTTTTCATGCATTTTGCCTTGGTGGTTGCGAGGTAAGGTCTGCCCACAGCTTGATTATAAAGGGCCATTCTCTTATATTTTGCCTTTGTCGTTGTGAAGCGAGGTCTGCCCACAGCTGGATTATACAAGGCCATTTCCATAGGGTTTACCTTGGGCGTTGTGAGGTAAGATCTGCACACAGCTTCATTATACAGGGCCATTTTTATACATTTTGCCTTAGTAATTGTGAGGTAATGTCTGCCCACAGCTTAATTGATTATACAGGGCCATTTCATATATTTCTCTTGGTCGTTGTTAGGCGAGGTATGCCCACAGCTTGGAAATAGAGCGCCCCTGCAATAATTTTTGACTCGTCGTTGTATGTGAGCTCTGCACACAATACAGGGCTTTTTCATATATCTCGCTTTGGTCGTTGTGGCCATTTCATCCATTCTGCCAGGGTCGAAGTGAGGGAGGTTTCTGTACTGCTCGAGATATTTCAAACCCACGGTTAGTAACCATTGGATCAGGAGACCCATTAACATGTATTTTGGGAAGTTAACTACATTTCACTTTAAACAAAGCTGTGAAACCTCGCTTTGTCTGTACGCAAGAAAGATACTAGATACATTAGATACTAATGCTCTTTTAACAAGAACATAAAATAAAACAAAAGTGCATGGGTAACATAGTTAAACGCTCTATAACAATCACCAAATATAGTAATATACAGTTGGATGCACTTTGGGACGGCCTAATTATTGTACTGAATGGGCACATAGAGTGATTATATAGTCGATGGTCTACTGTATTCCTGTTGCGTCGGAACAACACATATGTAAATATATGCAAATAAGTAGTCACGTGTCACATGCTGCTGACTGATTCGTGATAAGCGCTTTTTGGATCCCAGCCAATCCCTGTGACTGGGGAGTGAGTATGGCAAGCCACAGAGGACTTTAGTGGAATATATGCACATATGTCTAAATATTTGCACATATTTTTAAACAATTTAACATATATCTTCAAATATATAAACATATGTCCAAATAATTAAGATATGTGCAAATGATTTAAGGTAGGTGCATAGATTACATTTTCTTCAGACAAACTTCTTGGCATTTTTTCATCTTATAGTAATGTGTATCCAAAACGATAAAATAACATAAAAAAGATATGTCTTCTACCTACTTTTTCGTCAAAATGACGTTGAATAGGTAGGGGGTCACATCTAATTTTATAATGGTTGTCAATGGAGAATTTTGGAATTTCGACACGAAATATTCAACAGAAAAAAAACGGCTCGGACAAAGTTAATAAAAATTTGTCTGTAACAAGCTTGCTCCTTGTTTGTTCAAATAAGAGAAAAAGATATATGGGTCTTCTACCTCGTTTTTTCGTAAAATGACTCTGAACATGGAAATTGTGGCGGTAATTCTGAGGGTCGGAATGGAAAACATGCTGAACTAGAGGCACGACAAGTACTCACAAGATTGAATAAGATACTTGGTATTATCAAGTTTACATGAAAACATTTAAGCAACCAAACGTATAAGCATATAGGCCTACGATGATGTGGGGGATCCCTACACCCGCCCCCCCCCCCCCCACCCCAGCCTCCCTCACTGATTTACTGTGCCTGTGCATGTGGCCAACGCTATGTAATTTGCCGGCTTGTTTCTATTCAGTGCGTTCCAAGATATATTTATACATCCCAATAAGTTCTTTAGTTTGCTTGGATTTGCGTTTGCCTATCAATTTCCCTCTTACAGCGCATCAGTTTTGGGACTTTGTTACATAAAAAAGAAATAAACTATGACGCGCTGGACAATAGAGCATTTGCCAGATTAGGCTGGTTCCGCGGCCCAACTTCGCTCGCTCACTTACAAATATGAGTATGAGCGGCGGTACCAGCTTATCGCTAGATCGCAGCGGCATAGTTCACCAGATGGCGCCACAGTGATGCCGGGAACCTCCTTAAAGATATATCTACATCGCCGTAATTATGCTTAGTATTTGCCCATATCTCTAAATGATTTTAAAAATAGCTAATTCAATTTTACATGTCTGTGATTCAATTTCTGATTTGTGTAAACCATACCGATTTGGACATATATATAATTGAATTCATGTCATCTCTAATTTATTAGAGATATCTTTAAATGAATTACTGTGTCTTTAATTCAATTAGAAATATGTTCAAATTGATTGTTGTTATATTTAATTCAATTTCAGATAACAGTGATTTAATTTACGATATCTCTAAATGAAAACCCCTCCCCCCAAAAAAATCTCTAAATGAATTACTGATATGTTCAATTCGAACTACTGATGTCTGAATCGAATTAAATATATAATTGTATTTGAAGCGGTACCCGGGTGTACGGATGCTTGGTAGCATCGACATAAATGACGGAAAGAGGAGATGTACAGGAGCCTGAAGTTGGAAAGCTACTGCAGTTTCAAAACCTCACTGGTATTTGAGAACTATCTATCTTGTGTCAAAATGTATAATCATAGAATCGCGCTGTCAAGACTTAGATGTTCTTGGCATCAGCTGGCGATCGAGCGTCAGAGGGGAATAGTAGACAGAAATCTTAGATTCTGCAGTTTCTGTATGGCTGCAGGAGTACAAGCCATTGAAGATAAATATCACTTCATCTGTATTTGTCCGCATTACCCCCATATTAGAAATGCGCTGTTCAGCATTACTGTATTGTATCAATTATTTTATTAATTCTAAAACTGCATGGCCCGTTGGACTTCCGTACCGTCTGCATTGTTGTTACACAATTGGGAGAATCTATGTTCACAGTCGATGAAGCCTAAATTTAATGCGTAATATACCTCCGCCCATTCTCAACCATGGCACAGGCCAGTCCTGTCTAGCCCTACGTACAGACATATTATGCACTGCCTAACCGGACATAGGACATAGGCATATATATGATGCATTTCAGCGATCCCATCAACTTCTATTCTTTAGGTATACTGCACTTAACTAAGGGCTTTTCCACTTCCTTGATAGAACTACCACAAATTATAAAGACGATCACTCGTGACTTACCTGATGGTGACGCTTTATACTACACATCTTCTAACTGTTCAATCCGTGCCCCCGAATTTAATTCGACTTACATTTATCTATAATTTGACTTACATTTATCTATAATTCGACTTACATTTATCTATAATTCGACTTACATTTATGTATACTGCTATATTTAATCCAGTTGAAGATATCTTCAAATGAATATACTGTTATTTGTAATCCATTTGAAGATATCTCTAAATGAATTTCAGATATGTATCGTAAGGTGGAAATACAGATACCTTCAAACGAATTAAAGATCACGGTAATTTTCTAAATGAATTAAAGGTCACAGTAAATCTCTAAATAAATTTCTGATATCTTCAAATTTTTAGATATATGTGCAAATACTCCTTGAACTTCCACTTTGGCTTGCCATAGGTAAATCATTTGTTAGTGGGTAGCGGGTCGTAACATCACTTTCACTTTCTCAGAAGAAGAAGCCACATCACCACGTGTTAAATTTTGGCGTTCCGTGCATTTACATTGGGTGGTACAGAGCGGTACGCGGATGGGGGGAAGGTGGGGGGGCACCGGGGGATCATAATCAACATTTTCACTGTGACGAGGTCAGTTGCGCTGAGAAAGCGCACAATCACGCAGGGATCACGACAAGCAGACAGACCACTGCATGTGTCTCAGCAAAATAACTTTTAATGTCGTGTTTCTGTGAGCCAGCTACCTGAACGTTTTCGCCATGGCGACTGGTGGGTCGGTACCCTCGACCTCGTCATCCTCGCTTCGCCCTACGGAGGCAGAACCGACCGAGTGCAGTGAGAACCCACACCACGGGGGTATAGCGGGTGAAATGGCCCGGAATGACTCATCCCACAACAGTGAGGGGGGTCTTTGCTACGGATTGAAGCGACTTTTCGACTCCCATGAGAACTTACCCCAAGGGTGTATAGATGCCGAGGCCTTGCATGAGGATTTGCCGTATTCGGTCGAGGACACTGAGCCAGAAAACAGATCTATGGCCGATAGCACCACACATCGCCACATTACGGAGTTGGTGCTAACGGATGTCATGGACTTGCAGGAGCATTTGCCTTTGTCGTCCGAACAAACTGACTCAGAAAACAGGTCTATGGCCGATGACACCACATATCGCCACATTAAGGAGTGTAATAAGGAGTTGGGGCTAGCGGATGACATTTGGTACGAATTGGAGCTACTTTCCGGGTACATCAAACGGATCACAAATGAAAATGCAGAGAAAATAACCGAACGTTATTTTCAAGATATTAAACGCATGATTGGGTCCAGATTTCGCAATGACGCTGTTATTATTAACTGGATGAATAATGTGGATGAGGAGCTAGAAGCGGACGCTGACACGGACGTCGGCGAATCTATGGACGTAGCGGACAGGGTCCGGAACGAGTTTGCACAACTTCGTGATTTGGCAATTTTGTTTATTATTGCTCCATTAGACCCGAAATGCCGTGAGCTACAGACTCTCGATGCCTCTGAGACATCTAAACGGTACAAGGCTTTTCTCAAAGAGAAAGATCCAAGAGCTGTGCAATTCGACAGGTTAATGATTATTGCCGGTTGCAAACAAATGGGTGAACCAAAACAGTTTAAAACAATCGAATACGCCTTAAATAGAAGTTGTCTGTTAGCAATTTTGACAGATTTAGCGTCTTCAAAATTCGTGGAAATTGAGAAATCCAACATTTTAAGCAGCGAATGGAAACTGGTAATTATACAGGTAAACAGGATGGAAAATAAAACAAGAACCAAACGGTTCTTGGGTTCACAAAACGGAAACGTAGGCTTATTCAAGGTAATGTGCCAAGAAATCGAGAAATTGTGTAGGACTTTTGTACAAGACGAGACCCGTAGAATAGGAATAACAATAGACTACATGGATAATCTCAAATTCATAAAGGATACACCGACAAGTGTTATTGTCGCTGACGTCACTTGCGTTGAACACATAGAGAATGATATCACGACGTTTATGACAGACTATGGCAGCAATTCTAAAACGGTGTTTGTTTTCTATAATGGTCATGGTTATCAAAACGGTGATCTGAGTTTGGATGACCATTCAGCGAAACAGATGACCTTTTTTGAATGCATTACACAAGAACCGAGGAGTGGATTTACCACGTTCGATAGAGATGGTGTGGATATGCTGCTATAGCTATGTGTGCATCGAAGAACAAAAGAGAAACGAAGATCCTCGCATTGAAGTCATTCAACGAAAGGAGAACGTATATGAAAATCTGCGTGCGGAAGGTGCAAGCGCAATATCCCGCCTCCGCAGTATCCACCTAACCTGCGAAGAAATGCCGACAACACACTCTTCAGCAAATTTTGTTAAGAAAAAACATGGACGAGGAACATTTAATTACGCATATAGCGATGATGCACGCCATTTCGCGGGTGAGCAAATCCGGATAGCATTAAATACTAGCAGGTTAACAAGTCAGGAAGCTACCAAGCTAACCCCCAGCTTTCTTCCGGACGCAGAGACCAAAAGTCAAACTTGAGGCTGTAGTTCCACGAACAGACTGATTATCGTCTCGCAGTAAACAAATATTTTATTCCAGCCGGTATAATCTAAATATAAGTCAGCCTTCCCTTCTCGAAGCTCGGGGAAATTGGATTGGCGATGCAGCTACGGAATAGACTGATCCAGGCTGTCAATCATTCACTGACGTCATTGTTGCTTTTATCTAATCATGTGGCGAAAAAAGGTCTTCCACGTGCTTTATGACGGACAAACAAGTCGGACAAACAAATCAGCCATGTTACTTTTTTGTAAGTTTCAGAGTTGAGTACTTCTCACTTGTACCTACCATTAGCTATGATTGTCAATTTCACACTCACGAGTAAGAAAAAAGGACTTAAACGTGGGCGGGGCTTAGCGTTGGAGCCTGGATCGGTCTATTATTTCTCCAGGTCTCCGTTTTGATCCCCCAGATGACCGGAAATGGGACGCAGTCTCAAAATATATTCAACCAGTGCACCGGATGTAAACAAACACACGTTTTAATGTGCATAGACTACCTTTATAACTGATTGTGTTCTGACATGTGATATTACTACGGGAAATAACTGGAGCCCGTAACTAAGGATAACTGACAGCCACATAAATACACTTATCGCGTTGCAGATAAGCTAGCACGCATTAAATCTACTACTTGTTGATCCGTGCATATATAGCCGCATACTGTGTGTACCAAGTTTCTGCCCATGCCAATAGACTGGTACCGGCTAACACCAATATTAACATACATGTGTGGTATGCGATATCATGCATTATAAGTGTTTTAGAGTTAGATATTAATACATGTATACTGCTTGATGTAAAAAGGAAATATATGAAATAATAAAATTACTATATATATATATACAGGCTATACACGTGATCGCATGAAATCCTTTGTCGCGAATTCGTAAATATTTGAATGGAGATTTTCGGCTGGATATAGTTTCTGTAGTCCACTCACACAGATCACTATAGCATATGAATGACTCGCCTGATTTTAATCCATGTCTGTGATGTGATAAATTTCTTGTTTTTTTTACTAGTTTAAGTTACCGGGTTGAGTGGCGAGTGAAGCGAGAGTCCAGGAGAGGGCGCCTATAAAGGTGGAGTTCTGTCAATGGTATCAGAGGCGGCAAATACTTTGGTGATCTCTGGGGCGTATACTTTTGGCTTAATGTGGCGTCGGTTATGCGTCGTTATGTCGGTGATTGCAAGTTGGTTTAGTGACACATCGGTGATATACATTGGTTTAATGCCGTGTCGGTGATACACGTTAGCTTAGCGTTGTATCGGGGATTAACGCTGGTTTAGTACCGTGCCGGCGATATGTATTGGTTTAGTGACACGTCGGTGATGTACGCTGGTTCAGTGCGCGTTGATAAGTACCAGCCTGGCCAACCCGTCCGATTGTACCGTTACGGCTGAACAGCCTACGTTCATTTATATCTCGCTGCCCTTACTCGAGGTTAGGACTGTATTAGGCCTACTAACATGCTATATCTATTCCTAAAACCATGTGTGGCGTCACGCCTTTTTGTTCCATTTCTAGAAAAAGACACAGACCTAGCTGTGTTTTATTAAGTTAAACGTTAGTGTGCAAAAAACATTATTTCAATAATCAACAACGAAACAGTGCATATTTATATTATCTTGATAATGAATATGTTTTCGTAGTATTGACTCGCTTAACTCCGATAAATGTCATGGTGTAATCAGTCGAGCTATCTGGTCTAATGTCTAACTTGCAGATTTCAATAGAAATAATGACATGCATAACTCAATATTAACGTAGTAAAGTCCACAACTAGGTGGGTCGAGGCAGCCAAGGCTGGAAGTCGGATTTAGAGCGACTAGCATAATGGAGATTATTATAAATCATGAACATGATATAACACTTGTCAACAAATGCGGCGTTCATTGTAATGAATATCTTCATATATATGTTGTTCTCGCGTGATTGTTTAGAAATAAAATTGCCTTATTTAGCAATCAAGATAAAAATACAGATATGTAATTACAAGTAAAAAAGATAACAAGTTAAAGAAGTTGACTGATCAGACTAATTGTGAAAGAATCTTATCAATTATAGAACATGTTTCATGCTTACCGCACGGACTATAATTATATATTCTAAAATGTCTTTCCAGGGACGTATTGTCTCAAATGCTATGAAATTATGAAACTTTGCAATGCATTAACCCAATCATGTATATGTTGCGAAAGGTACGTTATTCAGAAGTGCATTTTTTCAATAATCGCATATGAATCCCGGCAACATAGGGGACATATTCCAAAACCCATGTTGGAAGACATGGAACACGGTGCCGAACCCTCGCTAACTGAACGTGTTGATATGAATTTTGTGGATTTTGGCTCAAAAAAGCGCTGCGATGTGGCATTTGTTGCAGGATGAGCAGTCACGGTGTTAAATGTTGTGTTAATGGAGAGCTAAGAAATAAAACGCTACCCGTTGGAAACAATGCACTGCCAAAAAAGTGTTCTTATGTTAGAAATTCAATCTGATATCAAGAAATGCAATCTTAGTTTGAGAAAAATGTTAGAATTTTTTTCTTACGTCAAGAAAAAGTTTCTTAAACTAAAATTTTCTTGCCGAAGTTTTTTTGATTAAGAAAGTATGTCTTGTAAGTTACCAAAAAATACTATGCTTTCTTTAATGAAGAAAAAATCCAAGATTGTAGTTCTTGACTTGAGAAAATCTCTTGTATTAAGAATATATTATTTAGTCTAGAAAGTGTGATTCTTAAATCAAGTGCATTTCTCTGTAGCATGAAAGGCCATGAAAATATCAGTATTAAATTAAGAAAAATAACGTGTCAGGGGCACATTTCGGATGAAAAAGATACAACTGATATGTTAGGCAACCGAGGTGTGGTGGGGGGGGGGGGGGGAGCTGAAACTGTTTATCCATAGAGCGGGTTTGCTGGGGGGGGGGGGGGGGGCGGGGGGCCAAAAAACCAAGCGGGTCTGCATGGAGCCGCGACATAGAGAGGGTCAATGGAAAGAAGATACCCTCCCGAGCGAATTCTGAAGGTGAAATACCCTTTCCAAGGTAAAAAAAGGAGGTGTCTTTAACGCAGGACACTCCGAAACCCAGCAATGTATTACGTCCCGCGCCCCCCAGCCTGACAACTGCAAAACAGAAAATTGACGTCATTCATTGCGCGTTGTCTCCATGGCAACGAACTCGCCAACTGCCACCACGACAGTTGGCGCGATCATGTTGATGTTTGAAAGTAAGCAAGAGTCATGAAGAGACACTTCTGAAGTTCTAGTTTTATGCGGACGATACTCCATGAAGTTGTTACTCAATATGGATACAGAGCAGTTGCGAGAGTGCTGGAGCACATGGGAATCATAGAGTCTGACATAATAATCGGTAAGCGGATTGCTTCGAGTTTTCATTATTAACATAGGTTTGTTTATTTATTTTTGCTGTGCCTGTGCCGCGGGGCCTGGGCGCGGCCATTCGGTGATTCGGGCGGCACATGTCATGGTTCTTTTTCAGTTGATCGACCCACATAACAAGTAGAATGTAGCGTATAAAGAAATAGTCCCCAGTGTAGGTAAAGAGAGTCATGCAGAGAGACACTCTTTACCAAGGTTGTACACATGGACCAGCCACGACGCAGTTGAGTCGCATTTTGTGGCTACACATAACGCCGGTGCATAGATCTATTCTAAGCTTAGTATAAGAACCTAGGACATAGATCTACAAGTGACCTAGGCCCCTAGATCTAGTAGTCCACGTTTTTTATTGTCAAACCTGATCTATAGGCAGAGTTTCTTGATTTCAGAAAATACAGTGTATTTTTTCTCATTCCATTAGACCTCTATCATAATTTGCATCTCTTGATTTAAGAAAGGGAATTTCTTACTTTTGAAGGGATTTTCTTTTTTTAAGAAACGTAAGTTTCTTATCGAAGAAAAAAGCTTATCTGCAATTTCTTGGCGATAAGAAAATATTTTCTGATTTTTCTTAACATAAACATACCCTGTCCTATTACACTAAACAGTCCCTGTCCGATTACACTAAACATGCCCTGTCCGATTACACTAAACAGGCCCTGTCCGATTACACTAAGCAGGCCCTGTCCGATTACAATAGACATTCCCTGTCCGATTACAATAGACAGGCCCTGTCCGATAACAATAGACAGACCCTGTCTGATTACACTAAGCAGGCCCTGTCCGATTACAATAGACAGTCCCTGTCCGATTACAATAGACAGGCCCTGTCCGATTACAATAGACAGGCCCTGTCCGATTACCATAGAGAGGCCCTGTCCGATTACACTAAACAGGCCCTGTCCGATTACACTAAACATGCCCTATTTTCATACGCGATGAATGATGCATAACTACATGCGGACTAGGCATGGTAGCGTCATCTGCATGACAAATTGAGGAATGCAATAATATTTATAATGTAATCAGCGTAAAGGCTTATCAATAAGGGCCTAACATTGAATCTGATGAGGATGGCTGTCGCGATCGATCGAAGATTATATCTGTTCAAATATTGTTATGGTATATATCAGTGTTGTGCGATCCGTAGTGTCAAAGGCATTGGACGCGTCACAATAAATACAAATCTGAACTACTCCTTTTCCCGTGTCTAGCAGAGTACGATCTATTAATAAAACGCCTCTTCGTAGAATAGTTTATTCGTTTATTCGTTACTGGGTTCTTTAACAACCTGTGTAAGAGCCTAGATATAGGACTATACAGTTCACACGATCGGGCCGCGAGACTTTTTGTCCCAAACAAATACACGCGCTATGTTGAAGTATATGCAGCTGTAAGTCATTTTTTTCCTGTGAGGTAAAATATTGGAACCGAATGTCATCATCGCGGGCATTTTATCGCAACGCGTTGAAAGTGGAGCCATCTCGCGGACACATCATACGCCAAGCACATGTTGCCCTCTGGCGACTATCAGACTTACTACGAACTCACGGAAACTGCGCTTTAAGGTAGTACGCGAGATCACCGTGGCGCCACCTAGCGAATACAATTTGCATGTGACAGTTTTTCGACTTTGCGAGCATTTCTTTTCTACGAAATCTAAATATTAATACACTGTACATAACAGGAAATAATATAAACTAAAAATATCAGGACTTTTGGCAATTTTTTGTTTCTATTTATTTTTATCCCCCAAATTTCGTAAGTGACAATGCTGAGTTCAGGTCGGATGGTTCAAGCTCACATTGCAAAAACTAGCTTGAAAACCTATCAATATTATTGTATTATCCTTGTAATTATATAACAAAGTACTCCTGTTTTACCGTCTTGTTTTTTTTTACAATAAAAAATAAGTGAAAATATCTGAAACTCCCATAGGCAGCCATGTTAAAGTGTAATAGGGGGGTGGGGTGCTTCCACCTCACTTTTTGGAAAAAGTAGCAAAATAACCCTCCTCCGACTAAATGATAAATCTATGTATCAAAATGGAGCAATATATGCTTTAACACAGCTCATTACCATGAAAAAGAAGCATTTGGCTGATTTGAGGTGCTGTTAATTCATAAAAGACAGATCACCCATTGAACATCACTCAAACTTTAAATTTCTTAAATATAGAGCTGACTGAATACAGTTAATTGATTTAGGCCTACTGCAAAAATGTGGTACATTGTTCGTTTTACGTTGAAAAATCAGTTGTAGACGTTGTAGATCTATCATATAAACTAGATCTATGCATGTATTTAAGTGATGAGTTTGAGCTTCGTTTTCTGGAATACACACTGCCCTTTATTTGAGGTGATCAAAGCATGTCTACCTTTGAAAGGTTGACAGTTATTTCACCACAAATGCAGCTTAATCCTGGTTTAATCTAATGCTGAAATAAGTTTTATTTCTTCACTGTTCTTCATAAACTGTTGTTTTTTACTTCAATGCCCTTTTTTGGACATATTTTGGCTTCAACAGCTTTTCTTCACAACGGTATATTTCAATAATTCTTGTGAACTGCCTACTTTTTGCTTTTTAACTTTCAGCTAAGCTTGTTTGTTTCATTTGTCTATTTTTTTTCGTTTCTGTAACTACAAAAACTAGCTGGTCAGTGAAGAAATACACGAAAGCATGCATGCCCTCTGACTTGGAAAAAAGCATTGGTAAAGAATTCAATATTTTATCAACATGCATGTGTTTAGGCAAATAAACTCTGCAAATGTAATTGTTTGTTTTTATCGACTTTTCCCTAATTAATGGGGTTTTTCTTGCTTTAATATCCTGTTTGTGTACTTTTTTGGTTTCAACTGTTCAATGGTTTGAAACTGATGACTTTTCCTCAATTGATGGCGCTTGTCTTGCTTCATTGTGTTTGGACTGGACCCCCTAAAACCCACCCTGCCCTAGCTCTATCAGTGTTTTCCTCGACAAATTTGTTAAAGCAAAATCGTAACATGTAAATTGAAAAACTTGTCATGTGCATATGTATATAAGTCATAAACATTTTTTTCAAATAACATACTTTACATAGTCATAGACACAAGCTTTCCATACTTGAAGCTGAAAACATTGACAGTGAGTTGTACCTTGGCAGATCTATCATCTGGTGCTTGTGTAACAGGGATGTGTGCTGCGATGACTGTCAAAAGGTACCAGTGAAAAATAATGTGTTATTTAATGTTAACCTACCTATTTCGCCTTTGGAGCTGAAGCCGTATTCATCATTCGTTAGGCCAATTTAAACACTTGAAGTGTCAGTGAAACTTAGCCTGTTGACTGACAATTCAATTGTTCAGTCCGAAAAAGGCCACTCATACTACCCGGACCAGACAATGTAAATATACAAAGCCTGGTAATCGAACCAGCAGTTAATATGCCAAGGACAATTAAGTTCGGAAAACCTGGGAAAGTTTGGACAAAAATCACAGAACTTTGTTTACAACTTCAAAACATAACACTGTCAGTGTCACTGCAAGGTGGGCGATAATACCCCACGATGCCAATCGAAAAGCGGACGGTACCTTTCGTTGAAGAAGGCTTTTGTGCTATTCGTATCTTAGGCAGTTTTCTGAAGATGATATGGTTTAATCACGTAGCCGTTGAAACATTCGCCCAATCGGTTGTTTCTCACAGTCATCTAAATCGGATTCGAAGTGTCATAATTGTGCGGACGAAACGTTACGTCCCACCCGGCAGTTCGAATTGACGCGCCGCCTACCTGCGAGAGTGTTTAATTTAGGTTCAGGTTTTAATTTAGGTTCAAGCCAATCATAGAGTCCGGCACAGTCCGAAAAATCGGCCTGAGGGACCGGTATTATCACTCATCTGTAAGGGACCGGTATTATCGCTCACGTGTTCACGGTTTTTCAATCGCATGGGCATATGAAATTTCATTTTTTTTTTTTTTATGCATGTGTGTTGCTATAGAAGCTCGCTTCGCTCGCTATTAAACAACACTGCACAACGTTAAACAAGAAGTTGCACTGCATTTATTTTACTAATAATCAGGTAATTATTCGTGCAGTGACCGACACTTTTCAAGAAATAAACATTTACTGTTGTACCGGCGACCTTTCAACACGGCATCAATGTTGTTTTCAGAAGAGTCCACGAATTATATTACATTTATTGAACACCCGTTATTTATTAATTCAGGTTCAAGTATTAAATTTCACGACACGAGCCGAACATGATCGTGATTATGAAGAGCGCCATCTCGCGAGGCACGCATCACCATACGTATGTGGCTGTGAATAGCGCCAGCTGACGACCACAGTCTATGACCAGCGCAGATATCATGGCACGGGCCTCCATACGTATGTGGCTGTGAATAGCGCCAGCTGACGACCACAGTCTATGACCAGCGCAGATATCATGGCACGGGCCTCCATACGTATGTGGCTGTGAATAGCGCCAGCTGACGACCACAGTCTATGACCAGCGCAGATATCATGGCACGGGCCTCCATATGTATGTGGGTGTGAATGGCCCCATCAGACGACCCTATACTATGACCAGCGCAGATGTCATGGCACGGGCCTCCATACGTATGTGGCCGTGAATAGCGCCATCTGACGACCACAGTCTATGACCAGCGCAGATATCATGGCACGGGCCTTCATATGTATGTGGGTGTGAATGGCCCCATCAGACGACCCCATACTATGACCAGCGCAGATATCATGGCACGGCCCTCCATACGTATGTGGGAGTGAATGGCCCCATCAGACGACCCCATACTATGACCAGCGCAGATATCATGGCACGGCCCTCCATACGTATGTGGGTGTGAGTGGCCCCATCAGACGACCCCATACTATGACCAGCGCCGCCTGACGACACTGATCGTGACTGGGAGATCATCAAGCCTCTCACACCAGGAGAGGTGATTCACAGATGGAGAAGCTCTCTCGCTGGAATTTGTCGTTCAACCCGTTGTCTGCGTTCGCATTTGGTAAGAATACCTCCACGTAGTTTTCAGTGCCGCCACTATTGTTAGGCTCCCCCCAGTTCCAGAGTGGAGAATCACGTGGTAAGGCCTCGCCAGTGGCGTCCCACATAAAGGGACTTCCGATAACGTTCGGTTCCACTCGCAGCCCGCCAGTCCAGAAATGCAGGGCTCCCTCGATTTGAACAGTTTCCTGATTGGCTGAAATGAAAAAAAAGTGGCTGGATAATAAATAAAACTTGCGATGAACATGATGAGATGTCATGGAAAGCCGACGCATGTTCCTGACTGGGTCCCATGTTGAACAGCATGAACGGTGAATGGGGGATGATCAGCCTATCATCTTATCAGCTTATCAGTTCCGTTGCCGAATGCCGCAAAATTAAATAGAGCGGTGGGTTTATATAAACTCCTGACAATTATGACAATTATGAGTCTTACAAGGCTGTAAGAGTCCAGAGTGAAACCTTAACATATGAGCATTATTTATATGACACAGGTTGATTGGTTGTATATTCAGAACGCTTTAACCACTTTTGGTCACGTGGTCATTTGGACACCCAGGTAATGAGTAATAAGGGTGCGACATCTTGCTGAGTTAACCAGTCCAGATAATACAATGATATGTTAAGTATTGACTTTGCGATTTCCTTCGATGGTATGAATATGAACGCTCATACAATTCATGGGTTGCTTGGTATGATTTGCATATAAGGCATGCCATTTGAACACAATTTACGATGAAAAGACCGTGACATAACGGTGACTCACCCAGAGTGACAAAGCCGCGGAGATCAGCGAGGTTGGTGAGTTCCAGAAGGACTCCACCTACGCCCCGACAGTGATCCCGCGCCTTCTCCCACTGCAGCGGAGTCCACACGAAGCGGTAGCACTTGGACACCAGGGGCGACTGGGTGAATCCTGGCGGACACGACATCTCCGGACCACTTGTTGGAAATGGGATGTCCGGACCACATGTCGGACATGAGATGTCCGGACCACATGTCGGACATGGAGAGCCTGGACCACATGTCGGGCATGATATTTCCGGTCCACATGTCGGACATGCGATGTCCGGACCACATGTCGGGCTTGGGGAGTCCGGGCCACCTGTCGGGTTAAAAGAAAGGTAATTTGTTGAAGCTAGGGTGTTGCAAGAAGTGTCGTTAAAAGAAAATACCAGGGGGCTGCAATGTGATATAAAACTAAAAGTCCATTGGTATAAAATCTATTTACATTATCGAGAAAATCGCACATCAACAGTATAAAATACAGATTTTCGCCCATCAGGCGGGTGTCGACATGTTCTGAACACGTGACCAGAGTTAGCCAATCACACGCAAGGCGTTGACGTCAGTGACGACTACCTTCTGCTGAACCCAAACTATGTTTACATGCGAGCGGGGCGTCATTGGAACAAGATGTCATCCTAAAACCTCTCATAAACAGTGACAAGCAAATTTGACTCATAAAGTTGAAACATCAATGCCTTTAGAACAAAACTTAACTTTGTATGATCAAACAATATAGTTAAGTAAATTCCCTATCGTTTAACTGGAAATGTAAATGATATGGGCCCGGCATGTCCCTTTAAAGTGTTCGTGCCATGATTTAGTTTTGCTCAAAATTAACTTGGTTTAGGAAAGATAAACAAATAACAATTTGTTTTAATGGGAGTTTAAATTTTTTTATTCCACGGCATCACTATAAACGCGTGCGTCAAAGTAGCAAAAGTGAGATCCGGCGTGTTTATTTCTGGGAGCATTGCATCTCAGCGTTATTTGAAAATTCCCCAATGAAGTCACAAGATTGACAGGTGAGCTTTGATGCAGTGCGTAGACATCTGTGGTCGAGGGCGTGTATTGTTTTATGGTTGAGTGCGGTTTCGTTGAGTTCAAGCCAATGAGCAGAGAGAATCTGAGACTCAATAAAAAAGCACATGCGTTTGTATTCCCCTTGTGTTGCCAATGTTTGTACGGAAGAAATCATTATTGAACATTCACCTTATTGTGATGTGGATGCGTCTATTGATGTCATTGAACGTAACCGACATCAGTTCTCTATATTCAGCTTAAATATTGCCTCAATTCGTTCCAAGATCGACCAACGGAAAGTGTTTTTTGATGTCTTACATGCTGGTCATGTGGTGTTAAGTGCAATATGTTTACACCTGAAACCTGGTTATCCGATGATGATGATACTGGCCTGTATGAACTCGAAGACTATGTATTAATATCACAGGGTAAATACTGTAGTGCGCGTGGAGGCCTGTTGATATATCTCCACAAATCAAAAGTTTACCTGCATAGAAAACCCTGTAAAATCGGAAAATGTTGATAGGTAACATATATCGACCTCCATGTGACACAAATGAAAATTATGCGACGTTTTCTCAAGAATTAACTGAGGTTATACTTTCATTTGAGAGAAGTAAACCACATAGAGAATGCATTCTAGCAGGTGATTTTAACATAGATCTTTTAAGGATTTGTGAAAAATCAGCAATTAGCGATTACTTTGATACCATTGTAGCTTGTAGTTTTCTTCCAAAAATCACCTTGCCGACTAGACTGTCGCGTAATAGGGGTACGTTGATTGATAATTTTCTATGTAAGTTAACATCTAGCTCGTTAAATACAACAGCTGGCATTATATTGAAGGCTATCTCAGACCATCTGCCGTATTACTTATCTTTAGACATCGATGTGCGACGCTCAAACAAAACGCCCACATATATTAATATAAAAACCAATGATGCACAATCAGTAGAGAAATTCAAAACACAAATTGCCAACGCAGACGCATTAGGTAAACTAGACAGAGACCTATGTGCCGATCCTAACAGTAACTATGAGATCCTTGAGGATATATTTACGCATGCCAGGGATATATGTTTACCAAGCAAGACAGTAAATTTAATAAGAGAAAACACAAAAAGGCAAACTGGATCACCACTGGTATTATTAAGTCCATAGCATTTAAGGACAAACTTTATATAAACCTTAAAATGACAGCTCCAACCTCCTGTCAATACGATGCTCTCAAAACCAATTTTAAGACGTATGAAACCCTAATAAAAAAACGTATTCGGTTGGCCAAAAGATCGTATTATCATCATGCTTTCGAAAAATGTAAAGGGGATATCAAGGCAACTTGGAAAGCAATAAGATCCGTTATTAATAGGTCAAACCGAAAGGACAAATTCTCTGAGCTCTTTAATATTAATGGGAAGCCAACATCTGACCGTTCGGCTATAGCAAATGGCTTTAATGATTTTTTTAGCACCATTGGTACTAAACTTGCCAGTAAAATCAATCAGGACCCAAACCAAAGTTATACTGGCTATTTAGGCGATCCCTGTAAAAACAAACTGGTGTTTACTTTAATTGACCCTAATGTCACTAATAAAATAATTGATGAGCTGAAACCTAAGGCTACTTCTGGGCATGATGACATGAAATGTAAATGAAAATGATGGAACTATTAAAAGTAGATTTAAGCAAGGCAATTACCCACATCATTAACCAATCAATTTCTACTGGTATATTTCCGGATAAATTAAAACTTGCAAAAGTAGTGCCGGTTTTTAAAAAGGGGGAAATATCTAATATGGATAACTATAGGCCAATTCCAATTTTGCCAGCCATATCTAAGCTTTTTGAAAAAGTAATCTATAATCAGATATATGGACACTTTGATCACGAAACCCTGTTTAATAGTGGTTAGTATGGTTTCCGAAAAAAACATTCAACCCAATTAGCTACACTGGAATTAATTGATAGAACCATACATAAACTAGATAACGGGGAGATTCCGATAAACATCTATCTTGATTTATCAAAAGCCTTTGACACCATTAATCACGACATACTATTAAACTAACTAAACTAAAGCACTCTGGGGTTTTTGGGCTGGCGCTCAAGCTGCTACAAAATTATCTTCACAATCGCAAACAGTACGTAAGCATAGACAATGTTCAATTCCAAGAAGTTCTGATCTCCCGAGGAATACCGCAGGGGTCAATACTTGGCCCTCTTCTATTTATAATATATATAAACGACATATCAAGAGCGAGTTCAATATTTAGTGCAATTATTTACGCTGACGATACAACCTTTTCTAGCACACTAAGTACATTAGCGCCAAAAAGTAATGTACCCCGAAGTAGTGAAGTGTTAAACCACAAACTGTCTCTAGTAAGCAATTGGCCTAAACTTAACCAACTATCTCTAAACATTAAAAAGACCAAATTTATGTTATTTTATATGCCACAAAAGCGGGTAACGATACCGGAACTTTATATTGAAAATACCAAGGTGGAATGCGTTGACGACTTTGATTTTCTCGGATTGACCCTACATAAACATCTGAAATGGTCCAGTCACGGTGATAAAATTGCTTTTAAAATATCTAAGATAGTTGGAGTCATGCAGCATCTAAAATATACCCTTCCTCAACATATTCTGCTAACCATTTATCCAGAAAAAAACTATTCGCATTCATGAGTTACAGGCATTGAAGTTTTATTATAGGCTGCTGAATGATCATCTTCCTGCATATTTTATTACCTTTTTCCATTTTCCCCATATATTAGACCAACATGAGTATAACACCAGATGCAAGCACAATATAATCATACCCAGAACCAGATAAACATTTGCCGAACATTGCATCCGCTATTACTTGACTCATTTAATAAACCGAACTTCAAAAAACATTTTAACGAAGATATTTACCCATTCAATAGCGGGCTACCCTACATATATAAAAAATATACTTATTGAGGTACTGTGTTGACTGTTTTAAAGTTAATTGTTATGTCTGCCACAAATAACTATAGAGATATTTATATCATATGTTCTATTGAATTCTAATGGTGTCTATCGATAATTGCTTACCCAATTTGTCCTTATTAAAGTATTGTTCTCCGCATTTTTTTTATTTTTTTTTTTTTTTGCTTTCTTTTGAGGTGGCCACCATGCCAGCGACTATGTCATAATGGTGGTCTCCTCGGCCAGGCATTATATTTTGTTCGTTTTTGCTGCATGATGTATTGTATTGTTGTTGTTTTCCTGGTAGAAATAAATGATGATTCTCTCTTTGACGTCACTGTCCTCGGTCACAGACGTTAAATTGGTAGATGCGAAAACAAGCGGAAAAAGTATGCTCTTCTACTATTTGGGGCGTCACAGCTGGATAATATAAGCGTGGAAACGCAGAAGATTAATAAGAGCTAAAGTCGCTTTGGCGTGGCACGAACACTTTAAATAATACTGTACTCATCTCCCTGATCATCAAAATTTAGGTCTGTCGCCTAAATGTCGGCGTCGCATTTTTGAAAAACAACTGTAAAACTGTGCCGGTGTCGAATTTGGAAATGTTCGGTGTCGGATTTTGGATGCCAATGTCGGCTGGGGGCCCCGCCATGGCCCCGCCCCCTTCTAGGGCCGAGATTTATACCATGTAGCATATGAAAACCGAAACCGCCCCCCCCCACCTATCCAGCATATCTAGACCCGACCCTGAAACCGGCCCCCATATCTAGATTTTCTGAATCCGCCCCTGGAATGAGTTTACTTTCTGCTATCACTTTTTCCAAATGGTACGCTGAATATTTTAAATACATAAAGGTCGCAATCTATATAACCTCACCTGATGCAAATACGAAATACGTCGGCAGGAAACCCAGGAGAAATCCTAAGACGAGGGCTGACATGGCTATCCCGACCACAAGCCGCCTCTCTCTAGAACACTGGAACATGCATGTCGATACTGAATCCCGCACCCGACTAACAGGTGCAATCGTTAGCGACTCATAAACGGGAGGATTTTGGCTGTCCAGATTGCTCTTGGGGGATTTATCTGGAGTGCTTAGAGGTACGGCAGGATTCTTTGTGTCGTCGTCTTGGCTGGCGTTGGCGAAAGTCCGATTTGATGGGCTAGCCGGACTTGTCATGGGGTTAGCCGTATTGCCTGCTCTATCCTGTTGGATGTTGATGTAAATGGGGAGAGAATGTCCTTCGTCAGATAAATGCTCGGGTGAGGGCACTGTCTTCAACTTGCGTGAAGTCATCGTGCTGTCGACGATGGGAATGACGGCAAGGATGACGTTACTTAGATCTGAAGATGAAAAAAAAAAAAATATTAATCGTCCGAACTTATTATTATTCAGAAAATAAAGGAAACCCTTAACATATAAAAATGCTTCTAAACTAAACGTATGCGATGTAATATTCACTGGATGTGCGAGTACCACACATTTTTTTTGGAGGGGGGGGGGGGCGTTTGGGGGGAGTGGGGTGTGCGGTTCGGTGTGGGGTTCGGTTATGCACTCCGCGGAGTCCAACTACTCCGCTCGCATACCCGAACTCACCCAATGGGTCAGCGGTGGCTTCACCGCGTGAGTGACGAACGAGTTATGCTAGTGCGTTTGCACTCTCTGCCTTCGACTCACTCCGCTAGGGCTCCATTTTATTAAGACGAAAATTTTCAATTTTCGTCTTATGTCGGTGTGTTCGGTTTGTCTGTCTGTGTGTAACGCGGGGCATTATCTTTCGAATGCCTTAAGATATCGACTTCCAAATTCACAGAAAGATGCGGAATGGCAATCGTCAGGCTAAGTTCGTAGATGGGCCATGTAGGTCAAAGGTCAAGGTCACAGGAATTTTTCGAAATTCGCTTAACCATTGGTAGATAGGACCAAAAATCGGCAAAATCGCTATAGCGTTCCGAGTTTTTGCTTAATGACGCACAAAATTAATTCACGTATTGGGTTCACAGGTACCTTGTATACAGCGTTTCAGTTTTGAAAATCCTTCGAATAGTTCTTCTGCTAAAAATTCCCAAAATTTAACATGGGATCCCACGGCAGCATTTTGGCGGGAACATGATCTCAATTTCTCCGTGAAGGTTACAAGTGAGACAAACGTCACCGGGCGTGATACATGACATCAGTAATTGGGCACGAATAACTATATTGGTCAAGGTCACGCTTCCAAGGCCAAGGTCACAGCAAGGTCAAGGTCACGAAACAGATTATCCCGCGGTACTCCGTTCATATCGGGTCTAGAGATTCGCTGTTTGGTTGAGAGTATTCGTCGGGGAGAGGCGGTGACGAACTACTCGCTCAGATTTTTCCGGGTACTGAACGATTTTCGAGTAATCGGCCAATCAATATTCAGCGTACGTGTCAAGTGGCGTTTTGAACTTTGCAAGGCCATAACTCGGTCAATATTTGAGCTAGGGAGCCCAGATTTGGCATGAATGGAGAGAAAAATCGAAACCACCTCAGAATTGCTCTAGGACGCTTAGTTTGGCCGCTAGAGCGCTCGCAAGAGGTGCACCCCCCTCCATGCCGACGCTCCCATTATGAGTCAACGGGCGATATGGACCGGCACTCTTTCGGGGTTGCGATGGCCGCCGTTCGCTTAATAGCGACGCTAGAGAGTCGGGACCGGTTGCAAAAGACGGGCAAACGTCGACTTGGGTATGGAATCCGCCTTCGCTTTTAGCTTATCACGCTTAGTTCCGCCGCTAGGGGGCTCCGTAATTCACTGATGACGAGTCCGAGAAGAGCGATTAGGGCGCGACCAAGGACGCGTAGAAAGTCGTGATTTGAACGTATTCACTCTAAACGAAGGCCTCGACCTGGAAAAATAGCCCGCGTTCAACAGCAGCCGTTAGATGGCGCTCGTCCAGTACATCACGATCCATTTTGGGCTAATTTGCGCTTTCAGCCAGCAAGTTGGCCTCAGTACTACAGATTTAAGGGGGCGATATGGTCTCCAACGCCAGGCTGAACAACCAATGAGCGAGCGGCGATGGGTCTTAACATAGTCGAATTGGTCCCATAACCCCAATTTTCGTCTGCCTTCTCAAGCTGTGCTTGACCGTCTAGTCTCTGATGTCGCCTACGTCTTGAATGCATTTTCACACTCGCTCGCCAGGGCGGCGCTTCGCAAATTGATAGGAAAAATGCGTCGCGCATTTCTACAAGTTAGTGCTGGGACCCAGCCTAAGCCTAATAACACATGAAATCAGGTGATGAAAAGAAAGAGTTCTGCCACAATTATAACTTTTTCGAAAGGGTACAACACGTTTTTTGCTGAATTATGCACAAAGCTCGTTATTTTAGGTTTTATTCTTGAAAACTATAATGTTGCAAGAAATTGCAGCTGATTTGACCGTTTTTCAAGAATCTTGAAATTTACCCCCGGCCGACAGCAGCGGTAAAAGCTAGCTTGCGTAGCGCCACCGTGCGGGGAGCTTGGTGCGTTTGATCAGTTTGGGGCTGAGCAAGCCAGTCAGTAGCCAGTAGAAATGACATGACATATCGTACGGTGCCCGGTTTAGGACATCGCGATATTTTTTTTACAAAAAAAATCCTTTCGAATTCGCAACACGAGTTATTTTTTTTTTCCCCAAAAAAAACTCGTTCCAAGCTCAGTTTCGATTCCTGAGTTTTTTTTTCTGAAGACCCCGTTGTCGTAGCGTTATCGGCTGTATAAAAGTACGTTGCATGTGCAACCCCCATGTGTCCCTGGGGTTGTTTGGCGCGGTTTATCACATGTGTGCACTAAAGTGACCTAAAGAACAAATCATATATAAAAAAAAAATCGGTCGCGAAACCAGTTAGAGTTAGAGCGCTCGCGTTGAGTGCTCTGCTCACCTGAGAGCCTTACGGCGCGTGGATCGGTGGTTCGCGCCCCGCTGTGGCCATATCTGTGTGGTCGCAGGATAAAGATCCTATGTCTTTCTTCGTAAAGAGTAGGGGGTTACCCCCGGAGACATGACTCCACTCTCCCTTCCTTCTCCCATTGACGCTATATGACTAAAAGTGGTTCAAGCGTCCTAAATAACAAAATAAACAAATCCCCACGGAATGGGGAAGGCACTACCTTACTGCAGTGGTTGAGGGTGTGCCGCCCATGGCATATGGAGAGTGAGAGAAAAGTACGCGATTTGTGGTCAGGGAGAGACCATATTTTGGAGAAAAAAATGGCATCCAAATTGACAAATCACAGTTATGCAACGTATATAGGGGATTGAGCTGATTGAGATCTCCGGGAAAGGGGATTACTGAAACATGTGAAGAGAATATGGAACATTTTATTTCCTTGCGAATGAAAAGTTTTAGTCCCAGATGGTCACATTGAGAGAAAATGTAGGTAACTGCACCAAGGAAAGAGAGAAACAGGCGAAAAAAGCGGTCGTGAGGGCGGCAAAGTATACCTAACTATATGTAGTGGCCCCCTTCCCCTCAGCCCCTCCCCATGCTCACCCCCTTTCAGCCCAAAAAAAAATCGGGATGCAACTCGGGGTTTGGAACGACTTTTTTTTCGAAAAAAATAAACTCGTTCCGCGACAAAGTTAGGAACGAGTTTATTTTTGTTTAAAGATAAGTCGCGCTTCAAGAGAATTTGGAACGAGTTTTTTGTTTGAAAAATAATAAGTCGTGCTTCAAGAGAATTTGGAACGACTTATTTTTGTTGTAAAAAATAATATCGCGATGTCCTAAACCGGGCACCGTAGATTTAGGCCGCGTTTGTACCAATAAATACAACTAGAATTTGTCAAGCATAGCTTGAGAGGAAAGACGAAAATCGGGGGATAGGTGCAACTGACCATGAGCCGATAACTATGAAAGGTCACAGATAAAGGGGCCGCATTCATAATCCCGCTTATAACATAGCTGGAAGATAGCGAGAATATATGAATCTCCAAAAAGTCTCTAAAGAATACTCTGAAACAAACCGCGGATATATACCCAATATTACCCAATGTGGACCTGTTTCGTTGTGGTGCGAGATATAAAGATCGAGACGGGCGGATGTTGTGCTTCGGTCGAGCCTATGGAAGACCGAGGGCAGGATTTCGTATGAAATATGACTGATCGAGCGGGTTTGGGGACTTCTGAAACAGTAGCATATACGTACAACGCGGCACTTTGGCGTAGTGGATAAGGCGTTCGACAGTGGGCATGAAGGTTGGGTATTCAAACCCAACTGGGTACCTATTATTAATATTTTTTCGTTTTTATGCTGGAAACACATTTCGGTTGATGAAACATTCGGCCTGCTGGCGTCCCTTTTTGACAATAAAATTGCAAAGGGCTAGCGACAACATTGGGGGATAGGCCGAAACGTCATTGCGTACTCACGCGTCATATCTTTATAATGGGATTGGCCATGTTAATGTTGGATTATTTCTTTGCGTCCAAACTGCTGGTTCGATTTCGTTGGAATTTAGCACACATGATATTAGTAATATTGGTACATATTGCACCACATATAGGTAATTTTTATTAGGTTACAATTTGATGATCCAATAATTCCAAAACTATAAATGTGAGGTGAAATCTGAGGGCACATTACTTTTGCGCCTGTCTCTGAAGAATATTCTGAAACAAACCGTGGATCTGTAGACCCAATATTAACGGAGTTACGCGCGAAAACATGTTTCGTGACCTTGAACTTGACCTTGCCGTGACCTTGACATTGCCGTGACCTTGACCTTGGAAGCGTAACCTTGATCAATATAGTACTTTCCGCCCAAATACTACTGTCATGTTTCACGCAAGGTGTCGTTTGTCTGAGATGTCCCCTTCATGGAGAAATTGGGGAGGTCATTTTCCCGCCAAAATGCTCCCGTAGGGTCCCATGTTAAACTTTGGGAATTTTTAGCGGGAAAACTATGCGTGATAGGCAAAATGTGAAGGCGGTTTCCATATCCAAGTCGACGTTTGCCCGTCGTTTGCAACTAATCCCGACTCTCTAGCGTCGCTATTAAGCGAACGGCGGCCATCGCAACCCCGAAAGAGTGCCGGTCCATATCGCCGTTGACTCATAATGGGAGCGTCGGCATGGAGGGGGGTGCACCTCTTGTGAGCGCTCTAGCGGCCAAACTAAGCGTCCTAGAGCATTTCTGAGGTGGTTTTCATAACTAGTCTAGCTCACATTTCTCTCTCCATTCATGCCAAATCTAGGCTCCCTATCTCAAATATTAACCGAGTTATGGCCTTGCAAAGTTTAAAACGCCACTTGACACGTACGCTGAATATAGATTGGCCGATTACTCGAAAATCGTTCAGTATCCGGAAACATTTGAGCCAGTCATGCGTGTCCGCCTCTCTCCGCAGAATACTCTCCAACAAACAACGAATCTCTAGACGCGATATTAACGAAGTTACGCGGGAACACATGTTTCGTGTCCTTGACCTTGCTGCGACCTTGACCTTGGAAGCGTGACCTTGACCAATATAGTTATTCGTGCCCAATTACTAATGTCATGTATCACGCCAGGTGACGTTTGTCTCACTTGTGCCCTTCACGGAGAAATTGAGACCACTTTCCCGCCAAAATGCTGCCGTAGGATCCCATGTTAAACTTTGGGAATTTTTAGCGGGAAAACTATTCGGGCGATTTTTACAATTTTTAGACGATATATAACGTACCTATGGGCCCAATAACAGAAATAATGGTGAGCGTCATTAGATGAAAACTAAGACAGTAGTAGTGATTTTTCCGATTTTTGGTCCTATCTTTCAATGGTTAAGCGAAATGTGAAAAAATTCTGTGACCTTGACCTTTGACCTAGATTGCCCATCTACAAACTTGGTCTGACGGTAGGCCGTGGCATTATCTATGCAGAAGGAGAAGTCGATATCTCAAACTTTGTAAAAAAAAAAAAAAAATCCAAAGTTGTCATTTTTCAAGAGCCCGTGGCGCGAAAACTTTTCATCCTACATCAAATCTGATGTCAGTAACGAGAAAGACTTTGAGGAGCTGAGTATTTTGACACTAATTACGGCTGCAATATTAAGAGAGCTAGAGCGGAAAATGTGTTTTGGACGTATGACGTCATCGTGACGTTGACCTTTGAGTTATATTGCCCATCTACGAACTTGACCTGTCGATTGGCTGCCGGAATGTTTTGGTAAAAGAAGAGAACGATATCTTTAGTCATTCGACAGATAATGCTCCGACAGACAGACAGACAGACACACACACAGACAAACCGAACACACCGACATAAGACGAAAATCGTAGATTTTCGTCTTAATAAAGGTTTGGATGAAACATACGCCAGATGCAGTTGCCGTGCTCAGTCGGCAGAGCATCGGACCTTGAACTGTATAGTTGTGGATGTGGTGCTCCCGAGTATTGTTTCGTTTGACGGATAGAAACAATTAAACTGCTAAAGTTATCATAAAAAATGTATAATAAATAAATTTGGTGTCATTAAAAATATGTCGTTTTGCTTACTCACCTCAGTGATTTTCAGAGCGATTGCCTCAAAATATGAACCGAAACGTCAGTCTGCGGCATTTATGACTTTGAGTTTATTTTCTCTGAACTATGTGGCTCTCCCCACGTTAGTCAGTTTGTAATATATCAGTAGTAATATATGATTCTTCGACTATTCGGAAGTCCATGCAAGCTCCGCGGGTTTTAATCCTTACATTTTGTTGCAATAACACGTTTAAAGTGTTGGTGCCACGTTGCTGTTCATTCAAAGTAAAATCTGTCAGTTGAAGTTCAAAACAGATAAGAACGTGTTTGAATAACATATTACTGCAAACTGTTCCGCCCGTTTGCATGTGTTTAGATCCTTTTAACAGCCCGTCACTTTCGTTATCGGGCCAAGAATTTGACTAGTGCTTCTATTCGTCGCATTCCCAGTGGGCAAAACTCGTCGTAAACTGGTCAAAACGACGTCATTTTCAGTCGTCGGAAACTGGTTGGAAACTATATCGGATTTGCAAATCAAATAGACGTGTGCATGTTGACGTGTTTCAGACGTGTGTTTAGCGACGGGTTCCTGATGGGTTCCAGACGTGCGCGTAGCGACGAGTGTAGCCGTGTTATCGACGTCTGTAGAGCGACGGGTGTATGCCGTGTTTCTAACGTCTGTAGAGCGACGGGTGTATGACTAATTTTGGACGTTTGTAGAGTGACGGGTGTATGACCAGTTTCTGACGTCTGGAGAGCGACTGGTGTATGACCAGTTTCGTTGGTATGCCACTTTGCACACAAAGTCATTGAGTCACAAAACACACAAAAATAAGGCATCCAATATTGATTATGCATGTTTCCAATTATATATTATAGAAACAAGGTACAGTATATGAATAATAACATTATGCAAACATGCAAATTAAGCAAAAAGTTAATATGAAATGTAAAATATTCTTGGAATAATGACCCAACATTAAATATTCAGCATGTTCAGTGCACAACAATTCAAAGGACCAGTACATATGCATCCCAGAAAGAAAATCCAATAACAGTGTCTATTATTAACACTGAGCCATGAGGAAAATCATGTTTGGCCAATCATGTCAATAGAACTTTGCATCTGCCAGAAGTAATTTTTATCATCATAGATCCTGAAGAGTTGCAATTTTATAAAACAAGTATCTTTCTGACATATATACCTTGCTTTATACCTACAAATATTATCTAACCTGTGGAGCTTAATCATTCGACTGAAGGCAATGCATGCCAATTACTAACCAGAGAAAAAACAACAGTAAATAGAAATCCATCGGAATTGCTCAGACATTCTACCAATACCATGAATGCGTTCGAATGAATAAAATAATAGTCCTAACTGCAAATTCAGGTGGCTGAAAAACTGCAATTGACTTCATTATATTACTCTCACAATCTTCAGCACATTACAGCTTACACACACATAGTAATTAGTCACAAAATTATGATTATATATAATACAGCCTCAGTTTCTTCCTGCTGGATCATTCCCGAATATGCGCATCAGCATCTGATAAGTCTCGTTATTGTAGCTTCTTAGTTGTTTCTTCCTTGCCGGCTGGGAATCATGATGCTTGCTATAGTCTGAAATGTGAAATTATTCGCAAAATTCAAACAATATCTCCTGTCTCCTGTCTATCTCTTGTCTATTTGAAACTAAATGTGTTTATTATATGCTGTAGGTAAAAATTGGTGCAAATTTGTATGATGTAGTACACAAGAAACGCAAATTTGTTGTGATAACTCTGACGTGAGTAAGCAACATAAGACTACTTTGATGATATCAAACTTACGATTATGCTGCAATTTTATCTGTTTTATAACACAAACAATATTTCTTCATGCTGACGCTCCACTCTCATAGATATCTACTAAATCACAGACAAAGAAATGATTTAGTTTGCATGGAATGTGTATATCCGGTGCAATATAAGGCAAGGTTTGTTTAGAGCATCTACGCGCCATGGCAACTAGCTCATTTTTGTTTAAATATGTTTGCGTCACAGAGCGGCTGCTGCCAATTGAGCATTAGCGGATATATATATATGCATATGGGACTCATTGGTTCAAGTGTAAGATTTTAAGATTTATCTCAGCACAAGTCTTTGATATCTTCTCCGAGGCTTTAGGCAAGGATAAGATTCTAGCTAGGCCTAGTAGATTTTTCCTGAACTGTCTTAAACAAGAAGCAATCTCATATGCATTTTCTTGTACAAACCGCAGTCCAATTTTACCCTTTGGACTTTACTTTAGCCCCGGCCCAAGAAACAGGTTTATCAAAGTCAACAAAGACCTATGCAGTTGCTTTGCTTACCTGCCATCAAGGAGATGTGCCACTTGCACTTCTCGGCTGCATGCCTTCACAGACGCTTGGTTCATAGTCGATGGAGGTCCGGCACGGTCTGAGTCGTCAAGAGCCAGTAGGCAAATATCATAAGCTACAGCCAGCGTAGGTAGCTTTGTCAACAAAACCTTCTACAGAATAGAAGGTTTTGTTGACAAAGCTATTGTATCGTACGTCCGAGCAAGTCTTGTCAAACAAACACAATTTATAAAGTCTCCTTTTGGCCTTATGTTATGATGTCAAGTTCAACCTTGGGTTTCTTCAGGTGCTAGACAGTGAAGTATTTATAAATAAATACTTTTCATTCATAATCAAAAGCAAATATTCGTGAATCTATAGCTCATACGTACACGGTAGCAGGAATCCGTTCGCCTTTCCACAATATTTTTAAACTTCGCGCATGCGCAGTACGATCTGCAACCGATATCTCCGCAAGGGGGCAGCGCAATCTGCCTCACTGAATGTGAATTGAGCTTGAGTTCGCGAGCTTTGGGACGCTGCACAGGTAGTTTACGTGTTGGAGGCGGGCGTCGCCTCAACTGTTCTGAGCGCCTGTGGCACACTACAAATCTCACTGGTTTTTTAATTGTTGTTGTCTGGTTCAGAAGAAAGTGTACTGGGATGGAGTGACGCGAGCGTGCAGGGGGTGGGGAGAGCGGGGGCATGAAGCTGAATCACTTGCGGCAGTACAGTTATGCGTGAGAATAAGAGTGTTTTAGACCTATGTAACACCCACATAAAAAGCTTCAATATATTCACTATGTGCTCGCATTTTACGTTATCCGGCAGGAAGTCGTTGCGCCGGCATTATAAACTCGTGAAAGGGTTATATATACCTGGGGGACTGCAGGGGCGGATCTAGGAATTTGCCAAGGCGGGGGAGTTGCTCTCTGAAAACATGCGACCGGGGGAGGGGGAGTGCTCTCTTTTTGCCAAATGGGGGTTGCTCTCTGAAAAACTTGCGACCGTGGGGGAAGGGGGCGCTGCTCACAGAAGCCGACTTTAACAGTGTATGTTCAGGTTACCAAGGTTACCCCTACCCCCCCCCCCCTGGATCCGCCCCTGGACTAAAGGACAATGGCACGCATGCCCAATATATACCGTAAAAATTCCTCGTCGGATACCCATCGTAAAAGCGACAAATATGCGTCGACGTCTTGAAATCTTCACGCGGCTACACGTCTAGCAACATTTGGGGCGTAAATCCACCGAGTACATGACGTCGGTTTCTCGTCACGTGCTCGCTCTGAAAACGACTTAGGTTTCTTGAATCCTACAAGACCGGAGTATAGGCTTTAATAGTCAGTGAAATGCAATAGCTGCGCCATCTATTTGGCTCCAATCACTGAAAACGCATGATTACGCACCAACACAACGTGCGTCGATCAACTGATGCGGATTATGGACGAATATCTGACGGGTTTGCGACGTCATATTTTTGACGTGGGAACGAACAGCCCTTCCACGTCGTTTATTCGTCGGTTTGACGTCTTATGACGTCTTGACGTAAATGCGACGAATTTACGACGTCGGTGTGCCCACTGGGTTAACATAAAAATCTATACGCCGATATGCGACATTAACTTTAACTTAATCTAAGCAAAACACCTTAAATGTATCGTTGAAAATTATTGTATCCGACTTACAACTACGCAATCTCTTACCGATTATCCGCAATATCCTTACGTCTAACTTGGTATAAAGTCAGACGTGACATGCCCGGGTTAAATGCAGTCCGAACGCCAAATGACTGCACGTACACCGCAGTTCACGCACTGTTTGCTCAGTGTCTACTGGTGAGGAACTCCAATACAAGTAGCTCCGTGTACATATGTAAATAGCTGTTCTATACGGCCCTCACGAGCACCCGGCGCGTATGTAACCGTTGGTTACCCTCTGTGACGTATGAGCGGAAGAGTTTGGTGCAAATGGCATCATATATATCAACGTCAACCACCTCACAAACTATGTCATGGTTCAGTGCAACGTCGATAGGTTTCTATATATATTATCAGGGGTGGATCTAGGGTGGGGGGGGGGGGTAGGGGGGTTGCAACCCCCCTCCTTGGGCACTAGAACATACAACATACATATTACTATACATGTTAAAGTCCCAAGTTTTCAGAGAGCAACCCACCCCCCCTTAGGAACCTGAACATACACTGTTAAAGTCGGGTTCTCCAAGCCCCTCCCCCTCTGGTCACAAGTCTTCAGAGCAGGCCCGCCCCCCCCCGGTCGCAAGTTTTTCAGAGAGCACACCCCCCGGTCGGATTTTCAGAGAGCAACATGCCCCCCCCTCCCCTTGGCAAATTCCTAGACCCGCCCTGTTATTATATACAGTTAAAGCAATATATTCTGCAATTTTTTGTATTACCAACCTCTTCCCCATGTCAAATAGGTATATCCTGTCTTGAATTTAAATCCTGAAAGCCTGTGGGCTATCTGGAGAGAAGCAATTTGGTCACCGAAGCAGAAGTTGGTGGCTGGCTTTATATCCCTGCGCGCCTGTGCGCAGTTCGGTATATTTGTGTGATGTCGGCCGCGGCTCACTATCACGTCCGCGCGCGATATAACTAAACCGCGCAGTTTTATGTTGAAATTGTTGTATTACAGACTCTCAGGGATATAAAACATATACGAATCATAAGTTTGAGATACTTTTAGCCTTGATTCTGAAATGTAATTATATTGCTTTAAAAAAGACCTTGTTAACTGTTTAAGTGAAACTGTATTACGGGCCTGACGGCCTTGGAGAACGAATAAATCAAATTACAGATACAGATATATTTCTGGATACATTTGCGTGTTCGTGAGAAAGTTGTCACGTACTACATGTCACGTACTGCAACCTGTACTGGAACAAGAATTCGTGGTTTTGCTGTAGGGTTCTGGGGTTCAACACCCGGTGTTTATGGGCTGTCGTTTCATGGTTGTCTGGGACAGACAAAGATATCTGAAGACTATCGTCCGCCTATCAACAAATAATGACGCGCCCCAGAGCGCTGTGCCCAGGAAGAGATTGCAGTGACTCATCGCCAAGAAATGGGCACATTTTTGTTTTATGGATAAATGCCAAGTGCATATGCGTTACACATGCACGACTGCACTCTCTGCCTTGGACTCACTCCGCTAGGGCTCCGTTATATCTCTGTGATCGTCTACTTCCTCAATACATGTTTACACTCGCTCGCCAGGGCGGCGCTGCGCAAATTGATAGGAAAAATGCGCCGCGCATTTCTACGATATAGTGCCGGGGACCCAGCCTAAGCTTAATAACAAACGGTATCAGGGGATGAAAAGAAGGAGTTCAGTCACAATTACAACTTTTTCGAAAGGGTACAAGATGTATTTTTCTGTTTTAATACACAGAGCTAGTTATTTTTTATGTTTTATTATTGAAAATTATAATGTTGCAAGAAATTCTAGCTGATTTGACCGTTTTTCAAGAATTTTGATCGTTTCCCCCGGCAGACAGCAGCGGTAAAAGCGGAGCTTGCGTAGCGGCACAACTGCCGTGTCTGTCGGCACTGAAGCACGAGGCAAGTTAAACGGACAAAGCTAGGGGTCTATTGGGCTATTTTAAGCGCGTACCATGCATTTCGTCGACCCGAATGTTACATAAAGTGTTAAATTTTTGTTATCTCGTTGACAATCAGTGCAATCATGTCATGTACTATGGGCGTTGTGCTTAAAGTTCAATGAACGATTTCCATTTTCATTTCCTATTTTAAACTCATGTTTCTCGCCAATTAATAAAATCTGCATAGGCTACTGAAATGTATAGTCATCATTCATGCTTAATATTTGGTTATGTCAAACCTGCTTCACAGTTTTTCCCCACCATTATAGGGTTTAGTGTTGCTCAGGTTCTAGACAATGAAGATAATTAGGTGATAAAAATAGATAATTTTTGCTCTAATCTTATTACGCATATTATGCCTTAATTTCGTGGGCAAGGGTGCTTTTTTCCATGCAAACTGTCCGTCCATCTGTGCATGAACCCCCAGCCCCTTATCTCTTTCCAGTTAACTCTCCCCCGCCCCGCCCCCGTCGTATTATTGTTGGAGGATTCTTCCTGGGCAAAGTAGATCCCCCCGCCTTCACCCCCCAACGTTATATCAGGGTTCGCTTCAACCGTACTTGGGACGCAATTGTTCCATAAGTATTTGTCCTTAAGCTGAAACACAGCGCATTCACTTCAATAGTAGAACCTCCCTAGGCCGAATCATTCTGCCTAATAGGTGGCGCCTTTTGCCATTTGTCACGGTGGGGGGAGAGGGGCGGGGGCGCTGACGATTTGGTCAACGGGGTGACGATACCATGTATAAGAACAACAAATCTGACGGCTCGACTGGCTCGACTAGTTTTGACCCCCCCCCCCCCCCCCCACATGTTTTTTGATCGCGATATGCTCTACTTGAAGCTCCCCACTTGAAACCAGCCAAGCCAAGTACGTAGGGTTTTATTGTACATATTGTCGTTTAGCCAAAGAACGTAATATAACAAGATGGGGCACTTCATATACGTTGCATTGTGCAGCGCCTCACCAATATATGACACTAAAAAGTCAGGGGCGGATTAAGAGGGGTTGCGGGGTGGGGGAGGGGGAGGCAAATTCCTAGATCCGCTCATGAAAGTTAACAGTTCTTTATGTAAGACGCACGAAAGACGAATTGCGACCCACCCCGTGCTTGCCTCGCCGGCCGCGCAGCTTGCCTGGTTCCGCGTCCTATGTCGTAATTAGTATGACAGCCCTCCTGCGCGCGGTATCCATTGTTACGTAGGGCGCCAGTCAGTTAGCGCACTGAACAAAATGCACGTGTTCATTTGTTTGTCTCCAAATTGCCAGGCCGGAAGTAGAACCGGCGAGAACTGACAGGCCCTATGGACCCACCCCTCGGCACCTAAGCCTCGTTCGCACGCGGTAGCTAGTCGACTATTTCTTGACCTAGATTTCTCTATTGCGCCTGCGCATTACAACTTTAAGCCGAACGTGGGAGAGTCGAAAAGGGTTGATAATCTGTCTCATGGTGGAAATAAAAACTTAATTGGTCGACCAGAGGAGCACCAATTAAGGACCCCCCTCTCCCAACAGAGATAAGGGTACTGTGAACCAGCGCACAGTTAGTTCGATCATGTCAACATTTAACACGAAAACATAATAAATTCGCAAAATAAGCAACTATGTATGAACCATGCTATATTTTAATGCGTTTAAACGTATAATATGTCATATAGGTAAAACCTAAAAGGGCGAGCGCAACTATTTTCTGGATCGAAAAAGTTCTACTATTTCTAGACTAAAATAGGCCTACTGATTGTCTGAATTACCTGGATATATCTAGAAAGAATATGGAAAGTGTTGCAGATTTCTAGTGCATCGCATCTAGTCTATAATGATCGCTAATAGAAGTGGATTCATAATGCATAACTAATGCATAGGTACTGGGAAAGGTAATGAAAACTATGGGTGTTTAAATCTGTATTGAGATGGATATACATAAACTGCATGTCAAAGCAAATGAAAATGTAGGCCTGTATGTTTAATTCAAATAACAACACAGATTAAAGTGATAGTTAAGTGATAAAATACTGAGTATGCTACTATGATCATTAATAAAACAAAGTCAAATCAAATATCTATATGGAACATGGAAATTATAAAAGGATGATCCCATTATGCAATGTAAAGTTTTAAAGAAACAAGTTTATATGGTAAATTAAGCTGGTAAGACAACTTCATGCTAGTGTGCTAGTTCATAAAGCAATTGACAATATAGCCATATTTTCACATTGCTGAATAAATCAAACTCACTTTTAAGATATGTGGTTAGCAGTAGTTTGGCCAAATCTCAGACCAAAAGAATTTCAAACCCTAAATGTAACTAGCACCTCTGCAATTTACATGATATGCTGGAAGCCAATTACCGGTAGATTGAGTAATAAGAAATAAAACCATGGTAATTGGCTGCGCTGGATGTGACAACTACTCTCACTATGCTAACTGTCTGTGAAAATCATACTGTAAGTGATAAGCATCCATTAATTGCCATTATATATATTTATATAAATGCAATGTTCATTGGTATTTCCACATGGGAATGGGAATAAAAAAAAATAGGCACAAAATAAACTACTTTAGGCTAACAGTAACACTTGAGCCATTTTACTCGGTCTTTTTTTGGCAAATACATTTAATTTCTCTTATAGAACTAGGGTAAATTAACAGACAACAAGTGGATAAATGACATGCAGTTATTTTAAGTGCTTAACATATAACATGCTTAATATATAACACATATAATTTTTTAATACCAATGCATGGCATATAATAAACCCAAGGAATATTGTAAATATATATGTTAAAATAAACACCCTCTAACTTAAGGTACTAATTGATAATAATGGCGTGCAAAAAAGGCTGATTTTCAGTAAAAGTAATTTAATGGGAACAAAATGTTTTGTGATAATTTTAGTTTTGTTGTAAAATATCTTTTATTGGACTTTTGTTAATGTTTGTGATTGTGCAGTTACCAGTAATGGTGACCTAAAGTAAATTTGCTTTGATGACTTTATTGATATAAATTGGAGAAAACCTGTACAGAAAGGTTGTATAAATGGATAACTTTTTTTTGGCAAGATTATAAGCTAACTAACTTACTTTTACCAGCCTTTTACCGCTTGTGTAATCAGTCTATTGATAATTGACAATTGTTTATGGAAATGGTTTTTGGCATATCAATTGCCGATAGCATTATTATTGTGTCACTCTTAGACTATATGCATAATAATTATCCCAATGTTATTATTCATTTATCTTTATCAGAGCTGAAGAAATCAGAACAAAACGTTTACTCTTGGATTTTGCGAACAAAATTATTGTTAGTATTTTACATCTGATTGTGAGTAGTGGCTGGTCCAGAGAAATCCAAGAGGCCTTGGGTCATGGGGCACGTCTGCCTGCAGCCCCCGACCCCCCATTTTTTCCCCCACTAGTGTTTAGATGCCACCTTAGATATAAACATGATAAACCTGCCAATTTTGGTGTGCACCTTTTTACGGTTAAATTGCTGCTAGGGCATAACATTTCAAAGGAAGTGGATGATGCCCCCCCCCACTTAACAGCCCGGGATCCAAGCCTGGTCGGCCTGAAATTGAAAATTCTAGTCATGCGGTTGTACAGCTTCCCATTAGATCTGGTGTGCAGGTGAACACCCTCTACATCCTCATTAAATGCGTGCGAAAGAAGCATAGAGAAGAAGACGCCAAATAAAGTTGGCGCAAGAACACAACCCTGCTTCACGCCATTTCTGACTTGGAAGCTTTCGGACGTAGCTCCGTCGAACTGTACTGTGCTGAACGAGTGTTCATGAAAGGAGCGGGTAAGGTTAAGTAGTCTGCGGGGGCAGCCAATGCTCCTAAGTAGACGCGCTAAGTCCAAGCGGAGGCGCTCCCTAATAAGAGAACTGCTTTTCGCTGACGACCCAGCGTTGGTTGCGCACTCAGAAAGCCAGCTACAGAGACTCATGGATCGATTCTCAAATGCGTGTACTTTATTTGTGTTAACTATTATTGTTAAAAACAGTCGTCCTGAGCCAAGGGGCTATCACACCGCCAGTAAAATGCCTTTAGAGGTGGTTATAATAAGTTTTGTTACCTGGGAAGTACCGTCACGGATAATCTATCCCTGGATGAGGAAATAAATACTCGAATTGGGAAGGCAGCCACTATCTTTCGTAGGTGGAACAAACGTGCTTGGCAAAATTCAAAACTTGCCAGTCACACCAAAATGTTGATCTACAGGGCGTGCGTTCTAAGTAGCTGGCTGTATGGCAGTGAAACGTGGACTACATATTGTGGCCAAGAAAGTAAATTGAATAACTTCCATTTTCGTGGCTTGCGAAACATTTTAGGCATTTCTTGGCAAGACAAGGTCACGAAGGCTGAAGTGTTAGCCAGGGCCAACCTACAAAGCATTCTTGCTCTTGTGAAGCAAAGTCGTCTACGTTGGCTTGGGAACGTTCATCGTATGCAAGATGAACGCATTCCCAAGGATGTGCTCTACGGTGAACTCGCCGACGGCAAAAGGCCAACTGGACGACCAAAGCTTAGGATTAAGGATGTTTGTAAGCGGGACATGAAGGCTTTCGGCATTGATCCAGATTCTTGGGAGGATCTGGCATCCCAAAAGAGGGGATGGGCACGCACGTGAGGTGCGTGAGGGAATGGCCCACCACGACGGGCTTTGGTTTGTGAAACTGGACTTGAAACGCCAATCTAGGCGTCCACCAGCGAGCACAAACCAAGATCTATCGACTGCGGTAAGCTCTGTCGATCACAGATAGGCTTATTCAGTCACAAGCGTAAATGCCTCGTTACGAATCGTATAACTTAAACCAAAACAAAGCTGCAAATCCATCGTCTTTCGCAGACGGACGGATGTCATCCATAGGCTACTAGACTAGTCATGCGGCTAGCTAGCCAAAACTTAGGCGACAGTAAAATTGCCAGGGTCAACTGTCACTGACACTGACGGAGTGACTGTGTGTGTTTGACACAGTGACAGAAAGAGACAGTAAAAATGAGTCACCCTGACCACATGGACGGCGACGGATGGCAGTGCAGCCAGTTCAACAGCTCAGGCTCAGCTGTCAGACGGACAGTCCGACAGACAGACAGTGCCAGAGTGCGAAAGCAGGTCAACAAACTGGCGAATGGCGTAGAATTACATGTAGTTTTGCACAATGAATTAAGTAACACTTATCTGTGATCGTTGTTTTATCACATTATCAGTTTCTGGTGTGTTAATTTTCTTTGCGAAATGACGATTTCAAGCAGTTTAAGTGAGCAGGTGAGCAAAGCTAGCAGACGACCAGCCATTTTGTTAACCGGAGTGGCTCATAGTTTACGATGCCGGTAGGTGGCGTTCCGTTCACGGGGGCGACTGTGCATGCGAACGCGAACCAGTCAGTGAAAGCGGAAACAGTCAGTTGCAGGTCGGGCACCAGTCTGACTAGTAGAACACAGCCAGAGCGCCCTCTGCCGGGAGTGTGGCAAGGAATATTTAGCGCGGCGCGAATCGTTAAACTCATAAATGTATTGTAATTTTTCAACGAAAAAGAGTTTCAATAAGTTATCAGTTACCATTTTAAGGTAGATAACTTAATTATTAAAGAATTGACATAACACATTTCGACCAGTGTTTAGGGGAAAATTTTGTGGTGCCGCGGAAATTCGCTCCTAACTCAGAAACGTCTCATGGGGGCTGTTATGCGAAATGAAAGTCCTAAGCCTATGCTTGAAATAGACTTTGATTATGCATGCATGTTACCTTAAGAGCTCGCTTGCTGCTCATTTCCCTCCGCCATCTTGGACGACAAGACTAGTCACCGTTCGGCAGCCAAATCATCAACCATTAGTCGACTAGCGGTCCCTTGCGAACGAGGTCCTGGCTGTTGCGCACGTAGTCTGGTTCCCTGTATCTCTCCTTGCGTAACATATATACTCCACGCCTACGTCACAGACAGTCAGGATGCTAGCGTGCGAGATTCTAAGCTCGTTCCGCACACGTGCTTCGTTTGTTTGTCCCCAAAATAGGTAACCCGGAAGTCTTGGCGAACGAGACTCTCTGGACCAATATTGATGCAAGTGAAAGAATAGTTAAAGTTGCATGTCGAGTTCTTTCCCGCCAAAACTAAGCCTAGGCGAAATTTATATCAAAATTTGCAGAAAACTCGATTGTTTTATTCTATAAATTCACAAACCTGATAAACATCGCCGTTTCGGCTGTGGTGTGGCAAACGTGTCTATCCCGTGACACCACAAAACTCGGTCGCGGCACTGCTACTTATACCAAAGCATCGCGAAGCACACAAACTGATGACGTTTACCACTTAATATCACGGACAAGGCTAAGAGACACTATTTGGCAGTCTGGTATGGGTGGAGTATAGATAAAAGAAGTCTTGAATGATTCAAGGACTGATTCTTATATATATCTTGACCCCATTAGTTTTGGCGGGAAAGAGCTCCACAAGCAACTTTAAGCAACATGTTAAAGTAGCGAGCTATAATGAAACAACGACTCGAACCACTGTCATGAGAGACCTATACGTGACTGCTTCCAATATTTTGATAATTCACTTTGTTATTGGTTGAGAAGGGAGGGGGGTGGGGGAGGGGGCTTTTTTTGTTTTCTGCAAAAAGATCTCGCTCTGATTTTGTCCCAAAAAAGAATCTTGCCTTGTCAGTTACTTTTGAAAAAAAAATCTCATTTTTTTTAAATTATGCCCTGGTACTATTACCCAAAATAAATTCTGACGTTCCCATGGCAAAAGCAAAGTTAGCCCTCGTCGAACCCAAACAGATGTTTTGGCTTCCACCCAAAAACCCTAACTCCCCAAACCCCCCTTCAATGTCAATGGCCCGTCCCTCGGGTTTTGAGGACGGGGAATAGACGATTGCATCATGACGATTATTTCGCGGGTTTTTGCCTAAAAGCAATTGAATATAAACAACTGTAACATCTCTGAAAATAAACTTTTTTTATTTTATTCAAATCTAGTTCATGTATAATAACATATTTATATGTAGTTAGGTAGTTCTACCTGGAATCCCTTGTTTTTAATCAGCTCTGTCAGCATGCCCAAAATATAGAAATAACCCTCATCGTCATAACGTTCGAGATCAGCTGCAATGAAGAATGCAATATAGACTGCTGTCCACGTTGGCTACACAGACCTGAGTGCAGCCACCCCTGCCTGTTCACGGTGGCTGTACAGACCTGAGTGCAGCCACCCCTCCCTGTCAACGGTGGCTGTACAGACCTGAGTGCGCCTATCCATCCCTGCCCACGTTGGCTGCACAGACCTGAGTGCACCCATCCCGCCCAGCCCACGATGGCTGTACAGACCTGAGTGCAGCCACCCCTCCCTGACAACGGTGGCTGTACAGACCTGAGTGCAGCCACCCATCCCTGTCCACGGTGGCTGTACAGACCTGAGTGCAGCCACCCATCCCTGTCCACGATGGCTGTACAGACCTGAGTGCAGCCACACCGCCCTGTCCACGGTGGTTGGACAGACCTGAGTGCAGCCACCCATCCCTGTCCACGTTGGCTGTACAGACCTGAGTGCAGCCACCCATCCCTGTCCACGGTGGCTGTACAGACCTGAGAGCAGCCACCCCTCCCTGTCCACGATGGCTGTACAGACCTGAGTGCAGCCACCCCTCCCTGTCAACGGTGGCTGTACAGACCTGAGTGCAGCCACCCCTCCCTGTCAACGGTGGCTGTACAGACCTGAGTGCAGCCACCCCACCCTGTCCACGTTGGCTGTACAGACCTGAGTGCAGCCACCCCTCCCTGTCCACGGTGGTTGTACAGACCTGAGTGCACCCACCCCTCCCTGTCAACGGTGGCTGTACAGACCTGAGTGCAGCCACCCCTCCCTGTCCAAGATGGCTGTACAGACCTGAGTGCAGCCACCCATCCCTGTCCACGGTGGTTGTGCAGACCTTAGTGCAGCCACCCCTCCCTGTCCACGTTGGCTGTACAGACCTGAGAGCAGCCACCCCTCCCTGTCCACGATGGCTGTACAGACCTGAGTGCAGCCACCCATCCCTGTCCACGGTGGTTGTGCAGACCTTAGTGCAGCCACCCCTCCCTGTCCACGTTGGCTGTACAGACCTGAGTGCAGCCACCCCTCCCTGTCAACGGTGGCTGTGCAGACCTGAGTGCAGCCACCCCGCCCTGTCCACGTTGGCTGTACAGACCTGAGTGCAGCCACCCCTCCCTGTCCACGTTGGCTGTACAGACCTGAGTGCAACCCCCCATCCCTGTCCACGGTGGCTGTACAGACCTGAGTGCAGCCACCCTTCCCTGTCCACGATGGCTGTACAAACCTGAGTGCAGCCACCCCTCCCTGTCCACGATTGCTGTACAAACCTGAGTGCAGCCACCCCTCCCTGCCCACGATGGCTGTACAGACCTGAGTGCATCCACCCCGCCCTGTCCACGGCGGCTGCACAGACCTGAGTGCAGCCACCCCTCCCTGTCCACGGTGGCTGTACAGACGTGAGTGCAGCCACCCTTCCCTGTCCACGTTGGCTGTGCAGACCTGAGTGCAGCCACCCTTCCCTGTCCACGTTGGCTGTACAGACCTGAGTGCATCCACCCTTCCCTGTCCACGTTGGCTGTACAGACCTGAGTGCAGCCACCCCTCCCTGTCCACGGTGGTTGTACAGACTTGAGTGCAGCCACCCCTGCCTGTCCACGGTGGCTGTACAGACCTGAGTGCAGCCACCCCTCCTTGTCAACGGTGGCTGTACAGACCAGAGTGCGCCCATCCATCCCTGCCCACGTTGGCTGTACAGACCTGAGTGCAGCCATCCCGCCCAGCCCACGATGGCTGTACAGACCGGAGTGCAGCCACCCCTCCCTGTCAACGGTGGCTGTACAGCATCATGACGATTATTTCGCGGGTTTTTGCCTAAAAGCAATTGAATATAAACAACTGTAACATCTCTGAAAATAATTTTTTTTTATTTTATTCAAATCTAGTTCATGTATAATAACATATTTATATGTAGTTAGGTAGTTCTACCTGGAATCCCTTGTTTTTAATCAGCTCTGTCAGCATGCCCAAGATATAGAAATAACCCTCATCGTCATAACGTCCGAGATCAGCTGCAATGAAGAATGCAATATAGACTGCTGTCATCGTTGGCTGCACAGACCTGAGTGCAGCCACCCCTCCCTGTCCACGGTGGCTGTACAGACCTGAGTGCAGCCACCCTTCCCTGTCCACGTTGGCTGTACAGACCTGAGTGCAGCCACCCTTCCTGGTCCACGTTGGCTGTACAGACCTGAGTGCAGCCACCCCTCCCTGTCCACGGTGGCTGTACAGACCTGAGTGCAGCCACCCCTGCCTGTTCACGGTGGCTGTACAGACCTGAGTGCAGCCACCCCGCCCTGTCAACGATGGCTGTACAGACCTGAGTGCGCCCATCCATCCCTGCCCACTTTGGCTGTACAGACCTGAGTGCACCCATCCCACCCAGCCCACGATGGCTGTACAGACCTGAGTGCAGCCACCCCTCCCTGTCAACGGTGGCTGTACAGACCTGAGTGCAGCCACCCATCCCTGTCCACGGTGGCTGTACAGACCTGAGTGCAGCCACCCATCCCTGTCCACGATGGCTGTACAGACCTGAGTGCAGCCACACCGCCCTGTCCACGGTGGTTGGACAGACCTGAGTGCAGCCACCCATCCCTGTCCACGTTGGCTGTACAGACCTGAGTGCAGCCACCCCTCCCTGTCAACGGTGGTTGTACAGACCTGAGTGCAGCCACCCATCCCTGTCCACGGTGGCTGTACAGACCTGAGAGCAGCCACACCTCCCTGTCCACGATGGCTGTACAGACCTGAATGCAGCCACCCCTCCCTGTCAACGGTGGCTGTACAGACCTGAGTGCAGCCACCCCTCCCTGTCAACGGTGGCTGTACAGACCTGAGTGCAGCCACCCCACCCTGTCAACGTTGGCTGTACAGACCTGAGTGCAGCCACCCCTCCCTGTCCACGGTGGTTGTACAGACCTGAGTGCAGCCACCCCTCCTTGTCAACGGTGGCTGTACAGACCAGAGTGCGCCCATCCATCCCTGCCCACGTTGGCTGTACAGACCTGAGTGCACCCATCCCGCCCAGCCCACGATGGCTGTACAGACCGGAGTGCAGCCACCCCTCCCTGTCAACGGTGGCTGTACAGCATCATGACGATTATTTCGCGGGTTTTTGCCTAAAAGCAATTGAATATAAACAACTGTAACATCTCTGAAAATAATTTTTTTTTATTTTATTCAAATCTAGTTCATGTATAATAACATATTTTTATGTAGTTAGGTAGTTCTACCTGGAATCCCTTGTTTTTAATCAGCTCTGTCAGCATGCCCAAGATATAGAAATAACCCTCATCGTCATAACGTCTGAGATCAGCTGCAATGAAGAATGCAATATAGACTGCTGTCATCGTTGGCTGCACAGACCTGAGTGCAGCCACCCCTCCCTGTCCACGGTGGCTGTACAGACCTGAGTGCAGCCACCCTTCCCTGTCCACGTTGGCTGTACAGACCTGAGTGCAGCCACCCTTCCTGGTCCACGTTGGCTGTACAGACCTGAGTGCAGCCACCCCTCCCTGTCCACGGTGGCTGTACAGACCTGAGTGCAGCCACCCCTGCCTGTTCACGGTGGCTGTACAGACCTGAGTGCAGCCACCCCGCCCTGTCAACGGTGGCTGTACAGACCTGAGTGCGCCCATCCATCCCTGCCCACTTTGGCTGTACAGACCTGAGTGCACCCATCCCACCCAGCCCACGATGGCTGTACAGACCTGAGTGCAGCCACCCCTCCCTGTCAACGGTGGCTGTACAGACCTGAGTGCAGCCACCCATCCCTGTCCACGGTGGCTGTACAGACCTGAGTGCAGCCACCCATCCCTGTCCACGATGGCTGTACAGACCTGAGTGCAGCCACACCGCCCTGTCCACGGTGGTTGGACAGACCTGAGTGCAGCCACCCATCCCTGTCCACGTTGGCTGTACAGACCTGAGTGCAGCCACCCCTCCCTGTCAACGGTGGTTGTACAGACCTGAGTGCAGCCACCCATCCCTGTCCACGGTGGCTGTACAGACCTGAGAGCAGCCACACCTCCCTGTCCACGATGGCTGTACAGACCTGAATGCAGCCACCCCTCCCTGTCAACGGTGGCTGTACAGACCTGAGTGCAGCCACCCCTCCCTGTCAACGGTGGCTGTACAGACCTGAGTGCAGCCACCCCACCCTGTCAACGTTGGCTGTACAGACCTGAGTGCAGCCACCCCTCCCTGTCCACGGTGGTTGTACAGACCTGAGTGTACCCACCCCTCCCTGTCAACGGTGTCTGTACAGACCTGAGTGCAGCCACCCCTCCCTGTCCACGATGGCTGTACAGACCTGAGTGCAGCCACCCATCCCTGTCCACGGTGGTTGTGCAGACCTTAGTGCAGCCACCCCTCCCTGTCCACGTTGGCTGTACAGACCTGAGTGCAGCCACCCCTCCCTGTCAACGGTGGCTGTACAGACCTGAGTGCAGCCACCCCTCCCTGTCCACGTTGGCTGTACAGACCTGAGTGCAACCCCCCATCCCTGTCCACGGTGGCTGTACAGACCTGACTGCAGCCACCCCGCCCTGTCCACGATGGCTGTACAAACCTGAGTGCAGCCACCCTTCCCTGTCCACGATTGCTGTACAAACCTGAGTGCAGCCACCCCTCCCTGTCCACGATGGCTGTACAGACCTGAGTGCATCCACCCCGCCCTGTCCACGGCGGCTGCACAGACCTGAGTGCAGCCACCCCTCCCTGTCCACGGTGGCTGTACAGACGTGAGTGCAGCCACCCTTCTCTGTCCACGTTGGCTGTGCAGACCTGAGTGCAGCCACCCTTCCCTGTCCACGTTGGCTGTACAGACCTGAGTGCATCCACCCTTCCCTGTCCACGTTGGCTGTACAGACCTGAGTGCAGCCACCCCTCCCTGTCCACGGTGGTTGTACAGACTTGAGTGCAGCCACCCCTGCCTGTCCACGGTGGCTGTACAGACCTGAGTGCAGCCACCCCTCCTTGTCAACGGTGGCTGTACAGACCTGAGTGCAGCCACCCCTCCCTGTCAACGGTGGCTGTACAGCATCATGACGATTATTTCGCGGGTTTTTGCCTAAAAGCAATTGAATATAAACAACTGTAACATCTCTGAAAATAAACTTTTTTTATTTTATTCAAATCTAGTTCATGTATAATAACATATTTATATGTAGTTAGGTAGTTCTACCTGGAATCCCTTGTTTTTAATCAGCTCTGTCAGCATGCCCAAGATATAGAAATAACCCTCATCGTCATAACGTCCGAGATCAGCTGCAATGAAGAATGCAATATAGACTGCTGTCATCGTTGGCTGCACAGACCTGAGTGCAGCCACCCCTCCCTGTCCACGGTGGCTGTACAGACCTGAGTGCAGCCACCCTTCCCTGTCCACGTTGGCTGTACAGACCTGAGTGCAGCCACCCTTCCTGGTCCACGTTGGCTGTACAGACCTGAGTGCAGCCACCCCTCCCTGTCCACGGTGGCTGTACAGACCTGAGTGCAGCCACCCCTGCCTGTTCACGGTGGCTGTACAGACCTGAGTGCAGCCACCCCGCCCTGTCAACGGTGGCTGTACAGACCTGAGTACGCCCATCCATCCCTGCCCACGTTGGCTGTACAGACCTGAGTGCACCCATCCCACCCAGCCCACGATGGCTGTACAGACCTGAGTGCAGCCACCCCTCCCTGTCAACGGTGGCTGTACAGACCTGAGTGCAGCCACCCATCCCTGTCCACGGTGGCTGTATAGACCTGAGTGCAGCCACCCATCCCTGTCCACGATGGCTGTACAGACCTGAGTGCAGCCACACCGCCCTGTCCACGGTGGTTGGACAGACCTGAGTGCAGCCACCCATCCCTGTCAACGGTGGCTGTACAGACCTGAGTGCAGCCACCCCTCCCTGTCAACGGTGGCTGTACAGACCTGAGTGCAGCCACCCCACCCTGTCAACGTTGGCTGTACAGACCTGAGTGCAGCCACCCCTCCCTGTCCACGGTGGTTGTACAGACCTGAGTGCACCCACCCCTCCCTGTCAACGGTGGCTGTACAGACCTGAGTGCAGCCACCCCTCCCTGTCCACGATGGCTGTACAGACCTGAGTGCAGCCACCCATCCCTGTCCACGGTGGTTGTGCAGACCTTAGTGCAGCCACCCCTCCCTGTCCACGTTGGCTGTACAGACCTGAGTGCAGCCACCCCTCCCTGTCAACGGTGGCTGTACAGACCTGAGTGCAGCCACCCCGCCCTGTCCACGTTGGCTGTACAGACCTGAGTGCAGCCACCCCTCCCTGTCCACGTTGGCTGTACAGACCTGAGTGCAACCCCCCATCCCTGTCCACGGTGGCTGTACAGACCTGAGTGCAGCCACCCTTCCCTGTCCACGATGGCTGTACAAACCTGAGTGCAGCCACCCTTCCCTGTCCACGATTGCTGTACAAACCTGAGTGCAGCCACCCCTCCCTGTCCACGATGGCTGTACAGACCTGAGTGCATCCACCCCGCCATGTCCACGGCGGCTGCACAGACCTGAGTGCAGCCACCCCTCCCTGTCCACGGTGGCTGTACAGACGTGAGTGCAGCCACCCTTCTCTGTCCACGTTGGCTGTGCAGACCTGAGTGCAGCCACCCTTCCCTGCCCACGTTGGCTGTACAGACCTGAGTGCATCCACCCTTCCCTGTCCACGTTGGCTGTACAGACCTGAGTGCAGCCACCCCTCCCTGTCCACGGTGGTTGTACAGACTTGAGTGCAGCCACCCCTGCCTGTCCACGGTGGCTGTACAGACCTGAGTGCAGCCACCCCTCCTTGTCAACGGTGGCTGTACAGACCAGAGTGCGCCCATCCATCCCTGCCCACGTTGGCTGTACAGACCTGAGTGCACCCATCCCGCCCAGCCCACGATGGCTGTACAGACCGGAGTGCAGCCACCCCTCCCTGTGAACGGTGGCTGTACAGCATCATGACGATTATTTCGCGGGTTTTTGCCTAAAAGCAATTGAATATAAACAACTGTAACATCTCTGAAAATAAACTTTTTTTATTTTATTCAAATCTAGTTCATGTATAATAACATATTTATATGTAGTTAGGTAGTTCTACCTGGAATCCCTTGTTTTTAATCAGCTCTGTCAGCATGCCCAAGATATAGAAATAACCCTCATCGTCATAACGTCCGAGATCAGCTGCAATGAAGAATGCAATATAGACTGCTGTCATCGTTGGCTGCACAGACCTGAGTGCAGCCACCCCTCCCTGTCCACGGTGGCTGTACAGACCTGAGTGCAGCCACCCTTCCCTGTCCACGTTGGCTGTACAGACCTGAGTGCAGCCACCCTTCCCTGTCCACGTTGACTGTACAGACCTGAGTGCAGCCACCCTTCCTTGTCCACGTTAGCTGTACAGACCTGAGTGCAGCCACCCCTCCCTGTCCACGGTGGCTGTACAGACCTGAGTGCAGCCACCCCTGCCTGTTCACGGTGGCTGTACAGACCTGAGTGCAGCCACCCCGCCCTGTCAACGGTGGCTGTACAGACCTGAGTGCGCCCATCCATCCCTGCCCACGTTGGCTGTACAGACCTGAGTGCACCCATCCCACCCAGCCCACGATGGCTGTACAAACCTGAGTGCAGCCACCCCTCCCTGTCAACGGTGGCTGTACACACCTGAGTGCAGCCACCCATCCCTGTCCACGGTGGCTGTACAGACCTGAGTGCAGCCACCCATCCCTGTCCACGGTGGCTGTACAGACCTGAGTGCAGCCACCCATCGCTGTCCACGTTGGCTGTACAGACCTGAGTGCAGCCACCCCGCCCTGTCCACGGTGGTTGTACAGACCTGAGTGCAGCCACCCATCCCTGTCCACGGTGGCTGTACAGACCTGAGAGCAGCCACACCTCCCTGTCCACGATGGCTGTACAGACCTGAATGCAGCCACCCCTCCCTCTCAACGGTGGCTGTACAGACCTGAGTGCAGCCACCCCTCCCTGTCAACGGTGGCTGTACAGACCTGAGTGCAGCCACCCCACCCTGTCAACGTTGGCTGTACAGACCTGAGTGCAGCCACCCCTCCCTGTCCACGGTGGTTGTACAGACCTGAGTGCACCCACCCCTCCCTGTCAACGGTGGCTGTACAGACCTGAGTGCAGCCACCCCTCCCTGTCCACGATGGCTGTACAGACCTGAGTGCAGCCACCCATCCCTGTCCACGGTGGCTGTACAGACCTGAGTGCAGCCACCCATCGCTGTCCACGTTGGCTGTACAGACCTGAGTGCAGCCACCCCTCCCTGTCAACGGTGGTTGTACAGACCTGAGTGCAGCCACCCATCCCTGTCCACGGTGGCTGTACAGACCTGAGAGCAGCCACACCTCCCTGTCCACGATGGCTGTACAGACCTGAATGCAGCCACCCCTCCCTCTCAACGGTGGCTGTACAGACCTGAGTGCAGCCACCCCTCCCTGTCAACGGTGGCTGTACAGACCTGAGTGCAGCCACCCCACCCTGTCAACGTTGGCTGTACAGACCTGAGTGCAGCCACCCCTCCCTGTCCACGGTGGTTGTACAGACCTGAGTGCACCCACCCCTCCCTGTCAACGGTGGCTGTACAGACCTGAGTGCAGCCACCCCTCCCTGTCCACGATGGCTGTACAGACCTGAGTGCAGCCACCCATCCCTGTCCACGGTGGTTGTGCAGACCTTAGTGCAGCCACCCCTCCCTGTCAACGGTGGCTGTACAGACCTGAGTGCAGCCACCCCTCCCTGTCAACGGTGGTTGGACAGACCTGAGTGCAGCCACCCATCCCTGTCCGTGGTGGTTGTGCAGACCTTAGTGCAGCCACCCCTCCCTGTCCACGTTGGCTGTACAGACCTGAGTGCAGCCACCCCTCCCTGTCAACGGTGGCTGTACAGACCTGAGTGCAGCCACCCCTCCCTGTCAACGGTGGTTGGACAGACCTGAGTGCAGCCACCCATCCCTGTCCACGGTGGTTGTGCAGACCTTAGTGCAGCCACCCCTCCCTGTCCACGTTGGCTGTACAGACCTGAGTGCAGCCACCCCTCCCTGTCAACGGTGGCTGTACAGACCTGAGTGCAGCCACCCCGCCCTGTCCACGTTGGCTGTACAGACCTGAGTGCAGCCACCCCTCCCTGTCCACGTTGGCTGTACAGACCTGAGTGCAACCCCCCATCCCTGTCCACGGTGGCTGTACAGACCTGAGTGCAGCCACCCTTCCCTGTCCACGATGGCTGTACAAACCTGAGTGCAGCCACCCCTCCCTGTCCACGATTGCTGTACAAACCTGAGTGCAGCCACCCCTCCCTGTCCACGATGGCTGTACAGGCCTGAGTGCATCCACCCCGCCCTGTCCACGGCGGCTGCACATACCTGAGTGCAGCCACCCCTCCCTGTCCACGGTGGCTGTACAGACGTGAGTGCAGCCACCCTTCCCTGTCCACGTTGGCTGTGCAGACCTGAGTGCAGCCACCCTTCCCTGTCCACGTTGGCTGTACAGACCTGAGTGCATCCACCCTTTCCTGTCCACGTTGGCTGTACAGACCTGAGTGCAGCCACCCCTCCCTATCCACGGTGGTTGTACAGACTTGAGTGCAGCCAGCCCTGCCTGTCCACGGTGGCTGTACAGACCTGAGTGCAGCCACCCCTCCTTGTCAACGGTGGCTGTACAGACCAGAGTGCGCCCATCCATCCCTGCCCACGTTGGCTGTACAGACCTGAGTGCACCCATCCCGCCCAGCCCACGATGGCTGTACAGACCGGAGTGCAGCCACCCCTCCCTGTCAACGGTGGCTGTACAGACCTGAGTGCGCCCATCCCGCCCAGCGCACGATGGCTGTACAGACCGGAGTGCAGCCACCCCTCCCTGTCAACGGTGGCTGTACAGCATCATGACGATTATTTCGCGGGTTTTTGCCTAAATACAATTGAATATAAACAACTGTAACATCTCTGAAAATAAACTTTTTTTATTTTATTCAAATCTAGTTCATGTATAATAACATATTTATATGTAGTTAGGTAGTTCTACCTGGAATCCCTTGTTTTTAATCAGCTCTGTCAGCATGCCCAAGATATAGAAATAACCCTCATCGTCATAACGTCCGAGATCAGCTGCAATGAAGAATGCAATATAGACTGCTGTCATCGTTGGCTGCACAGACCTGAGTGCAGCCACCCCTCCCTGTCCACGGTGGCTGTACAGACCTGAGTGCAGCCACCCTTCCCTGTCCACGTTGGCTGTACAGACCTGAGTGCAGCCACCCTTCCCTGTCCACGTTGACTGTACAGACCTGAGTGCAGCCACCCTTCCTTGTCCACGTTAGCTGTACAGACCTGAGTGCAGCCACCCCTCCCTGTCCACGGTGGCTGTACAGACCTGAGTGCAGCCACCCCTGCCTGTTCACGGTGGCTGTACAGACCTGAGTGCAGCCACCCCGCCCTGTCAACGGTGGCTGTACAGACCTGAGTGCGCCCATCCATCCCTGCCCACGTTGGCTGTACAGACCTGAGTGCACCCATCCCACCCAGCCCACGATGGCTGTACAGACCTGAGTGCAGCCACCCCTCCCTGTCAACGGTGGCTGTACACACCTGAGTGCAGCCACCCATCCCTGTCCACGGTGGCTGTACAGACCTGAGTGCAGCCACCCATCCCTGTCCACGGTGGCTGTACAGACCTGAGTGCAGCCACCCATCGCTGTCCACGTTGGCTGTACAGACCTGAGTGCAGCCACCCCTCCCTGTCAACGGTGGCTGTACAGACCTGAGTGCAGCCACCCCTCCCTGTCAACGGTGGTTGTACAGGCCTGAGTGCAGCCACCCATCCCTGTCCACGGTGGCTGTGCAGACCTGAGAGCAGCCACACCTCCCTGTCCACGATGGCTGTACAGACCTGAATGCAGCCACCCCTCCCTCTCAACGGTGGCTGTACAGACCTGAGTGCAGCCACCCCTCCCTGTCAACGGTGGCTGTACAGACCTGAGTGCAGCCACCCCACCCTGTCAACGTTGGCTGTACAGACCTGAGTGCAGCCACCCCTCCCTGTCCACGGTGGTTGTACAGACCTGAGTGCACCCACCCCTCCCTGTCAACGGTGGCTGTACAGACCTGAGTGCAGCCACCCCTCCCTGTCCACGATGGCTGTACAGACCTGAGTGCAGCCACCCATCCCTGTCCACGGTGGCTGTGCAGACCTTAGTGCAGCCACCCCTCCCTGTCCACGTTGGCTGTACAGACCTGAGTGCAGCCACCCCTCCCTGTCAACGGTGGCTGTACAGACCTGAGTGCAGCCACCCCGCCCTGTCCACGTTGGCTGTACAGACCTGAGTGCAGCCACCCCTCCCTGTCCACGTTGGCTGTACAGACCTGAGTGCAACCCCCCATCCCTGTCCACGGTGGCTGTACAGACCTGAGTGCAGCCACCCTTCCCTGTCCACGATGGCTGTACAAACCTGAGTGCAGCCACCCCTCCCTGTCCACGATTGCTGTACAAACCTGAGTGCAGCCACCCCTCCCTGTCCACGATGGCTGTACAGGCCTGAGTGCATCCACCCCGCCCTGTCCACGGCGGCTGCACAGACCTGAGTGCAGCCACCCCTCCCTGTCCACGGTGGCTGTACAGACGTGAGTGCAGCCACCCTTCCCTGTCCACGTTGGCTGTGCAGACCTGAGTGCAGCCCCCCTTCCCTGTCCACGTTGGCTGTACAGACCTGAGTGCATCCACCCTTTCCTGTCCACGTTGGCTGTACAGACCTGAGTGCAGCCACCCCTCCCTATCCACGGTGGTTGTACAGACTTGAGTGCAGCCAGCCCTGCCTGTCCACGGTGGCTGTACAGACCGGAGTGCAGCCACCCCTCCCTGTCAACGATGGCTGTACAGCATCATGACGATTATTTCGCGGGTTTTTGCCTAAAAGCAATTGAATATAAACAACTGCAACATCTCTGAAAATAAACTTTTTTTATTTTATTCCAATCTAGTTCATGTATAATAATATATTTATATGTAGTTAGGTAGCTCTACCTGGAATCCCTTGTTTTTAATCAGCTCTGTCAGCATGCCCAAGGTATAGAAATAACCCTCATCGTCATAACGTCCGAGATCAGCTGCAATGAAGAATGCAATATAGACTGCTGTCCACGTTGGCTGCACAGACCTGAGTGCAGCCACCCCTCCCTGTCCACGGTGGCTGTACAGACCTGAGTGCAGCCACCCTTCCCTGTCCACGTTGGCTGTACAGACCTGAGTGCAGCCACCCTTCCCTGTCCACGATGGCTGTACAGACCTGAGTGCAGCCACCCCGCCCTGTCTACCGTGGTTGTACAGACCTGAGTGAAGCCACCCATCCCTGTCCACGTTGGCTGTGCAGACGTGAGTGCAGCCACCCTTCCCTGTCCACGTTGGCTGTGCAGACCTGAGTGCAGCCACCCTTCCCTGTCCACGTTGGCTGTACAGACCTGAGTGCATCCACCCTTCCCTGTCCACGTTGGCTGTACAGACCTGAGTGCAGCCACCCCTCCCTGTCCACGGTGGTTGTACAGACTTGAGTGCAGCCAGCCCTGCCTGTCCACGGTGGCTGTACAGACCTGAGTGCAGCCACCCCTCCTTGTCAACGGTGGCTGTACAGACCAGAGTGCGCCCATCCATCCCTGCCCACGTTGGCTGTACAGACCTGAGTGCACCCATCCCGCCCAGCCCACGATGGATGTACAGACCTGAGTGCAGCCACCCCTCCCTGTCAACGGTGGCTGTACAGACCTGAGTGCAGCCACCCATCCCTGTCCACGGTGGCTGTACAGACCTGAGTGCACCCACCCTTCCCTGTCCACGTTGGCTGTACAGACCTGAGTGCAGCCACCCTTCCCTGTCCACGTTGACTGTACAGACCTGAGTGCAGCCACCCTTCCCTGTCAACGGTGGCAATACAGACCTGAGTGCAGCCACCCATCCATGTCCACGGTGGTTGTACAGACCTGAGTGCAGCCACCCCTGCTTGTCCACGTTGGCTGTACAGACCTGAGTGCAGCCACCTCTCCCTGACGGTGGCTGCACAGACCTGAGTGCGCCCATCCATCCCTGCCCACGTTGGCTGTACAGACCTGAGTGCACCCATCCCGCCCAGCCCACGATGGATGTACAGACCTGAGTGCAGCCACCCCTCCCTGTCAACGGTGGCTGTACAGACCTGAGTGCAGCCACCCATCCCTGTCAACGGTGGCTGTACAGACCTGAGTGCAGCTACCCAACCCTGTCCACGATGGCTGTACAGACCTGAGTGCAGCCACACCGCCCTGTCCACGGTGGTTGGACAGACCTGAGTGCAGCCACCCATCCCTGTCCACGTTGGCCGTACAGACCTGAGTGCAGCCACCCCTCCCTGTCAACGGTGGCTGTACAGACCTGAGAACAGCCACCCTCCCTGTCCACGATGGCTGTACAGACCTGAGTGCATCCACTCCGCCCTGTCTACGGCTGCTGCACAGACTTGAGTGCAGCCACCCCTCCCTGTTCACGGTGGCTGTACAGACCTGAGTGCAGCCACCCTTTCCTGTCCACGTTGGCTGTGCAGACCTGAGTGCAGCCACCCTTCCCTGTCCACGTTGGCTGTACAGACCTGAGTGCAGCCACCCTTCCCTGTCCACGTTGGCTGTACAGACCTGAATGCAGCCACCCCTCCCTGTCCACGGTGGTTGTACAGACCTGAGTGCAGCCACCTCTGCCTGTCCACGGTGGCTGTACAGACCTGATTGCAGCCACCCCTCCCTGTCAACGGTGGCTGTACAGACCTGAGTGCGCCCATCCATCCCTGCCCACGTTGGCTGTACAGACCTGAATGCACCCATCCCGCCCAGCCCACGATGGCTGTACAGACCTGAGTGCAGCCACCCCTCCCTGTCAACGGTGGCTGTACAGACCTGGGTGCAGCCACCCATCCCTGTCCACGGTGGCTGTGCAGACCTGAGTGCAGCCACCCTTCCCTGTCCACGTTGGCTGTACAGACCTGAGTGCAGCCACCCTTCCCTGTCCACGTTGGCTGTACAGACCTGAATGCAGCCACCCCTCCCTGTCCACGGTGGTTGTACAGACCTGAGTGCAGCCACCTCTGCCTGTCTACGGTGGCTGTACAGACCTGAGTGCAGCCACCCCTCCCTGTCAACGGTGGCTGTACAGACCTGAGTGCGCCCATCCATCCCTGCCCACGTTGGCTGTACAGACCTGAATGCACCCATCCCGCCCAGCCCACGATGGCTGTACAGACCTGAGTGCAGCCACCCCTCCCTCTCAACGGTGGCTGTACAGACCTGGGTGCAGCCACCCATCCCTGTCCACGGTGGCTGTACAGACCTGAGTGCAGCCACCCATCCCTGTCCACGATGGCTGTACAGACCTGAGTGCAGCCACCCCGCCCTGTCTACCTTGGTTGTACAGACCTGAGTGCAGCCACCCATCCCTGTCCACGTTGGCTGTACAGACCTGAGTGCAGCCACCCCTCCGTGTCCACGATGGCTGTACAGACCTGAGTGCAGCCACCCATCCCTGTCCACGGTGGTTGTACAGACCTGAGTGCAGCCACCCATCCCTGTCCACGTTGGCTGTACAGACCTGAGTGCAGCCACCCCTCCCTGTCAACGGTGGCTGTGCAGACCTGAGTGCAGCCACCCCTCCCTGTCCACGGTGGCTGTACAGACCTGAGTGCAGCCACCCATCGCTGTCAACGGTGGCTGTACAGACCTGAGTGCAGCCACCCCTCCCTGTCCACGTTGGCTGCACAGACCTGAGTGCAGCCACCCCTCCCTGTCAACGGTGGCTGTACAGACCTGAGTGCAGCCACCCCTCACTGTCAACGGTGGCTGTACAGACCTGAGTGCAGCCACCAAACCCTGTCCACGTTGGCTGTACATACCTGAGTGCAGCCACCCCTCCCTGTCCACGGTGGTTGTACAGACCTGAGTGCACCCACCCCTCCCTGTCAACGGTCTCTGTACAGACCTGAGTGCAGCCACCCCTCCCTGTCCACGATGGCTGTACAGACCTGAGTGCAGCCACCCATCCCTGTCCACGTTGGCTGTACAGACCTGAGTGCAGCCACCCCTCCCTGTCAACGGTGGCTGTACAGACCTGGGTCCAGCCACCCCTCCCTCTCCACGGTGGCTGTACAGACCTGAGTGCAGCCACCCTTCCCTGTCCACGTTGGCTGTACAGACCTGAGTGCAGCCACCCTTCCCTGTCCACGTTGACTGTACAGACCTGAGTGCAGCCACCCTTCCCTGTCCACGTTGGCTGTACAGACCTGAGTGCAGCCACCCCTCCCTGTCCACGGTGGCTGTACAGACCTGAGTGCAGCCACCCCTGCCTGTTCACGGTGGCTGTACAGACCTGAGTGCAGCCACCCATCGCTGTCAACGGTGTGTGTACAGACCTGAGTGCAGCCACCCCTCCCTGTCCACGTTGGCTGCACAGACTTGAGTGCAGCCACCCCTCTCTGTCAACGGTGGCTGCACAGACCTGAGTGCAGCCACCCCTCTCTGTCCACGTTGGCTGTACAGACCTGAGTGCAGCCACCCCTCCCTGTCAACGGTGTCTGTACAGACCTGAGTGCAGCCACCCCTCCCTGTCCACGTTGGCTGCACAGACTTGAGTGCAGCCACCGCTCTCTGTAAACGGTGGCTGCACAGACCTGAGTGCAGCCACCCCTCTCTGTCCACGTTGGCTGTACAGACCTGAGCGCAGCCACCCCTCCCTGTCAACGGTGGCTGCACAGACCTGAGTGCAGCCACCCCTCCCTGTCCACGTTGGCTGCACAGACCTGAGTGCAGCCACCCTTCCCTGTCCACGATGGCTGTACAAACCTGAGTGCACCCACACCTCCCTGTCCACGATTGCTGTACAAACCTGAGTGCAGCCACCCCTCCCTGTCCACGATGGCTGTACAGACCTGAGTGCATCCACCCCTCCCTGTCCACGGTGGTTGTACAGACCTGTGTGCAGCCACCCCTCCCTGTCAACGGTGGCTGTACAGACCTGAGTGCAGCGACCCTTCCCTGTCCCGGGTGTCTGTACAGACCTGAGTGCAGCCACCCTTCCCTGTCCACGGTGGTTGTGCAGACCTGAGTGCAGCCACCCCTCCCTGTCCACGGTGGCTGTACAGACCTGAGTGCAGCCACCCCTCCCTGTCCACGGTGGCTGTACAGACCTGAGTGCAGCCACCCATCCCTGTCAACGGTGGCTGTACAGACCTGAGTGCAGCCACCCATCCCTGTCAACGGTGGCTGTACAGACCTGAGTGCACCCATGCCGCCCAGTCCACGCTGGCTGTACAGACCTGAGTGCACTCATCCCGCCCAGTCCACGTTGGCTGTACAGACCTGAGTGCACCCATCCCGCCCAGTCCACGTTGGCTGTTCAGACCTGAGTGCACCCATCCCGCCCAGTCCACGTTGGCTGTACAGACCTGAGTGCACCCATCCCGCCCAGTCCACGTTGGCCGTACAGACCTGAGTGCAGCCACCCCTCCCTGTCAACGGTGGCTGTACAGACCTGAATGCAGCCACCCCTCCCTGACCACGGTGGTTGTACAGACCTGAGTGCAGCCACCCCTGCCTGTCCACGGTGGCTGTACAGACTTGAGTGCAGCCACCCCTCCCTGTCAACGGTGGCTGTACAGACCTGAGTGCAGCCACACCTCCCTGTCCACGGTGGTTGTACAGACCTGAGTGCAGCCACCCCTGCCTGTCCACGGGGGCTGTACAGACTTGAGTGCAGCCACCCCTCCCTGTCAAGGGTGGCTGTACAGACCTGAGTGCGCCCATCCATCCCTGTCAATGGTGGCTGTACAGACCTGAGTGCACCCATCCCGCCCAGCCCACGATGGCTGTACAGACCTGAGTGCAGCCACCCCTCCCTGTCAACCGTGGCTGTACAGACCTGAGTGCAGCCACCCATCCCTGTCCACGGTGGCTGTAAGACCTGAGTGCAGCCACCCCTCCCTGTCAACGGTGGCTGTACAGACCTGAGTGCAGCCACCCCTCCCTGTCAACGGTGGCTGTACAGACCTGAGTGCAGCCACCCATCCCTGTCCACGATGGCTGTACAGACCTGAGTGCAGCCACCCCTCCCTGTCCACGGTGGCTGTACAGACCTGAGTGCAGCCACCCCTCCCTGTCAACGGTGGCTGTACAGACCTGAGTGCAGCCACCTCTCCCTGTCCACGTTGGCTGTACAAACCTGAATGCAGCTTCCCTTTTCTGTCCACGATGGCTGTACAGACCTGAGTGCAGCCACCCTTCCCTGTCAACGGTGGCTGCACAGACCTGAGAGCAGCCACCCCTCCCTGTCCACGGTGGTTGTACAGACCTGTGTGCAGCCACCCCTCCCTGTCAACGGTGGCTGTACAGACCTGAGTGCAGCCACCCTTCGCTGTCCCGGGTGTCTGTACAGACCTGAGTGCAGCCACCCTTCCCTGTCCACGGTGGTTGTACAGACCTGAGTGCAGCCACCCCTCCCTGTCCACGGTGGCTGTACAGACCTGAGTGCAGCCACCCATCGCTGTCAACGGTGGCTGTACAGACCTGAGTGCAGCCACCCATCCCTGTCAACGGTGGCTGTACAGACCTGAGTGCAGCCATGCCGCCCAGTCCACGTTGGCTGTTCAGACCTGAGTGCACTCATCCCGCCCAGTCCACGTTGGCTGTACAGACCTGAGTGCACCCATCCCGCCCAGTCCACGTTGGCTGTTCAGACCTGAGTGCACCCATCCCGCCCAGTCCACGTTGGCTGTACAGACCTGAGTGCACCCATCCCGCCCAGTCCACGTTGGCCGTACAGACCTGTGTGCAGCCACCCCTCCCTGTCAACGGTGGCTGTACAGACCTGAGTGCAGCCACCCCGCCCTGTCCACGATTGCTGTACAAACCTGAGTGCAGCCACCCCTCCCTGTCCACGATTGCTGTACAAACCTGAGTGCAGCCACCCCTCCCTGTCCACGATGACTGTACAGACCTGAGTGCATCCACCCCGCCCTGTCCACGGCGGCTGCACAGACCTGAGTGCAGCCACCCCTCCCCGTCCACGGTGGCTGTACAGACCTGAGTGCAGCCACCTTTCCCTGTCCACGTTGGCTGTGAAGACCTGAGTGCAGCCACCCGTCCCTGGCCACGTTGGCTGTACAGACCTGAGTGCAGCCACCCCTCCCTGTTCGCGGTGGCTGTACAGACTTGAGTGCAGCCACCCATCCCTGTCAACGGTGGCTGTACAGACCTGAGTGCAGCCACCCATCCCTGTCAATGGTGGCTGTACAAACCTGAGTGCACCCATGCCGCCCAGTCCTCGTTGGCTGTACAGACCTGAGTGCACCCATCCCGCCCAGTCCACGTTGGCTGTACAGACCTGAGTGCACCCATCCCGCCCAGTCCACGTTGGCTGTTCAGACCTGAGTGTACCCATCCCGCCCAGTCCACGTTGGCTTTACAGACCTGAGTGCACCCATCCGGCCCAGTCCACGTTGGCCGTACAGACCTGAGTGCAGCCACCCCTCAATGTCAACGGTGGCTGTACAGACCTGAGTGCAGCCACCCCTCCCTGTCCACGATTGCTGTACAAACCTGAGTGCAGCCACCCCTCCCTGTCCACGATGACTGTACAGACCTGAGTGCATCCACCCCGCCCTGTCCACGGCGGCTGCACAGACCAGAGTGCAACCACCCCTCCCTGTCCACGGTGGCTGTACAGACCTGAGTGCAGCCACCTTTCCCTGTCCACGTTGGCTGTGCAGACCTGAGTGCAGCCACCCTTCCCTGGCCACGTTGGCTGTACAGACCTGAGTGCAGCCACACCTCCCTGTCCACGGTGGTTGTACAGACCTGAGTGCAGCCACCCCTGCCTGTCCACGGTGGCTGTACAGACTTGAGTGCAGCCACCCCTCCCTGTCAACGGTGGCTGTACAGACCTGAGTGCGCCCATCCATCCCTGCCCACATTGGCTGTACAGACCTGAGTGCACCCATCCCGCCCAGCCCACGATGGCTGTACAGACCTGTGTGCAGCCACCCCTCCCTGTCAACGGTGGCTGTACAGACCTGAGTGCAGCCACCCATCCCTGTCCACGGTGGCTGTACAGACCTGAGTGCAGCCACCCATCCCTGTCCACGGTGGCTGTACAGACCTGAGTGCAGCCACCCCTCCCTGTCAACGGTGGCTGTACAGACCTGAGTGCAGCCACCTCTCCCTGTCCACGTTGGCTGTACAAACCTGAGTGCAGCTTCCCCTCCCTGTCCACGATGGCTGTACAGACCTGAGTGCAGCCACCCTTCCCTGTCAACGGTGGCTGTACAGACCTGAGTGCAGCCACCCCTCTGTGTCAACGGTGGCTGTACAGACCTGAGTGCAGCCACCAGACCCTGTCTACGTTGGCTGTACATACCTGAGTGCAGCCACCCCTCCCTGTCCACGGTGGTTGTACAGACCTGAGTGCACCCACCCCTCCCTGTCAACGGTGGCTGTACAGATCTGAGTGCAGCCACCCCTCCCTGTCCACGATGGCTGTACAGACCTGAGTGTAGCCACCCATCCCTGTCCACGGTGGCTGTACAGACCTGAGTGCAGCCACCCCTCCCTGTCCACGTTGGCTGTACAGACCTGAGTGCATCCACCCCGCCCTGTCCACGGCGGCTGCACAGACCTGAGTGCAGCCACCCCTCCCTGTCCACGGTGGCTGTACAGACCTGAGTGCAGCCACCCTTCCCTGTCCACGTTCGCTGTGCAGACCTGAGTGCAGCCACCCTTCCCTGTCCACGTTGGCTGTACAGACCTGAGTGCAGCCACCCCTCCCTGACCACGGTGGTTGTACAGACCTGAGTGCAGCCACCCCTGCCTGTCCACGGTGGCTGTACAGACTTGAGTGCAGCCACCCCTCCCTGTCAACGGTGGCTGTACAGACCTGAGTGCGCCCATCCATCGCTGCCCACGTTGGCTGTACAGACCTGAGTGCACCCATCCCGCCCAGCCCACGATGGCTGTACAGACCTGTGTGCAGCCACCCCTCCCTGTCAACGGTGGCTGTACAGACCTGAGTGCAGCCACCCATCCCTGTCCACGGTGGCTGTACAGACCTGAGTGCAGCCACCCATCCCTGTCCACGATGGCTGTACAGACCTGAGTGCAGCCACCCCTCCCTGTCAACGGTGGTTGTACAGACCTGAGTGCAGCCACCCCTCCCTGTCAACGGTGGCTGTACAGACCTGAGTGCAGCCACCCATCCCTGTCCACGGTGGCTGTACAGACCTGAGTGCAGCCACCCCTCCCTGTCAACGGTGGCTGTACAGACCTGAGTGCAGCCACCTCTCCCTGTCCACGTTGGCTGTACAAACCTGAATGCAGCTTCCCTTTTCTGTCCACGATGGCTGTACAGACCTGAGTGCAGCCACCCTTCCCTGTCAACGGTGGCTGTACAGACCTGAGTGCAGCCACCCATCCCTGTCAACGGTGGCTGTACAGACCTGAGCGCAGCCACCAGACCCTGTCCACGTTTTCTGTATATACCTGAGTGCAGCCACCCCTCCCTGTCCAGGGTGGTTGTACAGACCTGAGTGCACCCACCCCTCCCTGTCAACGGTGGCTGTACAGACCTGAGTGCAGCCACCCCTCCCTGTCCACGATGGCTGTACAGACCTGAGTGCAGCCACCCATCCCTGTCCACGGTGGCTGTACAGACCTGAGTGCAGCCACCCCTCCCTGTCCACGTTGGCTCTACAGACCTGAGTGCAGCCACCCCTCCCTGTCAACGGTGGCTGTACAGACCTGAGTGCACCCATCCCGCCCAGTCCACGTTGGCTGTACAGACCTGAGTGCACCCATCCCGCCTAGTCCACGTTGGCCGTACAGACCTGAGTGCAGCCACCCCTCCCTGTCCACGATGGCTGTACAGACCTGAGTGCAGCCACCCATCCCTGTCCACGGTGGCTGTACAGACCTGAGTGCAGCCACCCCTCCCTGTCCACGTTGGCTGTGCAGACCTGAGTGCAGCCACCCCGCCCTGTCCACGTTGGCTGTACAGACCTAAGTGCAGCCACCCCTCCCTGTCCACGTTGACTGTACAGACCTGAGTGCAACCCCCCCATCCCTGTCCACGGTGGCTGTACAGACCTGAGTGCAGCCACCCTTCCCTGTCCACGATGTCTGTACAAACCTGAGTGCAGCCACTCCTCCCTGTCCACGATTGCTGTACAAACCTGAGTGCAGCAACCCCTCCCTGTCCACGATGGCTGTACAGACCTGAGTGCATCCACCCCGCCCTGTCCACGGCGGCTGTACAGACCTGAGTGCAGCCACCCTTCCCTGTCGACGGTGGATTACAGACCTGTGTGCAGCCACCCTTCACTGCCAACGGTGGCTATACAGACCTGAGTGCAGCCACCCATCCCTGTCCACGGTGGTTGTACAGACCTGAGTGCAGCCACCCCTGCTTGTCCACGTTGGCTGTACAGACCTGAGTGCAGCCACCTCTCCCTGGCGGTGGCTGCACAGACCTGAGTGCAGCCACCCCTCCCTGTCCACGGTAGTTGTACAGACCTGTGTGCAGCCACCCCTCCCTGTCAACGGTGGCTGTACAGACCTAAGTGCAGCCACCCTTCCCTGTCCACGGTGGTTGTACAGACCTGAGTGCAGCCACCCCTGCTTGTCCACGTTGGCTGTACAGACCTGAGTGCAGCCACCTCTCCCTGACGGTGGCTGCACAGACCTGAGTGCCGCCACCCCTCCCTGTCCACGGTAATTGTACAGACCTGTGTGCAGCCACCCCTCCCTGTCAACGGTGGCTGTACAGACCTGAGTGCAGCCACCCTTCCCTGTCCACGGTGGTTGTACAGACCTGAGTGCAGCCACCCCTCCCTGTCCACGGTGGCTGTACAGACCTGAGTGCAGCCTCCCATCCCTGTCAACGGTGGCTGTACAGACCTGAGTGCAGCCACCCATCCCTGTCAACGGTGGCTGTACAAACCTGAGTGCACCCATGCCGCCCAGTCCACGTTGGCTGTACAGACCTGAGTGCACCCATCCTGCCCAGTCCACGTTGGCTGTACAGACCTGAGTGCACCCATCCCGCCCAGTCCACGTTGGCTGTACAGACCTGAGTGCACCCATCGCGCCCAATCCACGTTGGCTGTACAGACCTGAGTGCACCCATCCCGCCCAGTCCACGTTGGCCGTACAGACCTGAGTGCAGCCACCCCTCCCTGTCAACGGTGGCTGTACAGACCTGAGTGCAGCCACCCCTCCCTGTCAACGGTGGCTGTACAGACCTGAGTGCAGCCACCCATCCTTGTCCCCGGTGGCTGTACAGACGTGAGTGCAGCCACCCCTCCCTGTCAACGGTGGCTGTACAGACCTGAGTGCAGCCACCCTTCCCTGTCCACGATGGCTGTACAAACCTGAGTGCAGCCACCCCTCCCTGTCCCCGATTGCTGTACAAACCTGAGTGCAGCCACCCCTCCCTGTCAACGGTGGCTGTACAGACCTGAATGCAGCCACCCCTCCCTGTCAACGGTGGCTGTACAGACCTGAGTGCAGCCACCCTTCCCTGTCCACGATGGCTGTACAGACCTGAGTGCAGCCACCCTTCCCTGTCCACGGTGGTTGTACAGACCTGAGTGCCGCCACCCCTCCCTGTCCACGGTGGCTGTACAGACCTGAGTGCAGCCACCCATCCCTGTCAACGGTGGCTGTACAGACCTGAGTGCCGCCACCCATCCCTGTCAACGGTGGCTGTACAGACCTGAGAGCAGCCACACCTCCCTGTCCACGTTGACTGTACAGACCTGAGTGCACCCATCCCGCCTAGTCCACGTTGACCGTACAGACCTGAGTGCAGCCACCCCTCCCTGTCAACGGTGGCTGTGCAGACCTGAGTGCAGCCACCCCGCCCTGTCCACGTTGGCTGTACAGACCTAAGTGCAGCCACCCCTCCCTGTCCACGTTGACTGTACAGACCTGAGTGCAACCCCCATCCCTGTCCACGGTGGCTGTACAGACCTGAGTGCAGCCACCCTTCCCTGTCCACGATGTCTGTACAAACCTGAGTGCAGCCACCCCTCCCTGTCCACGATTGCTGTACAAACCTGAGTGCAGCAACCCCTCCCTGTCCACGATGGCTGTACAGACCTGAGTGCATCCACCCCGCCCTGTCCACGGCGGCTGTACAGACCTGAGTGCAGCCACCCTTCCCTGTCGACGGTGGATTACAGACCTGTGTGCAGCCACCCTTCACTGTCAACGGTGGCTATACAGACCTGAGTGCAGCCACCCATCCCTGTCCACGGTGGTTGTACAGACCTGAGTGCAGCCACCCCTGCTTGTCCACGTTGGCTGTACAGACCTGAGTGCAGCCACCTCTCCCTGACGGTGGCTGCACAGACCTGAGTGCAGCCACCCCTCCCTGTCCACGGTAGTTGTACAGACCTGTGTGCAGCCACCCCTCCCTGTCAACGGTGGCTGTACAGACCTGAGTGCAGCCACCCTTCCCTGTCCACGGTGGTTGTACAGACCTGAGTGCAGCCACCCCTGCTTGTCCACGTTGGCTGTACAGACCTGAGTGCAGCCACCTCTCCCTGACGGTGGCTGCACAGACCTGAGTGCCGCCACCCCTCCCTGTCCACGGTAGTTGTACAGACCTGTGTGCAGCCACCCCTCCCTGTCAACGGTGGCTGTACAGACCTGAGTGCAGCCACCCTTCCCTGTCCACGGTGGTTGTACAGACCTGAGTGCAGCCACCCCTCCCTGTCAACGGTGGCTGTACAGACCTGAGTGCAGCCACCCATCCCTGTCAACGGTGGCTGTACAAACCTGAGTGCACCCATGCCGCCCAGTCCACGTTGGCTGTACAGACCTGAGTGCACCCATCCTGCCCAGTCCACGTTGGCTGTACAGACCTGAGTGCACCCATCCCGCCCAATCCACGTTGGCTGTACAGACCTGAGTGCACCCATCCCGCCCAGTCCACGTTGGCCGTACAGACCTGAGTGCAGCCACCCCTCCCTGTCAACGGTGGCTGTACAGACCTGAGTGCAGCCACCCCTCCCTGTCAACGGTGGCTGTACAGACCTGAGTGCAGCCACCCATCCTTGTCCCCGGTGGCTGTACAGACGTGAGTGCAGCCACCCCTCCCTGTCAACGGTGGCTGTACAGACCTGAGTGCAGCCACCCCTCCCTGTCAACGGTGGCTGTACAGACCTGAGTGCAGCCACCCCTCCCTGTCAACGGTGGCTGTACAGACCTGAGTGCAGCCACCGTTCCCTGTCCACGTTGGCTGTACAGACCTGAGTGCAGCCACCCCTCCCTGTCAACGGTGGCTGTACAGACCTGAGTGCAGTCACCCATCCCTGTCCGTGGTGCCTGCACAGGCCTGAGTGCACCCATCCCGCCCTGTCCACGGTGGTTGTACAAACCTGAGTGCAGCCACCCCTGCCTCTCCGTGGTGCCTGCACAGACCTGAGTGCAGCCACCCCTCCCGGTCCACGATGGCTGTACAGACCTGTGTTCAGCCACCCCTCCCTGTCAACCGTGGCTGTACAGACCTGACTGCAGCCACCCATCCCTGTCCACGGTGGTTGTACAGACCTGAGTGCAGCCCCCCCTGCCTGTCCACGGTGGCTGTATAGACCTGAGTGCAGCCACCCCTCCCTGTCAACGGTGGCTGCACAGACCTGAGTGCAGCCACCCCTCCCTGTCCACGGTGGTTGTACAGACCTGAGTGCAGCCACCCATCCCTGTCCACGGTGGCTGTACAGATCTGAGTGCAGCCACCCCTCCCTGTCCACGGTGCTCGCTGTGGCCTCTGGTCGCTTGTAGTAGCTTTCATGATCTAAGGACCTCGGATTCAGAGCTGTCCATTCTGGTTAGGACCAAGATTCCGGCCGATATCCGGATCTACTATCTGGAGAAAGAAGATGATAGATTCTGAATTTCCGCCACTCTTTCCCGTCAAGATAAGTCCACGTCATTCGTGATTTGACTGGAATTTGTTTTTAACTATCAGTCCCGAAGACTCATATTTTCCTTGTGGAGCAGGGACTTGCTAAGACGGTAGCACTAGTTTCAGTCAACCCATACCCTTCAAATAAACAAGACATAAATCAGGGGCGGATCCAGAAAATCTGGACAGTGTTATATCGGTTTCAGGTTTCATATCTTAAACGGTATAAATTTCGGCCCTAAAAGGGGGGTGGGGGGGGGGGGCGCCGGGTCGGCCCTCCCTCCCTGGAACCACCCCTGTAAATGAAACAAAAACTATACCGGTTCACATGGGCCTTGTGTAATAAATTTTAAGATATCCATAATTCCATTTAAGATATTCAAAAGTAAACTTAAAATATCTTGTAAGCCAGATATCTAGAATACAATTCCGGATATCTTAAATTCTATTTTAGGTACGTCAATGCTTATTATGCATGTATGTGACGCACGAATTAACAATTCAGATATGTTAAATGCGTTTAAAGATATCTGCATTTGCCAACTATCTTAAAAGAATTCTAGATGTCTAAAATACAAATCTTATGAATATACAATTGTAGACATTTAAAATACAAATCTGGATACCTGAGTATACAATTCTAGACATCTAAAATAAATTCTGGATATCTAAAATACAATCTAAATAGAGGGCGCAACTATGTAAAATAAACTTTATCAATGACAAAAAACATTATATCTCGAATACGAAATAAGCTCACATGTAGACCTCGATCCCTCCTTTCGTCGACAGCTTTGATACCCAGGTTTCAAAACTATTGGAAGGACCCCTACCTTAACTGCTTTGTTCGCTTTCTTTAACGCACTTAAATTAGCTTATGTTCTTAAAACGCGTTCCATCACTTGTAGCGATTGCAACACTATCAAAAGCACGTCCAGTTCCCGACTCTTACAGTGGGCCGCCATATCTTTATGATATCTTGAACAGGTGATTTTTTTTTATTAAAGCGGCTTGCCATCAATCGCCGTGTGACAAGAACGGGGAACGGTAACTATTTATGTATAGTGTGTACTCAACTCCCTCAGTACCGCCACCCCCTCCCTTATCCCCACAGCGGTTCGTCATATAACGGATCCGCGGTGATGCTATATAACGGTATCCGACATTAATATAGATCGCGACCCACATAGACCGGGTTCAAGCAGTCAAGAGGGCTTGTTCAATTGCATGTTGACCTCGTTCTTGTCCAGCAAACCCGGTCCCTTCGCCCTTTGTACCGCCAATGCAGGTCTCCTAGTTTTTGGCCACGGCAACGACACGCGTTAGAGAGACATAGGCTTACTGTGAGCGGCTTAGTGTGATTTTAGGATTGCATTCTGGGGGACTCAGGCTGATGTGAGTATGTCTTTCGTCTTCTGTTGCAGATCGTTGTTGTTGTGTGTTCTTCCTCATGAAACATAGTCTTAGATCTGTTTGACATGCTGTCTCTTTATTATATATATTTATCTTGATATATGTGTCACAATCGCATGAGGGACAGAACTAAACATATTGTTTCAACAGATAGCTACAGCTGTTGATGAGGGTGTGTGGATTGCGCAGTGTGTTTAACGAAGTGTGGGGAAGGGGGGAGGGGGGCTTCAAGCCTCACGGTGAGGAGAATAAGGCAAGCAATTTGTCTCATAATTTGAAAAACCTAATTTATTGGTGGAGAAGACCGTTTTTCAAGAATAAAGCATAAAAGAGTTATGTGTAAGCAAAATACTTATTGCACCATTTTGAAAAAGTTATAACTGAGAGAGATGTCTTTCCTTTGTTCCCCTGATACCTTGTGTTATTAGGCATAGGCTGGGTCCCCGGCACTAGTTTTGTAGAAATGCACGGCGCATCAATTTGCGCAGCGCCGCCCTGGCGAGCGAGTGTGCGAATACTCAGGGACAGACATTAACTTTGGATGTCGCCTGTCTTGTCGGGCATGTGGTGTTGAGATTCACCTGCCCCACTGAAAATTTACCCGTTCCGATCAAACTGAGAAACAACCACGTTGATACAACTAATACTATTTACTGCGCTATTTACAAGTATTATTGTCGGGGCCAAAACACGAAAGCTACCCTGCATTGATCAGTGCCTGCAGGTTGTTTGCTCCGTGTAACTGATGAACATCTTCGCCTGCTCCGTCTTGCATACAACCAGTATTCTGACCTGTCCGACCATGTAATGCAACTATCCCGGGCAGTCGGGCAGTCGGTTATGTCTCTCCCTGAAATACTTTGAGGAAGTAGGCGACAACAGAGATATAATGGAGCCCCTAGCGGAGTGAGGTGAAGGCAGAGCCGGGGCAGGATACCCTATTCTTAGGCATTTTTTCACCGGGAAACCGGGATTGCTTGCCGTAGAAGGGCTACGCAGCCACAATCCTGAAACGCACCAGGGGTGTCGGACGGTACGTGTGTGGGGCCATGGGCGGATCCAGGGGGCCCTCTTTTTTGAGAAAGAACGCCGTTTTTCAATGCAAAATTTAGTGGACAGTGGGTGTATGTGGACGCCCCCCCCCCCCTTTTTATAAATTTCTGGATCCCCCCCCCCTAATGCCCAATCAGTGACCGCTAACCCTTAAATCCCGAACCTAACAATAATCTGGAGAGTGAAACGGCGACGAGAGACACATGAGACCACCAGGGGAACGCATAAGGCCCACATCCGTGCCTAAATCCTGTAGGTGGATACGACGACGTGATCTGACACTGATGTCATTTTGAGGCAAAGCTACACCATTGAAAACGACAACATTGCTCGATCAATTGCGGATAGTAAATTACGTGACACTGTGAGCCTATTCCTGGTAGCGTGACTAGTACTGTTAAATTCTGTACTGTTAAATGTGTTCATTAAACAAAAACAACCATGTCCATGCCACTCAATAATACGTTTGCAACGTTATAAAAACTAGCGATATACAATCAATACTAATTTAATACATTGTCAGATACATTTTTACAAAAATAGAATACGTATCGAGATAAAGCAAAGAAAAACAACACTGCATTTATGGTAGTAATATCTACGCCAACCGATTACAAATATAGCAGTTACGCAAGTTACAATAAATCTGGTAGTTTGCTATAGAATTTTGTTTCACATACTTTAAAAAACTGTCTAGACTGTGGGTATATATTTTGTCTAAAATTATCGGTGGTTCGACATTGAGTGTTGATATGAAGCTATGTCGGATACACTTTGTGGCAAAAACATGACGCACTCTTGCGGTTTGTACGTGTGTTTGATTCTTTATGTTATAGTCATGTCTGTCAGAGGGACATTGTATAGAAATTCTATCAAAATAGCTTGGTAATTAAGTGATTGTCATGTAATAATCATTAAAAACGAAACGTACAGCGATCTTCAATGAGATCCGAACGAACGAAAATAGCCAGTAAAATCGCCAGGGGTGAATACAAATAGCTCCGGAAAAGATGATCACATCACAAGAAAAGTCCAAACTGAATTTTTTGCCTTTTTACTTATATATAAACAATTAAACAGGGTAAAAATATGAAGTGTCTTAATGAGTTAAATGAGTAGCTGTTCCTTATTTGAGTACATAACCAGTTCCTAAAATCTAAAATTCCTAAGAATGCTGCCATTAGAACTTAATCTCGCGTTTACTGTGTGTCATACCATGCCCTGTATGCCTACTTATGTTGACCTTATCCCAGAAGCACAAATTCTTGGGAGGACCTAGCATTCGAAAAGAGGGAATGGTCACGTGTTGTGCGTGAGGCAATGGCCCATGTATAGCGAACTGCGTATTTGGTCCTACATGACATTATTCCCGTTTTTTCCTGACCCCGGATTCGGCTCCAACAAAAGTCCAAGCTGTGTTTTGTTCTCGTCTGTGGTAGTTAATATCCGCGGTGATTTCAATTACATAACAATTGCTGCTCTGTAAATTGGGTTTCCAGTAGCATTGAGACCAGCACCAGGACACCATGAAGAGCCCTCTGCCTGACGTCGCCTTCCCCACCAACCTGTCGGTCACTCAGGCGTTACTGCCCAAACTGAGGGAGTACGGAAACCGGGTGGCACTGGTCAGTATACTCCGACTGTGGTAATAAAAATACTGTGCCACACAATGACAAAGTAGTGTTACTCACGTGATCCTGCGTCTTGGGACCAAATCACATGGCTACCAGTGGGATCTTTTTATTTGTACCGTCTCGCCAAACTACTTAAGCTGATGGATTTGGGCAAGTAGCTGCCACTGGTCTGCTTGAGATAATCTTGTGCTTGCCAGCCCCGTTCTGCTTCATCGAAAAATGGATGATACCGCATTTCATAACGCCCACAACAACATTTAAAAATGTCTTAGGCCACTTTTGTGGACATGAAGGCAAAACTCGCGTATTTATTGTGCGAGGGCGCGAACCCATGACCTGGTGATCTGCAGCTCCACCTGCTAATTCACGAACTGAGGATGCTTCCCACAATACCCGCTGGATTTATGTGCCTAATAATCTCGTATGATTGTATCAACCCTTTACAGCAAACGTCACTGATAACTTCCATATTTATATGGTTCGCTTGCCAAAAACTTATTCTGATGTGTCTGTTGAACACAGATCGATGGCCTAACAGGACGACGGATGACCTTCCGTGACCTTCACCGTGACGTCATGCAGGTTGCACACAATCTCCGCCAGAGGGGGCTACGGAAGGGCGACTTCGTCTTCATCTGTACACACAACTGTCTCGAGTTTCCTGTGGCTCTGTTGGCCGTAATACACCTGGGAGGCATCATGTCGACATGCAACCCGGCTTACACCGTCGGTAAACTATAACGTGGAGAGACTGAGGAATACAGAATGGATGAGCTGAGTCATGATTTCCGTATCCCGATTCAGTGGCGGATCCAGGGTGTGGGTGGGGGGGAGGAGGGGGGGGGGGGCTTTCAGGGACAAGCTCAGCATGGTTAAAATCGGATTTTGAGGATAAATGGATCTGTTTATGTGAAATGTACTCACACAAATTCCTCTATCCGCCATTGCGATTTGTATTCATTGCCAATTAATTTGAGACAAACTCATTGGTCTGACAATCTAAACTGCATGACAGAGGGAATCATAACGCACAAATCACCTTCTCTTTTGTACAAACTTTATTATAACATATACATTTGTGTAACATTTCAACAACCTACCCTACATTCTCGACAGCATTTACCACTTTTCTCTGCTTTTTCAATTGAATGACATGTTGGTATATTACAAAAAATACAAGAACAGATTTTGGCTAACACTTCTTTGACATACCCTACAATGATGCCGTTGTCGACAGGATTTGTCATGGTAACCAATTTTGTAGTATTCCCCGGCCACAAACCCGTTGGTTTGTTGACCAGGGAACGCCTTTTACTTCTCGTTATAACCCAGGTTCGGGGCGATCAGTTTGGGGAAATTGAGCAACACCGACAAGGATGACGATGTCAACAAGTGAATTTAATCAGGTCTTATCTAAATAATATTTACAGCAAAACGGTGTCTAATCTAAACTAACCAACGTGTAATTGAAGACCCACAGGTTGGGTACTTACAGTTAATCGGGGCTGAGGCTTAACCGAACCGCAATAGCCGGTTACTTTGCGTTTCAGTGACTCAAACTAAAAACTGATCCGCCTCCCGATCCGCGTCCCGCGCACTCGCGGCTTCCTGCGGAGTGGCGTCACTCGTTAGAGGTCGTGCGGCGTGCTACTAAAATTGGGAATAACTACATGTACCTGTATGTACTACAATACGAACTAAGGACCTACTTTATGAAAACCCCAAATATTACGCATTTACCACTTTTCTACGCTTTTTGACACTGATAATATAAGATAGAGGTTTCAAATTTGTTTAACATTGCACAACTCTACAGTGCTCGACAGCATTTGCAGCCACTGAAGAAATGTTATTTTTATCCACAACACAGATGAAGTTCTGTCTCAGATGTCGGATTGTAAACCAAAGTTTGCCTTCGCGGCCAGCGAGGATGTGGGCGCCAAAGTGACGGCAGCCAGCAATAGGTGCGGTGGTGTGGAGGTAAGAACCATGACCGTTTCATTCAGGCCTATGTTGGAAGAGATTCGGCTTAATACACTGTATAAGATTAATTATCCGATCGTCATAACCTTTACATCTTCTGAATTATTCTTCAATAATGAAACGTGATGTTTGAATTTGGCCCTTGCTTAGTTCTACAGCCGCCCCCCCCCCCCCACCCAACCATCCCTCTTAAATTTCTAAATCAAGGTTGGAACCACACAATGCTTAATTTTAGATTAAAACTTACGCCAACATAAAACTAGATAAAAAAATGGGATGTTGGTCATTTTAAAGGATATTGGTTGTGTTTTAACTCATGTTGTCTTACATGTATGAGTTGTTATGGCTATGCACACAATATGCACCTTTCAGGAGGTCTTTGTTTTCGGAGACGCCGCGGGCTGCACTCCCTTCAGAAAGCTATGCGCGCGCGGCAAATGTGATGACGTCACAGAGGTCAGCCCCGCACTCATTGACCCCGGAGAGGACCTGGCTGTGTTACCGTATTCTTCGGGAACTACCGGGAAAGCCAAAGGAGTTATGTTGACTCACACCAATCTAATCGCCAACATCTTTCAGCTCAGGTGAAAATTCTGAACTAATTATTTACTCCGACGACTCTTGGCACACATCCATGTCTGCATCTACTGTGTGCGCATTGTGTCAGCAACTTTTTGCATGAGTTAGATTCATTTTTCATGACTTCCTCTGAGAAATAAAACCATAGTAGTAACGTCACTATATTTCGGTTGCTGTGGATAAATTGTCACGAATTCACATCAAACAGGAGATCTTCACTCACAATGATTTCTGTACTGTTGAACCCGGAATTTTTAAATATTAGTCGTAGATTATTAGAACTGCCTAAACGATTCACAATGAATATACATTGATGTCAGTTTCGTTGATGAGTCATCCGTGTGACATTTGCGACGTTTAACCCAATTCAGTGTCTCAGTCAATGCTAGCACGATAAGACAACACATTACCACATTACACAACTGCAGATGCACTGTATTCCGTATTATCCTTCCTCCTCGACCAGGGTAACAGACGTCTTTAAGACCCCGGTGTGTAGGCGTGGAGAACAGGGAGTCATCATGGGAGTCTTACCTTTCTTCCACATCTACGGCCTCGTCTGTATCGTCTTCAGCTCCCTCTATGTTGGAGATGCCGTGGTCGTCTTGCCTCGTTTCGAGCTTGGAACCTTTCTTAAAGCCATCCAAGATCACAAGGTATGAGAGCATGAAAAGAAATCTGTATTCCTGTCGTGTTGGTTGTGAAATATCCAAATATATCAACCTGATCATCGCAACGCTGATTGGCTCAAATGCTCGACGCTGATTGGTTGACAATTTTCAAATCTTGACGTCGATCGAAACTTTAGAACATGCAAACAATTTACAATGCGTGGAAACCGACTCTCAAATTGCATGAAAATGACCATCAATCCGGTCCACAGCATCGCTTTTATTATGAGTGACGTGTCCCACAGGTCACGTGGCTCTTCATCGTCCCTCCCATCGCCTTGATGTTGGCCAAGGACCCCCAGGTGGCGCTGTACGACATGAACAGCGTCGAGTCCTTAAACAGCGGCGCGGCTCCGCTGGGGGGCGACACTATTCGCGATATCCGGGAACGTCTGGGACTGCGTGATGTCAGACAAGGTGAGAGATTAATGGCCATGTTGAGGCTCGAACAGTTCTTGGCAATATATAGTTCATTGCGAGCCGGGCAAGATGATTATCTATATGCTAACCACTGGCTACATGGCTCCACTCTCCCTGCCTTCTCCCATTGACGCGATGTGCCCAAAGGTGGTTAAAGCGTCCACAATAAACAACCAACCAAACAATCAACCCAATTGACGACCTCACCGACAACATTCAATTTACCAGCGTGGAAGTTAATGTCACTTACCCTGTACATATAAGTCGTTGCAGTTTCATTTTGTCCATGTTGTTGAAAATTTAATGGGGTGTTTTTGGCTTTAAGGATACGGATTGACGGAAACCAGTCCCGTAGCTCTGGCGAGTCCGTGCTGCACGGCGAAATATGGGTCTTCGGGACTGATAGTGCCAAACACCGAAATAAAGGTGACACATTCAGTAATGCCGCCAGAGTGTGTGAGAATTCCAGTTGAATGACGACAAATTTTGACTAGACATAGTAACAGAAATGCGAAATATAGCGAGTAAATGTTTACATATATTTATGTGGCAGAGAATTTTACACCAGCGGAAAATTCCCTCTTCCAGATAGTGGATCCGGATAGCGGCCAAGATCTAGGTCCAAACCAGGATGGAGAGCTCTGGATCCGAGGTCCTCATGTGATGAAAGGCTACTACAAGCGACCGGAGGCCACAGCGAGCACCGTGGACAGGGAGGGGTGGCTGCACTCAGGTCTGTACAGCCACCGTGGACAGGGATGGTGGCTGCACTCCAGTCTGTACAGCCACCGTGGACAGGGAGGGGTGGCTGCACTCAGGGTTGTACAGCCACCGTAGACAGGGCGCGGTGGCTGCACTCAGGTCTGTACAGCCACCGTGGACAGGGTGGGGTGGCTGTACTGAGGACTGGGAGGGGTGGGGGTTGGGGTGAAGGTTGCTCAACTCAGTATATTCTAGATTTCTACGATCATTGTCTGCTAAATTCCTATTTGTATTCGCTATTTGTAACACAAGTAAATATACCACTTACGAGACCAATGCTGCCACCTGCATCAATAGTAATGCCAGCATAATCGCACGCCACATGATGTATATTTTGCACACCGCCCTTATTTGTGTCCCTTCAGTGTGAAGTGTCTACATTGCAGGCGACGTCGGACATTATGACGACGACGGATATTTCTATGTTGTGGACCGACTGAAGGAACTCATTAAATACAAAGGTTTCCAGGCGAGTGACAGCGTCTATACGATAATAAGGCCAACGGATGCAGTTTTCACCAATATTTCAGGAAAGGAAGGGCTTTATCATGTGAAACAACAGATACAGGAGCGATATATGGGCTTTGCATAATTAGTCCATAAAGGCGTCAGACTTATTGTATGTCTTCATATCATTCATATTCCTACTATTCTTTCACCCATCGGCATGGGTTACTCTAGTTGCACATGGAATAATTTTCACTTCTATGGGTGCATTTCAAAGCTGACAAGTTTTTCTTACTAGAAAAATGGTGTCAAAGGAGACTATACACTTCGCGATTATGCTCTATGGTTGGAACGAAAAACGCCGAATCATGCGTGGTGTACGCCTAATATATTTTATATGTGTATACCAAGCACTATAGCCCTCGAAGTCAACTTGGGCTCACTTGAATATATTTTATACGTGTATATCAAGCACTATAGCCCTCCAAGTCAACTTGGGCTCACTTTAGGAGCATCCAGAAAAATTAACTGGAGGATCTTATACAGTACACCCAGTAAGCCGGGACGCAATTTTTTTTTTAAACAATCGATGTCGTTCAACATGTCCAATATGAACAAAACAATGGCGTGGTCCAGACACATTATAAAGGATCACGAGTTGCTTGGTCAAGAGCCGTAACAAATGCCAGGGTACTAAGCAATTGACAATGGTTTGGCTCGAATTTCTTGCATCTATATGTCCATACCGTCGTCCAGCACCCTGAACCCCGAGTGAAGCATTCACCGGTTCGTCGAATAGTGACAAGCCGTGATTCTGACAGGTGCCCCCGGCTGAGAGGTAGACTTTTATTTAGGGTACGACTATTATAGAGAATGCAAAGCCATAACTTCAATTGGAAACGAAACTCAAACAGAACAACTTACTTGCGAAGCATCCACAAATGATCTGGAGGGTCTCGGGGTTTGGAAGAGGATGCTTCGCACTGCTGTACCTAATGACAAGTTGTTACTGTAACAGGTGCCCCCGGCTGAGGTGGAGAGCCTACTGCTGACCCACCCAGGGGTGAGGGACGTGGCGGTGATCGGGGTGCCTGACGAGATGGCGGGGGAGCTCCCTCGGGCCTTCGTCGTCCTCAAGGACGGACAGAAAGTATCGGGGAGGGAAATAGCGGAATTCGTGGCAGGTGCCTTTACTAGGTGTCCCTCTGTTATACATTATACATTTCTGAATGGTTTCGAAGAAGGTTCCAAAACCATATATTGCGATCGTCATTTGTGTGAAAAACATTAAACAATGCTATGATAACAATCATTATCTAAGAGAGAAAGAATGAAATTTGTTGCTGGTTAATATCATCTGATAGAGTAAGTATATGTTCAAAGAATGCGTTGATTTAACAATACATAGCGATGGGGACGGGGTGGGTGGCCTTCAAAAGAACAAGTCATTACCGCGTGATCTATATCCGTAGCGGATGAAATGATACGCATATCGGCGCAAATATTGGCACTAAAAATCTTCCTAATGATTATCTGGTTTCCTAATATTTATGCGGATTTGCAACTTTTTCTTTTGTCCCAGCCAACGCGGCGCCCCACAAACGCCTGCGCGGCGGAGTAGAACTCGTCACGGAAATACCGAAAAGCGCAAGCGGAAAGATCCTGCGACGTGTGCTGAGACAAAGGGTTAAAGACTCCCTGATCGCCAAGCTGTGAGGACCGTCGATCAGAATCTGCGACCTCCACTGATGAACAGGGTTAAAATATCGTGACCTTCAAGCCCTGAGTGCCGACAATGAGATACTGCGACTTCTCCTGGGCCAGAGGGTTAAAACGACCATGATGTTCAAGAAGTCAGTATCGCCGGCAAGAGTGCAAAATGTTCCATATACTGCGACTACCATCGACATCTCGCCACGGCGTCTACTGATCCAAAAGGTTAAAGCAACCCTGACATTCTTGCAGGCAGTGTGACTGTCACTGGCAAGAGACTGAGGCGCCTACTGAGACAAAGGTTTAAAGATATCATGACGCCTTGACAGCTGGTGTGGCTGGCAGGAGAGTGCGGCGCGAACGGTTGAAATATTGTCACATCGGAACTGATATATGATTCAACCGTGAAACCATTGCATAATAACCAAAACGTATCGTAACTTTAGAAAACATTGACCTTTTAAGTATATGCAGTTTGCAGTTTGGCTACAGAATTCAACTTGGCAAGGCTTTTATTAATAAAAAACACACACAACCAGAAACACATGAGTTATGTTGGCATAGATGTATAACCTGCAAACGGGGAAAAGAGTGATTGCGATGACGATGTGCCAGACAGGCATATTTTGATAAATCGACATTCGACATTGACCCCCAAATTTCGACATTGGGGATCTGTAAAAAGCGACATCGACATAGATTCTGGAAAAAAAGCGACACGGCAGACCTATTATGGTAAATGCATGTGTGGGAATGAGGGACCCCGACAAAGAGAAGAGAAACGGGAAAACAATCTCCCCACATAAACGAGCTGCAAAAGCTGTCTGTATTCCAAATACTCTTCCAATTCCGCAATTAACAAGTAACATTTATATGAACAGCGTCGTATAACACAGCTACAGTGATCCTTATATTTATATTATCGCGACTATAAATAGTTTATATTCTCTTTATATTCTCGGCTCCCACAAATCGTCAATACAATATCTTACATTTTTGTTTGAGGGCGTGATATCTTTTGTTGTCTCTCCAAAACAGCTTTAAACGGGTTAAATGGTTTAAACGTATTTATTTAACGAGGGTGCTCGGAATAGTATACGCTAGAAACATGGGGCTTCCTATATAAATGAAAAGCAACTGGTTGGCATCTGTCCGTCTGCGAAATACGCTGGGCTAAGACGTGGGAAGGACGGGGGAAGGCTTGCGATGTTCCGACAATTCACTAAATCGCGAATGCATGGTGTTAGGCTTTTTACTGGCCCTTCAACAAGCTGCAGGTGCCTGCTATTTTCATTATGTGCCAGAGGCCACGAGGTGGACAATGATACGGCAGGGTTGCTACAAAGCGATTTTGAGACAATGCAATGCCTAACACCCCGCCAACTCGCGCCATCTTTAAAATAACCCTGGAGTTCGCGAAATACACACTGCACGAGAACCATATTTCCTGGCCAAGGACACCTAGTACATATGTCGCAAAGGAATATCTGGTGTGATTGAAACGTCAAACTTTTGTTCCTGCGCCTTGTGTAAATAAATGTGATGACGCGGAATAGTAGTAGAGTTACATGATATTCATTACATGGTATTGATCCGATGAATCTCTCACGACACATCTATGACTCCAATGTCGTTAATTGACATGTAAATCCACTTGTTCCAGGGTTTTTTTCATTAATGAAATGCGTTCGCACTTTTATTAAGTATGTACTACAATGATGCAGGGATGAATTAAGAACCGACATTACATTGTCTCAGAAGATGTTGCAGAATCTGGTCGACGGTCCTCACAGCTTGGCGATCAGGGAGTCTTAACCCTATGTCTAAGCACACGCCGCAGTATTTTACTGTCGGCACCCACTGCCAGAGCGTCACAATATGTTAACCCTGTTCCTCAGTGGCGGTCGCAGACTATGGTAGACGACCCTCACGGCTTGGCGATCAGGGAGTCTTTAACCCTGTGTCTAAGCACACGTCGCAGGATCTTTCCGCTTGCGCTTTTCGGTATTTCCGTGACGAGTTCCACCCCGCCGCGTAGGCGTTTGTGGGGCGCCGCGTTGGCTGGTGGATAAAGAAAAGGAAATTACAGTTAATACGTGCAAAACAGCTTATGAAACGAGGTGACGATTTGTCTGATTTACTTTAGCGTATAAGGTAATTTATTATGACAAACCCACCCCAACTTTTTCTGCCAACCCGTTGCCTGCGATTCACGCGATCGAATAATGCAGAAACCATAATGTTTATTAAGACATTTATTCTCTATCGATGGTCATACTTACTTACCAGGTGATATATTTATCACGAATACCGCTTTTTTCTCCTGTGATAGAAATTTGCTATCACAATGCTGTATAATGCCTATTTAACGACGTGTAATGATCATGAGTGTAACAGTGTGATTTGGTAACCTTATTGTAATCAGTGAAACATAAGCGATACATAGCTTGAGAATGCAAGCTGTGACCATGTTTTCTGTTTGTTGTGTACACACACCTACAGAACGCACCTGCCACGAATTCCGCTATTTCTCTCTCCGATACTTTCTGTCCGTCCTTGAGGACGACGAAGGCCCGAGGGAGCTCCCCCGCCATCTCGTCATGCACTCCAATCACCGCCACGTCCCTCACCCCCGGATGGGTCAGCAGTAGGCTCTCAACCTCAGCCGGGGGCACCTGTCAAAGTCACACCTTGTCACTAGGTAAATATATTAGCAGCATCCTCTTCAAAATCCGATGACCAGTTTATTTGTGGATGCTTCGAGTTTTTCTGGTTGTGTTTTGCTTGCAATCCAAATTATTACCTTTCCTTTTTTGGAATAATTTTGCCCTGAATACAAGTTATCTATAAATGTAATAGACATGATGCATATTGCGACCTTTCTGGAAACTGCTTCCCCAAAGCCCCATTTCAATAGGGACGTTATCACTTACCTGGAAGCCTTTGTACTTAATCAGTTCCTTCAGTCTGTCCACGACATAGAAATATCCGTCGTCGTCATAATGTCCGATGTCGCCTGCAATGTAGACACTTCACATTGAAGGAACACCAATAAGGGCGGTTTACATAATATTCAGCGTGTAATGTGTCATTAACCTAGCGTTGCTATGGGTTGAACTAGCAGCATTGATCTTTACTCACAGGCAAGAAATAGAAAGGGTGCAAACGAGATTTTGCAAATATGTACTCGGAGTGTCGTCGAAAACGTCTAATGTAGCAACGATCGGCGAATGTGGTCGGCTGTCCATGAACGTTTATTATATGATAAAATGTATCAAGCACTGGCTACGAATTGTGTTAGATTATGATAGATCGAGATATCCGAAGAGTTGCTACAATATGTTGTCCAATTTAGACCAGGCAGGCAGAACCACATGGGTAACGCATGTGAAGAATTTATTATTTTGCAATGGATTTGGTGTGGTGTGGCTTAGCCAAAGTGTGGGAGATACGAACAGTTTTATATCTGAATTGAAAGCCAGACTGTCTGATATTGCAAAGCAAATTTGGATAGAAGAGTCTCAAGCTTTAACAAAGTTAGATACTTATTGTGAAATTAAATCATTATTAGAACCAGAAATGTATTTACATAAAATTAACCACAGGCGACACAGGATAGCCCTTGCCAGGCTGCGTTGTAGTAATCATAGACTTGCTGTCGAGAGAGAGAGGGATCAGAAGGAACGAAGCCAAAGATTTTGTTTATACTGTAAGAGTAAGGGAATCGATATATTGGAAGATGAATACCACTTTGTGATGATATGCGGGTTATATGAAGAACTCCGCATAAAATATTTACCTAGCTTTAGCTTTCCAAACAAAGTAAAATTTATTACACTTATGCGCTCCAAGAATACTGTATTCCTGAATAACCTAGGTGCATTCTGCTACCATGCAACAAAATTACACTGTTTAAAATCTTAAGTAGCGTGCAACTTATTATGTAAATGTTTGTATATGTTCCATGGGCTCGTGGCCTGAAAGTGCAATAAAGACACACAATACATTGATCTCGTACGTGGTATTTACCCTTTAAAATGTATAACGAATTTAGCCGATAATGATCTTAGAAACCCTCATTGTTGTACATACTGAACAGTCACCCCTCACTGTCCACGGTGGGGGTACAGGCCTAAGTGCTGTCACCCCTCACTGTCCACGGTGGGGGTACAAAACTGAGTGCAGTCACCCCTCCCTGTCCACGTTGGCTGTACAGACCTGAGTGCAGCCACCCCTCCCTGTCCACGGTGGCTGTACAGACCTGAGTGCAGCCACCCCTCCCTGTCCATGGTGGCTGTACAGACCTAAGTGCACGGTGGGGATACAAACCTGAGTGCAGCCACCCCTAACTGTCCACGGTGGGGATGCAGACCTGAGTGCACGGTGGGGATACAAACCTGAGTGCAGCCACCCCTAACTGTCCACGGTGGGGATGCAGACCTGAGTGCAGCCACCCCTCCCTGTCCACAGTGGCTGTACAGACTTGAGTGTAGCCACCCCTCCCTGTCCACGATGGTCGATGTGGCGTCCGGTCGCTTGTAGTAGCCTTTCATCACCTGAGGACCTCGGATCCAGAGCTCTCCATCCTGGTTTGGACCCAGATCCCGACCGCTATCTGGGTCTACTATCTGGATAACGGATTATTTTCTGATACAAAACTCCCTGTCACATATATTTGATGATTTTAATCAATTCATTCTTCATTTCTGTTAATAAAATACCTCAACATCATTCGTGATTTCAATTTTCTCATTCCAGCGAAATGATTAAATGTGTCACCTTTATTTCGGTGTTTGGAACTATTAATCCCGAAGAGCCGTATTTCGCTGTGTAACAGGGACTACACAGGGCGGCGGGACTAGTCTCCGTCATTCCGTAATCTGAAAACAACATTTGCAACATTTTTTGAGATCAGCCTGGAATGGAGGATAATCCCCCAAAGTCTTGACGTGCTTGCCTAGTTTCCTTCGTCTTTTCCAAAGCTGAAGCCGCGATTGGCTGGATATCAGGTAGGAATCAGACGATCTTGGACATCTTGCCCCAAATCCAGTTCATTCTAGTGTGATTTTCATGTAGATATCATGTAATCATGTATTTAGGGATTACGCGATCTTTGATAATAAAGGTGGGGCCTGAGGTCTACTGCACAACTTAATTGGATCATGGTCAGATATAGAGGGCAAAGAACCGTCATCCCGGGCCTTTTATCGCTCACCTTGTCTGACGTCACGCAGTCCCAGACGTTCCCGGATGTTGCGAATAGTGTCGCCCCCTAGCGGGGCCGCGCCGCTGTTGAAGGTCTCGACGCTGCTTAAGTCGTACAGCGCCACCTGGGGGTCCTTGGCCAACATCAGGGCGATAGGCGGGACGATGAAGAGCCACGTGACCTGTATGTTGTATCTTGGAATTAACGATATTAGTCCAATAAAATTTCATTTCTCCTCAATGTGCGTCGATACATGTACTGATACGTTGGCAGATATTTTATTGCGTGGCATTTAATAAAATGCATTCCATTCTATGTTCCCCTACCTTGTGATCTTGGATGGCTTTCAGAAAGGTCCTAAGCTCAAAACGAGGCAGGAGGAGGACGGCATCTCCAATATAAAGGGCGCTAAGTGTGATGGTGACCAGACCGTAGATGTGGAAGAGCGGTAACACTCCCATGACGACTCCCTGAGCTCCGCGCCTGCGCACCGGGGTCTTCAAGACAGCTGTCTCCCTGATGCGGTGATTGGGATGCAAGAGCTATAAAATGTCCGAATCAATTGTCCCTCTACAATAGGCCAATCGCGTTTCACATCATCCACTAAATACGTTTGCCACAATGCACATGCCACGTGAAAAAATCTAAAAAACCGACGCATCGATGAAACTGCCATCAATGCATATGCAATGTGAATTATATCTAATATTCTACGATGTATACTGGTAGTGTATTAGACTGTATCAGCATAGGGCATTATACTCAGTGTGCAAGTGTTAACGATTGAGGTTGCGGTCATCATTGAAATCGAAAAAATTCGATGCGATGTGTAAAGTCTCCGCTATCCTAATATCCACTTGAGATAAAGTCATCTAATTTGGTAACAATCTCATTGCTTCCCACGGGTTCACAATGCACACAGTGTAATGAGAATGTGAGCAGAAGTGGCGAATTTGCAGTGATTCGTAGCAAAGATTAGTAATTAAAATTAAAGTGAATATGCAAAACGCGGGAATGGACACATAATTACAGAATGGTCACCTGAGCTGAAAGATGCAGGCGACCAGATTGGTGTGAGTCAACATAACTCCTTTGGCTTTCCCGGTAGTTCCCGAAGAATACGGTAACACAGCCAGGTCCTCTCCGGGGTCAATGGGTGCGGGGATGACCTCAGTGACGTCATCACCATTGCTGCGCGTGCATAGCTTCCTGAAGGGCATGCAGCCCGCGGCGTCTCCGAAAACAAAGACCTCCTGAGAAAAGCGGATTAGAGTAACCACCAAATCAAAAGCTTTTTGCTCTTGCTAACAGCCCATTTCCATTTAATACCAGGGTTATTCCCGGAATTGATGCAAATTATGGGTGTTGGAATGAAAACTGGATTATGAATATTATGTACCTGATGCTGTAACGACCTTGTAAATCCGACTATTTCATTCTCTTTCAAGATCGGCATATATCCTACTGTTCGTACCTCCACCCCACCACACATCTGGCTGGCTGCCGTCACCTTGGTAACCACATTATCGGCTGCCGTGAAGGCAAACTTGGGTTTACAATCCGACATCTGAGAGAGAATCTCATCTGTGCTTTGGAAAGAAAAAAAATTTTATGATGATAATAATTCTCAAGTTAGGTGCATGGCAAGGCATGTGTTAACTTGTTTATCTGTAATTTACATGTCCTGCAAATTAATCATTAGGCCCAGTTCGCAACTAAATAGTCTATGTGCCTCACGTTAAATTTAACAATCGGAATAATCCTTCATACGTGAACATTGAACATGTATCTAATCGAATTCGAATACCTTTTGCATTTACTGTGCCACAATATTTCCTTACCGGCATCGGAACTATTCAACTATCGGACACCGACAATGGAATCTTCACCTTAAACAAGCCTCTAAAACCGTTCGTGATCCCAGACCCCGTTGAGCTCTGTCAACCGTAAAGTTGGCAGTTATGTGAGGCCGAAGTCATGTAAGGAACGCGCTCTCTCTGCTGGCAGTGTCTTTGGTTTAGCCATTCGCTAAATTTTTAGGCGCCTTTTGTGCAGTGGCGACCCAGTTGCAGCCTATTTTGGTGCCGCAAAACACATTTTGTGGTCCCAGACTTGCTCGGAAGCTTCATGTTATTGCGTGGTGAGCTGTTAAATCTGTATATTAATCTTTGTTTTGTCACATGGCCTCACTCGCTGCCACGTGACAGGGAGCTCATTTCTCATTAGTAATGACGTGGGGGCTTGATTCCTAAGTTCAAACATGCTAGAACTCTTTCATTTAAAAAACAAAAATTCCCGTACACGTTAGTTGCGACGAAAACAAAGTTTTGGACACACGATTTCAAAATTTTTGTAGATTTTTTTCTGAGCTTTACCATCACCCCATCCTTTAAGTATGTCTCAAACTCTTCGCTCTGTAGTTTACCGACGGTGTAAGCCGGGTTGCATGTCGACATGATGCCTCCCAGATGTATGACTGCCAACAGAGCCACAGGAAACTCGAGGCAGTTCTGTGTACAGATGAAGACGAAGTCGCCCTTCCGGAGCCCCCTCTGGCGGAGATTATGTGCAACCTGCATGATGTCACGGTGAAGGTCACGGAAGGTCATCCGTCGTCCTGATATGCCATCAATCTGAAATCAGCAGAAAAATTGGCTTTCGGCATCAGTTTTGTCAAAGTAATGTATATATGGTGGAAAATGTGGGTAGGCCTATCGTTAAAGGAGTAATTCAGCTATGTTTACGCATGCCTTACAACAGTAATTTATTTGAACATTAAACTGAGTAATCACAGCCAATCATAATCGAGCATCATGGAAGGACACTTCGTCACGCGCTTCGACCTTGTCCTCTCTATTTGTCAGCATTATACAAAAAAATATGGCTGGCAGAGGCACAGCCTTCCTGTTTCGACATTTGCCGATACAAGCAGATACATATGTATCTTATCGGCCAACGTTCTACAATCATGGTTAAACCGGATCGATGACTTTAACCGTTGTTAAAAGATGCCTCCATAAACATAAACAGGCTGAACTGCGGATTAACAGGTCATGGGTTTGCACTTTGAATATAAACAATTTCAATGTAACCAGGGAATAGTGTATCACCAGGAATGGTGTATTCTCCACGGAATGCAGACCGGCTCTATAGTAAAACACACTCTGCCAGCAGATTTGAAAAAATATGGCCATTCCGTTATCGTACGCTCACAATAGCAGGGTTAAACGGAAAAATAGTTCAAAATAACACGGGGGTCAAAGTTCAAAGCGTTTCACCTCGAGCGAACATGAAAACATGCTTCTAATTCATCAAAGTCTAATCAATTTGTACGATACCGTACCAAAAGCATTACAAATACTAAATAGTGGTGTATTTGATGCCAAAATGCTAATATACATGTATCTTTGATTCGATTCGATTACATTCGTTTAAATTTGTGCGTATGAAAAATAATTCTTGTAGTTAAATTTGACTTGGGCAGAGGGACTATAACTTGAGCGGAACGCCATCTGCCGGGAGATCGATCCCCACCTGGACACGTTCGATTTTGTTGCAGGTTGCTGAATCGAGTAGATGCACACTACTAATCCCCCAGAGGGCCTTTTTCGACACAGTGACACGACCATTTTTTAAATCGACCGCGCGACATGGACCTCTTCTTAGCATCGACATGCGACATGGACCTCTTCTTAACATCGACATGCGACATGGACCTCTTCTTAACATCGACATGCGACATGGACCTCTTCTTAGCGTCGACATGCAATATGGACCTCTTGTTAGCATCGACATACGACATGGACCTCTTAAAATTGACATGCAACATGGCTATTCCCCCACTGGGGCTCTTCTACTTTGCCGTGTAGCCAGGTTGACTGATACGCTCGGGTACCGTTTGTATTTCAACTGACCAGTGCCACTCGGTTTCCGTACTCCCTCAGTTTGGGCAGTAACACCTGAGTGACCGACAGGCTGGTGGGGGAGGCGACATCAGGCAGAAGGCTCTTCATGGTGTCCTGGTGCTGGTTTCAATGCCACTGGAAACCAAATTTACAGAGCAACAGTTGTTATGTAATTAAAATCAACGCGGATATTATTTACCACAGAGGTTAACGAAGCAGGATTATCGTGGAATAAATTCTACACTGGACTGGATGCCTGGATGGAGTTATTTTGTCCAAAAAAAGTTTTTTTGTTTACATTTTCTCCATCCTGATATATCCGGATTTCATAATCTGCTTCACTTTACTCAAATTAACGGGAAGCGAATCCCCAGAGACACCGTTGAGCGGAGTCATAATACCACTACAATACGGATTCATGTTACAATTGAAATACGAAGTCTCAAGCAGAGACAGATGATTCTCTCTATACGACTCCCCACTTAACTATATTAGCTTTCAGAATCAATTCGATCAAAGCGAAATATATTTCATGGAAATTATTAGTAGGCTAACTGTTGAAGAAGTAATTCAATAATATTTACGCATACCTCACAACAGTAATTTATCTAAACATGTCTACAAATGTCTGGCCGAGGCACAACCACCGTCCGGTTTCGATATTTGCCCATGCAAACAGATGAATATGTATCTTATCGGCCTACGTTATCCAAATATGACTGAGGCTTGCCCTGCACCGCCCCCCCCCCCCACCCTTGCCCGAGCCACCGCTATATCTGTGGAAGCAGACATTAGATTAGATTAGACCGACATTAGCTCTGTATATATGAGAGTGCATCTCTATAAATGATACACATCTGTCAAGTTCAATGTGTACATCATTATAATACAGAGTTAGCATGTGACTCAGCGAATCAACTGGTCAGGGGGTCGAACCCTATGGCATCTGCTGATTTCCCCCATCCCCATTCTATTGTCCTGGGACGTATTTTGGCCAAATGTAACCTTCATGTGGCCAATAGCGACATAAAACAGCAAAGTGCATTTATCTATGAATGTGACACACCTGTAAAAGTAAATATATATATAATATAGAGACAGCGTAAGAAGCAGATTTCCTCACGTTTAATGCATCATGATGACTAACACACAGTAACAACGACCCGCACATCAACACGAAGATGTACTCACATCAGGCTATGAAGAGTGTGAGCTCGCAATTTATGTAATGATCAGAGTGAACCAATATGCGACCAGATCATACACATAGTGGACGTCTCTAAGCCAGGTCACTGCTTTGAACACGAACTCGGGCCCCTGATATGGCCAACAATCTGCGTACTCTGGGCCCATGTACAACATTTTCGAGTCAACAAGCCCGAGGGCAACGTGCAATTGACAAACTACTCTTGACTTCTTCAACCCGTCCAGGCAGCCACAAGTATTGCTAATTCACGAAGGAAACACTATATGGGGAGGCAGGGGTGGGGGTTGGGTAAGGCGGGAGCTGGGTGGGGGGGGGGGGGGCGGATTCGGGCACAAACTCATGGGCTCCATGGGCTTTTGAATTAAGGTGTTTTCTGTCGTAACATGCTAATTAGCGTCCGGCGTGCCTGGTGGGATATGGTGTCATGCCATACCTGTGGTTTGTTACTAGTCTCTATCGGGACCCACATTTGACGAGAGAAAAACGTTTAGCTCATGTAGGAAACAGGGTTTGATCAATTTGGCCAATACACACTGTAGCTCAGACCTGCAACCTTCCATGTTAGAAATCACGAAATGAATTATTCAAGTAATTGGCAGCCGTGAGTGACAATATGAGAGCTTTGCTGGAACAATGGTTCGCCCTGGAACGACTAGATCTGTTGAGCATTATACGCTTTTATTGTTTTGTGCATTTAAAGCCTAAGAGTAACCAGATAATTACCGATATGATATACACGCCTTCAGTTATATCGCTCACTTGTGAAACGAGAAATGATATGATGGCTATTGATAACTAACGCAGAAAGATCTTTTAAGCTCAAGTCGAGCCAGCGAGTAATGATAAAGTGAAAACGCCTATTCATAATTATGAAACCAGGTTGGATATATGACACTTGAACGATTATAAGGGTTCTGGAAAACGAAGAAAACGGTCGAGAAAACGCAAAAAGGTGCGAACCATCCCTTAGCAGTCAGTTCTAAGTTTGTACTTCATACAAAGGTCCTCATAGATTAGTGGATTGTCTGATGTATATACATCTTTTCACGTGCAAGATTTCATAAAAAATGTAATACATGCAGTACAGTACTGAGTGTCCAAGATTTCGTGTATACGTGAGTCCTGTAGCGAGTCACGAGGGTAAATACGTAAGTCTTGTAGCGAGTTACGAGGGTGAATACTGTGGTCCTGTAGCGAGAGTCACGAGGGTGAATACGTGAGTCCTGTAGCGAGTCACGATAGTGAATACGTGAGTCCTGTAGCAAGTCACGAGGGTTAATACGTGAGTCCTGAAGCGAGTCACGAGGGTGAATACGTGACTGCTGTAGCGAGTCACGAGGTTCAATACGTAAGTCTTGTAGCGAGTTACGAGGGTGAATACTGTGGTCCTGTAGCTTGTACTGTACAAACTTTCAATGTAGATCGCGATCAGATTAGGTTGGGCACCCGCCTTACCGTTACTTACCTAGATTATATAAGGCACCGCCGATAAGATAAATATCTGTTTGTTTACATTGATAAATGTAAACACAGCACAGTCGTACTTTATACAGACATATTCATGGCTTCACTGATAGGTGGAGGGCGTGAGGGAAGGAGGGGGGGTGGTGCTAGGTCGACGACCAGGGCACATCAAGAAGTGCCTGGCGCTCACTCGCTCCTCCGGTTCGCAATGCTGGATTATGGTTAACCCTAATGATCTAATGGTAAATATCCAATTCCGTGCGCAAGTCAATACCATCACAAGAAGACCATACAATACCACATTGCACAACTGCAGAGGCATTGTATTTCTTATTATCTTTCCTCTTCGGCCAGGCTAACAGACGTCTTTAAGACCCCGGTGTGTAGGCGTGCAGAGCAGAAAGTCATCATGGGAGTCTTACCCTTCTTCCACATCTACGGTCTGGTCTGTGTCATCTTCAGCGCCCTCTATGTTGGAGATGCCGTGGTAGTCTTGCCTCATTTTAGGCTTCGAACCTTTCTTGAAGCCATCCAAAATCACAAAATATGACAGCATGAAAAGAAATCTGTATTTCTGTTGTATTGATTGTGAATTATCCATAAATATCAGCGTGATCATCTCAACGCTGATTGGCTCAAATGCTCGACGCTGATTGGTTGACAATTTCCAAATCTTGAAGTCGATCGAAACTTTAAAACATGCGCAAAACTTACAATGCGTAGAAACCGACTCTCAAATTGCTTATAGCAAAGTTGATTGATTCCAATAAACGTTACAACGTATCTCATCGTGTGAACAGGGCATTATGCAATAACACACTTTTTTTTTATTTAATTTTTTTTATTTCAAAATAAAAGTGCGGTACATAGGTACATCAAGTCCAAAACAATAAAACCTGATGAAGAAAGAAAAGACATTGTTTACGTCAATGCAATATTTAGTTTCTCAAGCCAGTTACATATATTTTTAATTTTTGTTACCCTGGTTACCCCGTATATGTTAATTTTTTGTTTTAATTCAGCCAGAAATAATTTATTGATATCGGAGTGAACACATCTGGTTTCTTTAATGAAAATGACCATGAAGCCTGTCCACAACATCGCTTTTATTATGCGTGACGTGTCCCACAGGTCACGTGGCTCTTCATCGCCCTGATGTTGGCCAAGGACCCCCAGGTGGCGCTGTACGACATGAGCAGCGTCGAGTCCTTAAACAGCGGCGCGGCCCCGCTGGGGGGCGACACTATTCGCGATATCCGGGAACGTCTGGGACTGCGTGATGTCAGACAAGGTGAGAGATTAATGGCCATGTTGAGGGTCGAGCAGTTCTTGGCAATATATCTTTCATTGCGAGCCAGGCAAGATGATTATCTATATGCTAACCACTGGCTACATGGCTCCACTCTCCCTGCCTTCTCCCAGTGACGCGATATGCCCAAAGGAGGTTAAAGCCTCCTCAATATACAACCGTCCAACCAACTAAATTGATGACCTCACCGACAACATTCAATTTACCAGCGTGGAAGTTAATGTCACTTACCCTGTATACATATAAGTCGTTGCAGTTTCATTTTGCCCTTGTTGTTGAAAAAGTATTGGCGTTTTTTTTTGCTTTAAGGATACGGATTGACGGAAACCAGTCCCGTCGCTCTGGCGAGTCCGTGCTGCACGGCGAAATATGGGTCTTCGGGACTGATAGTGCCAAACACCGAAATAAAGGTGACACATTCAGTAATGCCGCCAGAGTGTGTGAGAATTCCAGTTGAGTGACGACAAATGTTGACTAGACATAGTAACAGAAATGCGAAATATAGCGAGTAAATGTTTCCATATATTTATGTGGCAGAGAATTTTACACCAGCGGCAAAATCCCTCTTCCAGATAGTGGATCCGGATAGCGGCCAGGATCTAGGTCCAAACCAGGATGGAGAGCTCTGGATCCGAGGTCCTCATGTGATGAAAGGCTACTACAAGCGACCGGAGGCCACAGCGAGCACCGTGGACAGGGAGGGGTGGCTGCACTCAGGTCTGTACAGCCACCGTAGACAGGGAGCGGTGGCTGCACTCAGGTCTGTACAGCCACCGTGGACAGGGAGGGGTGGCTGTACTCAGGACTGGGAGGGGTGGGGGTTGGGGTGAAGGTTGCTCAACTCAGTATATTCTAGATTTCTACGATCATTGTCTGCTAAATTCCTATTTGTATTCGCTATTTGTAACACAAGTAAATATACCACTTACGAGACCAATGCTGCCACTTGCATCAATAGTAATGCCAGCATAATCGCACGCCACATGATGTATATTTTGCACACCGCCCTTATTTGTGTCCCTTCAGTGTGAAGTGTCTACATTGCAGGCGACGTCGGACATTATGACGACGACGGATATTTCTATGTTGTGGACCGACTGAAGGAACTCATTAAATACAAAGGTTTCCAGGCGAGTGACAGCGTCTATACGATAATAAGGCCAACGGATGCAGTTTTCACCAATATTTCAGGAAAGGAAGGGCTTTATCATGTGAAACAACAGATACCGGAGCGATATATGGGCTTGGCATAATTAGTCCATAAAGGCGTCAGACTTATTGTATGTCATCATATCATTCATATTCCTACTATTATTTCACCCATCGGCATGGGTTACTCTAGTTGCACATGGAATAATTTTCACTTCTATGGGTGCATTTCAAAGCTGACAAGTTTTTCTTACTAGAAAAATGGTGTCAAAGGAGACTATACACTTCGCGATTATGCTCTTTGGTTGGAACGAAAAACGCCGAATCATGCGTGGTGTACGCCTAATATATTTTATATGTGTATACCCAGCACTATAGCCCTCCAAGTCAACTTGGGCTCACTTGAATATATTTTATACGTGTATATCAAGCACTATAGCCCTCCAAGTCAACTTGGGCTCACTTTAGGAGCATCCAGAAAAATTAACTGGAGGATCTTATACAGTACACCCAGTAAGCCGGGACGCAAATTTTTTTTTTAAACAATCGATGTCGTTCAACATGTCCAATATGAACAAAACAATGGCGTGGTCCAGACACATTATAAAGGATCACGAGTTGCTTGGTCAAGAGCCGTAACAAATGCCAGGGTACTAAGCAATTGACAATGGTTTGGCTCGAATTTCTTGCATCTATATGTCCATACCGTCGTCCAGCACCCTGAACCCCGAGTGAAGCATTCACCGGTTCGTCGAATAGTGACAAGCCGTGATTCTGACAGGTGCCCCCGGCTGAGAGGTAGACTTTTATTTAGGGTACGACTATTATAGAAAATGCAAAGCCATAACTTCAATTGGAAACGAAACTCAAACAGAACAACTTACTTGCGAAGCATCCACAAATGATCTGGAGGGTCTCGGGGTTTGGAAGAGGATGCTTCGCACTGCTGTACCTAATGACAAGTTGTTACTGTAACAGGTGCCCCCGGCTGAGGTGGAGAGCCTACTGCTGACCCACCCAGGGGTGAGGGACGTGGCGGTGATCGGGGTGCCTGACGAGATGGCGGGGGAGCTCCCTCGGGCCTTCGTCGTCCTCAAGGACGGACAGAAAGTATCGGAGAGGGAAATAGCGGAATTCGTGGCAGGTGCGTTTACTAGGTGTCCCTCTGTTATACATTATACATTTCTGAATTGTTTCGAAGAAGGTTCCAAAACCATATATTGCGATCGTCATTTGTGTGAAAAACATTAAACAATGCTATGATAACAATCATTATCTAAGAGAGAAAGAATGAAATTTGTTGCTGGTTAATATCATCTGATAGAGTAAGTATATGTTCAAAGAATGCGTTGATTTAACAATACATAGCGATGGGGACGGGGTGGGTGGCCTTCAAAAGAACAAGTCATTACCGCGTGATCTATATCCGTAGCGGATGAAATGATACGCATATCGGCGCAAATATTGGCACTAAAAATCTTCCTAATGATTATCTGGTTTCCTAATATTTATGCGGATTTGCAACTTTTTCTTTTGTCCCAGCCAACGCGGCGCCCCACAAACGCCTGCGCGGCGGAGTAGAACTCGTCACGGAAATACCGAAAAGCGCAAGCGGAAAGATCCTGCGACGTGTGCTGAGACAAAGGGTTAAAGACTCCCTGATCGCCAAGCTGTGAGGACCGTCGATCAGAATCTGCGACCTCCACTGATGAACAGGGTTAAAATATCGTGACCTTCAAGCCGTGAGTGCCGACAATGAGATACTGCGACTTCTCCTGGGCCAGAGGGTTAAAACGACCATGATGTTCAAGAAGTCAGTATCGCCGGCAAGAGTGCAAAATGTTCCATATACTGCGACTACCATCGACATCTCGCCACGGCGTCTACTGATCCAAAAGGTTAAAGCAACCCTGACATTCTTGCAGGCAGTGTGACTGTCACTGGCAAGAGACTGAGGCGCCTACTGAGACAAAGGTTTAAAGATATCATGACGCCTTGACAGCTGGTGTGGCTGGCAGGAGAGTGCGGCGCGAACGGTTGAAATATTGTCACATCGGAACTGATATATGATTCAACCGTGAAACCATTGCATAATAACCAAAACGTATCGTAACTTTAGAAAACATTGACCTTTTAAGTATATGCAGTTTGCAGTTTGGCTACAGAATTCAACTTGGCAAGGGTTTTATTAATAAAAAACACACACAACCAGAAACACATGAGTTATGTTGGCATAGATGTATAACCTGCAAACGGGGAAAAGAGTGATTGCGATGACGATGTGCCAGACAGGCATATTTTGATAAATCGACATTCGACATTGACCCCCAAATTTCGACATTGGGGATCTGTAAAAAGCGACATCGACATAGATTCTGGAAAAAAAGCGACACGGCAGACCTATTATGGTAAATGCATGTGTGGGAATGAGGGACCCAGACAAAGAGAAGAGAAACGGGAAAACAATCTCCCCACATAAACGAGCTGCAAAAGCTGTCTGTATTCCAAATACTCTTCCAATTCCGCAATTTACAAGTAACATTTATATGAACAGCGTCGTATAACACAGCTACAGTGATCCTTATATTTATATTATCGCGACTATAAATAGTTTATATTCTCTTTATATTCTCGGCTCCCACAAATCGTCAATACAATATCTTACATTTTGGTTTGAGGGCGTGATATCTTTTGTTGTCTCTCCAAAACAGCTTTAAACGGGTTAAATGGTTTAAACGTATTTATTTAACGAGGGTACTCTGAATAGTATACGCTAGAAACATGGGGCTTCCTATATAAATGAAAAGCAACTGGTTGGCATCTGTCCGTCTGCGAAATACGCTGGGCTAAGACGTGGGAGGGACGGGGGAAGGCTTGCGATGTTCCGACAATTCACTAAATCGCGAATGCATGGTGTTAGGCTTTTTACTGGCCCTTCAACAAGCTGCAGGTGCCTGCTATTTTCATTATGTGCTAGAGGCCACGAGGTGGACAATGATACGGCAGGGTTGCTACAAAGCGATTTTGCGACAATGCAATGCCTAACACCCCGCTAACTCGCGCCATCTTTAAAATAACCCTGGAGTTCGCGAAATACACACTGCACGAGAACCATATTTCCTGGCCAAGGACACCTAGTACATATGTCGCAAAGGAATATCTGGTGTGATTGAAACGTCAAACTTTTGTTCCTGCGCCTTGTGTAAATAAATGTGATGACGCGGAATAGTAGTAGAGTTACATGATATTCATTACATGGTATTGATCCGATGAATCTCTCACGACACATCTATGACACCAATGTCATTAATTGACATGTAAATCCACTTCTTCCAGGTTTGTTTTCAGTATTAAAATGCGTTCGCATTTTTTATTAAGTATGTACTACAATGTCGCAGGGGTGAATTAAGAACCGACATTACATTGTCTCAGAAGGTGTTGCAGAATCTGGTCGACGGTCACAGCTTGGCGATCAGGGAGTCTTTAACCCTTTGTCTCAGCACACGTCGCAGTATCTTTCCGCTTGCGCTTTTCGGTATTTCCGTGACGAGTTCCACCCCGCCGCGCAGGCGTTTGTGGGGCGCCGCGTTGGCTGGTGGATAAAGAAAAGGAAATTACACTTAATACGTGCAAACAGCTTATGAAACGAGGTGACGATTTGTCTGATTTACTTTAGCGTATAAGGTAATTTATTATGACAAACCCACCCCAACTTTTTCTGCCAACCCGTTGCCTGCGATTCACGCGATCGAATAATGCAGAAACCATAATGTTTATTAAGACATTTATTCTCTATCGATGGTCATACTTACTTACCAGGTGATATATTTATCACGAATACCGCTTTTTTCTCCTGTGATAGAAATTTGCTATCACAATGCTGTATAATGCCTATTTAACGACGTGTAATGATCATGAGTGTAACAGTGTGATTTGGTAACCTTATTGTAATCAGTGAAACATAAGCGATACATAGCTTGAGAATGCAAGCTGTGACCATGTTTTCTGTTTGTTGTGTACACACACCTACAGAACGCACCTGCCACGAATTCCGCTATTTCTCTCTCCGATACTTTCTGTCCGTCCTTGAGGACGACGAAGGCCCGAGGGAGCTCCCCCACCATCTCATCATGCACTAGAATCACCGCCACGTCCCTCACCCCCGGATGGGTCAGCAGTAGGCTCTCAACCTCAGCCGGGGGCACCTGTCAAAGTCACACCTTGTCGCTAGGTAAATATATTAGCAGCATCCTCTTCAAAATCCGATGACCAGTTTATTTGTGGATGCTTCGAGTTTTTCTGGTTGTGTTTTGCTTGCAATCCAAATTATTACCTTTCCTTTTTTGGAATAATTTTGCCCTGAATACAAGTTATCTATAAATGTAATAGACATGATGCATATTGCGACCTTTCTGGAAACTGCTTCCCCAAAGCCCCATTTCAATAGGGACGTTATCACTTACCTGGAAGCCTTTGTACTTAATCAGTTCCTTCAGTCTGTCCACGACATAGAAATATCCGTCGTCGTCATAATGTCCGATGTCGCCTGCATTGTAGACACTTCACATTGAAGGAACACCAATAAGGGCGGTTTACATAATATTCAGCGTGTAATGTGTCATTAACCTATCATTGCCATGAGTTGAACATACAGCATTGATCTCGTACGTGGTATTTACCCTTTAAAATGTATGACGACTTTAGCCGATAATGATCTTAGAAACCCTCATTGTCGTACATACTGAACAGTCACCCCTCACTGTCCACGGTGGGGGTACAGGCCTAAGTGCAGTCACCCCCCCACTGTCCACGGTGGCTGTACATACCTGAGTGCAGCCACCCCTCCCTGCTCACGTTGGCTGTACAGACCTGGGTGCAGCCACCCTCCCTGTCCACGGTGGCTGTACAGACCTGAGCGTAGCCACCCCTCCCTGTCCATGGTGGCTGTACAGACGTGAGTGCAGCCCCAATCCCTGTCCACGGTGGCTGTACAGACATGAGTGCAGCCACCCCTCCCTGTCCACGGTGGCTGTACAGACCTGAGTGTAGCCACCTCTCCCTGTCCATGGTGGCTGTACAGACCTGAATGCAGCCACCCCTCCCTGTCCACGATGGTCGATGTGGCGTCCGGTCGCTTGTAGTAGCCTTTCATCACCTGAGGACCTCGGATCCAGAGCTCTCCATCCTGGTTTGGACCCAGATCCCGACCGCTATCTGGGTTCACTATCTGGATAACGGATTATTTTCTGATACAAAACTCCCTGTCACATACATTTGATGATTTTAATCAATTCATTCTTCATTCTGTTAATAAAATACCTCAACATCATTCGTGATTTCAATTTTCTCATTCTTGCGAAATGATTAAATGTGTCACCTTTATTTCGGTGTTTGGAACTATTAATCCCGAAGAGCCGTATTTCGCTGTGTAACAGGGACTACACAGGGCGGCGGGACTAGTCTCCGTCATTCCGTAATCTGAAAACAACATTTGCAACATTTTTTGAGATCAGCCTGGAATGGAGGATAATCCCCAAAAGTCTTGACGTGCTTGCCTAGTTTCCTTCGTCTTTTCCAAAGCTGAAGCAGCGATTGGCTGGATATCAGGTGGGAATGAGACGATCTTGGACATCTTGCCCCAAATCCAGTTCATTCTAGTGTGATTTTCATGTAGATATCATGTAATCATGTATTTAGGGATTACGCGATCTTTGATAATAAAGGTGGGGCCTGAGGTCTACTGCACAACTTAATTGGATCATGGTCAGATATAGAGGGCAAAGAACCGTCATCACGGGCCATTTATCGCTCACCTTGTCTGACGTCACGCAGTCCCAGACGTTCCCGGATGTTGCGAATAGTGTCGCCCCCTAGCGGGGCCGCGCCGCTGTTTAAGGTCTCGACGCTGCTTAAGTCGTACAGCGCCACCTGGGGGTCCTTGGCCAACATCAGGGCGATGGGCGGGACGATGAAGAGCCACGTGACCTGTATGTTGTATCTTGGAATTAACGATATTAGTCCAATAAGATTTCATTTCTCCTCAATGTGCGTCGATACATGTACTAATACGTTGGCAGATATTTTGTGGCGTGGCATTTAATAAATGCATTCCATTCTATGTTCCGCTACCTTGTGATCTTGGATGGCTTTCAGAAAGGTCCTAAGCTCAAAACGAGGCAGAAGAAGGACGGCATCTCCAATATAGAGGGCGCTAAGTGTGATGGTGACCAGGCCGTAGATGTGGAAGAGCGGTAACACTCCCATGACGACTCCCTGAGCTCCGCGCCTGCGCACCGGGGTCTTCAAGACATCTGTCTCCCTGATGAGGTGATTGGGAGGCAAGAACGATAAAATGTCCGAAACAATTGTGCCTCTACAATAGGCGATTCGCATTTCACACTCTCCACTAAATACCTTTGCTACAGTGCACATGCCACGTGACAAAATAGCAGACCGACGCATCGATGAAACTACCATCCATGCATATTCAATGTGGATTATATCTAATCTTCTACGATGTATATTGGTAGTCTATTAGACTGTATCATTAAAGGTCGTTATACTCAGTGTGACGCGATGTGCAATGTCTCTATCGTAGTAACCACTTGAGATAAATATATCTGATTTTGTAACAATCTCATTGCATCACACGGGTTCACAATGTGCACAGTTTCATGGGAATGTGAGCAAAAGTGGCGAATTCGAAATTCAAAAGATTCAAAATAAAAATTAAGATGAAAATTCAAAACGCCGGAATGGATATATAATTATAGAATGGTCACCTGAGCTGAAAGATGCAGTCGACCAGATTGGTGTGAGTCAACATAATCCCTTTGGCTTTTCCGGTAGTTCCCGAAGAATACGGTAACACAGCCAGATCCTCTCCGGGGTCAATGGGTGCGGGGCTGACCTCTGTGACGTCATTACCATTGCTGCGCGCGCATAACTTCCTGAAGGGCGTGCAACCCGCGGCGTCTCCAAAAACAAAGACCTCCTGAAAAAAGGGGATTAGAGTTACCACCAAATCAAAAGCTTTCTGCTCTTGCTAACAGCCCATTTCCATTTAATACCAGGGTTATTCCCGGAATTAATGCAAATTATGGGTGGTGGAATGAGAACAGGATTATGAATATTATGTACCTGATGCTGTACCGACCGCTTAAATCCGACTATATCATTCCCTTTCAGCATGGGCATATATCCTACTGTTCGTACCTCCACCCCACCACACATCTGGCTGGCTGCCGTCACCTTGGTAACCACATTATCGGCTGCCGTGAAGGCAAACTTGGGTTTACAATCCGACATCTGAGAGAGAATCTCATCTGTGCTTCGGAAAGAACGAAAATTACATGATGATAATAATTCTTAAGTCAGGTGCATGTCAAGGCATGTGTTAATTTGTTTATCTGTAGTTTACCTATGTCCTGCAAATTAATCATTAGGCCCAGTTGGCAACTAAATAGTCTATGTGCCTCCCGTTAAATTTAACAATCAGAATTATCCTTCATACGCGAACATTGAAAATGTATCTTATCGAATTTGAATACTTTTAGCATTTACTGTGTCACAATATTTCCGTACCGGCATCGGAACTATTGAACTATCGGACACCGAAAATGGAATCTGCAACTTAAACAAGCCTCTAAAACCGTTCGTGATCCCAGACCCCGTTGAGCTCTGTCAACCGTAAGGTTATGGGGGGCAGTTATGTGAGGCCGAAGTTATGTAAGGAACGAGCTCTCTCTGCTGGCAGTGTCTAAATTTCGCTAAATTTTTAGGCGCCTTTTGTGCAGTGGCGACCCAGTTGCAGGCGGAGGATGTGAAGTGACAGAGGTTGGTGCCGCAAACACATAATTTTGTGGTCCCAGACTCGGAACCTTTATGTTATTGCAGGGTGAGCTGTTAAATCTGTATATTAATCACATGGCCTCACTCGCTGCCACGTGACAGGGAGCGCATTTCTCTTTAGTAATGACGTGGGGACTTGATTCCTAAGTTCAAACATGCGGAGATTATGTGCAACCTGCATGATGTCACGGTGAAGGTCACGGAAGGTCATCCGTCGTCCTGTTATGCCATCAATCTGAAATCAGCAGAAAAATTGGCTTTCGGCATCAGTTTTGTCAAAGTAATTTATATATGATGGAAAATGTGGGTAAGCCTATGGTTAAAGGAGTAATTCAGCTATATTTACGCATGCCTAACAACAGTAATTTATTTGAACATTAAACTGATTAATCACAGCCAATCATAATCGGGCATCATGGAAGGACACTTCGTCACGCGCTTCGACCTGTCCCATCTACTTGTCAGCATTATACAAAAAAATATGGCTGGCAGAGGCACAGCCTTCCTGTTTCGACATTTGCCGATACAAGCAGATACATATGTATCTTATCGGCCAACGTTCTACAAACATGGTCAAACCGGATCGATGACTTCAACCATTATAAAAAGATGCCTCCATAAACATTAACAGGCTGAACTGTGGATTAACAGGTCATGGGTTCGCACTTTGAATATAAACAATTTCAATGTAACCAGGGAATAGTGTATCACCAGGAATGGTGTATCCTCCACGGCATGCAGACCGGCTCTATAGTAAAGCACACTCTGCCAGCAGATTTGAAAAAATATGGACATTCCGTTATCGTACGCTCACAATAGAAGGGTTAAACGGAAAAATAGTTCAAAATAACACCGGGTCAAAGTTCAAAGCGCTTCACCTCGAGCGAACATGAAAACATGCTTCTAATTCATCAAAGTCTAATCAATTTGTACGATACGGTACCAATAGCATTATAAATACTAAATAGTGGTGTATTTGATGCCAAAGTGCTAATATACATGTATCTTTGATGCGATTCGATTACATTCGTTTAAATTTGTGCGTATGAAAAATAATTCTTGTAGTTAAATTTGACGTGGGGCAGAGGGACTATAACTTAAGCGGAACGCCATCTGCCGGGAGATCGATCACCACCTGGACACGTTCGATTTTGTCGCAGGTTGCTGAATCAAGTAGATGCACACTACTAATCCCCCAGAGGGCCTTTTTCGACACAGTGACACGACCATTTTTTAAATCGACCGCGCGACATTGGGGCTGCTTTAAAATAAAAATGCGACATAAGACTTAGCGACGCGCGACATGGACCTCTTCTTAGCATCGACATGCGACATGGACCTCTTCATAACATCGACATGCGACATGGACCTCTTCTTAGCATCGACATGCGATATGGACCTCTTCTTAGCATCGACATACGATATAGACCTCTTCTTAACATCGACATGCGACATGGACCTCTTCTTAACATCGACATGCGACATGGACCTCTTCGTAGCATCGACATACGATATGGACCTCTTCTTAACATCGACATGCGATATGGACCTCTTCTTAGCATCGACATGCGATATGGACCTCTTCTTAACATCGACATGCGATATGGACCTCTTCTTAGCATCGACATACGACATGGACCTCTTCTTAGCATCGGCATGCGATATGGACCTCTTCTTAGCATCGACATGCGACATGGACTTCTTAAAATTGACATGCAACATGGCTATTCCCCCGCTGGGGCTCTTCTACTTTGCCGTGTAGCCAGGTTGACTAATACGCGCGGGTACCGTTTGTATTTCAACTGACCAGTGCCACCCGGTTTCCGTACTTCCTCAGTTTGGGCAGTAGCACCTGAGTGACCGACAGGCTGGTGGGGAAGGCGACATCAGGCAGAAGGCTCTTCATGGTGTCCTGGTGCTGGTTTCAATGTCACTGGAAACCAAATTTACAGAGAAACAATTGTTATTTAATTGAAATCACCGCGGATATTATTTACCACAGAGGTTAACGAAGCAGGAATAAATTCTACACTTGACTGGATACCTGAGTTATTTTGTGAAATTTTTTTAAATTTTTTTTTACATTTTCTCCATCCTGATATATCCGGATTTCATAATCTGCTTCACTTTACTCAAATTAACGGGAAGCGAATCCCCAGAGACACCGTTGAGCGGAGTCATGATACCACTACAATACGGATTCATGTTACAACTGAAATACGAAGTCTCAAGCAGAGACAGATGATACTCTCTATACGCCTCCCCACTTAACTATATTAGCTTTCAGAATCAATTTGATCGGAGCGAAATATATTTTATGGAAATTATTACTAGGCTAACTGTTGAAGAGGTAATTCAATAATATTTACGCATACCTTACAACAGTATTTTATCTAAACATGTCTACAAATGTCTGGCCGAGGCACAACCACCGTCCGGTTTCGATATTTGCCCATGCAAACAGATGAATGTGTATCTTATCGGCCCACGTTATCCAAATATGACTGAGGCTTGCCCTGCACCGCCCACCCCCGCCCCCACTTGCCCGAGCCACCGCTATATCTGTGGAAGCAGACATTAGATTAGATTAGACCGACATTAGCTCTGTATATATGAGAGTGCATCTCTATAAATGATACACATCTGTCAAGTTCAATGTGTACATCATTATAATACAGAGTCAGCATGTGACTCAGCGAATCAACTGGTCAGGGGATCGAACCCTATGGCATCTGCTGATTTCCCCCATCCCCATTCTATTGTCCTGGGACGTATTTTGGCCAAATGTAACCTTCATGTGGCCAATAGCGACATAAAACACCAAAGTGCATTTATCTATGAATGTGACACACCTGTAAAAGTAAATATATATATAATATAGAGACAGCGTAAGAAGCAGATTTGATCACGTTTAATGCATCATGTTGACTAACACACAGTAACAACGACCCGCACATCAACACGAAGATGTACTCACATGAAGCTATGAAGAGTGTGAGCTCGCAATCTATGTAATGATCAGAGTGAACCAATATGCGACCAGATCATACACATAGTGGACGTCTCTAACCCAGGTCACTGCCTTGCACACGAATTCGGGCCCCTGATATGGCTAACAATCTGTGGGGCAGTAATAATTTTTTATGCCAAGTAGATAAGGACGTTAAAATAATCCATCTAGTATCGGTCAACCCATATGACCCTCCATGAACGAGACCTCAACAATCAACAGGCCTTTAACCTGTAGCCCGCGGCAACGAGGATCCGATAACCACATCTTTCTTAACCACTATGACCCCATAAGGTAGCTTTAAATAGCGATTTTTTTTATATATACAAAATACCAGCAGGATACGCAGGCCAAGAAATTAAGCACCCCCCCCCCACCCCTCACCCCCCACCCCTCACACCCCCCCCCCTCTTCCACGCACATGCCCAACAGTCCCCTGATATAATAAATACGGAGAAATTATAACATGTATTACCTTTCAGCCGCCCACAACAATGGAAAAACGTGGATTCAGAATTACAGAATGCATTAATCAATAGCCGAGTCCATGCCCAACACAGCCCCCTGACAATAAAGCAAAACTGTAGATGGAAACATTACAGCATGTATCCCCACTTCCCCCAACAGCCCCCTGATATATTGATGTATTCCTCGTTATATATTTCTATCCCTTCCATGATACACATATATACGAAAATATATTCCCACGTATAGACATTTCGATGTGACCCCGCTTTACGGCTGTTATATACTTTTATGTACCATGTTGTCGAATTGTTGATTTGAAATAAAACACAAATACTAACAATCTGTGTACCCTGGGCGCATGTACAACATTTTCGCGTCAACAAGAACGAGGTCAACAAGCAATTGACAAAGTACTCTTGACTTCTTCAACCCGTCCATGCAGCCACAAGTATTGCTAAGTCACGAAGGAAACACTATATGGGGAGGCAGGGGTAAGGGTGGGGGGGGGGTGGGGCGTGGGGGGGGCGGATTCGGGCACAAACTCATGGGATAACCATGGGCTCCGCGTATGGTTGTCGTTGTTTGCTTAGTTCAGTCACGTACTAAGTAATTAACATGTTAGGACACATTTTACCAAAAAAGGCAACATAATTAGAAGACAATGAAATCGTTAAAAGCGATGCAGTAGAATCAATCATGCAGTAGTTTGTAACAGCTACCTGGCCTAAACCATTTCTTTTAATCTGGGGTATCTGCTTTGTAACATACTGCTTACATCTGTGACATATCACTTCCAGGAAAAAACGTTATTCTTTTGAATTAAGGTGTTTTCTGTCGTAACATGCTAATTAGCGTCCGGCGTGCCTGGTGGGATATGGTTTCATGCCATGCTTGTGGTTTGTTACTAGTCTCTATCGGGACCCACATTTGACGAGAGTTTGATCAATTTGGCCAATACACACTGTAGCTCAGACTTGCAACCTTCCATGTTAGAAATCACGAAATGAATTATTCAAGTAATTGGCAGGCGTGGGTGACAATATGAGAGCTTGGCTGGAACAACGGTTCGCCCTGGAACGACTAGATCTTTTGAGCATTATACGCTTTTATCGTTTTGTGCATTTAAAGCATAGGTGTAACCAGATAATCACCGATATGATATACACGCCTTCAGTTATATCGCTCACTTGTGAAACGAGAAATGATATGATGGCTACTGATAACTAACGCAGAAAGATCTTTTAAACTCTAAGCTCAAGTCGAGCCAGCGAGTAATGATAAAGTGAAAACACCTATTCATAATTATGAAACCAGGTTGGATATATGACACTTGAACGATTATAAGGGTTCTGGAAAACGAAGAAAACGGTCGAGAAAACGCAAAAAGGTGCGAACCATCCATTAGCAGTCAGTTCTAAGTTTGTACTTCATACAAAGGTCCTCATAGATTAGTGGATTGTCTGATGTATATACATCTTTTCACGTGCAAGATTTCATTAAAATGTAATACATGCAGTACCGTACTGAGTGTCCAAGATTTCGTGAATACGTGAGTCCTGTAGCGAGTCACGAGGGTGAATACGTGAGTCTTGTAGCGAGTCACGAGGGTGAATACTGTGGTCCTGTAGCTTGTACTGTAGTATGAGCAGTGAGGGTAAATACGTGAGTCTCGTAGCGAGTCACGAAGGTGAAGACGTGAGTCCTGTAGCGAAAGTCACGGGGGTGAATTCGTGAGTCCTGTAGCGAGTCACGAGAGTGAATACGTGAGTCCTGTAGCGAGAGTCAGGAGGGTGAATACATGAGTCATGTAGCGAGTCCCGAGGGTGAATACGTGAGTCCTGTAGCGAGTCACGAGGGTGAATACGTAAGTCTTGTAGCGAGTTACGAGGGTGAATACTGTGGTCCTGTAGCTTGTACTGTAGTATGAGCAGTGAGGGTAAATACGTGAGTCCCGTAGCGAGTCCTGTAGTATGAGCAGTGAGGGTAAATACGTGAGTCCCGTAGCGAGTCACGAAGGTGAAGACGTGAGTCCTGTAGCGAGTCACGACGGTGAATACGCGAGCCCTGTAGCGACGATGGCTGACTTTCAACAAGCTTGAGAGAGTGTTTCTGTAGAATACATACCGCTGTTTCAAATAAAAAAGTCGGACCCATGCATTGGGTGTAAATAAGTTTATTAAATCTTTGGTCTAGGCACCGGCGCTACGTGGGCCAGCTAGCGCTGACCACTCATCACGCCGGCCCTAGAGCCACGTGTGTAGACACAGTAACGGGAATATATACACTATTTAAGGTAAATGGCCGGGGCCATGTCGGCATCTGGTGGCACCGGCCCGCGTACAATACGTGTTGGTTATCTTGGGTATATGCGTAACTTTACGTGAAATGAACAGCAATACCTCATATTGCAAACGCTAGGGTTACCTAGCGGTCTATAAAAACCGGTCTTCACAAGGAGTATCCGGGAGTAACTAACGCTACTAAAGCTAGGGGCACCTTGCTAGCTATGTACATGAGACGCCACACGGGATCGAGCAGCGTCGACCAGCTAGCGCTGACATTCGTGGCTCCGGTGCGTACTTCAGGGGGAAAAGATGTGATGACGTATAAACAATGTTGAGAATGATATGACGAGGAGTCCGTATGGTGTCCTCTTGCAAAGAAGCGACGAAAGGTCAGAGTCCATCGGACTCTGGCTGGGCTGACACCCAAAGGAGGAACAGGGAAAACAGAACGTAGGATGTCAGATGCGGGAAAGGAGGCTCCGATCACCGATCACCCAAGACGGAAGTTCAGCGGCAATAGCTTTGCGAGTAGTGGCGTGGGGTATGGCTTCAAACCGTGCCTCTGTATACAGTTGAGGGCTGGCCCGCCCACGTGAGATTGCGTTGGCCATGATGGTGTGGCCAGGCATATGAACAGCCTTGAACTTGGTATTATTTGTGAGGCAGGCGAGTATGAAAGAGCGTAGGATAGCCATGATGTGAATGTCCTTAGAGGTTTGTTTGTTGATAATCGGTGTTACTGCCATGTTGTCACAGAAAAAAGTGATGTGAGAGTTTGCCATTTTTTGCCTAAATATACGGGAAAGCAAGAAGATGGGGTAAAGTTCGAGTATTGCGATGTTGAGCTGGCTCCACGACGGCGGCCAGCTCCTTTCTATCCAGAAGGATCCAAATGTGCCACCATAGCCTTTAGTGGAAGCGTCGGAATACAGGTTAAGCCGATCGGAATGGGCTTGTGATGGTGTTGAAATGACCGTAATCCCGTTATAATCCCGAAAGAACTGTAGCAACATGTGGAGATCTTGTTTTGACTCCCTGGTGAGTCAAATGCAGTGTGTCGGTTTGGTGATGCCTTTTGTGAGGTCAATGAGGCGTCTGATGAAGGGTCTCCCGGGGCGGACTACCGAAGTTGCCAAGTGTAGCGAACCTATGAGAGATTGCAGGTCTGAGAGTGGGATTTTTGTGCGGAACAAGTGTTTATGGTTGAGTGATTCATATTTGCATAGCTTGTCTCGAGGAAATCTACCCATAAGGTGAGCCGTGTCTAGCTCGATGCCTGGGAAAGTGAGCATTTGTGAAGGGCCAACAGTCTTTTCCGGGGATAGTGGTACTCCAATGCGGCTTAAGAACTGGCAGAAAGTGTCAAGCTGTGCCTGACAACCTTGTGGCGTAGAGTGAAGGAAGAAGAAATCGTTTGTCTCCAAGAGACCCCACAAGGTGGCAGCACTTCCCTAACCGAGAACCCCAGTTGGGGTCTCCTAGAATTAGGCTGGCTGGTTCCACGCCAAATGTTATAAATGTCACTACGGGAGCAATGTAAGTATTTTTTCTTTACAGGCAGGTATAATATAGGCATTGTCAGATAGTGTGATGAATAGGCACGGCGAATTTAAACATAAAATTCAAATTAAACTGCCGCCGCTTCCTCCGCGCTTTTCCGAACTACTACAGTTGGGTTTACGGCGTGATAATCACCGGAAATAGTTCTTACAGGCGGCCCCAAATTATTCTGTTTAAGAACACATTCCATAAAATGAAGTTCAACATTTATTATTCAAACGCGTATGTTTTTGTTTTAGACAATCGAGTCGCTTGCTAATTTAGCCGGTCGCTTGCGTCGGTCGATCATGTTGATCGTCTCCAATTCTACAAGCCCCAATATCAGAAACTCTAAGCTGGTAAAAGTATGCAAGCGAAGTTGCGGCCGCGGAACCAGGCTACAGACAGCTACGCCGTGTGTGTGACGTAGAAGTTCTTAGAATGCCTTTGATCAGTTTGGGGCTGAGCAAGCCAGAGAAATCGTCTGGTATCTTTGTGGAGTGATGGATAGCGAAATAGTTATGTAGGACTCATTGCATGGCATCTGTGAACTTGTCGAAGAGAGAACAGGCCGCGGCACATCCCATTGGCAGACATTTGTCATCATAGTAGTGGCCTTGCCAGCTAAATCCCATGAGTTGGTACTGGGGGCCTCGTTCGCAAGCGACCGCTAGTCGACTAATGGTTGACGATTTGGCTGCCGAACGGTGACTAGTCCGACCATCTAGTCGACCGGAGCGAACCATGCCGCCACCCACGGTTCCTCTGGTCGATTGTCGTCCAAGATGGCGGAGGGAAATGAGCAGTAAGCGGTGTTCGCGTTATCTTTGTGGCGTATTCTTGCTCTGTAACTTCGTTTGCCAATTTATATACATTTAAACAAATTAAAATATAGCATGGTTCATACGTAATGGCTTATTTTGCCAATTTATTATGTTTTCGTGCTAAATGTGCACGTGATCGAACTGACTGTAGGCTTACGCTCGTTTACCCTTATCTCTACTGTGCAGATTTTGTTTTTTGGGGAGGGGGGTGGGGGGGTCTTTAGTACTCCTCCGGTCACCAAGCCGATACAGTGAGGCTCTATGTCAAAAAACACAGGGTAAAATGTTCTCTGTAATACAATTCAGTGACGATCCAGGATTTTGCACAAGAGGGTCAGGACACACGCGGCGGTTAAAGGTGCTTGTTCTTGTTGTTATTTCCGCCATGAGACCGATTGTCAGCCCTTTTCGACAATCCCGCGTTCGGCATTAGGCTGTAATGCGCAGGCGCAATCGCGAAATCTAGGTCATGGAAGGATTGAGTGGCAGGGGGCCGAAAGCGTTGCTGATGTCAGACTTAGCCATGTGTACCTGGTGTGCTTCATCGTAGATGGTTTGGATGTTATGTATGGCGTCTGATAATGTTTGATAGTGTACTGTGGTTTCGTCTTTTGGTATGTTGTGATTAACCGCCCGGGAGTCGTAAGGGTAGGACAGGTTATGTAACACACGATATTTGCCGGGGGGGGGGGGGGTTGTTTTTCGCGAACGGCTAGAGGTGAAGTCTTGGTTGTGAAGAGCAGCTCCGCGACGTGTTTCATGCAAGTCTGCATCTGGGCCATAAGCCCAGCCGCCTGTTCCGGGACGTCATTGCGGTGCTGCGGCTGGCTGGTGGCTGGTCTGCTGAGCGTGGGATGCTGGGGGATCGCGTTGGCAGTGCCTTGGCAGACTAGACCTTCTGTTGAAAGATCTAGGGCTGGTGGCTGCTGGCTGGTCCGTGGTGTTTTGGCAGGGACCTGCCTGGTCGTCGAGGCCTTAGGCTTCCTTAGAGAGGAAGGCCCCTTCTGCTTTGGCATGGCGGTTGGTTGTGAAGACAAGAACTGACACGAGTATGGCATGTAAGAGCTAGGCAATTATGCTAAAGTAAAGTTAAACCATGTGCATAAGACAGTGATTTAGTCACTGGTAACACAATTCCATTACAGCTAAAGTTAAGTGAGACTAAAAATAGACGTAAAAGTCAAAGGTGACTGGCACCTATACTCCTTGAAGTGTCGCTATTTACAGACTCTGCCCAAAAATGTAGTGTTGAAACCAACTGGAATCATTGGCTCTGCTATGGGTAATGTGGCTGAAGCCACGGGGGTCACCCATCGAGTCTGAAGTCTCATGTTTGAAGACTCTGCCCTAAAAAGTAGTGATGAAGCCAATTAGATACATTGACTCTGCTCTTGGTTTTTGCTTTATCGGTCAGTAACCTTGAGAAGATCAGCTTGAACGGTTACAGAGCGCTGGAACTCATGTATTACTTCACTTCCGGCGAGGACAAGGTCAAGGCTTGGACGATACAAGTAGGTCAAGGGCATCCGAAATGTCATCACGACGTATGATTCTAATTTGTAACAATCCGCAGGGCAGTGTCGGCTGATGTCAATGTGGAATTCAATTAGTAATCGGTTAGTTTATACACACATATAAAGCGTAATACTACAAACTTATCAGCATGACTACAATTGCCCTTAATTTCGGTTAACGTGTGTGTTATGGATTTTAGTAGTATTTAAAATGAACTGAGCTAGAAATTTGGTTTGGCGATGAGACCCGGATGTTACATTCGCAGGTCTCCCCGAAGTGTGGCGCTAGCAGTCGCGCGTCATAGCGCACTCCGCGCGGATTCCGCTTCCATATGGAAGTCTAAACCCGCGGGGCACGTTATGTTTGCGGGGCTACATAAATTCGCTTTATCGTGTAAAACGTACTCTTTGTGAAATCGACTGGTTCAAGATACTTTGTATACAGAACAAATTTCGTCGGGAACCCGTTAGTTCACTGAGTGGACTTGGTAGTTTGGAGGCCCGAATACAATTGTCATGTCATGTCCAGCTTTAACCAGCCGGGTCTAACTGACTGAGCAGGCTATTTCATTAGAGTTAATAGTAATTGAGGCGTTAAAATGCAAATAGTAATGTAGCAGGTGTTGCTCCCCAGAATATGAATGGTAATTGACTACAGTGGATCTATCGGTGTGCGGGATACGCGCATTGTGTCTCTCTTCGCGAAAGGGTAGGGGATTACCCCCGGATATATGGCTCCTCTCTGCCTTTACCATGTTGCGACATGACCTACATGGGTTAAAGCGTCCTACTTTAAACAAACCATTAATAATTTTCCTTCCTGTAATGTAGAAAAACACGAAGGCTCCCCAAGCAGCCGGCAAGATCCACACGGACTTCGAGAAGGGTTTCATTATGGCAGACATCATGAAGTTTGACGATTCAAGGAGGCGGGTTCCGGGAACGGTGTCAAGGAAACCATTGAACAAATATTGCCGCAGTTTACTCTACTCTTAATCTTACTAAATTCATTTCTGATTTTCACTGTAACTGTATTATCCTAGGTATTTTGTCGTCCTGATGCAATAAATTTGATTTTGTTGTTAAAAATCTGCCGACTAGCAGTGTCCTTATGAAGCATCTGTACACATGAAATTTTCCTTATAAAACACCTTTTGTATGTTTTCTCACACGCAAGTTCGGCATCCAAAGTGTGACTATGTGTGTCAGATCTGGGAACTTGTTTTTGCCTCATATGGTTGACATGAGAGATATCTTAGCGAATGGCACGGTATGAAGAAAACACTTGCGTCGAGTCTGTTGGTATTTACGCGTTGGCTCAGAGCTACCAATAGTATTAGTATGCTAATACTATATCCATCGCCTCTCGTTTTATCCCCCACAGGCCGCTGGTAAGTACGGAGACATCGTCCACTTCACTTCACTTCAACGCCGGCGCCGGCCTGACCGGCAAAAAGAAATGATCCCTGCCAGCCACAAGAGTGACTTATTCACTGTGTTTTTGTTGAGCGTGCAGACGTGCTTACCCCCCCCCCCTGGTCCCCCACCTCTCACGTAACATGCTTCGCCCCCCCCCGCGTTCTATCAAAATGGCACCTGACTGTCGCGGCGATATCTGCGTGCTTCTTGTCACGTGCACCACTTGTCACGTGCACCACTTGTCTCGTGCACGTCTTGTCACGTGCGCCACTTGTCACGTGCCCTTTTCCTTGGATTTAATCGCTGTGTGTTTCGTATGTTTTATCACGTGCACCACGTGCCATTTCGCTTGGATCTCTGTGTTTTTCGCATGTTTTACGAAGGGATTCGATCATTGCATTCGGCTGTTAGTTGCATTGGAGTCCCCCGCTGTCGGTGGTATGTTGCTTGCATTGGCTGACGGTACGCAAGGACTACAAGACGCGACACCGTCGATCACGGTGATAACGAGATGACATTGATATTTACAACGTCAAAAACACGACTTAGAATGTCAGTGAATGCTATCCACGTTGACACTGTTTGGTCGCGAGGGCTGCTAAATTAAACCCAAAATAGAAGTAGGATCAAGTGTTGAAGATCAGTTTCATTTCACAGTCAAGTATAAGCTATAGATGTCGCATTGTCTTGGCTGAATGCGAATAATTCAGTTCAGTCGAATTTCAGTTAGCTAGTTCAGCAAAAGGATTAAGCCCAGTATTTTACAAAGTAAAATGTCTTTATTGGTTATATAAAGGAATATAAGTTGCGCCCGAGTATACGACCTACTTGAATATCGCTACAGCAAATAAAAACCATAAAAAGTTTCTTCTTAGTTATGGTATATAGGTACTGTTTTTACTATGTTATAATCGTGTCCCGTCAAGTGACATTGATCTCCAGGGGATCAAAAATCACCGGACGTCATGTTTTGAACGGGTAAATCCGACTGCAATTCCCGAGGTGGGTTACCCATGGTGTGGTCCTACCAGGCCGGTAGCTAAGAAGAAAGTGTCTGTCACATCCACCAATAGTGCGCATGCGCGGTGAACCTTTTAGCTGACCTTTTTCCCAATGCCCCGTTTCGAGCTATCGTTACAAATATCATAATAAAATTCCGTTTCAAATATCTCTCTCATTGGCACAAAAGGAAAACCAAAAGAACAATCTGTTACAAAATCGACCATGGTGAATGCAGCGATGGACCAAAAGTCAACCGATGCCAGCACGGGAAGGGTTTCGTGATATGGAGCGTAACTATGTTTAAGCAAGGTTGATAAGCGAGACTACGAATTAACTATGTGCTTATTTCTCTGCTTGAATGTTTTCTACAGTCAACTTATACGGCCTGAGGGACTGGGCAAGTTGGTTCTTCTGCTTTGTTTGCTGTTGACAGCTGTTTCGCTCAGGTAACTTATTGAGAGGGGTGGTTTCCGAGTTGAGTGAAGGCTGTGTTAGATGTGACGAAAGGTGTGTGACGGTTCCCTGTTACCAAGCCACCGACATTGATACACCCACGCGCATACCACTGTCTACTTGCATCATTCTACTTTGACAATAAAGGCTTAACGCCCTAGCCGGTCTTGTTTATCAGCCAGCCTCGCCGCAGCTTGCTGCCCGACAGTTTGCTGCTGATCAAAGATAACAAATCGTGTTTTCGGTAAACGGACACTAGTTTCTAACTGACTAAAACTTATATACAAATTATTATATATCGGAGTATCTTTACCTGATATAACAAACTATTACACACGATTGCATAAGGTAACCGAGTATGTATTAACTTTAAAAACCATCAGTGGTTACACAGTCCAACACAACATTACGTACTCTTACGCAGCATAATGTCGGACAGCGTCAAACCAGGGCGACAAAGAGGTCGCCTCTCAGGAATCACCCATGCGTAAATAATGTATACTCTGGTATACATTATTTACTATGGTAAATATTATGGCATGGGAGGCGCTATCCTACATGCTGAAACCCATTTTCAGCGTACATGCAAACTCAGAGAGGACTTGTAGCTTTGGAGTAGCCTCATGCTTAAAGTAGGTCATCTACTTCACATTATACAGGGCCATTTTTATACATTTTGCCTTGGTAATTGTGAGGTAATGTCTGCCCACAGCTTGATTATACAGGGCCATTTCATATATTTCTCTTGGTCGTTGTTAGGCGAGGTATGCCCACAGCTTGGAAATAGAGCGCCCCTGCAATAATTTTTGACTCGTCGTTGTATGTGAGCTCTGCACACAATACAGGGCTTTTTCATATATCTCGCTTTGGTCGTTGTGGCCATTTCATCCATTCTGCCAGGGTCGAAGTGAGGGAGGTTTCTGTACTGCTCGAGATATTTCAAACCCACGGTTAGTAACCATTGGATCAGGAGACCCATTAACATGTATTTTGGGAAGTTAACTACATTTCACTTTAAACAAAGCTGTGAGACCTCGCTTTGTCTGTACGCAAGAAAGATACTAGATACATTAGATACTAATGCTCTTTTAACAAGAACATAAAATAAAACAAAAGTTCATGGGTAACATAGTTAAACGCTCTATAACAATCATCAAATATAGTAATATACAGTTGGATGCACCTTTGGGACGGCCTAATTATTGTACTGAATGGGCACATAGAGTGATTATATAGTCGATGGTCTACTGTATTCCTGTTGCGTCGGAACAACACATATGTAAATATATGCAAATAAGTAGTCACGTGTCACATGCCGCTGACTGATTCGTGATAAGCGCTTTTTGGATCCCAGCCAATCCCTGTGGCTGGGGAGTGAGTATGGCAAGCCACAGAGGACTTTAGTGGAATATATGCACATATGTCTAAATATTTGCACATATTTTTAAACAATTTAACATATATCTTCAAATATATAAACATATGTCCAAATAATTAAGATATGTGCAAATGATTTAAGGTAGATGCATAGATTACATTTTCTTCAGACAAACTTCTTGGCATTTTATCATCTTATAGTAATGTGTATCCAAAACGATAAAATAACATAAAAAAGATATGTCTTCTACCTACTTTTTCGTCAAAATGACGTTGAATAGGTAGGGGGTCACATCTAATTTTATAATGGTTGTCAATGGAGAATTTTGGAATTTCGACACGAAATATTCAACAGAAAAAAAACGGCTCAGACAAAGTTAATAAAAATTTGTACTCTATATCTTTATAGGACCCTTAGTTGCCCACGATGTCCAATGGGTTCTTTTTACGTTATATATTACTTGGTCAACATGTTTCAGTTGTTTATTTGACACAACGTTGAGCATGAGTGTCCATCTGTTGTTTCTTATTACCAATGTTAATAGCAATCGACAATTATCGTTGCCATAGCAATAATAACATTTCCTAACGCTCCTCTAACTCGCGCTAAAGGACTGTACAGTTCTCGCGGGTTCTATTTTCGGTTTAGGTCTTTTGGGGACCAACAAAAAGACACGTGCTCTTAGAACGAGTGCGCATCACGCTGGTGCCTTGCTGCAACTGCCAGAGTCGCACTCATTGTAGTCAACGTTTTAGTGTTGGCAACCGGCAGGCTGCGCGGTTTGTGCGTGAAGAATCGAGTGGGTGTGAAACTATTTTTTTTTCTTTTTTTTTTTATAATATCATAATATAATAAAAAGATAAGACATTTATCTCTCCATAATGCATGTGGTCCGTTCGATGCGACTGTTGGAAGCGTTGTATTTTGAGCCAAGTCATCGATGTTTACAGTTCTACGACAAACGGAACGCAATTTTCCTCGCCTTGTCGGTCCATATAAGGAGCGTTGTTACGTAACCATAGACACTGACAGTCACTCATGAGACAACCGCATTCTGGTTTATCAACTGCCTAACCGCTCATACATTACACAAATCTACTTGGATGGTTATAATTCGGATATGCACATAACTTCAGTGGTTAGTTGAGCTTTCAATAACAGCTTTAGCCGATATTGTGTGTGAGGCGAGTGAAGGCAAACAACCGGATAGCAGGCAACACGTACAGGCCGTTGATGCTAGGCATTGACGCAGAGCATAGGTATCCCTGTCTCGTGGGGTCTCGATAAGATCCCGAAATGACTGTACAGCCCTATTGCTGTAATATTCATTGTACATAAACATATCCATAACGTTTCATCCGGATGTCATTATCGCCTAATAGCGCAAGTGTTCATGTTACCCTTTTAACCGTTTATACCGACGTTAAATAAAATGTTATCCTTACCCTTATCCTTACCTGGGCAAAGTTGACCACCCCGCCTTCACCCCGCCTTCACCCCCAACGTTATACCAGGGTTCGCTTCAACCGTACTTGGGACGCAATTGTTCCATAAGTACTTGTCCTTAAGCTGAAACACAGCGCATTCACTTCCATAGTAGAACCTCCCTAGGCCGAATCATTCTGCCTAATAGGTGGCGCCTTTGACCATTTGTCACGGTGGGGCGAGGGGCGGGGGCGCTGACGATTTGGTCGAGGCGTGACGATACCATGTATAAGAACAGCAAATCTCACGCTTCGACTGGCTCCATAGCTTGACCCCCCCCCCCCCCCGCCACCCACCCCTTCCCCATTTGTTTTTGTCACGATATGCTCTACTTGAAGCTCCCTACTTGAAACCAGCCAGCCAACCCACGTACGTGGAGTTTTATCGTACATGTCGTAGTTGAGCCAAAGAGTGTGATATAACAAGAGAGTGCACGTCATGCACATGCTGCGAAGTAAATGTGCAATCATTTGTCATGAAGACGAAGCGAATACGTTCGCGCGCACCGAAAACAAATGTGAAATGGAGAACTGATGCAGGTTGAAAGAGAAAAAAATGGTCAGGGACAAGTACACTTTTAAGTTTGCACTGATAACTTAACATGTTATCCTGTATGATAACGCCAATTGGCGCTCAGAACTGACATTAAATGTGGCAGCGCTTAATGACTCACCAGGGTGTGTGCTATGAGGGGCCATTTGGGGCACATTGGAATTTTGAACGCGTTCAATATTGAACGCGTTATAGCCAGCTTACGCGCGTAAGCCAGCCACTTACGCGCGTAACCCGGTCACTTACGCGCGTAAGCTGGCTATCACCATTTTATTAACCCAATCTATATCTTTACATCAGCGTTAGTGTTTTTGTATCGGGTGTGGAAGAGGCGAGGTGGCGTGGCGGCAACAATTATTTAAGGATCCACGCACTTGCTGACCAATAAACGGGACAGTCTTGCTTCAAAGTTAACTTCTAACTCCGGGCAGAACCGCCATGGAACCTCCACGCTTACGTGACACCCGACCAGCCCCGCAGAACGGCTGGTAAGCACACTCCATCCAGTGACCGTGAGTAGCCTGACATTGCCACCATGGCCAATATGCAGCACGCGAAGCAGTGGTGCCTCAACAAACATGAGACAGTTAACTGCTTTGAGAACTGGCGCCAGAATTTAGTATGCCCACTATCTCTGGACCCGAATTTCGGCCCCTTTCTCGTTGAGGGTGCTACATGGAATAAAAAGATAAAAACCGCCCCCCTCATCGTTTTCCAGGGCGATGCCCCTAATGTCAGACTAAAGACCAGAAGACCTCTGCCAGCGAATCATGGCGTTTGTCGAGGACAACCTGCGGCACAGCAGCTGCGGCATCTCTCATCATGGCGACGCTATCGACGACGATGAGGAACTGACCCCTTCCCTGGAGAACATAGTTGTTCTCACTTGACTTCGCCGCATCTACGTTGATCTCCCGAGGTTGTAAAGCCGAGGTACGGGATGGAACTCCGGTCGCGGACACTGGCGACCATCAAGCCGGAGATCTCTCCAGCTCTCACCTTCCCCCTGTAAGAACTGCGCTCCGCGGAAGAGGCGAAGGTGATGCGTACAGTAGCGTCCAAGATGCGGGTCGGCCAGGCGCCGAAGGTGTGCCTCTTGTGCAAACAGGCATGGAGGATGGAAGTGAACCACTTCCTGAGCACATGTAGCTTTTTGCCGGAGCACGACAGGAGATATCACGTCAAGGCTCGGCAAATCACCGACATGCTGGACGTGACAGAAGACACCAACGAGTTGTCCGAGTTGAAGTTCGCGATGGGTAGCGTAGACATCTCCTGAGAACCAGATTCCCCGTCTGCCCCACGGGTACAGGTACGTTTTCCCCCGTACCTGGACACTTTCTATAGCCATCGCCATATCCGCATCACCATAGGCAGTGACGCCACCGGTAACATGATCCTCTTGTCAGCTGTACAGCGTCTCGGTGCCAGCCTCGGGAAGAGTTGATGGCTCCTCCCCACTTTTGGGGTTCGGCGAAACCCACCTCACACTCACGCGGAACGGCAAAACTTTCCCATTCGAGGGACTGGTCGTGGAAAACCTTGACGTCGACATCTTGACAGGGACCCCATTCATGGAACTCAACGACGTTGCAATTCATCCAGCCAGACAGGAAGTCAGCCTGGGGGATGGAACCACTTGCACTTGTGGATCTCCCGACAACACCACACGACACCACTCGGTTCGCCCTGCCCATATACTGCACGCGCCACCCAGTACACCGCCACCAGGGCTTCATACAAGCTAGTACACACATGACTGCCACCCTCGCTGCGTGATCCAGACAACAGACAGTGAAGGGTTTCCGATCATTTATAGCAGCATACAAAGTCTTGGCCCGGGTGATCCCCGGATGCGCTTCCCTCCTTGCAGAGCTGGATGATGCCGCTGTAGGTCGTCAATCCCAGGAAGGATTGGAGTGGTCTGACAGCATCTGGCTGAGATGCCGATCCACGTGTGATTGTTGACAAACACTCGCTCTGGCTCTGCGCGCGAGCGAGCAGTTCATAACTTCCGAGCTGCGAGAGGCGGGCGATTCGAAATTTGTTGTGTGAACAAAGGTTGTCATGTCATGGAACATCGAGTCTCTTGATAGATATCAACGGTGCTACCCAGTAACATAACATCTATGGAATTAAAAAAAAACAGATTTTGCGGTGAGTGTTGCTTTGTTTTTGTTTTTTTGCTTTGTTTTACAGAGATGCGGTTAGACGGCAACCCAAGGCGTCCAGGGGTAAAATACTTGGTTGTCTCTGTGGCTGTAGACGGGCCCTGTCAGATTTTTGCCCGTCCTACAGCCATAGAACTGGGGCTATACCCTAAGCACTTCCAGTTTCATACTCGGTACAGCGTGCAGCCATATCTTTAAGATATGCTGAACCGGTGACTGTTTTATTCTAGCGGCTTGCCATAAAACTCAGTGTACCGAGAACGGAGGACGGTAACTATTTATGTATATATGCCATGAGTATGTACGCACCTCCCTCAACATCGCCCCCCCCCCCGCCCCCTCCAACCCCCCTTCCCTCAGCCCTACAGCCTTTGTATCGTATAAAGGATCCGCGGTGATACTGCATAACGGTTTTCCACATTAATATATATTGCGACCCACATGGACGGGGTATATGCCTTCGAGAGGGCTTTGTTGATTGCATCTTGTCATTGTTCTTGACCAGCGAACCGGATGCCTTCGCCCTTTGTGCCGACGCTACAGGTGCCCTAGTTATTACCCAGTTATTGCTTTCTGTGATTTTAAGGATTGCATTCTGGGTGACCCGGGCTGATGTGAGTAGGTTTGTCTGCCGTTGTTGCTGTGTATTCGTTATCATTGTCTTCTATCTGTTTCACATCATGGGCGCAGGAAGATTGTTACGATTGCGGGGGCACAACCAATACGTACCAGGTCCTATATAGAACCTGGTATGACGCGTCCATACAAAGATGTTTTAACTTGATCGTGAGGTTTCAGGTTGCTCTCTGAAAACTTGCGACCGAGTGGGGGCGGTGGGGGGGGGGATTCGGACACGCGGACTTGAACAGTGTCTGTTCAGGTTTTCAACAGATATAGCCATGGATGAAGATGGGTAGATTGTGCAGTGTGTTTAACGAAGAGGCGGGTGAGAGAGAGAGGTGGGGGGGGGGTGAGGTCTGCAAGCCTCACGGTGAGGAGGGCATGGCAAGCACTTTGTCTCATAATTTGGCAAACCTGATTTATTGGTGGGTTTGTGGGCAGGACCCAAGCTCCCCGCACGGTGGCGCTACGCAAGCTCCGCTTATACCACTGCTGTCGGGCTGGGGCTAATTTCATGAATCTCGAAAAAGGTCAAATCAGATGTAATTTCTTGCAACATTATAATTTTCAAGAATAAAACATAAATTTAACGAGCTCTGTGTATTTAATACAGCAAAATACTTATTGCACCATTTCGAAAACTCACCGGTCTTAGAAAATGGGTGGACCCCTCGGTCGTTATTTGTGCAGAGCCCTCCCTCGTTCGCAAGTTTCAATGGACCCCCCACTTTTTAAATTCCTGGATCCGCCCCTAATGCCCAATTCCTTACACTTAATCCCTGAACCTAACAATAACCTGGGGATTGAAACGGCGGTGAGAGATACATAAGACCTGGAGGGTACATAAGGCCCACATTCATGCCTAAATCCTGTAGGTGGACATGACGACATGATCTGACACTGATGTCATTGTGAGGCCAAGCTACACCATTTCAAACGACAGCATTGCTCGATCAATTGCGAATAGTAAATTACGTGACACTGTGAGCCTATTCCTGGTTGCGTGACTAGTACTGTTTAATAACCGTCCCCACATAATATCCCAACTGGGTGTTGAGGCCCAAACTGGGGTTCCATCTAAACTGTGATAATCAGTCAGAATGAAAGGTACGATCTTCAGTGAGATCCGAACGAACAAAAATAGTCGATAAAATCGCCAGGGATTAACTCAAATAGCGCCCGAAAGAGTGATCACATCACAAGAAAAGTCCAAGCAGAGTTTCCTGCCTTTTTTTACATAAAGCGCCAGAAATGGTAAAAAATTAAAAAGAGTTTTAATGAGTTCAATGAGTAGCTGTGACTCCTTATTTGAATGCATAGCAACTTCCTAAAATCTAATAACCATGCTGCGATTAGGACTTAATGTCGCGTTTGCTCTGCATCATACCGTGCCCTGCATGCCTACGTAAGTAACCTTATCACAGAAGCCAAGGATCCAGACGAGTCCATGCTTAACAAACTGCGCATTTTGTTCTACAGGACATTATCCCCGTTTCGTCGTTTCGAATTCGGCCCCAACAAGAGTTTAAGCTGTGTTTTGCTCTCGTCTGTGGTAATTAATATCCGCGGTGATTTCAATTACATAATAATTGCTGCTCTGTAAATTGGGTTTCCAGTAGCATTGAGACCAGCACCAGGACACCATGAAGAGCCCTCCGCCTGACGTCGGCTTCCCCACCAACCTGTCGGTCACTCAGGTGTTACTGCCCAAACTGAGGGAGTACGGAAACCGAGTGGCACTGGTCAGTACACTCCGTCGTCGGTAATACATACTGTGCCACATATTGATAGAGTAGAGTTATTCGCTTGACCTGCAACCTACAGCAAGTTGAAATGGGTGCCAGTGAGATCTTTTTATTTGTACCGTGGCGCCAAACTACTCAAACTGACGGATTATGGCAAGTATTTGAAACTAGTCTGCTTGCGATAATCTTGTGCTTGCCACCCCCGTTCTGCGTGAATGAAGAGTGGATGATACAGCATTCCATAACGGCCACAAAAATCTATGTTTTAGGCCACATGTGTGGACATGAAGGTAAAACTCGCATATTTAATGTGCGAGGGCGCGAACCTGTGACCTGTTGATCTGCAGCTCGGCCGGCTGATTCACCGAGCTACTGATACTCCCCACAGCAGCTGGGGGTGGGCGCCCCCCCTTCAGGGACGAGCTAAGCTGTTAAAGTAGGTTTTTTCTCAGGAAAAATGGGGCCTTTTATGTGAAATGTTCTCACACGGGGTCTTGCGCAGCAATGGGGATGACTTCACAGAGGTCAGCCCCGTGACCCATTGACCCCGGAGAGGACCTGGCTATGTTACCGCATTCTTTGGGAACTACCAGTAAAGCCAAAGGAGTTATGTTGACTCACACTAATTCAGTCGCCAACATCTTCCATCTCAGGTGAATATTTTGAACAAAATATTTACTCCGGCGTCTTTTGGCCTACCTCCATGCCTGCATCTACTGTGTGTGCATTATGTCAGCATGTCTTTGGATGGGTTATAATCATTTCTCATGACTTCCTCCGAGAAATAAAACCATAGTAGGCCTAGCGACGTCACTTTATTGCTGTTGCTGTGGATAAATTGTCGTGAATTCACATAAAATAACAGATCTTCACTCACAGTGAAATCTGTACTGGTGAAATCTGTACTGGTGAAATCTGCACTGGTGAAATCTGTACTGGTGAATCGGTACTGTTAAAATCTGAACGGACCTGCACCACAGCCAGAAAGTTAGTTGGAGTGCGGGTGGGGGGGGGGGGGGGGGCAGCGCAGCACCAGCGCACCTCTCACTCTCTCTCAGCGCTTAACCCGCGCACCTCTTACTCTCCTCTTAGCGCTTCGCCCGCGCACATCTTTTCTCTCGATTCCTTGCGCTTCACCCGCGCACCTCTTTTCTCTCTATTCCTTGCGCTTCGCCCGCGCACCTCTTGTCTCTCTATTCCTTGCGCCTCACCCACGCAGCTCTTAGGTCAGATAGATGTATCTTGGAGAATTCACTTGGAAATAAGAGAAACAATGTGAGGGATAATTCAGGCCAGCAATTAGGCAATGAGAGGATAGATTGCATTAGGGAGGGAAGATATATGCAGCAGTTGCAGTGATATTTGAACTTGGTATTGGTAGCTCCATGTGATATCGCTTGATCGAGTTAACCCGAAATAAATCATTTGATCTGTACCTACTTTAGTATTGCCTTAATGCGGGGTTATTTAATCTGGGATAAACCGAGAATGCTAACAATATCGTGGCATAAAATGCCCCCTTCCTGACATTTTTCCCAAACTATACCACCGGCACGCTACAGTTTGGTGGCATCGATACTATTCTGCCACTTACACCCCTCGGCACGCTACACGATAAGACAACACACTACCACATTGCACAATTGCAGAGGCACTGTATTCCGTATTATCCTTTCTCCTCGGCCAGGGTAACAGACGTCTTTAAGACACCGGTGTGTAGGCGTGGAGAACTGGGAGTCATCATGGGGTCTTAACTTTCTTCCACATCTACGGTCTGGTCTGTATCATCTTCAGCTCCCTCTATGTTGGAGATGCCGTGGTCGTCTTGCCTCTTTTCGAGCTTGGAACCTTTCTTAAAGCCATCCAAGGTCACAAGGTATGAGAGCATGAAACGAAATCTGTATTCCTGTCGTATTGATTGTGAAAGATCCATAAATATCAACGTAATTATCTCCACATTAATTGGCTCGAATGCTCGGCGCTGATTGGTTGACAATTTCCATATCTTGAAGTCGATCGAAACATTAGAACATGCGCAAATCTCGTGAAATGCGTGAAAACCGACTCTCAAATTGCATAGTTGATCGAAAAGTTGATTTGTTTCAATGATCTTTACAACGTATTTCATCGTATGAACAGGGCAATATGCATTATTTTTAAAAGCAAACTGTACGTCCCACTGTGCATGGACCCCCAGCCCCTTATTTTTTTTTTAGTTAATTCACCCTTTCCCGCCCCGCCCCAGATTCTACCTGGGCCAAGTAGACCACCCCGCCTTTATCCCCAACGTTATATCAGGGTTCGTTTTTTCGTTTCTTGAGTCATGAATCTCGTTTCAGCAGTACTTGGGTCGCAATTATTCCATGAGTAATTATTGTCAACCTGAAACACAGCGCATCCAACAGTAGAACCTCTCTGAACCTGAGTAAATCGAATTCTGCTGAGTAGGTTGCGCCTTCGGTTCGACTGGCTCCACTACCTGAGGTTCTCTACTTCAAACCAATCAAACAAATGAAGTGCGCTCTCAGAAAATGTGGGTTAAAACTGAACGGGCCTTTCATTTGTGTCTACGTTAATGATTATATATGTACTTTATATATGTCAACGCTATCTGTTATCTATCTCAGGGGGTCACAGTAGACCCTTAGTGATATATAACTCATTGTTACCTGACTAGAGTTTGATATCGTATTTTCCATATTAATCGGGATTACGGTTTAGTTATCCTCGAGAAACGATTATGAATTGTTGTTTTTGAAATTTGGGACCTCTCACGGCGATGACAAACCATATATTAACGTCAACTCCCAACGAAGCCCCAGCTCTCTAGGCCATGAAAACTCAAGCATTCCAATCGCCTGCCAAGGTTTGTCGCAGTCATGAAAAAACGAAGCATTCATGCAGCATGCCAAGCATGCCAGCGTCGCGGTCCCGCTCCCCAAGCCCTCTCCGGATAAAGACAAGTCAAGCATTCACATCGACAGTCATGCATTATCATTTTCATAGATGTATATTTCTAGGGCTATGACAGGTTAAACGTAATTCTTGGGGGTTAAACCTGTCGGCGGATGGGCTTCCGCGGCGTGACCAGGGTGCGGGGGGCTCCGGCCGCTGTAGTGGTCAACCTCTTCGGATATTTCCATCGCCCCCATCCCCACCAACCCCCTTGGTCGTCCTCGCTCCATTCAGACTTAATTTTTCTCTTCAGAGAGCACAACCCATATCACATGGTCACTCTTTTCAAAGGCATTATGATGTTTCCTTGAAACTGCCATTCCTAAACATATAAATAATTAAGATACTAACGTGTATGATTTATATAGTACAATCCATTAAAAATGGAAAAGTTAATTTTGGGCTTTGGAGGTCAATGTCGAGTGTTCATTTTTTAAATATGCTTGTGTCAGTGTGTCACGTGTGAATTGTTCAAATATGCTTGTGTCACTGTATCGCCATTATTGGTATTTACCCCTTCCCAACCTAGCCCAGTAAACTTGACCCTTCTGCTTGTCAATGGCAATATATCTATATCAATATCATTGATGTGTAAGAAATAGACAGCAAACTTTAAAGTAATGTCTAAAGAAGTGAGTCGAGGCGATTTGGAGAGGTAAGTTCGTTGTCATGATTGATAATCATTCATCAAAGTGAATTAGTGATGCAATGCTAGCTTTTCTGTCATGTGTATGGCATTGCCCTCACACCCCTGTTACTGTTACTAAGTGGGCGCATTTCTTTAGGCCAGGTTTGGTATCCAGCCCTGGACCCGCAATACGTGACAGGAAACTTCTGGGTGGGCCGATAGGGATATGCTTATTCCAATGAAATGCACACACCTTTTATATCCGGTGCAAGTAGGGGCACTGGAACCAACCTACTCTCAATCAGCCGCCATCTTCTCCTGAATGTCCTGTGGTGTTTTGAACGGGGACATCGGCATACCAAATGGATGCGCGCTCACCCATGCCCGGATGTAAGAAATGTCGGGCGGTGAACCGATGCGCAATGTGCGTGTTCTGTCCACCGCAGGGATACACCCAGGTTACTAAATAAATGCGCCCAGTGTTAGGGTCGAGGTCATCAAGGCCATGTGTCAGGGCTATTCCAGACCCATAACTGCATAAAGGCTAAACATAAGCCAGGCCTATTTAGAACTACAGGACTAGTCGGTGTCCAGGTGTTGAAGATCAGGTTTATTTCAGACAAGCATAAGCTATAGATTTCACATTGTCTTGGCTGAATGTGAATAATTCAGTTCAGTCCAATTTCAGTTACCTAGTTCAGACAAAAAATTAAGCCCCGTATTTTACGAAGTGAAATGACTTTATTAGTTATATTAGACTTTATTAGTGAATATCGCTACAGCAAATAAAGACTAGAAAAAACATCATTTAGTTATTGTATGTGCTTTGCTATAATATTGTTTAATCAGCTACTCCCTGGAGATTCAACGTCATCACACATCATGTTTTGAATGAGTAAACCCGGCGGCACAATATAGACTACAGTATATTGTTTTACAGCATTGGTGTGAAAGTTTTCACTTGCTAATTCGGTTCGCCAGCGACTGAATCAAGTTGTGTAATATATTCCTGATATTCATCGTAACCTGTATGTACGTTGAAAGGGGTTAAATCGTTTACATCGAAGAAGCTATTGACAATGTAGAGACGTAGCTACAGGAAAAGGAGAAATTTGCCGCTTGTACGTATAGACTATATGACCGGGAGGGGCACGCATCAGATAGCGTTCTTGTTTGAAAAAAGGGGGGGGGGAGTCCTCTTAAGAATTGCGACCGCGGATCCCGGAATTTATGAAAGGACTTCGTTTGAGATATTGTACATAATAAACTCATTTTTTTAGTAGAAATGATGGAAATGATGATAACAAGGTCCCGTCCAGGGGTGAATACAGGAGGGCCGATCCGGCCCCGCCCCCCCCGTTTTAGGACCGACATTCTCGGGGCCCCCCTTTTACAAATTCCTGGATCCGCCCCTGCCCTCCACCTGCTGCCTGGAAGTGGGACCTTTGTCTATGCTGATGTAAGCTGTGAAGTCGATGACAACCGCCTGCCCCCCTCCGCTACGACCCACCCTCCCCACCACCCACATCCCTTGTTTCCACCACCCACATCCTTTGTCCCCACCACCCACATCCTTTATTTCCACCGCCCACATTCTTCGTCCCCACCACCCCCAACCATCCGCGCGGCCCTTCTGTCTGACATCCTGTGTAAAGAGTCCACAGCGGCTGGGGTATGGGTAGCCGGGCATAACATCGCCAACACCCAACTATTTGCCAATAGGCTACTTGTTTGATCAGTGCATATGTAGCCGCGTACTGTGTGTACAAATAAGTGTTTAATTAGAGTTTTTATTAGGTATTAATATATTGCTTGATGCAAGGACATATATGAAATAATAAAATTACTGTATATATGTATACGTATGAAATCCTTTGTCGCGAATTCGTAAATATGTGAATATGTATTTTCGGCTGGATACAGTTTCTGTGGTTCACTCACACAGCTCACTGTAGTGTAGCATATGAATGGCTCGCTTTTCGACAGGATATTAATCCCTGTCAGTTCTCAACTGTGTGTCTTGTGACGTGACTGATAAATTTCTTGTTTTTGTTGCAAGTTTAAGTTACCGGGGTGAGTGGCGAGTGAAGCGAGAGTCCAGGAGAGGAGCCTATGAAGGCGGGGTCTGTTAATGGTATCAGAGGCGGGAATATATATATGGCTTAATGCGGCGTCGGTTATGCATCGTTATGTCGGTGATTGGATGTTGGTTTAGTGACACATCGGTGATGTACGTTGGTTTAGTACCGTGTCGGTGATACACGTTACCTTAGTGTTGTGTCGGTGATGTACATTGGTTTAGTGCCGTGTCGGTGATACACGTTACCTTAGTGTTGTGTCGGTGATGTACATTGGTTTAGTGCCGTGTCGGTGATATATGTTAGTTTAGTGACACGTCGGTGATGTACGCTGGTATAGCGCCGCGTTGATAAGTACCAGTCAACAACGACACAATCGATACAAACGATATTGAAACAACCAATTCTCTATCCTCTGCCAGCCTGGCCAACCCGTTCGATTGTACCGTTACGGTTGACCTGCCTACGTTCATTCATACCTCACTGCCTTAACTCGAGGTTAGGACTTTATTAGGCCTACTAACATGCAATACCCATTCCTAAAATCATGTGCCACGTCACGCGTTTGTGTCTATTTTGTACAATAATGTACCAAGACACAGACCTAGCCGTGTTTTATTAAGTTAAACGTACGTGTGCCAAAAAAAACACCATTATTTAAATAATGAACGACAAAACAGTGCATATTTATATTATCTTAGTAATGAACATGTTTTTGTTAGTATTGACTCGCTTGACTCCGATAAATGTCTCGGTGTAATCAGTCGAGCCGCGTCGAGCTATCTGGTCTAATGTTTAACTTGCACATTTCAATGCAAATAATGACATGCATAACTCAATGTTAACGTGGTTAGATCCACAACAAGGTGGGGCGAGGCAGCCAAGGTTAGAAGTCTGATTTAGAGCGACTGTTATTCGGTGCTCACACCCTGTTAAAAGAGGAATCAACAAAGTAAGTGGCCACATACATTATTCAAGCAAGTAACTTCAAATGTAACATCCAATCAAACATATTGAATTGAGCAAAGAATAAAGGATACTATTATAAATCATCAATATGACATATCACTTGTCAACAAATGTGGCGTTCATCGTAATAAATATCTTCATATATATGTTGTTTTCGCATGATTGTTTAAAAATAAAATGATTTATTTAACAATAAAAATAAAAATACAGGTATGTATATATGTAATTACAAGTCATAAAGATAACAAGGAAAAGAAGTTGACTGATCAGACTAATTGTGAAAGAATCTTATCAATTATAGAACATAATTCATGCTTATCGCACGGACTATAATTATAGAACGAACAGTTGCAGGATAGAATTGGCGGGCTTGCTAAGGAAAACGGGAAGCTGAAAGACAGGCTGGATGATCTAGAAAACAGATCAAGGTTCAGGAGAAAAAACGTTGTTATAACTGGCCTGGAGGAGACTGTGAATGAGACGTGGGAGCGGAGCGAGGAGATCGTCAAGGAGTTCTTTAGTGACAAGTTAAAACTTAATAATGACATCGAACGGGCTCACAGAATGGGTCAGAAACGAAGCGAAAGAAACCGAACAATGATAGTGTGCCTCTCAAAGTTCAAAGACAACGCGCAGGTCCTGGATGCAGCAAGGCATGTTAAGCCCCGTGGGATCTATATGATGGAGGATTATGCGAAATCAACACGAGACGCGAGAGCCAATCTTCGGATTTCCATGACCAAAGCCAGGAAGAGAGGTTTCCGCGCTCATCTCAGTCTGGATAAGTTGATAATCACAAATGAACAAGGAGACAGGGATGTATACTGCGACCAACACGGAAAAGTTACTGCTATCCGAACCTCCTACCCATACGAAGCCCTGTCTGAAAAAAACAGAGGAACGCTGAGATTTCGGCCGGGCCCTAGCTCCAGATTCCGCCCAAGCTGCGATCTCTCCGCAAGCTGCTGTCTCTTCGCAAGCTTCTGTCTCCCCGCAAGCTGCGGTCTCTTCGCGAGCTGCTGTCTCTTTGCAAGTTGCTGTCTCTTCGCAAGTTGCTGTCTCTTCGCGAGCTGCTGTCTCTTCGCAAGTGGCTGTCTCTTCGCGAGCTGCTGTCTCTTTGCAAGTTGCGGTCTCTTCGCGAGCTGCTGTCTTTTTGCAAGCTGTTATCGCTTCGCAAGCTGCTGTCTCTTCGCGAGCTGCTGTCTCTTTGCAAGTTGCTGTCTTTTCGCAAGTTGCTGTCTCTTCGCGAGCTGCTGTCTCTTTGCAAGTTGCTGTCTCTTCGCAAGCTGCTGTCTCTTTGCAAGCTGCTGTCTCTTTGCGAGCTGCTGTCTCTCCGCGAGCTGCTGTCTCTTCGCAAGTTGCTGTCTCTTCGCGAGCTGCTGTCTCTTTGCAAGCTGCTGTTGCTTTGCAAGCTGCTGTCTCTCTGCAAGCTGCTACCTCTTTGCGAGCTGCTGTCTCTACCTTTACAGGTGACGCCCCCCCCTCCCCAGACTCAATAACATTGTTGGACCCTGTCGTTATATTACAAGCACTGCTTCAAAACTCGTCGACACTTATCTTGAAAGCGATCCTGCCATTATGAAATCATAGAGGCGGCATTAGGCGTTATTAGGCGGTGCTAGGCGACATGGAGGCCACCCTCGGTGAGCCTCTCGTGTCTCATGTCATTAATGAGCCAACGACAAGGCCATGATATGTAAGGGGGGGGGGGGTACGGGGGAGGGGGGGTGCTAGATGCGAACGGATGGTGGGAGGGGTTTAGGCATACATATTGAGCGTGGCCGGTGGGGGGGGGGGCATACATATTGAGCGTGGCCGGTGGGGGGAGGGGCGGATTTTGGTGCAAACAGGCCCCCATCGCACACATACACATGCGGATGGGACGTCACCAAGGGATATCAACAAACAGTGTAGAGGGCGCTCCCGAGGCACGGAGAGCCACTTGACCAGCGGCCTACATCATGCTAACGTATCGGAAGCCTTTCTGTACTACGCCATCCAACAACCCTCACGGAACGTCCACGTTACTGCCACGTAACCATCACGTTACCGCCACGAAAGCTCCGCGTAACTGCCAAGTTACTGCCACGTACCAGCGGCGTTACTACCACGTAACTGCCACGTAACCGCCGCGTAACATCCACGTTACTACCACGTCACGGCCACGTTACTGCCACGTCACCGCCACGAAAGTCCCCTTTTTTTACTCAATCAATGTATGAGCTTGGGCCTTAGTTTTACTGGACTGATATTCGTTTATTAGCGTGCGCTTTAGCCGCAATTTGAGTATTCTGTTCTGGATGCACAATAATTGCACAGAAAGTGTTTAAATATCCTTAGCACTTATGTCCCGTTATTCTGTAGCTCCCGGTCTCAATTTATGTCAATATAATTATCGATATTATTTCTGCCCAATGTCTACCTTCTGCCTGCTACTATTTGACGTATAAAACAAAATACCGTCATACTGTTATTTCTTTCGCTTGTTAGTACGAACGCTAGACGGCGGCTAGTACCTCTTTGTGGAAAGGGTGCGAAGCTTATTTAATTTGTTCATGGGGGATATTCATAGATTAATACAGGAGTGGACAGCATCTCACTACTACTGCCATATACCCCCCTAACCACCAGCCCGCGGCGACACGAGGACGTGGCCTGAAACTGGCAAAGAGACACTATCGTGCACAACCAACGGACTACCTCTCTGAAAACATATGTTAGCAGGATAGAGAGGCGTTGAGAAAGGGTACGTATGAAACAAGTATGCCAACTACCCAAGTAGTTCAGTGGTGGAGTGAAGATCCGAAAGCATACATAGATCTACATATTCATTCTGGTATAGCCAGTCCCCCCTCTCCCTCCTTGCCGCACCCCCTTACCCCCCCCCCCCCCTTTGCCTGCTTGTCCCCCACTGCCCCCGGAAAGACTGGCCTCCTTTTTCCCGGCGGATGGGGAGGTCGGACGGACCGCACGTAGGCCAGTCGTCTGATATCGCGTCACACGTATGTTGTAATATAGCGCAAGTAGTTCCAGACATCATGAAGTTTGACGACTTCCAGGAGGCGGGTTCCGAGAACGGTGTCAAGGTAACCATTAACGAAATATTGCCGCAGTTTACTCTACTCTCACTTACTAAATTCATTTCTGAATTTTTACTGTAACTGTATTCTCCTAGGTATTTTGTCGTCCTGATGCAATAACTTTGATTTTGTTGCTGAAAATCTGTCGACTAGCCGTGTCCTTCTGAAGCATCTGTACACATGTAATTTCCTTTATAAAACCTTTTGTAGGTTTTCTCACACGCGATTTCGATGTATATCGTGTAGCTTGTGTTTATGTGCTTGCCCGGTGACGACAACAATGTGACTATGTGTGTCAGATCAGGGAACTTGTATTTGTCCTCACATGATTGACATGAGAGACATATTAGCGAATGACGCGCTATGCAAAAAACACCTGCATCCAGTTTGTTGGTATTTACGCGTTGGCTCAGAGCTGCCAATACTATTGGTATTGATACTTGACGAGTGTAAGTCAACTAAAAGGGAGGACAAAGCTTCCGATTTGGCCCTGCACCATTGCGATGAGGACTAATGACGACTTTAGTATTTGTTAAAAACTGTTTACAACATATCTGTGGCGCATTATCTCGGTACTATCTGCTTGTGGCTCTGCGGCAAGCTTCCTTAGCTCCTCGTGGAGCACAATCCATGGCACATTTTGGGCACGTGGATGTTTGACACGTTCGCGCCCGCTGTGGTCATGTCTGTGTGGTCGCAGGATAAAGATCCCATGTCCTTCCTCGCAAGGGGTAGGGGGTTACCCCCTGGGACATGGCTCCACTCTCCCTTCCTTCTCCCATTGACGCCATATGACCAAAAGTGGGTAAAGCGTCCTGAATATACAACCAACCAACCAACCCTGTTTATTTGTGCCACCGTGGCGCCGCCATGCAGGGTGTATGTGTGGCGTTCGGGCGTCAGTCACGCCAGCAAAACTAGTAACCCGGTTGAACTGCGTGATATGGAATGGAATGTTGGTGTTTTAGGCCACTGTTGTGCACATACAGGCTAAATTGGGCCAAGGAACCTCCCGAGACGATGAAGGATGAAGGAATGAAACATGCCCCAGATTAGGTGCCCGAGCCCGGATTCGAACCCAGGACCTATTGATCTGCGGTCTAGTGCGCTAACCACTACACCAGGGAGGCCCCCCGCGTGATATGGAGCGTAACCATGTTTAAACTAGGTTGATAAGCGAGACTACGTATATAATATGTGCTTCTTTCTCTGCTTGAATGTTTTCTACAGTCACTTACACGCCCTAAGGGGCTGGGCAAGGAGGTTTTTCTTCTTTTTTAGTTGCATAACAATGCCGTCTGATTGTCGCGGCGACACCTGCGTGCCTCTTGTCACGTACACCGTTTCGCTTGGATCTCGTGTGTTTTTCGCATGTTTGACGAAGGGATTCATTCGACTGCATTCGGTTGCATTCGGCTGTTGGTTGTATTGAAGTCCCCCGCCCTCGGTGGTAGGCCTATGTTGCTTGCATTGGCTGACGGTACGCAAGGAGTACAAGGCGCGATACCGTCTAACCCCGTGATAACTAGATGACATTGATATTTACAACATCAAAATACGTGGGCAGATCTGGGCTTAGAATGTCAATGAATGCTATCCGCGTTGACACTGCTTGGTCGCGGGGGTTACTAAATCAAAAGCTAAATAGAAGTAAGATCAAGTGTTGAAGATTCTGTTTATTTCACAGACAAGTAGAAGCTATATATATCGCATTGTCTTGGCTGAATGTGAATAATGCAGTTTAGTCCAATTTCAGTTAGCTAGTTCAGCAGGATCAAAGGATTAATCCCCATATTTTACAAAGTAAAATGTCTTTATTGGTTATATAAAGGAATATTACGGAGAGTATACGACTTACCGGTACTTGAATATCGCCACAGCAAATAAATACCAGAAAAAGTTTCTTTTTTAATTATGGTGTGGGGTGGGGGGAGCCGCTGACGGACCGAGGGGCTATGAAAACAAGGGCGGGGAGGCACGTGCCCCGTGTGCCCCCCCCCCCCCCCGCGCTTCCCCCCCCCCCACCATGGAGACGCCCATGCCTGGATATGCAGAGCCTGCTCCCGCTTTTAATATAACCAATCGCTGATCTAAAGTTTTCAAATGCATTTTGAAATATTGGTCTGGTAGTTGAAATGATGATAACAATGTCTCTCACCTGCTGTCTGGAAGTGGGACCTTTGCCTAGGCTGATGTAAGTTGCAAAGTCGATGACAACCGCCTGCCCCCTTCCGCTACGACCCACCCTCCCCACCACCCACACCCCTTGTCCCCACCGCCCACATTCTTCGTCTTCAGCACCTCCAAACATCCGCGAGGCCCTTCTGTCTGACATCCTGTGTAAAGAGTCTATAGTGGATGGGGTATGGGTAGCGGGCATAACATCACTTTCACTTTCTCAGAAGAAAAATCGCGCTCTTATAGAGTAAGCCAAGGTGGATTTTAAAAAACCCAACTATTTGCCAATACTTTTTCGATTGTTTGCACGTATGTGCCTTGATGTCAGTCAGACACCAATGGACCTGACGGATTCCCACGTGACAAATATGCAAAAGTGTCAAATTTCCCTTTGCCAGCGGGCAAAACTCGTCGTAAACTGGTCGAAACGACGTAATTTTTTGTGGTCAGAAACTGGTTGGAAACTGTATCGCATTTGCAAATTAAATAGACGTGTGTATGGCGACGAGTGTAGCCGTGTTGTCGACGTCTGTACACCGACGGGTGTATGACCTGTTTCTGACGTCTGTACACCGACGGGTGTATGACCTGTATTTAACGTCTGTAGAGCGACGGGTGTATGACCTGTTTCTAACGTCTGTAGAGCCACGGGTGTATGACCTGTTTCTAACGTCTGTAGAGCGACCAGTGTATGACCTGTTTCTAACGTCTGTAGAGCGACGGGTGTATGACCTGTTTCTAACGTCTGTAGAGCGACCAGTGTATGACCAGTTTCTGATGTCTGTAGAGCGACCAGTGTATGACCAGTTTCTGATGTCTGTAGAGCGACGGATGTATGACCAGTTTCTAACGTCTGTAGAGCCACGGGTGTATGACCTGTTTCTAACGTCTGTAGAGCGACGGGTGTATGACCTGTTTCTAGCGTCTGTACGCCGACAGGTGTATGACCTGTTTCTATCGTCTGTAGAGCGACGGGTGTATGACGTGCTTCTAACGTCTGTAGAGCGACGGGTGTATGACCTGTTTCTAACGTCTGTAGAGCGACGGGTGTATGACCTGTTTCTAACGTCTGTAGAGCGACGGGTGTATGACCTGTTTCTAACGTCTGTAGAGCGACGGGTGTATGACCTGTTTCTAACGTCTGTACGCCGACTGGTGTATGACCTGTTTCTAACGTCTGTAGAGCGACGGGTGTATGACCAGTTTTGGACGTCTGTAGAGCGACGGGTGTATGACCTGTTTCTAACGTCTATACACCGACAGGTGTATGACCTGTTTCTGACGTCTGTAGAGCGACGGGTGTATGACCTGTTTCTAACGTCTGTAGAGCGACGGGTGTATGACCTGTTTCTAACGTCTGTAGAGCGACGGGTGTATGACCTGTTTCTAACGTCTGTAGAGCGACGGGTGTATGACCTGTTTCTAACGTCTGTAGAGTGACGGGTGTATGACCTGTTTCTAACGTCTGTAGAGCGACGGGTGTATGACCTGTTTCTAACGTCTGTAGAGCGACGGGTGTATGACCTGTTTCTAACGTCTGTAGAGCGACGGGTGTATGACCTGTTTCTAACGTCTGTAGAGCGACGGGTGTATGACCTGTTTCTAACGTCTGTAGAGCGACGGGTGTATGACCTGTTTCTAACGTCTGTAGAGCGACGGGTGTATGACCTGTTTCTAACGTCTGTAGAGCGACGGGTGTATGACCTGTTTCTAACGTCTGTAGAGTGACGGGTGTATGACCTGTTTCTAACGTCTGTAGAGCGACGGGTGTATGACCTGTTTCTAACGTCTGTAGAGCGACGGGTGTATGACCTGTTTCTAACGTCTGTAGAGCGACGGGTGTATGACCTGTTTCTAACGTCTGTAGAGCGACGGGTGTATGACCTGTTTCTAACGTCTGTAGAGCGACGGGTGTATGACCTGTTTCTAACGTCTGTAGAGCGACGGGTGTATGACCTGTCCCTAACGTCTACAGAGCGACGGATGTATGACCAGTTTCTAACGTCTGTAGAGCGACGGGTGTATGACCTGTTTCTAACGTCTGTAGAGCGACGGGTGTATGACCTGTTTCTAACGTCTGTAGAGCGACGGGTGTATGACCTGTTTCTAACGTCTGTAGAGCGACGGGTGTATGACCTGTCCCTAACGTCTACAGAGCGACGGATGTATGACCAGTTTCTAACGTCTGTAGAGCGACGAGTGTATGACCTGTTTCTAACGTCTGTAGAGCGACGAGTGTATGACCTGTTTCTAACGTCTGTAGAGTGACGGGTGTATGACCTGTTTCTAACGTCTGTAGAGCGACGGGTGTATGACCTGTTTCTAACGTCTGTAGAGCGACAGGTGTATGACCTGTTTCTAACGTCTGTAGAGCGACGGGTGTATGACCTGTTTCTAACGTCTGTAGAGCGACGGGTGTATGACCTGTCCCTAACGTCTACAGAGCGACGGATGTATGACCAGTTTCTAACGTCTGTAGAGCGACGGGTGTATGACCTGTTTCTAACGTCTGTAGAGCGACGGGTGTATGACCTGTTTCTAACGTCTGTAGAGCGACGGGTGTATGACCTGTCCCTAACGTCTACAGAGCGACGGATGTATGACCAGTTTCTAACGTCTACAGAGCGACGGGTGTATGACCAGTTTCTAACGTCTGTAGAGCGACGGGTGTATGACCTGTTTCTAACGTCTGTAGAGCGACGGGTGTATGACCTGTTTCTAACGTCTGTAGAGCGACGGGTGTATGACCTGTTTCTAACGTCTGTAGAGCGACCAGTGTATGACGTGCTTCTAACGTCTGTAGAGCGACTGGTGTATGACCTGTATCTAACGTCTGTAGAGCGACGGGTGTATGACCTGTTTCTAACGTCTGTAGAGCGACAGGTGTATGACCTGTTTCTAGCGTCTGTAGAGCGACGGGTGTATGACCTGTTTCGCACGTCTGTAGGGCGGCGGGTGTATGACCTGTTTCTAACGTCTGTAGAGCGACGGGTGTATGACCTGTTTCTAACGTCTGTAGAGCGACGGGTGTATGACCTGTTTCTAGCGTCTGTAGAGCGACGGGTGTATGACCTGTTTCGCACGTCTGTAGGGCGGCGGGTGTATGACCTGTTTCTAACGTCTGTAGAGCGACGGGTGTATGACCTGTTTCTAACGTCTGTAGAGCGACGGGTGTATGACCTGTTTCTAACGTCTGTAGAGCGACGGGTGTATGACCTGTTTCTAACGTCTGTAGAGCGACGGGTGTATGACCTGTTTCGCACGTCTGTAGGGCGGCGGGTGTATGACCTGTTTCTAACGTCTGTAGAGCGACGGGTGTATGACCTGTTTCTAACGTCTGTAGAGCGACGGGTGTATGACCTGTTTCTAACGTCTGTAGAGCGACGGGTGTATGACCTGTTTCTAACGTCTGTAGAGCGACGGGTGTATGACCTGTTTCTAACGTCTGTAGAGCGACCAGTGTATGACGTGCTTCTAACGTCTGTAGAGCGACTGGTGTATGACCTGTATCTAACGTCTGTAGAGCGACAGGTGTATGACCTGTTTCTAACGTCTGTAGAGCGACGGGTGTATGACCTGTTTCTAACGTCTGTAGAGCGACCAGTGTATGACGTGCTTCTAACGTCTGTAGAGCGACGGGTGTATGACCTGTTTCTAACGTCTGTAGAGCGACGGGTGTATGACCTGTTTCTAACGTCTGTAGAGCGACCAGTGTATGACGTGCTTCTAACGTCTGTAGAGCGACTGGTGTATGACCTGTATCTAACGTCTGTAGAGCGACCAGTGTATGACCTGTTTCTAACGTCTGTAGAGCGACGGGTGTATGACCTGTTTCTAACGTCTGTAGAATGACAGGTGTATGACCTGTTTCTAACGTCTGTACGCCGACAGGTGTATGACCTGTTTCTAACGTCTGTAGAATGACGGGTGTATGACCTGTTTCTAACGTTGTTAGATCAACGGGTGTGTCACCAGTTTCTGACGTCTGTAGATACGGGTGTTTGAACTGTTTATTGATTATCCACTTTCCAAATATATATTATGAAAACAACGTACAGTATATGAATAATAACATAATTCAATAATATGAAATGTACAACATTCTAGCAATATTGACCTACCAAACATAAAATATTCAGCATGTTCAGTGCACTGCAATTCAAAGTATATATTCAGCCCAGAAAGAAAATCTATAGAATAAGTGTCTATTATTAACGTTGATAGTAAAATTATGTTGGTCAATAGAACTTTGCATCTGTCAGAAGTTGATGTTATGGTCATAGATTCTGAGTGCAATTTCATAAAACAAATATTTTCCTGACATATATACCTTGCTGTACACCCACAAATATTATCTAACCGATGGAGCTTAATGCAATGAATGTCCAACTAACCAGGTAAAAAACAATAGTACAAATCTCTCGGAATTGCTCCAACATTCTTTATCTTACATAGGAAGTTTATACCAGGAATGTGTTCTAAAGGAATAAAATAATAGTCCCCAACTGCAAATTCAGGCGGCTATGATTTTGCAATTTACCTAATTATATTACTCTCACAATCTTCAGCAACTTACAGTTTACACACATATTAATTAGTCACAACATTATGATCATAAATAATACAGCCTCAATTTACTTCTGCTGGATCATTCCCTAATATGCGCAGTAGCTTCTGATGGTCTCCTTGTAGCTTCTTGTTTCTTCCTTGCCATCAGAGAATCATGATGCTTGTTATGATGCACTGAAATGTAAAAGTATTCACAAAATCGAACGCTATATCTGCTGACCTCTTGTCTTTTTTAAAATAACAGTTTATTACCTTATATGCTACAGGTAAAAAATGACTGAAAGGTGCATATTTTGATGATGTAGTACCGAGGAAAGCCACACGTTTTCCATCATCCGGTATAGCATTATCTGACAAGAAAACATTTTTCCATAACTAAATGTTTCATGGGAGACAGAAAATGTATATCTATTTTTTTCCTTTTTAAGCGATCTGCATAATTTGACCAGAGGTGCTCAGATCTGCTGACAGAACCCCCAAAGTAAATATAAGGGGTGCATTGTTTAGTTACCTGTTGGCTTCTGTCAGCAGGTCTGAGCGCCTCTGACTTTTATCTGTTTCTCTGCATGCAATCACTGATCTGCATGATTACTACATGATCACAGCTACCCCGGACCAATCTTTCCTTAACAAATAAGTTGTTTTGCCTACCTGACTAGTAGGGGCCATACAGTAGGAGTACATACTGTAGCCATACTGCCAATGTCAAAAGCTGTCACATTAGGCGTACACATTCTTTTGAATCATTAACGTTATACAGTCAAGTCTCCTTATTTCCGTGATCTCTGATGGGCACCTTATTTCCGTGATCGTAAACTGCCATGATTCCTATGTCGTGATGCGGGATTTAGCAATTTTATATCTTTGATCCGAGATGAGATACCCCTCTTACCCCACTCAAGGCAAGCCAAAAGTGGATTTTTAAGGGAGTGTTTGCACATATGTCCAAATATTCGAAGATATCAGTAATTCATTTAGAGATATCAGTAATTCATTTAGATATATCAGTAATTCATTTAGAGATATCTGTAATTCGACTTTATTAAACATATCTATGATTGATTTGAACATATCTAAAATGATATAAATGATTTAGAGATGAACCGAATGGATGCGCGCGCACCCATACCCGGGTGAAAGAAGTATCGGGCGGTGAACCGATGCGTAATGTGCGTGTTCGGTCAATCAGCTTTTTTTATAACTCGCTTAAGTAATGAAGAGCTGAACTGCTGCTTTGTATATTATCTCGCTTTCTCCTGTTCAAGTGAACAGTGGTAATGTTAATCTCAATCGCAAGACGTCATGCGTTATAAGTTATAAGTTTACCACATAAAGGTTTGAATTAACAGTGCTAATAATTTAAGAGGAACATTACGCATATACTGTACATTACAAGCATTGCAAGCACTTATTTTGATTGCAATTAAAGGTATTTAGACAGTACGTTATTGTTTTTAATGTTTATATATTGTACAAATGCGTAAAGTATTTCTGATGTTTGTTTTATGTAATATATTTGAATATTGTGAAAGCAAATTGTACTATTCGTCCTTTGCCTGTTGCATATTATTTCGAGGAATTTTCCGCGATTCACTGTGGACTCCCCTCGCGTCTTATATACCCATGCGTTGCGTTCTGCTGGGCTTAATCATCTTTATCTTGTGCTTGTAAGTTCGTTTGGTCTTGTCGAGTCATGTGGAACTAGTTTCTTCCACAAGCCACCGCAACGTGGCGCGCTCACATGGAGCGTTGAGTGAAGGCTGTGTTAGATGTGACGAAAGGTGTGTGACGGTTCCCTGTTACCAAGACACCGACATTGATACACCCACGCGCATACCACTGTCTACTTGCGTCATTCTACTTTGACAATAAAGGCCTAACGCCCTAGCCGGTCTTGTTTATCAGCCAGCCTCGCCGCAGCTTGCTGCCCGACAGTTTGCTGCTGATCAAAGATAACAAATCGTGTTTTCGGTAAAAGGACACTAGTTTCTAACTGACCGAAACTTATATACAAATTACAATATATCAGAACATCTTTACCTGATATAACGAACTATTACACAAGATTGCATAAGGTAACCGAATATGTATTAACTTTAAAAACCATCAGTGGTTACACAGTCCAACACAACATTACGTACTCTTACGCAACATAATGTCGGACATTGTAAAACCAGGGCGACAAAGAGGTCGCCTCTCAGGACACAGGAAGGAGACTACGCGGTAAATAGTGCATGACAGTCCGGGCGAATGCCAGGTGAAATTAACTTAGTAAGCGGTTAATGGGGGAGTATTGGAATTTCCTTTTCGGTGCCGAGTTCCGTAGAAACCCCATGGAACAGTGGCGCCATCTGGTGAAGGAATCACCCATGGGTAACAACGACAAAAATCTGCCCGCTACGCGTGGGTGACTGAATGGCTCAGCCAGTAGAGGGCAGCTCTGTACTATGTGGTGTACGGAATTCGGCAATGATTTTAAAATAAGCAAACCTCCCCCATTGATACCAATATATAAGGCGTACATAGCCTACATCCCACTATATACTTATCAGCCTGTATACCATAGTAAATGCAGCAGCGGTGATTATCCCTTTCCAAATACCACAGTACACCATGGTGTTTACTCTGATATACATTATTTACTATGGTAAATATTATGGTATGGGAGGCGCTATCCTACATGCTGAAACCCATTTTCAGCGTACATGCAAACTCAGAGAGGACTTGTAGCTTTTGAGTAGCGTCATGCTAAAAGTAGGTCATCTACTTCACAGTGTTTCAATGTCGTTGTAGCCCAGACATAGCCTTTATAACATGGTAGGTGTGAAGTTGGTGGCAACTTGCCAATTACATTGGATCATTACATTCCCAGCCCCGTGTACTTAATGGTAACATAAATGCTATGCTAGCAGTTACCTTCACCGGATAAGCAAATAAGCACATCTTCCTGCGTTCTGCCAAAGTGTTGGCTACATTTTAAAGGTCACTGACAAGAGGTATTCCTGCCTGATCACAGTTGTTCTTTACATAAGTTTCCTTTTGTCGCTGTGAGGTGAGGTCTGCCCACAGCTTGATTATACAGAGCCTTTTCATGCATTTTGCCTTGGTGGTTGTGAGGTAAGATCTGCCCACAGCTTGATTATAAAGGACCATTCTCTTATATTTTGCCTTGGTCGTTGTGAAGCGAGGTCTGCCCAGAGCTGGATTCAACAAGGCCATTTCCATAGGGTTTACCTTGGGTGTTTTGAGGTAAGGCCTGCACACAGCTTCATTATACAGGGCCATTTCATATATTTCCCTTGGTCGTTGTTAGGCGAGGTATGCCCACAGCTTGGAAATACAGGGTCCCTACATTAAGTCTTGAATGGTCGTTGTATGCGAGCTCTGCCCACTTTACAGGGCTTTTTCATATATCTTGCTTTGGTCGTTGTGGCCAGTTAATCCATTCTGCCAGGGTCGAAGTGAGGGAGGTTTCTGTACTGCTCGAGGTATTTCAAACCCACGGTTAGTAACCATTGGATCAGGAGACCCATTAAAATGTATTTTGGGAGGTTAACTACATTTAACTTTAAACAAAGCTGTGAGACCTCGCTATGTCTGTACGCAAGAAAGATGCTAGATTCACTGGATACTAATGCTCTTTTAACAAGAGCATAAAATAAAACAAAAGTGTATCGGTAAAATAGTTAAACGCTCTACAACAATCACCAAATATAGTAATATACAGTTGGATGCACCTTTGGGACGGCCTAATTATTGTTCTGCATGCGCACATAGAGTGATTATATAGTCCATGGTCTACTGTAGGTTCTTCCACAGCCCCACCTCCGCTCGCTCCATGTGAGGCTGTAAACGGCTAATCTAAGGTTGGCAGGGATTGGTCAACGCGCTCTGCCTGTTTCGAATATTCTTATTGGCTGTGCTAACTTTAGCTGAGTGCGATGCACCATGGCCGCCGTTGACAACGTTTTGGAGAAAGTGAAAGAGTTTTGGTTCAAATAAGATTTAAACTTGCTCCTGAAATAGTTTTAATGCATATAAACGAAACAACCCGGAAAGAAAAGCAGCTTCATTAAGTATACTTATTCAATTAAATGCCTTGATTAATTTGTGCCAAATTTAGCATTTTAAATTAATGACTGTTTTTTTGAAGCTGTAATATCCGTGGTGTATCAATATAAAGGGCCAGCATATGATTTTACCTATTGCAACAAGTTAATAAGCTTATCTGTATTTCTTTCTTTTAGATGCATGAAGAGCTATACTGCAGATATGTGCAGACCTCCAGACAATATTCATTTGCCAACTGCTATTGAGTTATTTAGAATAGGTGTGGATATTTATATATATTCCTGTTATTTATTACTTAAAGGGTTTTAGCCTTAATCGTGTTCATTCCTTAATTCTTATCTAAATTTGGTAGTGTTATAATCTATTTCTGGTAAAGTCTCTGTGTAAGGACTTCATATGCACATGACATGTACATATGCACATGAGTGAAATATATAGAACATGTTATTATTGTCATTTATGTGAAGTACAATTAAGCATGATGTATAAGCAACTGACTGAGCCATAAGAGCAGATTAGGCTCTGTTTAGTAAACTCTCGGTCAGATTATCAAGTATTAGGCATCAAGTATTACTTTTTCTCACCTGGGTAATTTACTTTGCCTGAAATTTTTTTACATAGGTGTCTCCTCTACTAAGATACCTTTGTATAGTTATATACTGCATCTCCAAAACTCACATGATGGGAGCTTGGCCCAGTACCTTATTATATATAATCATGTATCAAAGTAATGATCAATCTGTCAAACCACTAATATATAAAGTAATTTTTATATTCACAGCATATTGTCAAGAGGCTGGTTAAGGCACTGGACTATTGAACACATGGAGGAGAACCAACTCATGTTAACCCTTTAGTGTTACTGTTTCGTGAGAGGTCAAACTTGCGAGAATGGTGCTTTGTCAAGACCAGGACACCACATCTGGGGCCATCACAGGATGCTGTGTCATGACTGTCAGAGTGAAGCACAGGTCGAATGCATGCTAATGCAAGATTTTGAAATGAAATAAGCCAGGGATTTTTAGTGATGATTTTTAGTGATGAGAAGCCAGCATAAACATGCAAAGAACTGTTAATTAACCTGTAATTGTATGCGCTATAGAACTATAATAGTTTCTTTCTCCAAATCAAAACCTATCCTTTGCACTAAATAACATAATACAAATTTCTATTTCACCGAAAGATAAAATCACCTAACAAACAAAAGCTTTTTCACTAGAAGACACAGCATATGAGAGGAGTGATACAGTAAAATGTTCATTGATTACTTTTAAACAATTGAACGTGATAATGCGCAACAAAATATTATATCATACATGAGCTTATCATGATACTTAATAAAAGTTAAATATTACTTTAATAGGTTGATGCAGGTAATTTTATATTGATCTTTATGACCTGAATGTTGCTGAACAATCGGAAATTTACATGATCAATGTTTCAAAAAGAAGTCTCGGGTGACCCATTAGCTTTAATAGGGGCATACCCCCTTTCCCCTCTCTCCGTCGCTTTACGGTGCCCAGCTGTGGCTAGATTTTAAACATCAAAATTTTGGACATTACAACTCTTTGCATGTTCTAGATTTCTAAGTTAAAAGTAAAACAAAACCATCGCCCCCTCTTGCCTTTGGGATCAAATGGCCCGTCTCTTAGGCTCAGCGGCTCAGCCGGGGGGGTGGGGGGGCGGGGTAGGGGCCCCACAATGTATACTAAACCCACAAGGTGTCCAACTCCCGCTGGAACTGAGCGACAGGCACCCGCTTCAATCTCCATTATCGCACATTTACCGCGCTTGACTTGCCCCGTAAATGCCTAAGTCCGATTTCTAAGTAATTTATTTATTTCATCAATAAGTAAACGAGACCTGTACTGCCGTGTATTCGCGACAAATAAAGAATTATGCAACGACAACAACCAACTCCGGAACAGATTGAGCAAGCATGGCTGACATCGCGAGAATTCGCCTGCGAGATCTTGGGCACAGTGACGTCACACCTTGTGTGTTAAGTATATGTTGTGGGGACCGCTACGCCCCCCCCCGCCCCCCCCCCCCACCCCGGCCTTCCCCATCCACTGATTTGCTGTGCCTGTGGCCCAGTTGGTACCTGCGCCAGTAAGCCACCGATGAAGCAGAGTGCAAAGTTCCAAAGAATGAAGAAACTTTGTCTTGTCATGATCAAGAAGTGATACGAAAACATCAAAACGGTCTTGTTTTACCTTTATCGTGTAGTGTAATGCAGCATCATTGTGTTCTTACGCCATGCACCACACAGCTTTGCAGCGGTATGGTTATGTCGACCACTTGCTCTCGCCATCTTCGTTGTTGAGATGCCGCAGAGGCTGATGGGATTTTGTGACGTCACTGTACGGAATTCCGTACGGTGAATTTAGCCGTTTACAGACCCAATCTGAGTATGCGGGCCACGCAGCGGGAGGTTGTGGAGGAGACTATGGTCTACTGTATTCCTGTTGCGTCGGAACAACACATATGTAAATATATGCAAATAAGGAGTCACGTGTCACATGCTGCCGATCGAGTATTTATACCCGGTATTCACGCAGATCTCACCACGAGCAGACAGACCACTGCATGTGTCTCAGCAAAAGAACATTTAAAGTTGCATTTCTGTGAGCCAGATACCTGAACGTTTTCGTCATGGCGACTGGTGGGTCATTACCCTCGACCTCGTCATTCTCGCTCCCTCCGCCGGTGAAAGAACCGACCGAGACCCATGAGAACCCACACCACGGGGGTAAAGCGGACCACATGGCCAGGCCGGACTCATCTGACGCAATTGAGGAGGATTGTGTCGGGTCCCAGTTGGAGCTAGCGGATGACATGGCCGAGCAGGACTCATTTTACGACAGTGAGGAGGACTCATTTTACGACAGTGAGGAGGACTCATTTTACGACAGTGAGGAGGACTATTTCAAGTCCGAGTTGGAGGTACTATCCAAGATCATCGATCAGATCATGACAGAAAATGCAAAGGAAGTACGCGAACGTTATTTTAAAGATATTAAAGGATTGATTGGTAACATCGTGCACGATGACGCTGGGATCAACGACTGGATGGATGATCTAGATTTTGAGTTAACCGCGGACGCGAATGACGGCAGTATTGACAATAATCTTGACGATGCGGATGATCTCCGGAATCAGCTGTCCAATCTAAATGATTTGGCAGTTTTGTTCATTACTGCTCCAGTAGGCACCAAATGCCCTGAGCCAGAGGAGCTGGAAGCATCTGCGACACATAAAGTGTGTAAGTCTTTACTCGCCGATACAAATACTGGTAGCCGGTTAGTGGTTATTTCGTGCCACAAACAGACGGGTCAAAAAAAGCCGTTCAGGAAAATCGAATACACCTTAAACAAGTCTCGTCTGGCAGCGATTTTAAAAGATCCAGCGTTTAAGGAATATGAAGAAATTCCAGAATCCGAAGATTTAGTAAAAATCAACAAATGGAAACTGGTCGTCCTACACGTAAGGAAAAGCAAGAATACAGATCAAAATGATAAGGTATGGCGCCTGGGCTGGCGTTCACATGGAAGCATGGACTTATTCCGTCACATGTGTGACGAACTCAACAAGTTTTATAGTGATTTCGAAAAAGACAAATCAAGAAGAAGGTTGTTGGCAGAAGACTATATAAAGTGTCTCAAAGTCACAGAGGGGCCAAAAGTGAAGGTCGACTTTGCTGCTGTCGCTTGCGTTGCAGAAATAGAGTCCGGTATCGCTACTTTTATGCTAAAACATGGCACCAAGTCTAAAATGGTTTTGGTGCTGTACAATGGTCATGGCTACGAAAACGGTGATCTCCGCTTGCATTCCCCTCATCCAGCGAAACAGATGACCATCTTAAATGCAATCAGCAAAAGCTGGAGGAAGCCTATCCCACGTTCAATTGATATGGTCTGGATATGCTGCCATAGTTACATGGGCGTCAAAGAACAAAAGAAAAACGCAGACCCTCACATTAACGTCATTGAACGATACATGTGGAATAAGGGTCACTACGATTTTTGGCCTAAGGAAGGTAGTCTCTATAGTTTTCACTTGACATGCAAAAAGAATCGACTAACATCATCTATGACAACTATTACCAGGGAGACGGAGGGACGAGGAAATATAACGGCTGCATATAGCTCTCAGGCACGCGAGTTCGCGGACGAGCAAAATCGGAAAGCATATGGCACGAGATATGACAGATTGTCAAGCAATGCAATTGCTGAGTCATCAAGCGGGGAAAATACCAGGCAGCCCCCTGCTACACTCACGGACGATCTTCCGGACGAGGTGGCCAAAATGCAACTTGAGGGTGCACCAACAGACTAATCTTTTATATTATTGAACTTCAGGAGTTGGATTGGCGATGCTGCTTGGTTCCTGCCACTGGTCAGAGAGAGGACTTATCTGTCCTGATCTCTGTTTTGATTCCCCAGATGACCGGAAATGAAACGCAGCCTCGAAATATATTTAACCAGTGCACCGGATGTAAACAAACACACGTTTTAATGTGCATATATTACCCGAATAGCTGATTGTGTTCTGGCATGTGATATTACCACAGGAAATAACAGCAGCCCATAATTAAGGATAACTGACCACAGCATAAATACACTAATCGCGTTGCTGATAAGTTAGCATTATTTAAATCTACTAATTGTTGATTAGTGCATATGTAGGCGCGTAGTTTCTGTCCATGCGATATCATGAATTATAAGTGTTTTAGATAGTTTAATATATTGTTTGATGTAAAAAGGAAATATATGAAATAATACAATTGCTATATATACATATACAGGCTATACACATGATCGTATGAAAACCTTTTTCGCGAATTCGTAAATATTAGAATAGAGATTTTCGACTGGATATAGTTTCTGTGGTCCACCCCCACAGATCACTATAGCATATGAATGACTCGCATGATTTTAATCCATGTCTTTTCTCAACGGTGTGTCTTGTGACATGTCTGATGAATTTCTTGTTTTTGTTACAAGTTTAAGTTACCGGGTTGAGTGGCGAGTAAAGCGAGAGTCCAGGAGAGGAGCCTATAAAGGTGGGGTTCTGTCAATGGTATCAGAGGCGGGAATATATATATGGCTTAATATGACGTCGGTTATGCGTTGTTATGTCGATTGGATGTTGGTTTAGTGACACGTCGGTGATGTACATTGGTTTGGTGCCGTGTCGGTGATACACGTTAGCCTAGTGTTGTGTCGGTGATTAACGCTGGTTTAGTACCGCGTCGGTGATATATGTTGGTTCACTGACACGTTGGTGATGTAAGTTGATTTAGTACCGCGCCGGTGATATATGTTGGTTTACTGAAACGTTGGTGATGTAAGTTGATTTAGTACCACGTCGGTGATATATGTTGGTTTACTGACACGCCAATGCATCTAGAGGAAGCAACTTGGTATTCAAGTTTTCAGTAGAGCATATGACTGTAATGATAATACATACTATATATTAATATGCCTGATGAAATAACATTCGCCAGTATGAATGTAAGAGGATTAGCTGACCATCAGAGAGCTGATGTGTTTAATTGTTTGCGTGATAAGCGCTACTCAATATATTGTCTACAAGATGTACATTGCAATGATAACTTAGTGTATAAATTTCGACAAGATCGGGGGTATGATATGGTTATTACTACTTATAGATCATCAGATAGGAAATATAATGCGTTTCAATATACAATTTTGCAACTAATCTTGCCCACAAATCACCAGCTCTATCTATGGGGTATAACTGAGACGGATCTTTGCCCTTTGTCTAAAACTGAAACGGAAACAATAGAACATTTATTTTGGTCATGTGGGGAAACCCGGATGCTTTGGCAGCAAGTGAAATATTGTTTTATGGCCCTTTTTATATATTACAAGCTATCTATCGATGGAAAACATTCTTTTAGGCGTGATAGATGCAAAATATCAATTGATTGATCAAATATTCCTTACCTTTAAGAAATATATTTATAAGACTCGATGTTTGGGTGATAAGTTGAATGTAAAGCATGGGTTTCGTATGTTGAAACAGTTATACGCTGTATACTATTATATAAGCGAAAGAACCCCTGGTGGAAAACGAAGCCAAATGTATAAGTTAAAATGGGAGGGTCTTGAAAAGTTTTTTGCCACTGTATGACTGGAGGTGCTGCTATTTTCTGCAGGTTGAAAATGATAACCATATCCTATATATCTCTTTTGGGGTACTGTATAATGTTTTGGGGGTGTGCTGCTCGTTTATCGTGTACTGTATACTGTCTGTTCGGTGCCTTGATGAAATAAAGAATTATATTTTTTTAAAAAGACACGTTGGTGATGTAAGTTGATTTGGTACCGCGCCGGTGATATATGTTGGTTTACTGACACGTTGGTGATGTAAGTTGATTTAGTACCGCGCCGGTGATATATGTTGTTTACTGACACGTTGGTGAAGTAAGTTGATTTAGTACCGCGTCGGTGATATATGTTGGTTTTTTAAACGTTGGTGATGTAAGTTGATTTAGAACCGCGCCGGTGATACACGTTTGCTTAGTGCCGCGTGGATCAGTACCAGTCTACTACAACAAGAATAGCCTGGCAGCTACAAACTACAAACGATTCAAACGATCTTGAAACAACCGGTTCTCCTCCGCCAGCCTGGCCAACCCGTTCGATTGTACCGTTACGGTTGGCCTGCCTGCGTTCATTCATACTTCGCTTCCTTTACTCGAGGTTAGGACTTTATTAGGCCTACTAACATGCAATATCTATTCCTAAAACCATGTGTGACGTCACGCCTTGGTGTCCCTTTTCTAACAAAATGCACCAAGACACAGACCTAGCTGTGTTTTATTAAGTTAAACGTAAGTGTGCAAAAAACATTATTTAAATAATCAAGGACAAAACAGGGCATATTTATATTATCTTGATAATGAATATGTTCTCGTTAGTATTGACTCGCGTGACTCCGACAAATGTCACGGTGTAATCAGTCGAGCCGAGTCGAGCTATCTGGTCCAATGTCTAACTTGCAGATTTCAATAGAAACAATGACATGCATAACTCAATATAAACGTAGCAAGGCCCACAACTAGGTGGGGCGAGGCAGCCAAGGCTAGAAGTCGGATTTAGAGCAACTCTTATTCGGTGCTCACACCCCGTTAAAAGAGGAATTAACAAAATAAGTGGCCAAATACAGTATTCACTCAAGTAACTTCAAACATCCAATAAAGCATAATGAATTGAGCATAGCATAAAGGAGATTATTCTAAATCATCAACATGATATAACACTTGTCAACAAATGCGGCGTTTATCGTAATAAATATCTTCATATATATGTTGTTTTCGCGTGATTGTTTAAAATAAAATTGCCTTATTTAGCAATCAACATAAAAATACAGATATGTATATATGTAATTACAAGTAAAAAAGATAACAAGTTAAAGAAGTTGACTGATCAGACTAATTGTGAAAGAATCTTATCAATTATAGAACATGTTTCATGCTTACCGCAAAGACTATAATTATATATTCTAAAATGTTTTCGCAGGGATGTATTGTCTCAAATGCTATGAAATTAGGAAACTTTGCAATGCATTAACCCAATCATGTATATGTTGCGAAAGGTACATTATTCAGAAGAGTATTTTTTCACTAATCGCATATGAATCCCGGCAACATAGGGGACATCTTCCAACCCAGGTTGGAAGACATGGGACACGGTGCCTAACACTCGAAGGTCGAACGTGTTGATATGGATCTCCTTTTGTGTATTACGGTTCAAAATGCGTCACGGTGTGGCATTTGTTGCAGGATGAGCCCCAGTAACCATGTTAAATGTTGTGTTAATGGAGAGCTAAAAAATAAAACGCTACCTGTTGGAAACAATGTGACCCCCTTCACTGGCCTAGCTGGAATTCGTTACATAAATAACTAAACAGGCCGTGTCTGATTACAATAGAAAGGTTCTGTCTAATTACAATAGAAAGGTCCTGTCTGATTACAATAGACGGGCCATGTCTGATTACAATAGAGAGGCCGTGTCTGATTACAGTATAAGGCCCTATCCGATTGCAATGAACATGCACTCTCCGAATACACTAAACCGGCCCTGTTCGATTATATATAATAAACAGGCCTTGTCCGATTACAAGACAGGCCCTGTCCGATTACAATAGACAGGCCCTGTGCGATTACAATAGATAGGCCCTGCCCGATTACAATAGACAGGCCCTGTCCGATTAAACTAAACAGGCCCTGTGCGATTACAATAGACAGACCCTGTCTGATTACACTAAACATGGCCTATTTTGATGCACTGTGGACGATGCATTAACAGCTACGTACGGACTAGGCATGGTAGCGTCATCTGCATAACAAATTGAGGAATGCAATAATATTTATAATGTAATCAGCGTAAAGGCTAATCAATAGGGGCCTAACATTGAGCCTAATGGGGACGGCAGTAGTGATGGGTCGAAGATGATATCTGTTCAAATATTGTTATGGTTTATATCAGTGTTGTGCGATCCATGATGTCAAAGGCATTGGATGCGTCACAATAAATATAAATCCGAACTACTCTTTTGTCCGTGTCTAGCAGAGTGCGATCTAGTACTAACAGGTCTGTTTGTAGAATAGTTGAAAGTGGTGCCATCTTGCGGACACATCTTACGCCAGGCAAATGTGGTGCCCTCTGGCGATTATCAGACTTACTACGAACTCACGGAAACGGCGCTTCAAGTGTGTGGTGCTATATCGTGTCATTTATGCCCAGAAGAGTAGACCAAGTAATATGTTGATACATATCGGGAGCTACTAAACTGGGGTAATTGCACGACGTACTTGAGTGACAAAAGGTGTGATACGGTGACCTGCCACCAAGACACCGATAGGCCTACACCCAGGCCTAAACCCAGGCCTACACCCATGGCCTACACCCAGGCCTACACCCATGGCCTACACCCAGGCCTACACCCAGGCCTACACCCATGGCCTACACCCAGGCCTACACCCATGGTCTACACCCAGGCCTACACCCATGGCCTACACCCAGGCCTACACCCATGGCCTACACCCAGGCCTACACCCAGGCCTACACCCATGGCCTACACCCAGGCCTACACCCATGGCCTACACCCAGGCCTACACCCATGGCCTACACCCATGGCCTACACCCAGGCCTACACCCAGGCCTACACCCAGGCCTACACCCATGGCCTACACCCAGGCCTACACCCATGGTCTACACCCAGGCCTACACCCAGGCCTACACCCAGGCCTACACCCATGCGCATACCACTGTCAGCGATCATGTTAGCCTACCACTTTGACAATAAAGGCTTGACTCGTTAGTCGGTCTTGCTCATCAGCCCTCAGCTTATTCACTCTAAAACACGCTTCTTAGCAACGCGTTGTAAACGCGCCTTGTGACTCTATCAAATATAGCTGTCGTTTACATTTTAAACATTTGCGTTTCTAGGCTGAGGTGTGGGTGGGGGGGGGGGGGGAGAGGGGTAAGAGGGGTATCTCTTCTCGGATCACAAAAATAAAGTCCCTCAAACCAAAACCGGCCCCCCTGGATCCGATCCTAAAACCGGTCCCCCTATCCAGATTTTCTGGATCCGCTCCTGTATATCTCTACGGAGCAAGACCAGTTGAACAGTTCGACAACGGTTTCGTCCTTACTAAGCGAACACAACAAGAGCTCAATATAGTCTTGATTCTCTAAAATTATCATTCGTCGGTTATCGGTGCCGAATATATCCAGACGTATTACTGAATTTCACTTCCAACTAACACTCATTACGAGGGTTTTCCTACTACACGTAGTGAACCAATATTAAACAACAGGTTTAGTTCTTTCGTAAGCTAAACTTTTAATGCATTATGCTTTGGAGAACCTATATGTTGTTATCTGGTTCACCATGGCCCAAAATGCACCTAAATGTCACTATTGCAGATCTAATGGCAAAAATTCTCGGCCCCCGGAAGTGGGAACACTGCCCTTAACACGTGCAATCCACCGATGAGGTACACACATTGTATGAAGAGTCTTTGTCAAGGCCCAAAAAAGGTGGCAAAACTAACAATGGACGAAGTGTTTAACTAAGGTCAGCATACCAAGCATTGCTCTAATCAAGCAAAGAGACTTGTTCCGCTAGCAACGACAGAACACGATAACTAGGTTCATAAATTTGTATTATTAACCGATTTTAATGTAGAAGTTTTATGATGCCACGAGATCCATCATAACGTTTTGCGTTCAAGTTTCAGCATAGATAGCAACGTTATGACTTTGTCACCAGCAGCCTCCGTCACGTGACAAATTCGAGGCCATGTGACCACACACACGCTGTCTGGTCGCCATCTTGCTGCGAGAAGGTCATAAAAACCTTGCACTTAAATTTCACCCGTTTTGCATTACTCTCTGGGGCGAAATTGTTACAGTTATGTTGTTATTTTGAAGACTATCTGCGAGACCTTTTGAACGTCTTCACCCTCCCCGCGAAGGCAAGAATTCAAAATTATAATTCTGATATTTACCAATAGGCCTTTCAGTACTCAATAAAGCATTAAAAGATTAAAAGAAGGTCAACGGCAACTGGCACATACCGTATACTGTCAGTGTACTGCCTTCAGGGTGTGTGAAGGCGTGAGGTCTGGAGGTACTTCTTTCCTCCCATTGCTCACATCAGACGCAAAAAGTCTCTTATAGGTGGCCAGGGGTATGACGTTACCTTCTGCGCCAGTGTCGAGCTTGCACGTCATCTGTAGTCGATGCTGGTTTCTTTCTTACAGGTAGCTGAATCAGGGCCTGTGTCGAATGCTTGTCATCATAATCCATGGCGTCGATGTTTATAGTGTCGAAATACAGCTCTGCAAGGTCAGCCTGTATCTCGTTCACCTTCTTGTAAGGTATGGGCTGAGTTCGCGTTCTTTGTGAGCGACACACTTTTTTTAAATGATTTAGTTTCCCACATAGCAAACATGTGTCACCTTTAGCAGGACAGGCGTCCGGGCTATTTTCATGCCTAGTGCCACATTTGCCAAAAGCGTTCTGTTGAATCTTCTGGCTGCGATATGTGGGATTTTGCGGCGGCCGGTTTGCAGACCAGGTCTGAGATCTGGTCTGCAGGTCGCGCACTGTTCTGCCGCTGTGTAAGTCGTCCAACTGCTTGCGTGGGGTTTTGTCAGTTCTTGCAATGCCAAGCGCTGGATCTAATGTTAGTCCTCTTCTCTGTGAAGTAGCTTTGACTGTTTCCGTTCAGATGAAACACCAAAGATTAACGTGTCAAATTGATGTGTTTATCCTCATCATTGTACTTACAATTCGCTGCAATGATGCGGATGCGTTTTACAAATGTGTCGATGCATTTGCCAGACTCCTGTCTTCAAGCTCGAGCTTGTACCGAGCGATGCGGAAGTTGCTTCTGGGTCTAACAAATTCAAATCGCACACAGTAACTGTTTAGCTTCTTGGCTTGATCTGCGTTGAGGTTCCATGTGTTGACCAGGTCTCTGCCTTCCTCTCCTGCCCAGAAAAGGAGATATTTCACTTTCCTATCTTCGTTCAAGGCAAACAGAGGTCCTTCCAGCATAAGTTCCACAATTTCTTGAATTTGGCGAGACCTCGTGGAGCGTCCGACACGTGCCAGTCCATGCTGGGAGTAGGCAAGCCTTCCAGGCTCATAGCCATTGTGCCTTGCGACTGTGAGTGGCGGCTGATTCAAAAGTTCAACACTTCCAGTAGTTACTACCGCAATACTACCACAAATATTCCAAGTGTGTATCCACCGCTTCTGGCCCCGGGATCAAACGTCCACATCACTAACGTCAACGTTGGAAGATGTACTGCCAAAGTTCAATGGTGCAAAATACTTCTCAATACTTGACGCACGCAGTGGATACTGGGACATCTCGTTGGACTAGGAAAGTTCGCTACTAACGACCTTCAATACATCGTTCGGACGATACAAATACGTGTATAAGCTTGACCCTATCATATAAGTTTGAGCGATAATAGGGATAAGCCAGAAACAGCAGGATCATCGCCTAAAGTAGCATCGGGAGACCCAATCCGTCCCGCCGGAGTGGTCTCCCTGCTCATTGGCTTGGACTTAACGAAAAGCCCTCAACCATGAGAACAGTACACGCCCACGACAACAGATGCCTACACACTGCATCAAAACTCACTTGTCAATCTTGTGACATCATTGGGAATGTCTAAACAACGCCCAGATGCAATGATCCCAGAAATAAACCCGCCGGACCTCACTTTTGCCACTTTGACGAACGCATTTATACTGATAAAGTCCTATTAAGATAAATTCTTATTTGTTTGTCTTCTCTTAAAAAAAAAGAACTATGAGCTAAACAAAATCGTGGCACGAACACTTTAGAGCCTGCGTTGTGGCTTTGAAGTCCTATGGCAGGCGTGAAAAATATTTTTCCCGGGGTGCCGGAGTATTTGGGGACCAATAAAACTGTGACAAAGCTATCATGGAAATTTCGACGAATAAATTAAAAATGGATATAACCCGCGAATAAACCAAATATGGCTTGGTTTGTGGTACAACCTAAAATAGATTTATTTCATATAAATCAGAATCATTCATGCATAACATTCATACATATATATTATATCTTATACTTCTTCAATCATTATAATTCCTACTATGCATTCTAATTGTATACAGGTAATATTAAAGCTCTAAGATTTCTACATCACTAATTTAGGTTAACTAGATAGGAATAGTGACAATACTTGCGCATGGGGTTTAGTTATTCCTAGAAAATTTATACTTTATGTGTAAATAACAGTTCAAGTATCCTTACAACCTACACCAAACCCCGCTATGCCATCCTTCATCAGTTACAATGGAGCCGTGTTTGTAGTAAACTGTCTGTAACAAAAAAGTCCCTTTAACTAGGTCCAATGGCAGACTAACCATGATTTTTAACTGTTTTTTTAATATACTCGTTAAACAATTGTATAACTATCTCCGATCTTTAATACTAATATTTAATATCGGCTATGCTCTCTATATTTAGAATAATTACAAGAAAAGTTGAGAAGATTATGCTAATATAAATATCTTTGAGTGTCACAGGTCAACCTCTGTGGCTCTGATGTCAACAAACCCAACAGAGGTTGCTAACGGGTTAATTAATAAAACATTCGCCAGGGCACGTTCGTAATCATAATGTGCTCGTGATTTTCATGGTCACGCTCACATGCATAATGCACCCGCGACCTACATAGGATGGTCACATGGATAACCCGGACTCTATCCGACTTCAGAGGTGCCACCGACTTGGAGCGAAACCGCAACCAGGCAGGCCCCAAAACAAGCCAAGGCCCATTATCGCCAAATTTGCGTTTTCCAGGAAAGACAAAGGTCTGGAAAAAGAAGCAACCATTGCGGGGCACTAAGCTGGTATCGGTGGGTCTGGAAAAAGAAGCAACCATTGCGGGGCACTAAGCTGTTATCGGTGAAGATCTACCCAAGCCTATGCAAAGGGAACGACGGCGTCTGGTGACAATTATAAAGGCAGCCAGAAAGGATGGCAAGAGGGCGTCCGTGGTAGAAAACAGACTGATCATAGATGGCAAAACCTACAACGTGGAAACAGCCTCCACTCTCCCCGAAAAGTGGCTGAAAGACTTTTGATAACGTCACGTATGAGACGGTTCCTGACTGTTTTCAGTAGCTAGTTTCAGCTCTGCGGTGTAATCTCGGTCGTACACAGGGAACGATGCTTGAGATTGGTGCAGGTTTCAGGTACGGTATAGAGAGTACGCGTATGGAGCAGAGCTGCTGCCACGAGGTAGTGAACCTGTGGTTCACCTCTTGGACTACTGGAGTACAATATTTTGTTGTGCTCTCGGTCGTTCGATCGATCACTTGGCTGGTGTTGGCACCTCGCCATCTTGTAACTCATTGCCTGGTATAAGAGCTATATAAGCGTTTTTTACTTTTTGTGTTCTGTTTGTAAATTTGTATGTTGGTTTGCTAATGAGAAAAATCTACGATGGAAAATATTGAGCTGAGCCATCTACTTGAAACATTGTGACATAACGTAGTTACTTCTCGGTATATAGTTGAAAACGTTTAACATGGGAGCCTATGGAAATAATCGAACGTCATTCAATATGACGTACTTCCGTTTTTACGACTTCACTTTTCTTTACCATGATGGACGATGTTAAGGCGTACAAGAACCAGGCTGGAACTGAGATTGTTGTGGCTAATGGCAGGGATCATACAGCTCCAGATAACTAGAGAGTAAAAAACGTGTTTGCCGTCTTACTATGGACCGCAGTGTCCTTTGTAGGTCTGCTCGTTTTAGGTACCCGTCATGGTGAAGTATAGCATTTTTTCTTGGTAATTTCGTCAAGGGCTGATGCTGAAGCGCTGATGCTCCTACCGCCGGGCTGGCGTTGCCATGCATCATGTCATGACGTCACCATGGCATCATGACGTCAAACACTCAGCTATTATACGATATGGCGAAATCCGGTTTACTTTACGTCGATTACAATGCGTCATCAGGGACAACTGCCATGCGTTACTTTTTTGGCCTGGTGTGCGTCAAAAATAACGTTCGTAGCTAACGTGCTCCTATGATATGTTGGGCTTGCTTTATTTTCAGCTACGTTAGCAATAGCTACCATCACCCGAATTCGTAAGTAGGTGTATTAAAAAAAAGGCCATCTTGATCATTTTGTGATCGTCAAATAACGTCATGTGACGTCTCGATGACGTCATTTTAAATAAAAGGTAAACTTCATAGCAACATTAATATTGTATCAAGAGAATCGTTCTTGACTTTTCGCTTATAGTGCGTCGCCAGCATCAGATGTGGAATACCTTGTTTGCATTTGACTTGTTTGCATTTGATAGCTACGATTAATCTAGAGCAAGCGTTATGTTGGAAGGGGGTCACTTGGGGCTGTGGTGGGATGGTGGTAGATGCTTATGTTATTGATATAGATTGATTGGAAGAGGTGTTGTTGCAAAACGAACTCGACTGGTTTCAGCAGTGGGGTGCGCACCGTATGGTATGGGAGTTTCTTGGAGATGCCCTTCATACAGACCGGTCGCATTTGAACTGTTCCAATGTTTAGTTCTTGTTCAAATAGTCACTTTAAGGTATAAAACCATATAGTAAAATCATGATTACATTCAATGTAATCTTAATCCTGATATTTCCAAGTGATCGTAATAGATTACATTAACAATTTAATCACCTCATGCCTGGTGCCCAGGCCAAATAGGGGGGGGGGTGCGGGGGTCCCATGCAAAATTTACTTAATCCGCCCGGAATAGTAAGTTGGATGGACCGATGCGGCGTGGATGAGTTTTGACATCCAACCTCTTGTCCCCATCGACTGATTGTATCAAGGTTTGACGTACCCCCCCCCCGCCCCTCTCATCCCCCTTTATCGAGATTCGATTCCGTGATTCGATTAAAATCGTTTATTTTATCATTATTATATTTATTCCCGATTTTAATATTTAATTCCCGGTTTTAATATTTAATTTCCGGTTTATATATTAAAAAGTATTAGTAAACTCAAGGTTAAACTCCCAATTTTACTCATTTACTCATGGTTTGAAACATTTATTCCAGGTTTAAATGTTTTATTCTCGGTTTGAATGTTTTATTCCCGGTCTGAACCATTTAGTGCTGGTTTAAATATATAACTAATATATAAATAATATATAAAACTAATATATAAAAATATTGATTAAGAGAAACAAACTTGAATGACACTAACGACCTTACGTAGATATAGCCAGATATTCAATATGATATTTTGAAACAGTGATAACTGAGATAAAACTGTCCTTTCACCTGGTTCCTCGGAGTTGATTTGACGACATCCGCGGCGCTGTTGTCTTCATCATATTGGGCAGCGCCGTTCTGGCGGGCTGGTGTGTGAATGCATCATTCCTTCAACAGTCGTGAGTTCGGGTATGCGAGCGGAGTAGTCGGACTCCGCGGAGTGCATAACCGAAACGCTGAGATTGTGTTCCGATAAGGCGGTCACGTGGTACATTTTACTCCCGAAACTTACTCCCCACCCAGGGAAGGATCACGAGGATTTCCAGCATGGCGTCCAGGCCCAACAATACGTAAAAAAAGATATAGTAGTACTTCGACTTGCCAAAAGTCTGTAAATATTATTATAACAACTAGAATAAAAAAATGAATACAACACGCATCCGTTGATTTTGTTATGGTACTGTTTAACGATCTCCAGGATTTGTGCATTTCAGCAGGTGCAACATTCACGCGGACCGCGGATTTTGCGTTCGCTTTATCTTGATCGGCACATGAGCTGACAGTATGAGTGCGCATGCTCCAAATATCTGCGCCGATTACTCCAACCGCGTATCCGAACTCAACCCATGTACCAACCAACAATTATCACTATCGCCACCTAGCGAACACACCATTCGAGCATAATTAATAACGTCATACATACAAGCCACGCACACCTTCAGAACTGTCATAACGCAAACGATATCAACATGATCAGCTCAAACGCTGATTGGCTGATAATTCCCAAAACGTGAAGTTGATCGAAACTTTAGAACATGCGCTAATCTAACGATGCGTGAAAAACCGACCCTCCAATCGCCCAGTTGGACGAAAACTTGATTTCTTGCAATGAACTTTACAACGTATTGCATCGTGTGAACATAGCATAACTGATTATCTTAACGGGCGGCATGGAGATGATACTACGAGGAATGGACAAGTTTGTCACTGCGTTGGTGACTGTCACGTGGCGATCTTTAATTATATAACGATTATATAATTAGGAATGCCAGGACCAAAGCAAACAAAGATATCACACGCGCTCAATTCTTCACGCCTAAACCGTGCAGCCGGCTGGTTCCCAGCACTCAAGCGTTGACTACAATGAGTGCGCGTCAGAGAGCTGCAGCAAGGCACCAGCGTGATGCGCACTCATTCTAAGAGCACGTTTTGTTGTCGCTCCACAAAGCATCTAAACCGGAAATAGAACCCGCGAGAACTGTGCAGTCCTATTGCGACCAAATCTCATGCACAAAACTCGACTGTCAGCGAAAATGTCCTGGCTTCGTGGAAGTTGTCAGACGGGTACGTTTCGGCGCAGAAGAAACAAACATTTTCGCATGTCGCTTCTTCCTGGTGTTTTAAACGTGTAATCTTTGTTCGTATTTGTGTAAATTAGTTGAAAACGGATTTGTGTACTTTTTGCGAAGCAGAAGTAGAGGCTATTGAAGATGTATTTTGGCAATGTGAGGAAGTGAAACAGTTTTGGAATCACACACTGGGGTGGCTTGGAAGAACTTTCAATATAAGAACAAATGTTGAACTTAATTCTTAAGTTGTACTTCTAGGTTTTAAGCAGAATGAATATTCCTCTTTAATAAACCATGTTTTGTTGATAGCGAAAATATATATATAAATACATGCAGGTGCTTGAAAACACCGCTATCCATATCGGCATTGGTGATCATGATCAATCAATATCATCAGATAGAAAGGTATATAATTTCAGGTAATTCAATGATATATGATAAAACAATCTTTGAGAAGAAGTGGAATCTGTTCGTCATGTGTTGTCTCTTCGCAGCCCTCCTGGGCTTGGTACAATACATTTTCCTATGATACGACACGATAGTGAGAGAGATCTCGTTCCTCACATCATCTCTGCCCCACGTAACCGATTTAACTCAACGGTTCTTGGGCCACGAATGGTTTAGAGAGTTGTGTACGTTGACTTTTGTAGTTTGATGCACATTTGAAAGCTGTACACAGTCCGTTGTAGTATGATCACAATGCAAGGGGTAAACGAAACAATTATTTCAAATTAAGTCGGGTTCAAAGTTTAAAGCGCTTCACGCCTTTGACCTCGATCGAACTCGAAAACATAGTTCGAAAGTAACCAAAAGTAATCTAAATCGAATCAATTCGTCCGGTACCGTACCGGTAACCCAGTAAATGTTAAATAGTGGCGTATTTGATACCAAATTGCGACTAGATCTTCGATAAGATTCACTTCAATTTTCGCGTATGAGTGATAATTCTGATGGTTAAATTTGACGTAGGGCAGAGGGACAATAGCTCAGGCGGAAGGCCCTCTGCCGGGAGATCGACGACTTGTGCCATTCGGCCTTGATGCTGGAGCTTGTCCGCATTCCACAATTGATTGGAATAAGTAACCATTGAGGTCACGAAATTCATGAAATGTTCAGACATTGTACGGTGCCCAATTATATATATACGTAAGCGCATATAATGCACTTAGTCCAGCCAATTGACTGTATTGCTACCTGGATCGTTGCAGTCAACATTTGCTTACCACTTTCCATATATCCCCTTCACTTCCTACACATCCCCCGTCGTTTGGCAGCGACCGAGGCAATAACTAAAGTGGTTGCCGGGGTTACCAGTGTAAGCATACATAAGAAATGTGTCAATATATAGATAATAAAAATGTACTGTCTGTAACCGATTTAAACTTATTTGAGCAACGGTTCGCAACAGCTCAAAATCGCAGCACAAGATGAATGGGAATACCACATTGTTCCCACGAACTATCAAATGGTAATAAGAATAGATTGCATGAGTTATGTTAATTATATTGTGTATAAACGCTTCACTATTATGTCACATGCCATGTAAATTGTATTGTGTATAAACGCTTCACTATTATGTCAATGTATTAACCCTATAATGAATATTACAACTGACTCGTACTTGATGTAGCGCCTTCTCAAAGAAAAAAAAATGGTCAATATATTGAGCTCCAAATCAGAACTTCAAAGAACACCAGAAGCAATATTTAATGGCGGTTCCACTTTTCATTCTAGCTGTAACAAATTTGTTGTTAAACTGTTACATTATTAAATAGCGAATCGCCAAGTTACAACGCTTTTTGGGGATTCTACACCATGAACATCTAGGCATTAGCAGTATATATGTCATGTTAGCACCCTTGGTTTCAAAGCTATAATGCGAATGTAATGAATTACCTTTTTTTCTCTACAAACATCATTTATTTAACGCCATTTTTGGAATTACAGCCATGAAAACATGGGTATGAATAGCATATTTGTCAAGATAGCATGCCTGGTCGCCAGGCTATAGTGAAGAATATCAGGGGCGAGCCCAGTAGTCTGGGGGGGGGGGGGGAGGGGGGCGAAGTGACTACAAAGTTGCGACCGGGCGTGGGGCCTCTACACCTCGGATGGCCTTGATTTTGTATAAAAAATGAGTCATTGAACATCTCTCAACTTTATCATTCCTTAACATTCCCTAACTTGAGGGGAGTGATAACCCCCCCCCCGCCTCCCTTGGATCTGCCACTTAACATGGTTTCCCCTAATGGCGTCATCAAATGGCCGCGATGGCCGATAGGGGGCGTTGTGGCGCTGCCTTGATCTCCAGGTTTGTTCCTAGCGATACCACCTATAATCGTGCATCGTGCAAAAAAGGCGCAATGCGGTCAATTGTCAGCACCGATCGCCTGCATTATGGTGGCTGTTGATGTCGGAAGCGTCAGAGAGGAAACATGATCTTCTTAGGCATACGTTTTTATTGATCACTTCCAACCAGAAAACTTGCATGAATGACAGAAACAAAGCGTGTCTGTTTGCATAGGCGGATGACCCTCAGGGTAAGAAGACACCCAAATAATTGGTTTTAGACGCGCACATATTTATATATACTGCACATATCCAGTATGATCGACGTTTATTGAACATGTGAATTTGGAATCGCCTATGACTCAAATATCACAAGTGACAGTGTCACGGTTAACTGCCCCGCCACAATTGCTCCAGCTCTAGCATTGTCATTGGGAATGGTGACACGTTGTCAAGATATATCTGTGACAATAAAGGCAAAAGTCCGTATTTTCAGTCAGTTGAGGTGTAAGATTTGTCCACCAAGATGCGATCGAGCAGCTGCAAAAGGAGTTTCTCTGACGGCGATAGTCCGTTCATGGCGTCTTCATGGTTATCGTCGGCCTTGATAGCCGAGTTGGGATCACCGCTCTCGGTTGGCGAAGTCGTGTCAACTACACCTTCTGAAGCTGAGGTTATACTCCCGTTTATGTCGTTCAGCGATTTCTCATGGCGATTTCCGCGCCCTTCGCTGTGCAGGGTCAGCGAAGACAGGTCGGCCTCAAGGTCAAGTGCCCTTTGAAGTGACGTTACGTTCTCCAATGCGCCAGTTGTAGCATTCTCTAAGCTAACAACAGACGTCGCTGCTGTTCCCACTTCTAGAGACTTCGCCCTAGAATCGGAGGTCGAAGTGACCTCTCCTGGTAGGTCTGTCGGGGTGACGATGGCGGTCGGGGGGACAACTGTTGCATTTACAGATGTGTTCGGTGTTACCTGGTCGCACCCACCGTTCCGGATACAGCTAATGATTCCGGAGATGTACTCCGAGATCCCGGGGTACTCAGCTATCCAGCCAACGGGCGGGGACGCCTGCTTGATCGGCGACGGCAATGGGCCGGCGGAACATCGCAAAAATAAGGTCACCACGCATGCGCAACAGACAAGACACCATACCGTGCCACTGAGTGGATAACCCATTGTAGATCTATGCGTATGCAAACAGTAGTCCAGAAAAACGAATATATCCCAAGATTTTTAAGGACGATCCTGATTATATTGGTACAATGGTAGGGCTATATCCGTATTTTCATCCCCTGGTGCTGAAACCAGTTATGGAATGCGTTCTCATGCCGAGTCCTATCCTGATGCTAATAGAAGTGTATTTCAACCGGGGATACAGTATACATATATATCTACAGGTGCCACGTACCGTGACTATGCAACAGGCTGGTTCCCGGGCGAGACTGTAAGAACGACCTAATAAAGCGCTGACGCACACGTGCACTGAATGTGGGTCGCGCGGGCGTTCTATCCTATGCTGGCGGCTTGTTCCAGCTGTCATATGTGGGCCTCTAGTTCATATCCAATAGAAGACATTTAAAAGGACCCGCATGTAATAACCATACAGGGTATGGGTCATCGTGTTTGTGGGTGTCACCGCGTCACGAGACGAGTTAATTAAAGCCACGGGACATGAAGAAGAACAGACATTATTCATTCTTCAGCCCGCAGGTGTATAGCGACGCACGTGTCCTCAACCACATATGTTACTGCTTCCGGTATGGTGTTCTCCGCATTGAGAACCTATAATCACTACCTGTCTATATTTTGTTCAAACAATGTTATTCCAAAGTTACATTTGAGAATATGAATTCAGTCTGTAAAATTATTTTAGAGGTATACGAGATGGTCTTACGCCCAGTCTAGTCCTTGTGTGCGCAGCAAACACCGATTTATTAATTCCAGTGTGGTCGACAGGAGCCAGGGAAATTCGTCATAGAAGGTGACCAGGGTTTCATTCTCAGGTCTCTCTACGAACGTCGAATCCAGGTTAACGGCAGTTGTATATATACTTAAATTTGGCCATTGTACAGGACTCGATCTGGGACTTCAGTGGGACAAGATGATCAGGGCGGTGTGTAGGAGCGGGTGTGTCTTGCCCCTTCTTCTACATAATTGTTCGCATTTAAGCCATAATCCGACTTTATTGCTGATGCCCCTCGCCCCCCCCCCGTCAGGTAAACCCAGCACTCCCTCCCCCAACCTCAACCCCCACCGCCGCCGTAACACCCCATGCATACACCCTCCCACCCCCGCACCATGCGTTCTGGCCTGCCCCAAGGACACACGTGTTATCGCGGTCACCAGTCTGTGACGTGTGACACGCCCCCATACCGACTCCCCCGAGGCTCTACCAACTGTAGGTCATTTATTATGCGGGTATTTATGCGATAGGCCAGATTCCAACTCTATTCACGAGTCGTCAATATCGACCCGAGGGGCCAGTCAGGCGTGTAATGGGAGCCACTGCAGCGCCATCATGCGGGAAGATTGACAATAGACCCCTCCAGGCTGTCAATCATTCACGGACGTCACTGTTGCTTTCATCCAATCACGTGGTGAAAAAGTTCTTTTACGTGCGTCGGTCTATAGACGAACCCATACTCCGACAGTAAGCTCCGCCCACGTCGGTCTATAGACGAACCCATACTCCGACACTAAGGTCCGCCCACGTCGGTCTATAGACGAATCCCCAATCCGACACTAAGGTCCGCCCACGTCCGTCTATAGACGAATCCCAACTCCCACACTAAGCTCCGCCCACGTCGGTCTATGGACGAATCCCTACTCCGACACTAAGCCCCGCCCACGTCGGTCTATAGACGAATCCCCACTCCGACACAAAGGTCCGCCCACGTCGGTCTATAGACGAATCCCAACTCCCACACTAAGCTCCGCCCACGTCGGTCTATGGACGAATCCCTACTCCGACATTAAGCTCCGCCCACGAATCCCTACTCCGACACTAAGCTCCACCCACGTCGGTCTATGGACGAATCCCTACTCTGACACTAAGCTCCGCCCACGTCGGTCTATAGACGAATCCCCACTCCGACACTAAGCTCCCCCCACGTCGGTCTATAGACGAATCCATACTCGACACTAAGCTCCGGCCCCGTCGGTCTATAGACGAATCCCTACTCCGACACTAAGCTCCGCCCACGTCGGTCTATAGACGAATCCCTACTCCGACACTAAGCCCCGCCCACGTCGGTCTATAGACGAATCCCCACTCCGACACAAAGGTCCGCCCACGTCGGTCTATAGACGAATCCCAACTCCCACACTAAGCTCCGCCCACGTCGGTCTATGGACGAATCCCTACTCCGACATTAAGCTCCGCCCACGAATCCCTACTCCGACACTAAGCTCCACCCACGTCGGTCTATGGACGAATCCCTACTCTGACACTAAGCTCCGCCCACGTCGGTCTATAGACGAATCCCCACTCCGACACTAAGCTCCCCCCACGTCGGTCTATAGACGAATCCATACTCCGACACTAAGCTCCGCCCACGTCGGTCTATAGACGAATCCCTACTCCGACACTAAGCTCCGCCCAAGTCGGTCTATAGACGAATCCCTAATCCGACACTAAGCTCCGCCCACGTCGGTCAAAAGACGAATCCTTACTCCGACACTTAGCTCCGCCCACGTCGGTATATAGACGAATCCCTACTCCGACACTAAGCTCCGCCCACGTCGGTCTATAGGCGAATCCCTACTCCGACACTAAGCTCCGCCCACGTCGGTCTAAAGACGAATCCCTACACCGACCCTAAGCTCCGCCCACGTCGGTCAATAGACGAATCCCTACTCCGACACTAAGCTCCGCCCACGTCGGTCTATGGACCAATCCCTACTCCGACATTAAGCTCCGCCCACGAATCCGTACTTCGACACTAATCTTCGCCCACGTCGGTCTATAGACGAATCCCTGCTCCGACACTCAGCTCCGCCCACGTCGGTCTATATACGAATCCCTACTCCGACACTAAGCTCCAACCACGTCGGCCTATAGACGAATCCCTACTCCGACACTAAGCTCCGCCCACGTCGGTCTATAGACGAATCCCTACTCCGACACTAAGCTCCGCCCACGTCGGTCTACGGACGAATGCCTACTCCGACATTAAGCTCCGCCCACGAATTCCTACTCCGACACTAAGCTCCGCCCACGTCGGTCTATGGACGAATCCCTACTCCGACACTAAGCTCCGCCCACGTCGGTCTATAGTCGAATCCCCACTCCGACACTAAGCTCCGCCCACGTCGGTAAAAAAGACGAATCCCTACTCCGTCACTAAGCTCCGCCCACGTCGGTCTATAGACGAATCCCTACTCCGACACTAAGCTCCGCCCACGTCGGTCAAAAGACGAATCCCTACTCCGACACTTAGCTCCGCCCACGTCGGTATATTGACGAATCCCTACTCCGACACTAAGCTCCGCCCACGTCGGTCTATGGGCGAATCCCTACTCCGACACTAAGCTCCGCCCACGTCGGTCTATGGACGAATCCTGACACCGACCCTAAGCTCCGCCCACGTCGGTCTATAGACGAATCCCTACTCCGATACTAAGCTCCGCCCACGTCGGTCTATGGACGAATCCCTACTCCGACATTAAGCTCCGCCCACGAATCCGTACTCCGACACTAATCTCCACCCACGTCGGTCTATAGACGAATCCCTGCTCCGACACTAAGCTCCGCCCGCGTCGGTTTATATACGAATCCCTATTCCGACACTAAGCTCCACCCACGTCGGTCAAAAGACGAATCCCTACTCCGACACTAAGCTCCGCCCACGTCGGTCTATAGACGAATCCCTACTCCGACACTAAGCTCCGCCCACGTCGGTCTATAGTCGAATCCCCACTCCGACACTAAGCTCCGCCCACGTTGGTCAAAAGACGAATCCCCAGTCCGACACTTAGCTCCGCCCACGTCGGTATATAGACGAATCCCTACTCCGACACTAAGCTCCGCCCACGTCGGTCTATAGGCGAATCCCTACTCCGACACTAAGCTCCGCCCACGTCCGTCTAAAGACGAATCCCTACACCGACCCTAAGCTCCGCCCACGTCGGTCTATAGACGAATCCCTACTCCGACACTAAGCTCCGCCCACGTCGGTCTATGGAGGAATCCCTACTCCGACATTAAGCTCCGCCCACGAATCCGTACTCCGACACTAATCTCCGCCCACGTCGGTCTATAGACGAATCCCTGCTCCGTCACTAAGCTCCGCCCGCGTCGGTCTATATACGAATCCCTACTCCGACACTAAGCACCACCCACGTCGGCCTATGGACGAATCCCCACTCCGACATTAAGCTCCGCCCACGAATCCCTACTCCGACAGTAAGCTCCGCCCACGTCGGTCTATAGACGAATCCCTACTCCGACACTAAGCTCCGCCCACGTCGGTCTATAGACGAATCCCTACTCCGACACTAAGCTCCGCCCACGTCGGTCTATAGACGAATGCCTACTCCGACATTAAGCTCCGCCCACGAATCCCTACTCCGACACTAAGCTCCGCCCACGTCGGTCTATAGACGAATCCCTACTCCGACACTAAGCTCCGCCCACGTCGGTCTATAGTCAAATCCCCACTCCGACACTAAGCTCCGTCCACGTCGGTAAAAATGACGAATCCCTACTCCGACACTAAGCTCCGCCCACGTCGGTCTATAGACGAATCCCTACTCCGAAACTAAGCTCCGCCCACGTCGGTCTATAGTCGAATCCCCACTCCGACACTAAGCTCCGCCCACGTCGGTAAAAAAGACGAATCCCCACTCCGACACTGAGCTCCGCCCACGTCGGTCTATAGACGAATCCCCACTCCGACACAAAGGTCCGCCCAGGTCGGTCTATAGACGAATCCCAACTCCCACACTAAGCTGCGCCCACGTCGGTCTATGGACGAATCCATACTCCGACATTAAGCTCCGCCCACCCTACTCCGACACTAAGCTCCGCCCACGTCGGTCTATAGACGAATCCCTACTCTGACACTAAGCTCCGCCCACGTCGGTCTATAGACGAATCCCCACTCCGACACTAAGCTCCCCCCACGTCGGTCTATAGACGAATCCATGCTCGACACTAAGCTCCGCCCACGTCGGTCTATAGACGAATCCCTACTCCGACACTAAGCTCCGCCCACTTCGGTCTATAGACGAATCCCTACTCCGACACTAAGCTCCACCCACGTCGGCCTATAGACGAATCCCTACTCCGACACTAAGCTCCGCCCACGTCGGTCTGTAGACGAATCCCTACTCCGACACTAAGCTCCGCCCACGTCGGTCTATGGACGAATCCCTACTCCGACATTAAGCTCCGCCCACGAATCCGTACTCCGACACTAGTCTCCGCCCACGTCGGTCTATAGACGAATCTCTGCTCCGACATTAAGCTCCGCCCACGAATCCCTACTCCGACACTAAGCTCCGCCCACGTCGGTCTATAGACGAATCCCTACTCCGACACTAAGCTCCGCCCACGTCGGTCTATAGTCAAATCCCCACTCCGACACTAAGCTCCGCCCACGTCGGTAAAAAAGACGAATCCCTACCCCGACACTAAGCTCCGCCCACGTCGGTCTATAGACGAATCCCTACTCCGACACTAAGCTCCGCCCACGTCGGTCTATAGTCGAATCCCCACTCCGACACTAAGCTCCGCCCACGTCGGTAAAAAAGACGAATCCCTACTCCGACACTAAGCTCCGCCAACGTCGGTATATAGACGAATCCCTACTCCGACACTAAGCTCCGCCCACGTCGGTCTATAGGCGAATCCTACTCCGACACTAAGCTCCGCCCACGTCGGTCTAAAGACGAATCCCTACACCGACCCTAAGCTCAGCCCTCGTCGGTCTATAGACGAATCCCTACTCCGACACTAAGCTCCGCCCACGTCGGTCTATGGACGAATCCCTACTCCGACATTAAGCTCCGCCCACGAATCCGTACTCCGACACTAATCTCCGCCCACGTCGGTCTATAGAGGAATCCCTGCTCCGACACTAAGCTCCGCCCGCGTCGGTCTATATACGAATCCCTACTCCGACACTAAGCTCCACCCACGTCGGCCTATAGACGAATCCCTACTCCGACACTAAGCTCCGCCCACGTCGGTCTATAGACGAATCCTTACTCCGACACTAAGCTCCGCCCACGTCGGTATATAGACGAATCCCTACTCCGACACTAAGCTCCGCCCACGTCGGTCTATGGAGGAATCCCTACTCCGACATTAAGCTCCGTCCACGAATTCCTACTCCGACACTAAGCTCCGCCTACGTCGGTCTATGGACGAATCCCTACTCCCACATTAAGCTCCGCCACGAATTCCTACTCCGACACTAAGCTCCGCCCACGTCGGTCTATAGAGGAATCCCTACTCCGACATTAAGCTCCGTCCACGAATTCCTACTCCGACACTAAGCTCCGCCTACGTCGGTCTATAGAGGAATCCCTACTCCGACATTAAGCTCCGTCCACGAATTCCTACTCCGACACTAAGCTCCGCCTACGTCGGTCTATAGACGAATCCCTACTCCGACACTAAGCTCCGCCCGCGTCGGTCTATATACGAATCCCTACTCCAACACTAAGCTCCACCCACGTCGGTCAAAAGACGAATCCCTACTCCGACACTAAGCTCCGCCCACGTCGGTATATAGACGAATCCCTACTCCGACACTAAGCTCCGCCCACGTCGGTCTATGGAGGAATCCCTACTCCGACATTAAGCTCCGTCCACGAATTCCTACTCCGACACTAAGCTCCGCCTACGTCGGTCTATAGACGAATCCCTACTCCGACACTAAGCTCCGCCCACGTCGGTCTATGGACGAATCCCTACTCCCACATTAAGCTCCGCCCACGAATTCCTACTCCGACACTAAGCTCCGCCCACGTCGGTCTATAGAGGAATCCCTACTCCGACACTGAGCTACGCCCACGTCGGTCTATAGACGAATCCCCACTCCGACACTAAGCTCCGCCCACGTCGGTCTATAGACGAATCGCTACTCCGACACTAAGCTCCGCCCACGTAGGTCAAAAGACGAATCCCTACTCCGACACTAAGCTCCGCCCACGTCGGTCTATGGATGAATCCCTACTCCGACACTAAGCTCCGCCCACGTCGGTCTATAGACGAATTCATACTCCGACACTAAGCTCCGCCCAGGTCGGTCAAAAGACGAATCCCTACTCCGACACTAAGCTCCGCCCACGTCGGTCTAAAGACGAATCCCTACACCGACCCTAAGCTCCGCCCTCGTCGGCCTATAGACGAATCCCTACTCCGACACTAAGCTCCGCCCACGTCGGTCTATGGACGAATCCCTACTCCGACATTAAGCTCCGCCCACGAATCCGTACTCCGACACTAATCTCCGCCCACGTCGGTCTATAGACGAATCCCTGCTCCGACACTAAGCTCCGCCCGCGTCGGTCTATATACGAATCCCTACTCCGACAGTAAGCTCCACCCACGTCGGCCTATAGACGAATCCCTACTCCGACACTAAGCTCCGCCCACGTCGGTCTACAGACGAATCCCTACTCCGACACTAAGCTCCGCCCACATCGGTCTATAGGCGAATCCCTACTCCGACCCTAAGCTCCGCCCACGTCGGTCTATGGACGAATCCCTACTCCGACATTAAGCTCCTCCCACGAATCCGTACTCCGACACTAATCTGCGCCCACGTCGGTCTATAGGCGAATCCCTGCTCCGACACTAAGCTCCGCCCGCGTCGGTCTATATACGAATCCCTACTCCGACACTAAGCTCCACCCACGTCGGCCTATAGACGAATCCCTACTCCGACACTAAGCTCCGCCCACGTCGGTCTGTAGACGAATCCCTACTCCGACACTAAGCTCCGCCCACGTCGGTCTATGGACGAATCCCTACTCCGACATTAAGCTCCGCCCGCGAATCCGTACTCCGAAACTAATCTCCGCCCACGTCGGTCTATAGACGAATCCCTGCCCCGACACTAAGCTCCGCCCGCGTCGGTCTATATACGAATCCCTGCTCCGACACTAAGCTCCGCCCACGTCGGTCTATAGACGAATCCCTACTCCGACACTAAGCTCCGCCCACGTCGGTCTATAGTCAAATCCCTACTCCGACACTAAGCTCCGCCCACGTCGGTAAGAAAGACGAATCCCTACTCCGACACTAAGCTCCGCCCACGTCGGTCTATAGACGAATCCCTACTCCGACACTAAGCTCCGCCTACGTTGGTCTATAGTCGAATCCCCACTCCGACACTAAGCTCCGCCCACGTCGGTAAAAAAGACGAATCCCTACTCCGACACTAAGCTCCGCCCACGTCGGTCTATAGACGAATCCCTACTCCGACACCAAGCTCCGCCCACGTCGGTCAAAAGACGAATCCCTACTCCGACACTTAGCTCCGCCAACGTCGGTATATAGACGAATCGCTACTCCGACACTAAGCTCCGCCCACGTCGGTCTATAGGCGAAACACTTACTCCGACACTAAGCTCCGCCCACGTCGGTTTAAAGACGAATCCCTACACCGACCCTAAGCTCCGCCCTCGTCGGTCTATAGACGAATCCCTACTCCGACACTAAGCTCCGCCCACGTCGGTCTATGGACGAATCCCTGCTCCGACACTAAGCTCCGCCCGCGTCGGTCTATATACGAATCCCTACTCCGACACTAAGGTCCACCCACGTCGGCCTATAGACGAATCCCTACTCCGACACTAAGCTCCGCCCACGTCGGTCTATAGACGAATCCCTACTCCGACACTAAGCTCCGCCCACGTCGGTCTATGGACGAATCCCTACTCCGACATTAAGCTCCGCCCACGAATCCGTACTCCAACACTAATCTCCGCCCACGTCGGTCTATAGACGAATCCCTGCTCCGACACTCAGCTCCGCCCGCGTCGGTCTATATACGAATCCCTACTCCGACACTAAGCTCCACCCACATCGGCCTATAGACGAATCCCTACTCCGACACTAAGCTCCACCCACGTCGGCCTATAGACGAATCCCTACTCCGACACTAAGCTCCACCCACGTCGGTCTATAGACGAATCCCTACTCCGACACTAAGCTCCGCCCACGTCGGTCTATGGACGAATCCCTACTCCGACATTAAGCTCCGCCCACGAATCCGTACTCCGACACTAATCTCCGCCCACGTCGGTCTATAGACGAATCCCTGCTCCGACACTAAGCTCCGCCCGCCTCGGTCTATATACGAATCCCTACTCCGACACTAAGCTCCACCCACGTCGGTCAAAAGCCGAATCCCTACTCCGACACTAAGCTCCGCCCACGTCGGTCTATAGACGAATCCCTACTCCGACACTAAGCTCCGCCCACGTCGGTCTATGGAGGAATCCCTACTCCGACATTAAGCTCCGTCCACGAATTCCTACTCCGACACTAAGCTCCGCCTACGTCGGTCTCTAGACGAATCCCTACTCCGACACTAAGCTCCGCCCACGTCGGTCTATGGACGAATCCCTACTCCCACATTAAGCTCCGCCCACGAATTCCTACTCCGACACTAAGCTCCGCCCACGTCGGTCTATAGAGGAATCCCTACTCCGACACTGAGCTCCGCCCACGTCGGTCTATAGACGAATCCCCACTCCGACACTGAGCTCCGCCCACGTCGGTCTATGGACGAATCCCTACTCCCACATTAAGCTCCGCTCACGAATTCCTGCTCCGACACTAAGCTCCGCCCACGTCCGTCTATAGACGAATCCCCACTCCAACACTAAGCTCCGCCCACGTCGGTCTATGGACGAATCCCTACTCCCACATTAAGCTCCGCCCACGAATTCCTACTCTGACACTAAGCTCCGCCCACGTCGGTCTATGGACGAATCCCCACTCCGACACTAAGCTCCGCCCACGTCGGTCTATAGACGAATCCCCACTCCGACACTGAGCTCCGCCCACGTCGGTCTATGGACGAATCCCTACTCCCACATTAAGCTCCGCCCACGAATTCCTACTCCGACACTAAGCTCCGCCCACGTCGGTCTATAGAGGAATCCCTACTCCGACACTGAGCTCCGCCCACGTCGGTCTATAGAGGAATCCCTACTCCGACACTGAGCTCCGCCCACGTCGGTCTATGGACGAATCCCTACTCCCACATTAAGCTCCGCCCACGAATTCCTACTCCGACACTAAGCTCCGCCCACGTCGGTCTATAGACGAATCCCCACTCCGACACTAAGCTCCGCCCACGTCGGTCTAAAGACGAATCCCTTCTCAGACACTAAGCTCCGCCCATGTCGGTCTATGGACGAATCCCTTCTCCGACACTAAGCTCCGCCCACGTCGGTCTATAGACGAAACCCTGCTCCGACACTAAGCTCCGCCCACGTCGGTCTATAGACGAATCGCTACTCCGACATTAAGCTCCGCCCACGTAGGTCAAAAGACGAATCCCTACTCCGACACTAAGCTCCGCCCACGTCGGTCTATGGATGAATCCCTACTCCGACACTAAGCTCCGCCCACGTCGGTCTATAGACGAATTCATACTCCGACACTAAGCTCCGCCCACGTCGGTCAAAAGACGAATCCCTACTCCGACACTAAGCTCCGCCAACGTCGGTCTATGGACGAATCCCTACTCCGACACTAAGCTCCGCCCACGTCGGTCTATAGACGAATCCCCACTCCGACGCTAAGCTCCGCCCACGTCGGTCTAAAGACGAATCCCAACTCCGACACTAATCTCCGCCCACGTCGGTCTAAAGACGAATCCCTACCACAGAGTAGATATTATACAGAGGGCCCACTCAGCCGTTTTAACGCGCCAGGCCGACCGTAGCGCCACCCGACGGTCAGCGTGTGGTTTTGATTTTCTCGCTTCGCGACCAACACTTTACGATTTTCTGGATTTTCTGCAGTGAACGGTTTGCATTAATGTAATATTTTGAAAGGGAATATAGCAAGTGTCATGATTATACCCAGTTATCCTTGAAAACTGGGTGAGTCACAACACAAATTTGATTCGATGCGCCAGACTCCTGCATTATCGCTCACGCGCCTACTGACAAACAACGCTGAACAGACTGAGACTGTCACTGTCATCTGTCACTGACACTGTCACTAGCCTAGTGTCAGTGACACTGAGAGTGTTGTGGCAGGCTGTGAAACGGGCACTGGTTCAGCGCCTGATAGTCGGAGAGGATAGTCAGTAACAGTGGTTGTGATGAGCGCCCATTGCTATTAGTATTAACTGTAAACAATAAATCGTAGTGACACTGTCACTGACACAAATGACAGCCTCACCGAGACTGACACACTGATCAGCTGATCTGCTGATACAGTGATAGTGATACCGAGAGCCTCTTTCACAGCCTCTGTCGCAGCCTCTGACTGTCACAGTCACTGACACATTGACTGACACTGACAGCCTCAATTGACTGACACTGACAACCTCAATCGACTTACACTGACAGCCTCAATCGACTGACAGTCACTTACACTGGTACATTGATAGTGACCAAGTGACAATAAAATGTAATTGGCACTATATCATGAGTAGTATAGATGATACTGACAGGATTTAGTTTCACAGTATTATTTTTTAGAAATTACATTAAAACACATAGCCTGCACTGTAGGCCCTAATAAGCTGCAAATGCTGGCACTTGCGCCAAGATTAACCTGTGTTGTGTTGATGAGTAGCTGTAACATCTTGTTTTCTGGCAACAGCACTGGAGGTGTAAGGCAGTGCTTGATGGGACTTTCATTATTATTTTTCCATATGCAATATCTAGGAAATCTTTTTGTACAGCCATAGACATAAGAAGGGTAGTGAATTAGCAGTTTTATTGGGATAGCTGGGCTACTACTAGCCCTGAAGTCAAGATAAATTCAAGCGTCGCTACATATCAGCCAAAGGTAGCAAGGCCTTGGTTCTTCCGGGCTAGGCTAAAACCTGACAACCAGGAGATTTATCTGAAGAAAAATGCTGGGGTTGCAATGGCAAGCGCTAGGCATGCTCTTTTTGGACTATATCCTCCTAAATATATGAAATACTGGATAAGCCTCTGTTGGTTAGCTAGCGGTATGTCTGATATAGCCTGCTCAATAGTAATGGTATTATTACCAAATAATAATTGATACTGGAATACTAAATTGAGATATTTTATCAACCCTAGAAATAAAGTTGCCAGTGCAAAACTTTATATTTTGTAGACTTTGCAGAATGTGACATTACTCCATACATTATTCTATTTTGGTTTTTATTATTATATTTAATGTTACATTTTTATGCAACTATGCATGATGATACATCTTAATAGGTATACTTTAGTTTAGCTATGTGAATACTGATCACCAGAAGTTCACATTTTACCCATATGTGATGCACAATTCAGGCCAAAACCATTCTGGTCTTTAATGTTATATAGGGTATTATTATAATTGTATTGTAAAAAGACTTGCATTTATTTACTAATGAGTAAAATACATGATTTCCATCTAAAATATTTTGTGAGGCATTCTTCTTGTGTAAGAAGTAAAAGGGTTATGCACACCCTAATTTCAAAGACGTTTGATAAACTGTAATAATATTTCACCATTCAGGAGATTCTGACTATAAAATTATTATAACGTTTATCTCCCTCTCTTCAATGTAAAATATTTTGAGTCTATGGGAAACAATTATCATTTTTATTAATATGATAATACCTCTGATATCTACCTGTAGATATTATTTCATTTATTTGAAACTGAGACATTCAAACAATCAATTTAAAAGAATTTATTGGGTAGCAGCTTGAATATCGGTTGGCAAGAATCCTCTAGATCACTTTTCTAGGTCACAAGTTACAAGCCTGTGTTACTTATATGCTCCTGTTACAAACCATGTATTTTGTGAAATATATTCTGTTAATAATTGGCATTCATTAAATTTGGTTCTATAAAACATTAGCAGTGTTCATAACACCCCAACATATTTTAGAAAAAAAATTGTACTACTATGGTAGAATGTTAACATCCATAACTGTGTATCTTTCCATATCTCTTGATATCATATATCCTACCCTGGTACATAACATTTTTGGCACGAACCAATCCAAACATATTTTCTTACAATTCAGTATTTTACACAATTGTGTAGATATTGAGAACAAATGAAAAAAAAGTTGTTAGATATGTTTTCCAATTCAGCGAAATGTTGATAAAGAGGCAAAGCTTAGATCTAAGCTAAATTCTTGGATCCATTTGGCTATTATGAAGTCAGTTCATCACATTGTAATAATAATAATAATAATAATAATAATGTTTATTAAGTACTTTAGGCACAACGCCCATGGTACATATGTACAGTTTTCGGTTCAAAATGCATATAGATAACGTGCAAATACAAATATATACAAGTCTATATCAACTACAGCGATGATAAAAATGCCTCTCTTATGTTGAATGCTTCGTAAACAAAACTGGCTAAAGTCATAACAACGTTGTCGTTTTTACTGCTAAAGAGTCTGTTAAAATTTTCTGAAGAGGGGTACCGTGTATATACTTTTGGCAGTCTATTATCCCGACTTGAGGCATATAATGGGCACACCAGAGTAAAATGATATTCGTCTTCCACAAGATATTTCCCATGTTTAAAACAGAATTTGCAATACCTATCTTGTGGCTCTATATTACAATGCCTACCCCTTTCAATTTCTAAGCTATGAGCCGAGCACCTCAACCTGGCTAGTGCCCTTCTGTGATTGATAACTTTAACACACCTCAGATATAATTCAGGCTCTAGTAAAGACTTAAATTGTAATAATGCAATGGATACTCCATTTATAATTTTATATAGATAGATCTACTTCCGAAATCAGCAATTAATGCGGTGCCTTGCACTCATCATAAGTATTGACTTAGGTGCCTATAAATTAATATTTATATGCCTATAAATATGGTACAGTCTGTCATAACGCGCTTTTTTTAGCGCGTTTTGACAGACTGTACCATAATTCTATACCCAATTTAAACATTTAATTATCCATATATATCGAATATAAATTACGATTTACAAGATCATCACATGTTGAAAACTCATGTTGAGAATAAGCTGTGTTGTATTGCTTGACACCACACCTAGCTGAATTCGTTTGTATTGAGCAAAACTGTATGGGCAGAGTTCGCTTGTGTGCCAAACACACCATGAAAAGTAGACCGGCAGTCATTCATTCATTTAAAGAACTTTTGACTAATTTTCAGGGTGTTATGCATTCACAGAAATGTTATTGTAAGTAAACAACATTCGTGTTCTTTTGGAAGCCGAAATAATGATTTGTCTGATCGTAGACCTCAGGCATTTATTGAAGTATTCAGCACTGCTGCTCTGCCTCGTTCGCCCGTTTTTGACGAAGCGCGGCACAGACGACGCCATTATTCTAGCCGACCACACGCTCACCGCTTGGAGCGCCACCGTCGCTCGGCTGTGCGAGTGGTTACGTGGGAGCCAATGGGAGTGGGCCCTCTGCATAATACCTACTCTGTGTCCCTACTCCGACACTTAGCTGCGCCCACGTCGGTCTATGGATGAATCCCTACTCCGACATTAAGCTCTGCCCACTTCGGTCTATAGACGAATCCCCACTTCGACACTAAGCTCCGCCCACGTCAGTCTATAGACGAATCCCCACTTCGACACTAAGCTCCGCCCACGTCGGTATATAGACGAATTCCCACTTCGACACTAAGATCCGCCCACGTCGGTCTATATACAAATTCCTACTCCGACACTAAGCTCCGCCCTCGTCGGTCTATAGACGAATCCCCACGCCGACACTAAGCTCCGCCCACGTCGGTCTACAGACGAATCCCCACTCCGACACTAAGCTCCGCCCACGTCGGTCTATAGATGAATCCCTAACATGGTGCTTTGTTTGTCCGACTTGTTTATCCGACATATTGCATGCGGAAGAGCTTTTCTGCCACATGATTGGATAAAAGCAATAATGATACGTCAATGAATGATTGACAGCCTAGATCAGTAAATTCTCTTTGCGTAAGCTGGTGCCAACGCTCCTACATGAAACTGGGCCCACAAAGCAGTCCGCATGGGTCATTTCGGATATGGAAAAGGAGTAGTCGAACTCCGCGAACAATCACATGCGCGCATATTCCAAATAACGGGCCGGTTACTCCGATCGCATATCCAAACCCACCCCCTGATTTCCCCTGGTTGGCACAGATCCCCACGGTTGGCACAATTTTCCCTGACTGTAACAGGGCCCTCCCAGCGCCACCTAACGAATGGCGGCGGGGCCTCCCGTTTGTCTAGTGGTCCTCCCAGCGCCATCTAACTAATGAGGGTTGGGCCTCCTCTTTGCCTAGTGAACCTCCCAGCGCCACCTAGCGAATGACGGTGGGGCCTCCCCTTTGTCTCGTGGTCATCCCAGCGCCATCTAACTAATGATGATGGGGCTTCCATGGTCTAATGGTCATCCAAGCGCCACCTAGCGAATGACGGCGCGGCCTCCCCTTTGTCTAGTGGTCCTCCTAGCGCCACCTAACGAATGACGGCGGGGCCTCCCTGGTCTAGTGGTCCTCCCAGCGCCACCTAGCGAAAGGCGGCGGTGCCTCCCTGGTCTAGTGGTCCTCCCAGCGCCACCTAACGAATGACGACGGGGCCTTCCCCTTTGTCTAGTGGCCCTTACAGCGCCACAATGTTACGGTAAAGCCAGTCTCAGCTTTATTTGTGTCATCCACATCGTCCATTTTACAACTGACGTTTATTAACGCTAGATTTGTATATATAAATCACTTCATTTCACTTCATCAATCACACACTGCATTTAAACAATTACGGTACGTAAAATATAGGTGTTGCGGCATTTCAACTTGTAAACATCCATCAATGATATGATATAAAAGCCAATTATTTCTTTTCCTAGAATTGCCACGCGATTGTTTGTTTCATGATAAAGATTAATGGCAAGGTAACACGGTACGATCATTCCTTCAACAGTTACTGTTGTCAAAACTGTAGAAACATCGGTCGGTCAACAGTTCACATGGTGAAACCGCTTATCAACCGATTCAGCAATTATCATTATCGCCATATAGGGAACACACCATTAGAGCATCATTCATAACGTCATGCATACAAGCCGCACATAGGTTTATACCTGTCATAATGGAAACAATATCAACGTGATCATCTCAACGCTGATTGTGTAAGACGCTTGACGCTGATTGGGTGGCAATCAAATCGTGAAGTTGATCGAAACTTTAGAACATGCGCTAAACTTACAATGCGTAGAAAAGCGGCGCTCTAGTTGCACAATCGGTCGAAAAGTTGATTTGTTGCCAGGAACTTCATGATCTGTATTACGGTAGTTAATTACACAGGTGCGTGGCGGATGAAGATGATCTGTATTAATTAAGGTAGTTATTTACATAGACGATTGGCGGATGAAGAGATCTGTATTACACATGCGATTGGCGGATTAGGTGATCTTTATTAAGATTGTAAATTACACAGGCGAGTGGCGGATGACGATGATTGGTATCAATGAACTTGTATGGCGAAGAAGCGAAAGCGCGACGTAAATCTATAAGAAGACACGCGCCCCTAGCAGGGAGGGTTAATCAGCGCTCGGTCAATCCGGTGCAGACGGAGACACTGCCGGCAAAATGGACGCAGATTGTAGCCGCTCAAAGTTTGGCCGGGGCACAATTGTGCGGCATGGAATTGCATTAATTACAAAGGGAAGATAGTCAAGGTGAGATATTTCCTTCTTGCCATTCATCAGAGACAAAGCAAGATAAGTGTCGTTTCTATAAAGCTTTGGCGAACATTTATCATATAAGCCTGTTGTATTATCGCCCATGTTTGTTTATGTTCTGTCTTTGTGACACCGTCCTCTGCTGCGTTGGGCAATACTTACAATCTTAGTCTTAGTTTGAACATAAGAGTTAGAAAACAGTCCATTATTTAATTTTTGATAAGTTGAATCTTGTATTCTTTGGAATAATCTTGTGTATTTTTCTTAATCCTATTTTTTATTATATATGAATAAGGGTTTTTCTTCATGTGATTAAAATTAAATATTTTGCATTCGTAGCAATAAACTTGTGTGGAGTGTCGTGCCCACTCAAAGAAACACCCTGAATCCTAATTGCCTTGTTAATTAAAATTATTCTCCATTATATAATGATATTCCTTTTCGCCCAATAGAGGAATGTACACAAGAGGAGGCATGCAGCTATATCCGGCCCAAACGACTTCGCATATCTTCCCCAAACAAGTTGGAGCGCAATTATAATGAATCAAGAGTTACAAACATCCCTGTGTCGCCTTGAAAAGAACCTACACAGGCATAAAGACTCACAAGTAAAGACAGCTGATGTCGTCAATGCCTAAACTAATTGTTTAACTGGTACAGATGGTCATCACCTTGTAGAACTGCACACTGTGGAGGGTTTTCATACTTGGCCGGGTCAAGGTGGTAGAAGTATAGTATGTGGTCGGTATGGGGCCTGCGCGAGTTATTTGTAAATTTGCCCTTTCTTTGTTGTTGTAATGACTACCAGGAATGGTTCTGCTATTATAGTATGAGGATAACTTGGACTTATAATAATGGTTAATAGTGGAGGATACTTTATGCTTGCATATAGCTTACTTTCTGTAAATCTCTAGACAGTTAACTAGACACCTGCATGGCTGTGTATGCAGTCGACATCACAATTGAGTGAAGACAATTTTATCTTTCACGTGAGAGACATGCCTCGAATAATAAAATATGTTAAATATGTCGAATGTGTTTTACTTGTGTGTATATATATAGGCTAGATATGTGACAATACAGAAACATCCAAGTTAGCCAGCCAAATGATTAAATCAGTGACTAGAGCAAGTTAGCTGCACCCCTCCTCTCTCTCCTATATTCCCTACCGCCTCCACATCCTTCAGCGCAGAGGGCAAAGGATATGCGGCAGTTATGTGCGATTGAGTACACGATTTGGAGGTAACTAACTTGGAAGTAACTTGGAGGTAACTAACAAGAAATCGAAAAAATATAGTATAAGCAAAAATCGAAAGCTCTCAGCATCCCCTACACCCCGCCCCCACCACCACCCACACCCTCGACGCCTCTTACCCTTCTCTCTCCCACGACCCTTAATTGGGGGTGGTGTCAAAGAAGCAAACCTTTAGACTCCATATGCTCCAAGAACAATCTTAAGTGCAAGAAATCGTCAACAAAGTGTTAAAGAAATGAAAAAAAACTGCCATCAGCGTACCCTAACTCCCCTTATTACTATGCCTACGCGCCTATCCCTCCACCTCTCCCACGCTCCTTGGGGGTTGGTGGTGTCAGGAAGAAAACCTTTAAACTAAAATTGTAACATAAAAATTGCCCTTGACCCCCCACTACGCCCCCAACCCCCCACTCAACACTACGTCCCTTATCCCCCTCCCATGGCCTTAGGGAGTTGGGTGGTGTTCAAGAAGTAAACCTTTAGACAATAAAATTCAAATAACGCACAAGCCAAAACAATCCCTCAGCACCCCCTACCCCGCCCCCCCCCCCGCCCCCACCCTATGCACCCTACCCCACTTCCACGCCCTTGGGGGTGGGGGGTGCCAAAGAAGCAAACCTCCAAATTCAAACAACTCACAAGCGAAACAAAAACCGTGAAAAAACTGTGTTACAAAGTTCGAAAAACAATCCCTCAATAGCCGGCCCCTCCAAGAAAGTGCGGAGCCACATTGGGGGCTCGTCTGCTGTCTGCTTACATTGGCGTCGGGCGACGACGTTTCTCTCGGGTATGT
>OZ025265.1:27494616-27628838 GCA_964019135.1 Arenicola marina
GAAAATAAATAAGCCTATCCCATTGTGTCTAGAATTGGCACTGAAGTAATTGGCTTCGTTCGCCGGTGGGATTTTGATAGGCAGTTTTGCTGGAAGATAGGGACAGGGTAGCAATAATGTGATCAATTATGTTAGTAACAAATCTTAATAGCAGTCTAAATGTCTGTATAATCAGGCTATCTAAGATACCAGTAATGTGTGGTCTATCATGGGGGTCAATAGTAGGTACCCCTATTATTACTGAACACTTTGTTCTTATGTTTTTTTGTTGTCGCCCATGCGGGCATGTTAACGAGTACTCCACGGCCAGCGGATTGGAGCGGCCATTATGGCTTGTACTATTAAAGGGAATTATACATCACATGGTTATATCGTTTCGTGTGACTGGATCGTAGTTTGATCGGTTGTCGCACGTTAGCAAAAGGTGAGGTAACGTTTTTTTTAAACATTCAGCGAACGTTCGTTTGAAGGTTCAAATAACGTAACAAAAACTTTCCTGGCGAACGTACCTCGAACGTTCCATGTGAACGTTCAGCGAACGTTGGCTTAAAGGTTCAACTGACGTAAAAAAACTTTCCTGGCGAACGTACTTCGAACGTTCCATGTGAACGTTTGCGAAACCCTCAGCGAACCCTCTATTAACGTTCGCGGAACGTTCAATTGTTAGCTGGGACGCTACTATATTTAAACCAGTTATACTCCTTTCTTAACCTTTCACTCGTTACCACACTCAAATAAATCTCCGCAAAGCAAAGCCTCCTTGCTGGAAGAGCCCGTTGCTGCCCCACTTGCTGCCCCATAGGAGGCACACGACGAGGCCGAGAACCAGGATGACATACCCGAGAGAAACGTCGTCGCCCGACGCCAATGTAAGCAGACAGCAGACGAGCCCCCAATGTGGCTCCGCACTTTCTTGGAGGGGCCGGCTATTGAGGGATTGTTTTTCGAACTTTGTAACACAGTTTTTTCACGGTTTTTGTTTCGCTTGTGAGTTGTTTGAATTTGGAGGTTTGCTTCTTTGGCACCCCCACCCCCAAGGGCGTGGAAGTGGGGTAGGGTGCATAGGGTGGGGGCGGGGGGGGGGGCGGGGTAGGGGGTGCTGAGGGATTGTTTTGGCTTGTGTGTTATTTGAATTTAATTGTCTAAAGGTTTACTTCTGGAACACCACCCAACCCCCTAAGGCCATGGGAGGGGGCTAAGGGACGTAGTGTTGGGTGGGGGGTTGGGGGCGTAGTGGGGGGTCAAGGGCAATTTTTGTGTTACAATTTTAGTTTAAAGGTTTTCTTCCTGACACCACCAACCCCCAAGGAGCGTGGGAGAGGTGGAGGGATAGGCGCGTAGGCATAGTAAGGGGAGTTAGGGTACGCTGATGGCATTTTTTTTTCATTTCTTTAACACTTTGTTGACGATTTCTTGCACTTAACATTGTTCTTGGAGCATATGGAGTCTAAAGGTTTGCTTCTTTGACACCACCCCCAATTAAGGGTCGTGGGAGAGAGAAGGGTAAGAGGCGTCGAGGGTGTGGGTGGTGGTGGGGGCGGGGTGTAGGGGATGCTGAGAGCTTTCGATTTTTGCTTATACTGTATTTTTTCGATTTCTTGTTAGTTACCTCCAAGTTACCTCCAAGTTAGTTACCTCCAAATCGTGTACTCCATCGCACATAACTGCCGCATATCCTTTGCCCTCTGCGCTGAAGGATGTGGAGGCGGTAGGTAATATAGGATAGGGGGGGCGGTGCAGCTAACTTGCTCTAGTCACTGATTTAATCATTTTCGGCTGGCTAACTTGGATGTTTCTGTATTGTCACATATCTAGCCTATATATATACACACAAGTAAAACACATTCGACATATTTAACATATTTTATTATTCGAGGCATGTCTCACGTGAAAGATAAAATTGTGTTCACTCAATTGTGATGTCGACTGCATACACAGCCATGCAGGGTGTCTAGTTAACTGTCTTGAATGACCAACAAATTATAAATCCTAGCACACAAATTCCATCAACCTTAGAGATTTACAGATAGTAAGCTATATGCAAGCATAAAGTATCCTCCACTATTAACCATAAGTCCAAGTTATCCTCATACTATAATAGCAGAACCATTCCTGGTAGTCATTACAACAACACAGAAAGGGCAAATTTACAAATAACTCGTGCAGGCCCCATACCAACCACATACTATACTGCTACCACCTTGACCCGGCCAAGTATGAAAACCCTCCACATTGTGCAGTTCTACAAGGTGATGACCATCTGTACCAGTTAAACAATTAGTTTAGGCATTGACGACATCAGCTGTCTTTAATTGTGAGTCTTTATGCCTGTGTAGTTTCTTCTCAATGCGACACAGGAATGTTTGTAACTCTTGATTCATTGTAATTGCGATTCAACTTGTTTGGGGACGATGTCCGAAGTCGTTTGGGCCGGATATAGCTGCGTGCCTCCTCTGGTGTACATCCCTCTATTGGGCGAAAAGGAATATCATTATATAATGGAGAATAATTTTAATTAGCAAGGCAATTAGGATTCAGGGTGGGCACGGCACTCCACACAAGTTTATTGCTACGAATGCAAAATATTTAATTTTAATGAGGAAAAACCCTTATTCATATATAATAAAACATAGAATTAAGAAAAATACACAAGATTATTCCAAAGAATACAAGATTCAACTTATCAAAAATTCAATAATGGACTGTTTTCTAACTTATGTTCAAACTAAGACTAAGATTGTAAGTATTGCCCCACGCAGCTGAGGACGGTGTCACAAAGACAGAACATAAACAAACATGGGCGATAATACAAGAGACTTATATGAGAAATGTTCGCCAAAGCTTTATTGAAACGGCACTTACCTTGCTTTGTCTGGTGAATTGCAAGAAGGAAATATCTTACCTTGACTATCTTCCCTTTGTAATTAATGCAATTCCATGCCGCACAATTGTGCCCCGGCCAAACTTTGAGCGGCTACAATCTGCGTCCATTTTGCCGGCAGTGTCTCCGTCTGCACCGGGTTGACCGAGCGCTGATTAACCCTCCCCGCTAGGGGCGCGTGTCTTGTTATAGATTTATGTCGCGCTTTCGCTTCTTCGCCATACAAGTTCTTTGATACCAATCATCGTCATCCGCCACTCGCCTGTGTAATTTACAATCTTAATAAAGATCACCTAATCCGCCAATCGCATGTGTAATACAGATCTCTTCATCCGCCAATCGTCTATGTAAATAACTACCTTAATTAATACCAATCATCGTCATCCGCCACTCGCCTGTGTAATTTACAATCTTAATAAAGATCACCTAATCCGCCAATCGCATGTGTAATACAGATCTCTTCATCCGCCAATCGTCTATGTAAATAACTACCTTAATTAATACAGATCATCTTCATCCGCCACGCACCTGTGTAATTAACTACCGTAATACAGATCATGAAGTTTCTGGCAACAAATCAACTTTTCGACCGACTGTGCAACTAGAGCGCCGCTTTTCTACGCATTGTAAGTTTAGCGCATGTTCTAAACTTTCGATCAACTTCACGATTTGATTGCCACCCAATCAGCGTCAAGCATCTTACACAATCAACGTTGAGATGATCACGTTGATATTGTTTCCATTATGACAGGTATGAACCTATGTGCGGCTTGTATGCATGACGTTATGAATGATGCTCTAATGGTGTGTTCCCTATATGGCGATAATGATAATTGCTGAATCGGTTGATAAGCGGTTTCACCATGTGAACTGTTGACCGACCGACGTTTCTACAGTTTTGACAACAGTAACTGTTGAAGGAATGATCGTACCGCGTTACCCTGCCATTAATCTTTATCATGAAACAAACAATCGCGTGGCAATTCTAGGAAAAGAAATAATTGGCTTTTATATCATATCATTGATGGATTTTTACAAGTTGAAATGCCGCAACACCTATATTTTACGTACCGTAATTGTTTAAATGCAGTGTGTGATTGATGAAGTGAAATGAAGTGATTTATATATACAAATCTAGCGTTAATAAACGTCAGTTGTAAAATTGACGATGTGGATGACACAAATAAAGCTGAGACTGGCTTTACCGTAACATTGTGGCGCTGGAACGGCCACTAGACAAAGGGGAAGGCCCCGCCGTCATTCGTTAGGTGGCGCTGGGAGGACCACTAGACCAGGGAGGCCCCGCCGTCATTCGTTAGGTGGCGCTGGGCGGACCACTAGACAAAGGGGAGGCCGCGCCGTCATTCGCTAGGTTGCGCTTGGATGACCATTAGACCATGGAAGCCCCATCATCATTAGTTAGATGGCGCTGGGATGACCACTAGACAAAGTGGAGGCCCCACCGTCATTCGCTAGGTGGCGCTGGGAGGGTCACTAGACAAAGGGGAAGCCCAACCCTCATTAGTTAGATGGCGCTGGGAGGACCACTAGACAAAGAGGAGGCCCCGCCACCATTTGTTAGGTGGCGCTAGGAGGGCCACTAGACAAATGGGAAGGCCCCGCCGTCATTCGCTAGGTGGCACAGGAAAGACCACTCGACCAGGGAGGCAACGTCATCATTCGCTAGGTGGCGCTGGGAGGACCACTAGACAAAGGGGAGGCCCCGCCGCCATTCGTTAGGTGGCGCTGGGAGGGCCCTGTTACAGTCAGGGAAAATTGTGCCAACCGTGGGGATCTGTGCCAACCAGGGAAAAACAAGGGGTGGGTTTGGATATGCGATCGGAGTAACCGGCCCGTTATTTGGAATATGTGCGCATGTGATTGTTCGCGGAGTTCGACTACTCCGCGTGCATACCCGAAATGACCCATGCGGACTGCTTTGTGGGCCCAGTTTCATGTAGGAGCGTTGGCACCAGCTTACGCAAAGAGAATTTACTGATCTAGGCTGTCAATCATTCATTGCTTTTATCCAATCATGTGGCAGAAAAGCTCTTCCGCATGCAATATGTCGGATAAACAAGTCGGACAAACAAAGCACCATGTTAGGGATTCAGCTATAGACCGACGTGGGCGGAGCTTAGTGTCGGAGTGGGGATTCGTCTGTAGACGGACGTGGGCGGAGCTTAGTGTCGGAGTGGGGATTCGTCTATAGACCGACGTGGGCGGAGCTTAGTGTCGGAGTAGGGATTCGTCTATAGACCGACGTGGGCGGAGCTTAGTGTCGGAGTAGGAATTCGTGGGCGGAGCTTAATGTGGGAGTAGGGATTCGTCCATAGACCGACGTGGGCGGAGCTTAGTGTCGGAGTAGGGATTCGTCTATAGAACGACGTGGGCGGAGCTTAGTGTCGGAGTAGGGATTCGTCTTTTTTACCGACGTGGGCGGAGCTTAGTGTCGGAGTGGGGATTCGACTATAGACAGACGTGGGCGGAGCTTAGTGTCGGAGTAGGGATTCGTCTATAGACCGACGTGGGCGGAGCTTAGTGTCGGAGTAGGAATTCGTGGGCGGAGCTTAATGTCGGAGTAGGGATTCGTCCATAGATCGACGTGGGCGGAGCTTAGTGTCGGAGTAGGGATTCGTCTATAGACCGACGTGGGCGGAGCTTAGCGTCGGAGTAGGGATTCGTCTTTTGACCGACCTGGGCGGAGCTTAGTGTCGGAGTAGGGATTCGTCTATAGACCGACGCGGGCGGAGCTTAGTGTCGGAGCAGGGATTCGCCTATAGCCCGACGTGGGCGGAGATTAGTGTCGGAGTACGGATTCGTGGGCGGAGCTTAATGTCGGAGTAGGGATTCGTCCATAGACCGACGTGGGCGGAGCTTAGTGTCGGAGTAGGGATTCGTCTATAGACCGACGTGGGCGGACCTTAGGGTCGGTGTAGGGATTCGTCTTTAGACCGACGTGGGCGGAGCTTAGTGTCGGAGTAGGGATTTGCCTATAGACCGACGTGGGCGGAGCTTAGTGTCGGAGTAGGGATTCGTCTATATACCGACGTGGGCGGAGCTAAGTGTCGGAGTAGGGATTCGTCTTTTGACCGACGTGGGCGGAGCTTAGTGTCGGAGTAGGGATTCGTCTATAGACCGACGTGGGCGGAGCTTAGTGTCGGAGTAGGGAATCGTCTATAGACCGACGTGGGCGGAGCTTAGTGTCGGAGTAGGGATTCGTCTATAGACCGACGTGGGCGGAGCTTAGTGTCGAGTATGGATTTGCCTATAGACCGACGTGGGCGGAGCTTAGTGTCGGAGTGGGGATTCGTCTATAGACCGACGTGGGCGGAGCTTAGTTTCAGAGTAGGGATTCGTCTATAGACCGACGTGGGCGGAGCTTAGTGTCGGAGTAGGGATTCGTCCATAGACCGACGTGGGCGGAGCTTAGTGTGGGAGTTGGGATTCGTCTATAGACCGACGTGGGCGGACCTTTGTGTCGGAGTGGGGATTCGTCTATAGACCGACGTGGGCGGAGCTTAGTGTCGGAGTAGGGATTCGTCCATAGACCGACGTGGGCGGAGCTTAGTGTGGGAGTTGGGATTCGTCTATAGACCGACGTGGGCGGACCTTTGTGTCGGAGTAGGGATTCGTCTATAGACCGACGTGGGCGGAGCTTAGTGTCGGAGTATGGGTTCGTCTATAGACCGACGTGGGCGGAGCTTAGTGTCGGAGTAGGGATTCGTCCATAGACCGACGTGGGCGGAGCTTAGTGTCGGAGTAGGGATTCGTCCATAGACCGACGTGGGCGGACCCTTGTGTCGGAGTAGGGATTCGTCTATAGACCGACGTGGGCGGAGCTTAGTGTCGGAGTAGGGATTCGTCTATAGACCGACGTGGGCGGAGCTTAGTGTCGGAGTAGGGATTCGTCTTTTGACCGACCTGGGCGGAGCTTAGTGTCGGAGTAGGGATTCGTCTATAGGCCGACGCGGGTGGAGCTTAGTGTCGGAGTAGGGATTCGTCTATAGACCGACGCGGGCGGAGCTTAGTGTCGGAGCAGGGATTCGTCTATAGACCGACGTGGGCGGAGATTAGTGTCGGAGTACGGATTCGTTGGCGGAGCTTAATGTCGGAGTAGGGATTCGTCCATAGACCGACGTGGGCGGAGCTTAGTGTCGGAGTAGGGATTCGTCTATAGACCGACGTGGGCGGAGCTTAGGGTCGGTGTAGGGATTCGTCTTTAGACCGACGTGGGCGGAGCCTAGTGTCGGAGTAGGGATTCGCCTATAGACCGACGTGGGCGGAGCTTAGTGTCGGAGTAGGGATTCGTCTATAGACCGACGTGGGCGGAGCTAAGTGTCGGAGTAGGGATTCGTCTATAGACCGACGTGGGCGGAGCTTAGTGTCGGAGTAGGGAATCGTCTATAGACCGACGTGGGGCGGAGCTTAGTGTCGGAGTAGGGATTCGTCTATAGACCGACGTGGGCGGAGCTTAGTGTCGAGTATGGATTCGTCTATAGACCGACGTGGGCGGAGTTTAGTGTCGGAGTGGGGATTCGTCTATAGACCGACGTGGGCGGAGCTTAGTGTCAGAGTAGGGATTCGTCTATAGACCGACGTGGGCGGAGCTTAGTGTCGGAGTAGGGATTCGTCCATAGACCGACGTGGGCGGAGCTTAGTGTGGGAGTTGGGATTCGTCTATAGACCGACGTGGGCGGACCTTTGTGTCGGAGTGGGGATTCGTCTATAGACCGACGTGGGCGGAGCTTAGTGTCGGAGTAGGGATTCGTCCATAGACCGACGTGGGCGGAGCTTAGTGTGGGAGTTGGGATTCGTCTATAGACCGACGTGGGCGGACCTTTGTGTCGGAGTAGGGATTCGTCTATAGACCGACGTGGGCGGAGCTTAGTGTCGGAGTATGGGTTCGTCTATAGACCGACGCACGTGAAAGAACTTTTTCACCACGTGATTGGATAAAAGCAACAGTGACGTCCGTGAATGATTGACAGCCTGGAAGGGTCTATTGTCAATCTTCCCGCATGATGGCGCTGCAGTGGCTCCCATTACACGCCTGACTGGCCCCTCGGGTCGATTATGACGAGTCGTGAATAGAGTTGGAATCTGGCCTATCGCATAAATACCCGCATAATAAATGACCTACAGTTGTGGACACAATAACTGGTGTGTTCCAGAGCTGTAGTTAATGCTGTAACAGTGGATTGTTATCTGGCCATTCAGACAACACAATGGTAGAGCCTCGGGGGAGTCGGTATGGGGGCGTGTCACACGTCACAGACTGGTGACCGCGATAACACGTGTGTCCTTGGGGCAGGCCAGAACGCATGGTGCGGGGGTGGGAGGGTGTATGCATGGGGTGTTGCGTCGGCGGTGGGGGTTGAGGTTGGGGGAGGGAGTGCTGGGTTTACCTGACGGGGGGGGGGGGGGAGGGTGGCGAGGGGCATCAGCATTAAAGTCGGATTATGGCTTAAATGCGAACAATTATGTAGAAGAAGGGGCAAGACACACCCGCTCCTACCCACCGCCCTGATCATCTTGTCCCATTGAAGTCCCAGATCGAGTCCTGTACAATGGCCAAATTTAAGTATATATACAATTGCCGTTAACCTGGATTCGACGTTCATAGAGAGACCTGAGAATGGAACCCTGGTCACCTTCTATGACGAATTTCCCTGGCTCCTATCAACCACACTGGAATTAATAAATCGGTGTTTGCTGCGCACACAAGGACTAGACTGGGCGTAAGACCATCTCGTATACCTCTAAGATAATTTTACAGACTGAATTCATATTCTCAAATGTAACCCTGAATGGTATATAATTTTGGAATAACATTTTTTGAACAAAAATATAAAGACAGGTAGTGATTATAGGTTCTCAATGCGGGGAACACCATACCGGAAGCAGTAACATATGTGGTTGAGGACACGTGTGTCGCTATACACCTGCGGGCTGAAGAATGAATAATGTCTGTTCTTCTTCATGTCCCGTGGCTTTAATTAACTCGTCTCGTGACGCGGTGACACCCACAAACACGATGACCCATACCCTGTATGGTTATTACATGCGGGTCCTTTTAAATGTCTTCAATTGGCTATGAACTAGAGGCCCACATATGACAGCTGGAACAAGCCGCCAGCATAGGATAGAACGCCCGACGGCCCACATACAGCGCACGTGTGCGTCAGCGCTTTATTAGGTCGTTCTTACAGTCTCGCCCGGGAACCAGCCTGTTGCATAGTCACGGTACGTGGCACATGTAGATATATATGTATACTGTATCCCCGGTTGAAATACACTTCTATTAGCATCAGGGTAGGACTCGGCATGAGTTATGTTCCATAACTGGTTTCAGCACCAGGGGATGAAAATACGGATTTAGCCCTACCATTGTACCAATATAATCAGGATCGTCCTTAAAAATCTTGGGATATATTCGTTTTTCTGGACTACTGTTTGCATACGCATAGATCTACAATGGGTTACCCACTCGGTGGCACGGTATGGTGTCTTGTCTGTTGTGCATTCGTGATGACCTTATTCTCGCGATGTTCCGCCGGGCCATTGCCGTCGCCGATCAAGCAGGCGTCCCCGCCCGTTGGCTGGATAGCTGAGTACCCCGGGATCTCGGAGTACATCTCCGGAATCATTAGCTGTATCCGGAACGGTGGGTGCGACCAGGTAACACCGAACACATCTGTAAATGCAACAGTTGTCCCCCCGACCGCCATCGTCACCCCGACAGACCTACCAGGAGAGGTCACTTCGACCTCCGATTCTAGGGCGAAGTCTCTAGAAGTGGGAACAGCAGCGACGTCTGTTGTTAGCTTAGAGAATGCTACAACTGGCGCATTGGAGAACGTAACGTCACTTCAAAGGGCACTTGACCTTGAGGCCGACCTGTCTTCGCTGACCTTGCACAGTGAAGGTCACAAGAATCGCCATGAGGAATCGCTGGACGACATAAATGGTAGTATAACCTCAGCTTCAGAAGGTGTAGTTGACACGACTTCGCCAACCGAGAGCGGTGATCCCAACTCGGCTATCAAGGCCGACGATAACCATGAAGACGCCATGAACGGACTATCGCCGTCAGAGAAACTCCTTTTGCAGCTGCTCGATCGCATCTTGGTGGACAAATCTTACACCTCAACAGACTGAAAATACGGACTTTTGCCTTTATTGTCACAGATATATCTTGACAACGTGTCACCATTCCCAATGACAATGCTAGACCTGGAGCAATTGTGGCGGGGCAGTTAATCGTTACACTGTCATTTGTGATATTTGAGTCATAGGCGATTCCAAATTCACATGTTCAATAAACGTCGATCATACTGGATATGTGCAGTATATATAAATATGTGCGCGTCTAAAACCAATTATTTGGGTGTCTTCTTACCCTGAGGGTCATCCGCCTATGCAAACAGACACGCTTTGTTTCTGTCATTCATGCAAGTTTTCTGGTTGGAAGTGATCAATAAAAACGTATGCCTAAGAAGATCATGTTTCCTCTCTGACGCTTCCGACATCAACAGCCACCATAATGCAGGCGATCGGTGCTGACAATTGACCACATTGCGCCTTTTTTGCACGATGCACGATTATAGGTGGTATCGCTAGGAACAAACCTGGAGATCAAGGCAGCGCCACAACGCCCCCTATCGGCCATCGCGGCCATTTGATGACGCCATTAGGGGAAACCATGTTAAGTGGCAGATCCAAGGGAGGCGGGGGGGGGGTTATCACTCCCCTCAAGTTAGGGAATGTTAAGGAATGATAAAGTTGAGAGATGTTCAATGACTCATTTTTTATACAAAATCAAGGCCATCCGAGGTGTAGAGGCCCCACGCCCGGTCGCAACTTTGTAGTCACTTCGCCCCCCTCCCCCCCCCCCCCAGACTACTGGGCTCGCCCCTGATATTCTTCACTATAGCCTGGCGACCAGGCATGCTATCTTGACAAATATGCTATTCATACCCATGTTTTCATGGCTGTAATTCCAAAAATGGCGTTAAATAAATGATGTTTGTAGAGAAAAAAAGGTAATTCATTACATTCGCATTATAGCTTTGAAACCAAGGGTGCTAACATGACATATATACTGCTAATGCCTAGATGTTCATGGTGTAGAATCCCCAAAAAGCGTTGTAACTTGGCGATTCGCTATTTAATAATGTAACAGTTTAACAACAAATTTGTTACAGCCAGAATGAAAAGTGGAACCGCCATTAAATATTGCTTCTGGTGTTCTTTGAAGTTCTGATTTGGAGCTCAATATATTGACCATTTTTTTTCTTTGAGAAGGCGCTACATCAAGTACGAGTCAGTTGTAATATTCATTATAGGGTTAATACATTGACATAATAGTGAAGCGTTTATACACAATACAATTTACATGGCATGTGACATAATAGTGAAGCGTTTATACACAATATAATTAACATAACTCATGCAATCTATTCTTATTACCATTTGATAGTTCGTGGGAACAATGTGGTATTCCCATTCATCTTGTGCTGCGATTTTGAGCTGTTGCGAACCGTTGCTCAAATAAGTTTAAATCGGTTACAGGCAGTACATTTTTATTATCTATATATTGACACATTTCTTATGTATGCTTACACTGGTAACCCCGGCAACCACTTTAGTTATTGCCTCGGTCGCTGCCAAACGACGGGGGATGTGTAGGAAGTGAAGGGGATATATGGAAAGTGGTAAGCAAATGTTGACTGCAACGATCCAGGTAGCAATACAGTCAATTGGCTGGACTAAGTGCATTATATGCGCTTACGTATATATATAATTGGGCACCGTACAATGTCTGAACATTTCATGAATTTCGTGACCTCAATGGTTACTTATTCCAATCAATTGTGGAATGCGGACAAGCTCCAGCATCAAGGCCGAATGGCACAAGTCGTCGATCTCCCGGCAGAGGGCCTTCCGCCTGAGCTATTGTCCCTCTGCCCTACGTCAAATTTAACCATCAGAATTTTCACTCATACGCGAAAATTGAAGTGAATCTTATCGAAGATCTAGTCGCAATTTGGTATCAAATACGCCACTATTTAACATTTACTGGGTTACCGGTACGGTACCGGACGAATTGATTCGATTTAGTTTACTTTTGGTTACTTTCGAACTATGTTTTCGAGTTCGATCGAGGTCAAAGGCGTGAAGCGCTTTAAACTTTGAACCCGACTTAATTTGAAATAATTGTTTCGTTTACCCCTTGCATTGTGATCATACTACAACGGACTGTGTACAGCTTTCAAATGTGCATCAAACTACAAAAGTCAACGTACACAACTCTCTAAACCATTCGTGGCCCCAGAACCGTTGAGTTAAATCGGTTACGTGAGGCAGAGATGATGTGAGGAACGAGATCTCTCTCACTATCGTGTCGTATCATAGAAAAATGTATTGTACCAAGCCCAGGAGGGCTGCGAAGAGACAACACATGACGAACAGATTCCACTTCTTCTCAAAGATTGTTTTATCATATATCATTGAATTACCTGAAATTATATACCTTTCTATCTGATGATATTGATTGATCATGATCACCAATGCCGATATGGATAGCGGTGTTTTCAAGCACCTGCATGTATTTATATATATATTTTCGCTATCAACAAAACATGGTTTATTAAAGAGGAATATTCATTCTGCTTAAAACCTAGAAGTACAACTTAAGAGTTAAGTTCAACATTTGTTCTTATATTGAAAGTTCTTCCAAGCCACCCCAGTGTGTGATTCCAAAACTGTTTCACTTCCTCACATTGCCAAAATACATCTTCAATAGCCTCTACTTCTGCTTCGCAAAAAGTACACAAATCCGTTTTCAACTAATTTACACAAATACGAACAAAGATTACACGTTTAAAACACCAGGAAGAAGCGACATGCGAAAATGTTTGTTTCTTCTGCGCCGAAACGTACCCGTCTGACAACTTCCACGAAGCCAGGACATTTTCGCTGACAGTCGAGTTTTGTGCATGAGATTTGGTCGCAATAGGACTGCACAGTTCTCGCGGGTTCTATTTCCGGTTTAGATGCTTTGTGGAGCGACAACAAAACGTGCTCTTAGAATGAGTGCGCATCACGCTGGTGCCTTGCTGCAGCTCTCTGACGCGCACTCATTGTAGTCAACGCTTGAGTGCTGGGAACCGGCCGGCTGCACGGTTTAGGCGTGAAGAGTTGAGCGCGTGTGATATTTTTGTTTGCTTTGGTCCTGGCATTCCTAATTATATAATCGTTATATAATTAAAGATCGCCACGTGACAGTCACCAACGCAGTGACAAACTTGTCCATTCCTCGTAGTATCATCTCCATGCCGCCCGTTAAGATAATCAGTTATGCTATGTTCACACGATGCAATACGTTGTAAAGTTCATTGCAAGAAATCAAGTTTTCGTCCAACTGGGCGATTGGAGGGTCGGTTTTTCACGCATCGTTAGATTAGCGCATGTTCTAAAGTTTCGATCAACTTCACGTTTTGGGAATTATCAACCAATCACCGTCGAGCATTTCAGCCAATCAGCGTTTGAGCTGATCATGTTGATATCGTTTGCGTTATGACAGTTCTGAAGGTGTGCGTGGCTTGTATGTATGACGTTATTAATTATGCTCGAATGGTGTGTTCGCTAGGTGGCGATAGTGATAATTGTTGGTTGGTACATGGGTTGAGTTCGGATACGCGGTTGGAGTAATCGGCGCAGATATTTGGAGCATGCGCACTCATACTGTCAGCTCATGTGCCGATCAAGATAAAGCGAACGCAAAATCCGCGGTCCGCGTGAATGTTGCACCTGCTGAAATGCACAAATCCTGGAGATCGTTAAACAGTACCATAACAAAATCAACGGATGCGTGTTGTATTCATTTTTTTATTCTAGTTGTTATAATAATATTTACAGACTTTTGGCAAGTCGAAGTACTACTATATCTTTTTTTACGTATTGTTGGGCCTGGACGCCATGCTGGAAATCCTCGTGATCCTTCCCTGGGTGGGGAGTAAGTTTCGGGAGTAAAATGTACCACGTGACCGCCTTATCGGAACACAATCTCAGCGTTTCGGTTATGCACTCCGCGGAGTCCGACTACTCCGCTCGCATACCCGAACTCACCCATGGTTTGACCGTATGAATCGTTGACCAACCGATGTTTCGACCGTTGTTACGACTGTTGAAGGAATGATGCATTCACACACCAGCCCGCCAGAACGGCGCTGCTCAATATGATGAAGACAACAGCGCCGCGGATGTCGTCAAATCAACTCCGAGGAACCAGGTGAAAGGACAGTTTTATCTCAGTTATCACTGTTTCAAAATATCATATTGAATATCTGGCTATATCTACGTAAGGTCGTTAGTGTCATTCCAGTTTGTTTCTCTTAATCAATATTTTTATATATTAGTTTTATATATTATTTATATATTAGTTATGTAATTAAACCAGCACTAAATGATTCAGACCGGGAATAAAACATTCAAACCGAGAATAAAACATTTAAACCTGGAATAAATGTTTCAAACCATGGGTAAATGAGTAAAATTGGGAGTTTAACCTTGAGTTTACTAATACTTTTTAATAATTAAAACCGAAAATTAAATATTAAAACCGGGAATTAAATATTCAAATCGGGAATAAATAAAATAATGATAAAATAAACAATTTAAATCGAATCACGGAATCGAATCACGGCAAAGAGGGATGAGAGGGGGGGGGGAGGGTGTACGTCAAACCTTCATACAATCAGTCGATGGGGACAAGAGGTTGGATGTCAAACCTCATCCACGCCGCATCGGTCCATCCAACTTACTATTCCGGGCGGATTAAGTAAATCTTGCATGGGACCCCCCCGCCCCCCCCCCCCTATTTGGCCTGGGCACCAGGCCTGAGGTGATTAAATTGTTAATGTAATCTATTACGATCACTTGGAAATATCAGGATTAAGATTACATTGAATGTAATCATGATTTTACTATATGGTTTTATACCTTAAAGTGACTATTTGAACAAGGACTAAACATTGGAACAGTTCAAATGCGACCGGTCTGTATGAAGGGCATTTCCAAGAAACTCCCATACCATACGGTGCGCACCCCACTGTTGAAACCAGTCGAGTTCGTTTTGCAACAACACCTCTTCCAATCAATCTATATCAATAACATAAGCATCTACCACCATCCCACCACAGCCCCAAGTGACCCCCTCCCAACATAACGCTTGCTCTAGATTAATCGTAGCTATCAAATGCAAACAAGTCAAATGCAAACAAGGTATTCCACATCTGATGCTGGCGACGCACTGTAAGCGAAAAGTCAAGAACGATTCTCTTGATACAATAATAATGTTGCTATGAATTTTACCTTTTATTTAAAATGACGTCATCGAGACGTCACATGACGTTATTTGACGATCACAAAATGATCAAGATGGCCTTTTTTTTTAATACACCTACTTACGAATTCGGGTGATGGTAGCTATTGCTAACGTAGCTGAAAATAAAGCAAGCCCAACATATCATAGGAGCACGTTAGCTACGAACGTTATTTTTGACGCAATCCAGGCCAAAAAAGTAACGCATGGCAGTTGTCCCTGATGACGCATTGTAATCGACGTAAAGTAAACCGGATTTCGCCATATCGTATAATAGCTGAGTGTTTGACGTCATGATGCCATGGTGACGTCATGACATGATGCATGGCAACGCCAGCCCGGCGGTAGGAGCATCAGCGCTTCAGCATCAGCCCTTGACGAAATTACCAAGACAAAATGCTATACTTCACCATTACGGGTACCTAAAACGAGCAGACCTACAAAGGACACTGCGGTCCATAGTAAGACGGCAAACACGTTTTTTACTCTCTAGTTATCTGGAGCTGTATGATCCCTGCCATTAGCCACAACAATCTCAGTTCCAGCCTGGTTCTTGTACGCCTCAACATCGTCCATCATGGTAAAGGAAAGTGAAGTCGTAAAAACGGAAGTACGTCATATTGAATGACGTTCGATTATTTCCATAGGCTCCCATGTTAAACGTTTTCAACTATATACCGAGAAGTAACTACGTTATGTCACAATGTTTCAAGTAGATGGCTCAGCTTAATATTTTCTATCGTAGATTTTTCTCATTAGCAAACCAACATACAAATTTACAAACAGAACACAAAAAGTAAAAAACGCTTATATAGCTCTTATACCAGGCAATGAGTTACAAGATGGCGAGGTGCCAACACCAGCCAAGTGATCGATCGAACGACCGAGAGCACAACAAAATATTGTACTGGAGTCCAAGAGGTGAACCACAGGTTCACTACCTCGTGGCAGCAGCTCTGCTCCATACGCGTACTCTCTATACCGTACCTGAAACCTGCACCAATCTCAAGCATCGTTCCCTGTGTACGACCGAGATTACACCGCAGAGCTGAAACTAGCTACTGAAAACAGTCAGGAACCGTCTCATACGTGACGTTATCAAAAGTCTTTCAGCCACTTTTCGGGGAGAGTGGAGGCTGTTTCCACGTTGTAGGTTTTGCCATCTATGATCAGTCTGTTTTCTACCACGGACGCCCTCTTGTCATCCTTTCTGGCTGCCTTTATAATTGTCACCAGACGCCGTCGTTCCCTTTGCATAGGCTTGGGTAGATCTTCACCGATAACAGCTTAGTGCCCCGCAATGGTTGCTTCTTTTTCCAGACCCACCGATACCAGCTTAGTGCCCCGCAATGGTTGCTTCTTTTTCCAGACCTCTTGTCTTTCCTGGAAAACGCAAATTTGGCGATAATGGGCCTTGGCTTGTTTTGGGGCCTGCCTGGTTGCGGTTTCGCTCCAAGTCGGTGGCACCTCTGAAGTCGGATAGAGTCCGGGTTATCCATGTGACCATCCTATGTAGGTCGCGGGTGCATTATGCATGTGGGCGTGACCATGAAAATCACGAGCACATTATGATTACGAACGTGCCCTGGCGAATGTTTTATTAATTAACCCGTTAGCAACCTCTGTTGGGTTTGTTGACATCAGAGCCACAGAGGTTGACCTGTGACACTCAAAGATATTTATATTAGCATAATCTTTTCAACTTTTCTTGTAATTATTCTAAATATAGAGAGCATAGCCGATATTAAATATTAGTATTAAAGATCGGAGATAGTTATACAATTGTTTAACGAGTATATTAAAAAAACAGTTAAAAATCATGGTTTGTCTGCCATTGGACATAGTTAAAGGGACTTTTTTGTTACAGACAGTTTACTACAAACACGGCTCCATTGTAACTGATGAAGGATGGCATAGCGGGGTTTGGTGTAGGTTGTAAGGATACTTGAACTGTTATTTACACATAAAGTATAAATTTTCTAGGAATAACTAAACCCCATGCGCAAGTATTGTCACTATTCCTATCTAGTTAACCTAAATTAGTGATGTAGAAATCTTAGAGCTTTAATATTACCTGTATACAATTAGAATGCATAGTAGGAATTATAATGATTGAAGAAGTATAAGATATAATATATATGTATGAATGTTATGCATGAATGATTCTGATTTATATGAAATAAATCTATTTTAGGTTGTACCACAAACCAAGCCATATTTGGTTTATTCGCGGGTTATATCCATTTTTAATTTATTCGTCGAAATTTCCATGATAGCTTTGTCACAGTTTTATTGGTCCCCAAATACTCCGGCACCCCGGGAAAAATATTTTTCACGCCTGCCATAGGACTTCAAAGCCACAACGCAGGCTCTAAAGTGTTCGTGCCACGATTTTGTTTAGCTCATAGTTCTTTTTTTTAAGAGAAGACAAACAAATAAGAATTTATCTTAATAGGACTTTATCAGTATAAACGCGTTCGTCAAAGTGGCAAAAGTGAGGTCCGGCGGGTTTATTTCTGGGATCATTGCATCTGGGCGTTGTTTAGACATTCCCAATGATGTCACAAGATTGACAAGTGAGTTTTGATGCAGTGTGTAGGCATCTGTTGTCGTGGGCGTGTACTGTTCTCATGGTTGAGGGCTTTTCGTTAAGTCCAAGCCAATGAGCAGGGAGACCACTCCGGCGGGACGGATTGGGTCTCCCGATGCTACTTTAGGCGGTGATCCTGCTGTTTCTGGCTTATCCCTATTATCGCTCAAACTTATATGATAGGGTCAAGCTTATACACGTATTTGTATCGTCCGAACGATGTATTGAAGGTCGTTAGTAGCGAACTTTCCTAGTCCAACGAGATGTCCCAGTATCCACTGCGTGCGTCAAGTATTGAGAAGTATTTTGCACCATTGAACTTTGGCAGTACATCTTCCAACGTTGACGTTAGTGATGTGGACGTTTGATCCCGGGGCCAGAAGCGGTGGATACACACTTGGAATATTTGTGGTAGTATTGCGGTAGTAACTACTGGAAGTGTTGAACTTTTGAATCAGCCGCCACTCACAGTCGCAAGGCACAATGGCTATGAGCCTGGAAGGCTTGCCTACTCCCAGCATGGACTGGCACGTGTCGGACGCTCCACGAGGTCTCGCCAAATTCATTAAATTGTGGAACTTATGCTGGAAGGACCTCTGTTTGCCTTGAACGAAGATAGGAAAGTTAAATATCTCCTTTTCTGGGCAGGAGAGGAAGGCAGAGACCTGGTCAACACATGGAACCTCAACGCAGATCAAGCCAAGAAGCTAAACAGTTACTGTGTGCGATTTGAATTTGTTAGACCCAGAAGCAACTTCCGCATCGCTCGGTACAAGCTCGAGCTTGAAGACAGGAGTCTGGCGAATGCATCGACACATTTGTAAAACGCATCCGCATCATTGCAGCGAATTGTAAGTACAATGATGAGGATAAACACATCAATTTGACACGTTAATCTTTGGTGTTTCATCTGAACGGAAACAGTCAAAGCTACTTCACAGAGAAGAGGACTAACATTAGATCCAGCGCTTGGCATTGCAAGAACTGACAAAACCCCACGCAAGCAGTTGGAAGACTTACACAGCGGCAGAACAGTGCGCGACCTGCAGACCAGATCTCAGACCTGGTCTGCAAACCGGCCGCCGCAAAATCCCACATATCGCAGCCAGAAGATTCAACAGAACGCTTTTGGCAAATGTGGCACTAGGCATGAAAATAGCCCGGACGCCTGTCCTGCTAAAGGTGACACATGTTTGCTATGTGGGAAACTAAATCATTTAAAAAAAGTGTGTCGCTCACAAAGAACGCGAACTCAGCCCATACCTTACAAGAAGGTGAACGAGATACAGGCTGACCTTGCAGAGCTGTATTTCGACACTATAAACATCGACGCCATGGATTATGATGACAAGCATTCGACACAGGCCCTGATTCAGCTACCTGTAAGAAAGAAACCAGCATCGACTACAGATGACGTGCAAGCTCGACACTGGCGCAGAAGGTAACGTCATACCCCTGGCCACCTATAAGAGACTTATTGCGTCTGATGTGAGCAATGGGAGGAAAGAAGTACCTCCAGACCTCACGCCTTCAGACACCCTGAAGGCAGTACACTGACAGTATACGGTATGTGCCAGTTGCCGTTGACCTTCTTTTAATCTTTTAATGCTTTATTGAATACTGAAAGGCCTATTGGTAAATGTCAGAATTATAATTTTGAATTCTTGCCTTCGCGGGGAGGGTGAAGACGTTCAAAAGGTCTCGCAGATAGTCTTCAAAATAACAACACAACTGTAACAATTTCGCCCCAGAGAGTAATGCAAAACGGGTGAAATTTAAGTGCAAGGTTTTTATGACCTTCCTGCAGCAAGATGGCGACCAGACAGCGTGTGTGTGGTCACATGGCCTCGAATTTGTCACGTGACGGAGGCTGCTGGTGACAAAGTCATAACGTTGCTATCTATGCTGAAACTTGAACGCAAAACGTTATGATGGATCTCGTGGCATCATAAAACTTCTACATTAAAATCGGTTAATAATACAAATTTATGAACCTAGTTATCGTGTTCTGTCGTTGCTAGCGGAACAAGTGTCTTTGCTTGATTAGAGCAATGCTTGGTATGCTGACCTTAGTTAAACACTTCGTCCATTGTTACTTTTGCCACTTTTTTGGGCCTTGACAAAGACTCTTCATACAATGTGTGTACCTCATCGGTGGATTGGACGTGTAAAGGGCAGTGTTCCCACTTCCGGGGGCCGGGAATTTTTGCCATTAGATCTGCAATAGTGACATTTAGGTGCATTTTGGGCCATGGTGAACCAGATAACAACATATAGGTTCTCCAAAGCATAATGCATTAAAAGTTCAGCTTACGAAAGAACTAAACCTGTTGTTTAATATTGGTTTAGTACATGTAGTAGGAAAACCCTCGTAATGAGTGTGTTAGTTGGGAGTGAAATTCAGTAATACGTCTGGATATATTCGGCACCGATAACCGACGAATGATAATTTTAGAGAATCAAGACTATATTGAGCTCTTGTTGTGTTCGCCTAGTAAGGACGAAACCGTTGTCGAACTGTTCAACTGGTCTTGCTCCGTAGAGATATACAGGAGCGGATCCAGAAAATCTGGATAGGGGGACCGGTTTTAGGATCGGATCCAGGGGGGCCGGTTTTGGTTTGAGGGACTTTATTTTTGTGATCCGAGAAGAGATACCCCTCTTACCCCTCCCCCCCCACCCACACCTCAGCCTAGAAACGCAAATGTTTAAAATGTAAACGACAGCTATACTTGATAGAGTCACAAGGCGCGTTTACAACGCGTTGCTAAGAAGCGTGTTTTAGAGTGAATAAGCTGAGGGCTGATGAGCAAGACCGACTAACGAGTCAAGCCTTTATTGTCAAAGTGGTAGGCTAACATGATCGCTGACAGTGGTATGCGCATGGGTGTAGGCCTGGGTGTAGGCCTGGGTGTAGGCCTGGGTGTAGACCATGGGTGTAGGCCTGGGTGTAGGCCATGGGTGTAGGCCTGGGTGTAGGCCTGGGTGTAGGCCATGGGTGTAGGCCTGGGTGTAGGCCATGGGTGTAGGCCTGGGTGTAGGCCATGGGTGTAGGCCTGGGTGTAGGCCATGGGTGTAGGCCTGGGTGTAGGCCTGGGTGTAGGCCATGGGTGTAGGCCTGGATATAGACCATGGGTGTAGGCCTGGGTGTAGGCCATGGATGTAGGCCTGGGTGTAGGCCTGGGTGTAGGCCATGGGTGTAGGCCTGGGTGTAGGCCATGGGTGTAGGCCTGGGTTTAGGCCTGGGTGTAGGCCTATCGGTGTCTTGGTGGCAGGTCACCGTATCACACCTTTTGTCACTCAAGTACGTCGTGCAATTACCCCAGTTTAGTAGCTCTCGATATGTATCAACATATTACTTGGTCTACTCTTCTGGGCATAAATGACACGATATAGCACCACACACTTGAAGCGCCGTTTCCGTGAGTTCGTAGTAAGTCTGATAATCGCCAGAGGGCACCACATTTGCCTGGCGTAAGATGTGTCCGCAAGATGGCACCACTTTCAACGCGTCCAGTTCTGATCGATCGATAACATGCCCGCGATGATGGTGATTATGTGCACATGGAGTCTCGTTCGCCAAGACTTTCGGTTCACCTATCTTACCTCACATGAATAAAAACTGACTTACAGCTGCATATACTTCAACATAGCGCGTGTGTTTGTTTGGGACAAAAAGTCTCGCGGCCCGATCGTTTGCACTGTATAGCCCTATATCTAGGCTCTTACACAGCCCTCCGCGATCCATGTGAGCACGCCACGCAGCGGCGGGTTGTGAAAGAGCCCAGGGGACCGTTTCACTAATTACATGCTAATTTAACGACAGATCGGAATTTTAGGAGCCACTGAATACTGCGATTATTGGGGTGCAGCCATCTTCGTGCAATTTATTTTCCCCCCAAATTATTCAAAATCATGTTTGCCATATATTTATGATGAATTCAACATATTTGATGTCTCTCCGGGCCGGCAATCAATGTTTTAATTTTACGAGCAAAAGTTGCGAGATCTTAGTGAAATGATCCCCAGTAACGAATACACGAATAAACTATTCTACAAACAGACCTGTTAGTAATAGATCGCACTCTGCTAGACACGGACAAAGGAGTAGTTCGGATTTATATTTATTGTGACGCATCCAATGCCTTTGACATCATGGATCGCACAACACTGATATAAACCATAACAATATTTGAACAGATATCATCTTCGACCCATCACTACTGCCGTCCCCATTAGGCTCAATGTTAGGCCCCTATTGATTAGCCTTTACGCTGATTACATTATAAATATTATTGCATTCCTCAATTTGTTATGCAGATGACGCTACCATGCCTAGTCCGTACGTAGCTGTTAATGCATCGTCCACAGTGTATCAAAATAAGCCATGTTTAGTGTAATCAGACAGGGTCTGTCTATTGTAATCGCACAGGGCCTGTTTAGTTTAATCGGACAGGGCCTGTCTATTGTAATCGGGCAGGGCCTATCTATTGTAATCGCACAGGGCCTGTCTATTGTAATCGGACAGGGCCTGTCTTGTAATCGGACAAGGCCTGTTTATTATATATAATCGAACAGGGCCGGTTTAGTGTATTCGGAGAGTGCATGTTCATTGCAATCGGATAGGGCCTTATACTGTAATCAGACACGGCCTCTCTATTGTAATCAGACATGGCCCGTCTATTGTAATCAGACAGGACCTTTCTATTGTAATCAGACAGAACCTTTCTATTGTAATCAGACACGGCCTGTTTAGTTATTTATGTAACGAAGGCCAGCTAGGCCAGTGAAGGGGGTCACATTGTTTCCAACAGGTAGCGTTTTATTTTTTAGCTCTCCATTAACACAACATTTAACATGGTTACTGGGGCTCATCCTGCAACAAATGCCACACCGTGACGCATTTTGAACCGTAATACACAAAAGGAGATCCATATCAACACGTTCGACCTTCGAGTGTTAGGCACCGTGTCCCATGTCTTCCAACCTGGGTTGGAAGATGTCCCCTATGTTGCCGGGATTCATATGCGATTAGTGAAAAAATGCTCTTCTGAATAATGTACCTTTCGCAACATATACATGATTGGGTTAATGCATTGCAAAGTTTCCTAATTTCATAGCATTTGAGACAATACATCCCTGCGAAAACATTTTAGAATATATAATTATAGTCCTTGCGGTAAGCATGAAACATGTTCTATAATTGATAAGATTCTTTCACAATTAGTCTGATCAGTCAACTTCTTTAACTTGTTATCTTTTTTACTTGTAATTACATATATACATATCTGTATTTTTATGTTGATTGCTAAATAAGGCAATTTTATTTTAAACAATCACGCGAAAACAACATATATATGAAGATATTTATTACGATAAACGCCGCATTTGTTGACAAGTGTTATATCATGTTGATGATTTATAATAATCTCCTTTATGCTATGCTCAATTCATTATGCTTTATTGGATGTTTGAACTTACTTGAGTGAATACTGTATTTGGCCACTTATTTTGTTAATTCCTCTTTTAACGGGGTGTGAGCACCGAATAAGAGTTGCTCTAAATCCGACTTCTAGCCTTGGCTGCCTCGCCCCACCTAGTTGTGGGCCTTGCTACGTTTATATTGAGTTATGCATGTCATTGTTTCTATTGAAATCTGCAAGTTAGACATTGGACCAGATAGCTCGACTCGGCTCGACTGATTACACCGTGACATTTGTCGGAGTCACGCGAGTCAATACTAACGAGAACATATTCATTATCAAGATAATATAAATATGCCCTGTTTTGTCCTTGATTATTTAAATAATGTTTTTTGCACACTTACGTTTAACTTAATAAAACACAGCTAGGTCTGTGTCTTGGTGCATTTTGTTAGAAAAGGGACACCAAGGCGTGACGTCACACATGGTTTTAGGAATAGATATTGCATGTTAGTAGGCCTAATAAAGTCCTAACCTCGAGTAAAGGAAGCGAAGTATGAATGAACGCAGGCAGGCCAACCGTAACGGTACAATCGAACGGGTTGGCCAGGCTGGCGGAGGAGAACCGGTTGTTTCAAGATCGTTTGAATCGTTTGTAGTTTGTAGCTGCCAGGCTATTCTTGTTGTAGTAGACTGGTACTGATCCACGCGGCACTAAGCAAACGTGTATCACCGGCGCGGTTCTAAATCAACTTACATCACCAACGTTTAAAAAACCAACATATATCACCGACGCGGTACTAAATCAACTTACTTCACCAACGTGTCAGTAAACAACATATATCACCGGCGCGGTACTAAATCAACTTACATCACCAACGTGTCAGTAAACCAACATATATCACCGGCGCGGTACTAAATCCACTTACATCACCAACGTGTCTTTTTTTTAAAATATAATTCTTTATTTCATCAAGGCACCGAACAGACAGTATACAGTACACGATAAACGAGCAGCACACCCCCAAAACATTATACAGTACCCCAAAAGAGATATATAGGATATGGTTATCATTTTCAACCTGCAGAAAATAGCAGCACCTCCAGTCATACAGTGGCAAAAAACTTTTCAAGACCCTCCCATTTTAACTTATACATTTGGCTTCGTTTTCCACCAGGGGTTCTTTCGCTTATATAATAGTATACAGCGTATAACTGTTTCAACATACGAAACCCATGCTTTACATTCAACTTATCACCCAAACATCGAGTCTTATAAATATATTTCTTAAAGGTAAGGAATATTTGATCAATCAATTGATATTTTGCATCTGTCACGCCTAAAAGAATGTTTTCCATCGATAGATAGCTTGTAATATCTAAAAAGGGCCATAAAACAATATTTCACTTGCTGCCAAAGCATCCGGGTTTCCCCACATGACCAAAATAAATGTTCTATTGTTTCCGTTTCAGTTTTAGACAAAGGGCAAAGATCCGTCTCAGTTATACCCCATAGATAGAGCTGGTGATTTGTGGGCAAGATTAGTTGCAAAATTGTATATTGAAACGCATTATATTTCCTATCTGATGATCTATAATCTTATCACGCAAACAATTAAACACATCAGCTCTCTGATGGTCAGCTAATCCTCTTACATTCATACTGGCGAATGTTATTTCATCAGGCATATTAATATATAGTACATATTATCATTACAGTCATATGCTCTACTGAAAACTTGAATACCAAGTTGCTTCCTCTAGATACATTGGCGTGTCAGTAAACCAACATATATCACCGACGTGGTACTAAATCAACTTACATCACCAACGTTTCAGTAAACCAACATATATCACCGGCGCGGTACTAAATCAACTTACATCACCAACGTGTCAGTGAACCAACATATATCACCGACGCGGTACTAAACCAGCGTTAATCACCGACACAACACTAGGCTAACGTGTATCACCGACACGGCACCAAACCAATGTACATCACCGACGTGTCACTAAACCAACATCCAATCACCGACATAACAACGCATAACCGACGTCATATTAAGCCATATATATATTCCCGCCTCTGATACCATTGACAGAACCCCACCTTTATAGACTCCTCTCCTGGACTCTCGCTTCACTCGCCACTCAACCCGGTAACTTAAACTTGTAACAAAAACAAGAAATTCATCAGACATGTCACAAGACACACCGTTGAGAAAAGACATGGATTAAAATCATGCGAGTCATTCATATGCTATAGTGATCTGTGTGAGTGGACCACAGAAACTATATCCAGTCGAAAATCTCTATTCTAATATTTACGAATTCGCGAAAAAGGTTTTCATACGATCATGTGTATAGCCTGTATATGTATATATAGCAATTGTATTATTTCATATATTTCCTTTTTACATCAAACAATATATTAAACTATCTAAAACACTTATAATTCATGATATCGCATGGACAGAAACTACGCGCCTACATATGCACTAATCAACAATTAGTAGATTTAAGTAATGCTAACTTATCAGCAACGCGATTAGTGTATTTATGCTGTGGTCAGTTATCCTTAATTATGGGCTGCTGTTATTTCCTGTGGTAATATCACATGCCAGAACACAATCAGCTATTCGGGTAATATATGCACATTAAAACGTGTGTTTGTTTACATCCGGTGCACTGGTTAAATATATTTCGAGGCTGCGTTTCATTTCCGGTCATCTGGGGAATCAAAACAGAGATCAGGACAGATAAGTCCTCTCTCTGACCAGTGGCAGGAACCAAGCAGCATCGCCAATCCAATTCCTGAAGTTCAATAATATAAAAGATTAGTCTGTTGGTGCACCCTCAAGTTGCATTTTGGCCACCTCGTCCGGAAGACCGTCCGTGAGTGTAGCAGGGGGCTGCCTGGTATTTTCCCCGCTTGATGACTCAGCAATTGCATTGCTTGACAATCTGTCGTATCTCGTGCCATATGCTTTCCGATTTTGCTCGTCCGCGAACTCGCGTGCCTGAGAGCTATATGCAGCCTTTATATTTCCTCGTCCCTCCGTCTCCCTGGTAATAGTTGTCATAGATGATGTTATTCGATTCTCTTTGCATGTCAAGTGAAAACTATAGAGACTACCTTCCGCAGGCCAAAAATCGTAGTTACCCTCTTTCCACATGTATCGTTCAATGACGTTAATGTGAGGGTCTGCGTTATTCTTTTGTTCCTTGACGCCCATGTAACTATGGCAGCATATCCAGACCATATCAATTGAACGTGGGATAGGCTTCCTCCAGCTTTTGCTGATTGCATTTAAGATGGTCATCTGTTTCGCTGGATGAGGGGAATGCAAGCGGAGATCACCGTTTTCGTAGCCATGACCATTGTACAGCACCAAAACCATTTTAGACTTGGTGCCATGTTTTAGCATAAAAGTAGCGATACCGGACTCTATTTCTGCAACGCAAGCGACAGCAGCAAAGTCGACCTTCACTTTTGGCCCCTCTGTGACTTTGAGACACTTTATATAGTCTTCTGCCAACAACCTTCTTCTTGATTTGTCTTTTTTGAAATCACTATAAAACTTGTTGAGTTCGTCACACATGTGACGGAATAAGTCCATGCTTCCATGTGAACGCCAGCCCAGGCGCCATACCTTATCATTTTGATCTGTATTCTTGCTTTTCCTTACGTGTAGGACGACCAGTTTCCATTTGTTGATTTTTACTAAATCTTCGGATTCTGGAATTTCTTCATATTCCTTAAACGCTGGATCTTTTAAAATCGCTGCCAGACGAGACTTGTTTAAGGTGTATTCGATTTTCCTGAACGGCTTTTTTTGACCCGTCTGTTTGTGGCACGAAATAAGCACTAACCGGTTACCAGTATTTGTATCGGCGAGTAAAGACCTACACACTTTATGTGTCGCAGATGCTTCCAGCTCCTCTGGCTCAGGGCATTTGGTGCCTACTGGAGCAGTAATGAACAAAACTGCCAAATCATTTAGATTGGACAGCTGATTCCGGAGATCATCCGCATCGTCAAGATTATTGTCAATACTGCCCTCATTCGCGTCCGCGGTTAACTCAAAATCTAGATCATCCATCCAGTCGTTGATCTCAGCGTCATCGTGCACGATGTTACCAATCAAGCCTTTAATATCTTTAAAATAACGTTCGCGTACTTCCTTTGCATTTTCTGTCATGATCTGATCGATGTACTTGGATAGTACCTCCAACTCGGACTTGAAATCGTCCTCCTCACTGTCGTAAACTGAGTCCTGCCCGGCCATGTCATCCGCTAGCTCCAACTGGGACCCGACACAATCCTCCTTAATTGCGTCAGATGAGTCCGGCCTGGCCATGTGGTCCGCTTTACCCCCATGGTGTAGGTTCTCATGGGACTCGGTCGGTGCTTTCACCGGCGGAGGGAGCGAGAATGACGAGGTGGAGGGTAATGACCCACCAGTCGCCATGACGAAAACGTTCAGGTATCTGGCTCACAGAAATGCAACTTTAAATGTTCTTTTGCTGAGACACATGCAGTGGTCTGTCTGCTCGTGGTGAGATCTGCGTGAATACCGGGTATAAATACTCGATCGGCAGCATGTGACACGTGACTCCTTATTTGCATATATTTACATATGTGTTGTTCCGACGCAACAGGAATACAGTAGACCATAGTCTCCTCCACAACCTCCCGCTGCGTGGCCCGCATACTCAGATTGGGTCTGTAAACGGCTAAATTCACCGTACGGAATTCCGTACAGTGACGTCACAAAATCCCATCAGCCTCTGCGGCATCTCAACAACGAAGATGGCGAGAGCAAGTGGTCGACATAACCATACCGCTGCAAAGCTGTGTGGTGCATGGCGTAAGAACACAATGATGCTGCATTACACTACACGATAAAGGTAAAACAAGACCGTTTTGATGTTTTCGTATCACTTCTTGATCATGACAAGACAAAGTTTCTTCATTCTTTGGAACTTTGCACTCTGCTTCATCGGTGGCTTACTGGCGCAGGTACCAACTGGGCCACAGGCACAGCAAATCAGTGGATGGGGAAGGCCGGGGTGGGGGGGGGGGCGGGGGGGGGGGCGTAGCGGTCCCCACAACATATACTTAACACACAAGGTGTGACGTCACTGTGCCCAAGATCTCGCAGGCGAATTCTCGCGATGTCAGCCATGCTTGCTCAATCTGTTCCGGAGTTGGTTGTTGTCGTTGCATAATTCTTTATTTGTCGCGAATACACGGCAGTACAGGTCTCGTTTACTTATTGATGAAATAAATAAATTACTTAGAAATCGGACTTAGGCATTTACGGGGCAAGTCAAGCGCGGTAAATGTGCGATAATGGAGATTGAAGCGGGTGCCTGTCGCTCAGTTCCAGCGGGAGTTGGACACCTTGTGGGTTTAGTATACATTGTGGGGCCCCTACCCCGCCCCCCCCCCCCCGGCTGAGCCGCTGAGCCTAAGAGACGGGCCATTTGATCCCAAAGGCAAGAGGGGGCGATGGTTTTGTTTTACTTTTAACTTAGAAATCTAGAACATGCAAAGAGTTGTAATGTCCAAAATTTTGATGTTTAAAATCTAGCCACAGCTGGGCACCGTAAAGCGACGGAGAGAGGGGAAAGGGGGTATGCCCCTATTAAAGCTAATGGGTCACCCGAGACTTCTTTTTGAAACATTGATCATGTAAATTTCTGATTGTTCAGCAACATTCAGGTCATAAAGATCAATATAAAATTACCTGCATCAACCTATTAAAGTAATATTTAACTTTTATTAAGTATCATGATAAGCTCATGTATGATATAATATTTTGTTGCGCATTATCACGTTCAATTGTTTAAAAGTAATCAATGAACATTTTACTGTATCACTCCTCTCATATGCTGTGTCTTCTAGTGAAAAAGCTTTTGTTTGTTAGGTGATTTTATCTTTCGGTGAAATAGAAATTTGTATTATGTTATTTAGTGCAAAGAATAGGTTTTGATTTGGAGAAAGAAACTATTATAGTTCTATAGCGCATACAATTACAGGTTAATTAACAGTTCTTTGCATGTTTATGCTGGCTTCTCATCACTAAAAATCATCACTAAAAATCCCTGGCTTATTTCATTTCAAAATCTTGCATTAGCATGCATTCGACCTGTGCTTCACTCTGACAGTCATGACACAGCATCCTGTGATGGCCCCAGATGTGGTGTCCTGGTCTTGACAAAGCACCATTCTCGCAAGTTTGACCTCTCACGAAACAGTAACACTAAAGGGTTAACACGAGTTGGTTCTCCTCCATGTGTTCAATAGTCCAGTGCCTTAACCAGCCTCTTGACAATATGCTGTGAATATAAAAATCACTTTATATATTAGTGGTTTGACAGATTGATCATTACTTTGATACATGTTTATATATAATAAGGTACTGGGCCAAGCTCCCATCATGTGAGTTTTGGAGATGCAGTATATAACTATACAAAGGTATCTTAGTAGAGGAGACACCTATGTAAAAAAATTTCAGGCAAAGTAAATTACCCAGGTGAGAAAAAGTAATACTTGATGCCTAATACTTGATAATCTGACCGAGAGTTTACTAAACAGAGCCTAATCTGCTCTTATGGCTCAGTCAGTTGCTTATACATCATGCTTAATTGTACTTCACATAAATGACAATAATAACATGTTCTATATATTTCACTCATGTGCATATGTACATGTCATGTGCATATGAAGTCCTTACACAGAGACTTTACCAGAAATAGATTATAACACTACCAAATTTAGATAAGAATTAAGGACTGAACACGATTAAGGCTAAAACCCTTTAAGTAATAAATAACAGGAATATATATAAATATCCACACCTATTCTAAATATCTCAATAGCAGTTGGCAAATGAATATTGTCTGGAGGTCTGCACATATCTGCAGTATAGCTCTTCGTGCATCTAAAAGAAAGAAATACAGATAAGCTTATTAACTTGTTGCAATAGGTAAAATCATATGCTGGCCCTTTATATTGATACACCACGGATATTACAGCTTCAAAAAAACAGTCATTAATTTAAAATGCTAAATTTGGCACAAATTAATCAAGGCATTTAATTGAATAAGTATACTTAATGAAGCTGCTTTTCTTTCCGGGTTGTTTCGTTTATATGCATTAAAACTATTTCAGGAGCAAGTTTAAATCTTATTTGAACCAAAACTCTTTCACTTTCTCCAAAACGTTGTCAACGGCGGCCATGGTGCATCGCACTCAGCTAAAGTTAGCACAGCCAATAAGAATATTCGAAACAGGCAGAGCGCGTTGACCAATCCCTGCCAGCCTTAGATTAGCCGTTTACAGCCTCACATGGAGCGAGCGGAGGTGGGGCTGTGGAAGAACCTACAGTAGACCATGGACTATATAATCACTCTATGTGCGCATGCAGAACAATAATTAGGCCGTCCCAAAGGTGCATCCAACTGTATATTACTATATTTGGTGATTGTTGTAGAGCGTTTAACTATTTTACCGATACACTTTTGTTTTATTTTATGCTCTTGTTAAAAGAGCATTAGTATCCAGTGAATCTAGCATCTTTCTTGCGTACAGACATAGCGAGGTCTCACAGCTTTGTTTAAAGTTAAATGTAGTTAACCTCCCAAAATACATTTTAATGGGTCTCCTGATCCAATGGTTACTAACCGTGGGTTTGAAATACCTCGAGCAGTACAGAAACCTCCCTCACTTCGACCCTGGCAGAATGGATTAACTGGCCACAACGACCAAAGCAAGATATATGAAAAAGCCCTGTAAAGTGGGCAGAGCTCGCATACAACGACCAGTCAAGACTTAATGTAGGGACCCTGTATTTCCAAGCTGTGGGCATACCTCGCCTAACAACGACCAAGGGAAATATATGAAATGGCCCTGTATAATGAAGCTGTGTGCAGGCCTTACCTCACAACACCCAAGGTAAACCCTATGGAAATGGCCTTGTTGAATCCAGCTCTGGGCAGACCTCGCTTCACAACGACCAAGGCAAAATATAAGAGAATGGCCCTTTATAGTCAAGCTGTGGGCAGACCCTGCCTCACAGCGACCAAGGCGAAATGTATAAGGGAATGGCCGTTTATAATCAAGCTGTGGGCAGATCTTACCTCACAACCACCAAGGCAAAATGCATGAAAAGGCTCTGTATAATCAAGCTGTGGGCGGACCTCACCTCACAGCGACAAAAGGAAACTTATGTAAAGAACAACTGTGATCAGGCAGGAATACCTCTTGTCAGTGACCTTTAAAATGTAGCCAACACTTTGGCAGAACGCAGGAAGATGTGCTTATTTGCTTATCCGGTGAAGGTAACTGCTAGCATAGCATTTATGTTACCATTAAGTACACGGGGCTGGGAATGTAATGATCCAATGTAATTGGCAAGTTGCCACCAACTTCACACCTACCATGTTATAAAGGCTATGTCTGGGCTACAACGACATTGAAAAACTGTGAAGTAGATGACCTACTTTAAGCATGACGCTACTCAAAAGCTACAAGTCCTCTCTGAGTTTGCATGTACGCTGAAAATGGGTTTCAGCATGTAGGATAGCGTCTCCCATACCATAATATTTACCATAGTAAATAATGTATATCAGAGTAAACACCATGGTGTACTGTGGTATTTGGAAAGGGATAATCACCGCTGCTGCATTTACTATGGTATACAGGCTGATAAGTATATAGTGGGATGTAGGCTATGTACGCCTTATATATTGGTATCAATGGGGGAGGTTTGCTTATTTTAAAATCATTGCCGAATTCCGTACACCACATAGTACAGAGCTGCCCTCTACTGGCTGAGCCATTCAGTCACCCACGCGTAGCGGGCAGATTTTTGTCGTTGTTACCCATGGGTGATTCCTTCACCAGATGGCGCCACTGTTCCATGGGGTTTCTACGGAACTCGGCACCGAAAAGGAAATTCCAATACTCCCCCATTAACCGCTTACTAAGTTAATTTCACCTGGCATTCGCCCGGACTGTCATGCACTATTTACCGCGTAGTCTCCTTCCTGTGTCCTGAGAGGCGACCTCTTTGTCGCCCTGGTTTTACAATGTCCGACATTATGTTGCGTAAGAGTACGTAATGTTGTGTTGGACTGTGTAACCACTGATGGTTTTTAAAGTTAATACATATTCGGTTACCTTATGCAATCTTGTGTAATAGTTCGTTATATCAGGTAAAGATGTTCTGATATATTGTAATTTGTATATAAGTTTCGGTCAGTTAGAAACTAGTGTCCTTTTACCGAAAACACGATTTGTTATCTTTGATCAGCAGCAAACTGTCGGGCAGCAAGCTGCGGCGAGGCTGGCTGATAAACAAGACCGGCTAGGGCGTTAGGCCTTTATTGTCAAAGTAGAATGACGCAAGTAGACAGTGGTATGCGCGTGGGTGTATCAATGTCGGTGTCTTGGTAACAGGGAACCGTCACACACCTTTCGTCACATCTAACACAGCCTTCACTCAACGCTCCATGTGAGCGCGCCACGTTGCGGTGGCTTGTGAAAGAAACTAGTTCCACATGACTCGACAAGACCAAACGAACTTACAAGCACAAGATAAAGATGATTAAGCCCAGCAGAACGCAACGCATGGGTATATAAGACGCGAGGGGAGTCCACAGTGAATCGCGGAAAATTCCTCGAAATAATATGCAACAGGCAAAGGACGAATAATACAATTTGCTTTCACAATATTCAAATATATTACATAAAACAAACATCAGAAATACTTTATGCATTTGTACAATATATAAACATTAAAAACAATAACGTACTGTCTAAATACCTTTAATTGCAATCAAAATAAGTGCGTGCAATGCTTGTAATGTACAGTATATGCGTAATGTTCCTCTTAAATTATTAGCACTGTTAATTCAAACCTTTATGTGGTAAACTTATAACTTATAACGCATGACGTCTTGCGATTGAGATTAACATTACCACTGTTCACTTGAACAGGAGAAAGCGAGATAATATACAAAGCAGCAGTTCAGCTCTTCATTACTTAAGCGAGTTATAAAAAAAGCTGATTTGTGATTTTTTAGATGGTTGACCGAACACGCACATTACGCATCGGTTCACCGCTCGATACTTCTTTCACCCGGGTATGGGTGCGCGCGCATCCATTCGGTTCATCTCTAAATCATTTATATCATTTTAGATATGTTCAAATCAATCATAGATATGTTTAATAAAGTCGAATTACAGATATCTCTAAATGAATTACTGATATATCTAAATGAATTACTGATATCTCTAAATGAATTACTGATATCTTCGAATATTTGGACATATGTGCAAACACTCCCTTAAAAATCCACTTTTGGCTTGCCTTGAGTGGGGTAAGAGGGGTATCTCATCTCGGATCAAAGATATAAAATTGCTAAATCCCGCATCACGACATAGGAATCATGGCAGTTTACGATCACGGAAATAAGGTGCCCATCAGAGATCACGGAAATAAGGAGACTTGACTGTATAACGTTAGTGATTCAAAAGAATGTGTACGCCTAATGTGACAGCTTTTGACATTGGCAGTATGGCTACAGTATGTATATTACTGGCTTTTGATGACACAGACACAGCACCTGTGAATGCATGCAGTCGAGAAGTGAAAGTGACACAACTCCTGGCTCCTACTAGTCAGGTAGGCAAAACAACTTATTTGTTAAGGAAAGATTGGTCCGGGGTAGCTGTGATCATGTAGTAATCATGCAGATCAGTGATTGCATGCAGAGAAACAGATAAAAGTCAGAGGCGCTCAGACCTGCTGACAGAACCCAACAGGTAACTAAACAATGCACCCCTTATATTTACTTTGGGGGTTCTGTCAGCAGATCTGAGCACCTCTGGTAAAATTATGCAGATCGCTTAAAAAGGAAAAAAATAGATATACATTTTCTGTCTACCATGAAACATTTAGTTATGGAAAAATGTTTTGTTGTCAGATAATGCTATACCGGATGATGGAAAACGTGTGGCTTTCCTCGGTACTACATCATCAAAATATGCACCTTTCAGTCATTTTTTACCTGTAGCATATAAGGTAATAAACTGTTATTTTAAAAAAGACAAGAGGTCAGCAGATATAGCGTTCGATTTTGTGAATACTTTTACATTTCAGTGCATCATGACAAGCATCATGATTCTCTGATGGCAAGGAAAAAACAAGAAGCTACAAGGAGACCAGCAGAAGCTACTACGCATATTAGGGAATGATCCAGCAGAAGTAAATTGAGGCTGTATTATTTATGATCATAATGTTGTGACTAATTAATATGTGTGTAAACTGTAAGTTGCTGAAGATTGTGAGAGTAATATAATTAAGTAAATTGCAAAATCATAGCCGCCTGAATTTGAAGTTGGGGACTATTATGTTATTCCTTTAGAACACATTCCTGGTATAAACTCCCTATGTAAGATAAAGAATGTTGGAGCAATTCCGAGAGATTTGTACTGTTGTTTTTTACCTGGTTAGTTGGACATTCATTGCATTAAGCTCCATCGGTTAGATAATATTTGTGGGTGTACAGCAAGGTATATATGTCAGGAAAATATTTGTTTTATGAAATTGCACTCAGAATCTATGACCATAACATCAACTTCTGACAGATGCAAAGTTCTATTTAATAATTAATAATAGACACTTATTCTATAGATTTTCTTTCTGGGCTGAATATATACTTTGAATTGCAGTGCACTGAACTTGCTGAATATTTTATGTTTGGTAGGTCAATATTGCTAGAATGTTGTACATTTCATATTATTGAATTATGTTATTATTCATATACTGTACGTTGTTTTCATAATATATATTTGGAAAGGTGGATAATCAATAAACAGTTCAAACACACGTATCTACAGACGTCAGAAACTGGTGACACACCCGTTGATCTAACAACGTTAGAAACAGGTCATACACCCGTCATTCTACAGACGTTAGAAACAGGTCATACACCTGTCGGCGTACAGACGATAGAAACAGGTCATACACCTTTCGCTCTACAGACGTTAGAAACAGGTCATACACCCGTCGCTCTACAGACGTCAGAAACAGGTCATACACTCCCTGTCGCTCTACAGACGTCAGAAACAGGTCATACACCTGTCGGTGTACAGACGTTAGAAACAGGTCATACACCCGTCGCTCTACAGACGTTAGAAACAGGTCATACACCTGTCGGCGTACAGACGTTAGAAACAGGTCATACACCTGTCGCTCTACAGACGTTAGAAACAGGTCATACACCTGTCGCTCTACAGACGATAGAAACAGGTCATACACCTTTCGCTCTACAGACGTTAGAAACAGGTCATACACCCGTCGCTCTACAGACGTCAGAAACAGGTCATACACTCCCTGTCGCTCTACAGACGTCAGAAACAGGTCATACACCTGTCGGTGTACAGACGTTAGAAACAGGTCATACACCTGTCGGCGTACAGACGATAGAAACAGGTCATACACCCGTCGCTCTACAGACGTTAGAAACAGGTCATACACCCGTCGCTCTACAGACGTTAGAAACAGGTCATACACCTGTCGGTGTACAGACGATAGAAACTGGTCATACACCCGTCACTCTACAGACGTCCGAAACTGGTCATACACCCGTCGCTCTACAGACGATAGAAACAGGTCATACACCCGTCACTCTACAGACGTTAGAAACAGGTCATACACCCGTCGCTCTACAGACGTTAGAAACAGGTCATACACCCGTCGGCGTACAGACGTTAGAAACAGGTCATACACCCGTCGCTCTACAGACGTTAGAAACAGGTCATACACCTGTCGGCGTACAGACGTTAGAAACAGGTCATACACCCGTCGCTCTACAGACGTTAGAAACAGGTCATACACCTGTCGGCGTACAGACGTTAGAAACAGGTCATACACCCGTCGCTCTACAGACGTTAGAAGCAGGTCATACACCCGTCGGTGTACAGACGTTAGAAACAGGTCATACACCCGTCGCTCTACAGACGTTAGAAACAGGTCATACACCCGTCGCTCTACAGACGTTAGAAACAGGTCATACACTCCCTGTCGCTCTACAGACGTCAGAAACAGGTCATACACCTGTCGGTGTACAGACGTTAGAAACAGGTCATACACCCGTCGCTCTACAGACGTTAGAAACAGGTCATACACCCGTCGCTCTACAGACGTTAGAAGCAGGTCATACACCCGTCGGTGTACAGACGTTAGAAACAGGTCATACACCCGTCGCTCTACAGACGATAGAAACAGGTCATACACCTGTCGGCGTACAGACGTTAGAAACAGGTCATACACCTGTCGCTCTACAGACGTTAGAAGCAGGTCATACACCTGTCGGTGTACAGACGTTAGAAACAGGTCATACACCCGTCGCTCTACAGACGATAGAAACAGGTCATACACCCGTGGCTCTACAGACGTTAGAAACAGGTCATACACCCGTCGCTCTACAGACGTTAGATACAGGTCATACACCCGTCGGTGTACAGACGTCAGAAACAGGTCATACACCCGTCGGTGTACAGACGTCGACAACACGGCTACACTCGTCGCCATACACACGTCTATTTAATTTGCAAATGCGATACAGTTTCCAACCAGTTTCTGACCACAAAAAATTACGTCGTTTCGACCAGTTTACGACGAGTTTTGCCCGCTGGCAAAGGGAAATTTGACACTTTTGCATATTTGTCACGTGGGAATCCGTCAGGTCCATTGGTGTCTGACTGACATCAAGGCACATACGTGCAAACAATCGAAAAAGTATTGGCAAATAGTTGGTTTTTTTAAAATCCACCTTGGCTTACTCTATAAGAGCGCGATTTTTCTTCTGAGAAAGTGAAAGTGATGTTATGCCCGCTACCCATACCCCATCCACTATAGACTCTTTACACAGGATGTCAGACAGAAGGGCCTCGCGGATGTTTGGAGGTGCTGAAGACGAAGAATGTGGGCGGTGGGGACAAGGGGTGTGGGTGGTGGGGAGGGTGGGTCGTAGCGGAAGGGGGCAGGCGGTTGTCATCGACTTTGCAACTTACATCAGCCTAGGCAAAGGTCCCACTTCCAGACAGCAGGTGAGAGACATTGTTATCATCATTTCAACTACCAGACCAATATTTCAAAATGCATTTGAAAACTTTAGATCAGCGATTGGTTATATTAAAAGCGGGAGCAGGCTCTGCATATCCAGGCATGGGCGTCTCCATGGTGGGGGGGGGGGGGGAAGCGCGGGGGGGGGGGGGCACACGGGGCACGTGCCTCCCCGCCCTTGTTTTCATAGCCCCTCGGTCCGTCAGCGGCTCCCCCCACCCCACACCATAATTAAAAAAGAAACTTTTTCTGGTATTTATTTGCTGTGGCGATATTCAAGTACCGGTAAGTCGTATACTCTCCGTAATATTCCTTTATATAACCAATAAAGACATTTTACTTTGTAAAATATGGGGATTAATCCTTTGATCCTGCTGAACTAGCTAACTGAAATTGGACTAAACTGCATTATTCACATTCAGCCAAGACAATGCGATATATATAGCTTCTACTTGTCTGTGAAATAAACAGAATCTTCAACACTTGATCTTACTTCTATTTAGCTTTTGATTTAGTAACCCCCGCGACCAAGCAGTGTCAACGCGGATAGCATTCATTGACATTCTAAGCCCAGATCTGCCCACGTATTTTGATGTTGTAAATATCAATGTCATCTAGTTATCACGGGGTTAGACGGTATCGTGCCTTGTACTCCTTGCGTACCGTCAGCCAATGCAAGCAACATAGGCCTACCACCGAGGGCGGGGGACTTCAATACAACCAACAGCCGAATGCAACCGAATGAATCCCTTCGTCAAACATGCGAAAAACACACGAGATCCAAGCGAAACGGTGTACGTGACAAGAGGCACGCAGGTGTCGCCGCGACAATCAGACGGCATTGTTATGCAACTAAAAAAGAAGAAAAACCTCCTTGCCCAGCCCCTTAGGGCGTGTAAGTGACTGTAGAAAACATTCAAGCAGAGAAAGAAGCACATATTATATACGTAGTCTCGCTTATCAACCTAGTTTAAACATGGTTACGCTCCATATCACGCAGTTCAACCGGGTTACTAGTTTTGCTGGCGTGACTGACGCCCGAACGCCACACATACACCCTGCATGGCGGCGCCACGGTGGCACAAATAAACAGGGTTGGTTGGTTGGTTGTGTATTCAGGACGCTTTACCCACTTTTGGTCATATGGCGTCAATGGGAGAAGGAAGGGAGAGTGGAGCCATGTCCCAGGGGGTAACCCCCTACCCCTTGCGAGGAAGGACATGGGATCTTTATCCTGCGACCACACAGACATGACCACAGCGGGCGCGAACGTGTCAAACATCCACGTGCCCAAAATGTGCCATGGATTGTGCTCCACGAGGAGCTAAGGAAGCTTGCCGCAGAGCCACAAGCAGATAGTACCGAGATAATGCGCCACAGATATGTTGTAAACAGTTTTTAACAAATACTAAAGTCGTCATTAGTCCTCATCGCAATGGTGCAGGGCCAAATCGGAAGCTTTGTCCTCCCTTTTAGTTGACTTGGTAAATACCAACAAACTGGATGCAGGTGTTTTTTGCATAGCGCGTCATTCGCTAATATGTCTCTCATGTCAATCATGTGAGGACAAATACAAGTTCCCTGATCTGACACACATAGTCACATTGTTGTCGTCACCGGGCAAGCACATAAACACAAGCTACACGATATACATCGAAATCGCGTGTGAGAAAACCTACAAAAGGTTTTATAAAGGAAATTACATGTGTACAGATGCTTCAGAAGGACACGGCTAGTCGACAGATTTTCAGCAACAAAATCAAAGTTATTGCATCAGGACGACAAAATACCTAGGAGAATACAGTTACAGTAAAAATTCAGAAATGAATTTAGTAAGTGAGAGTAGAGTAAACTGCGGCAATATTTCGTTAATGGTTACCTTGACACCGTTCTCGGAACCCGCCTCCTGGAAGTCGTCAAACTTCATGATGTCTGGAACTACTTGCGCTATATTACAACATACGTGTGACGCGATATCAGACGACTGGCCTACGTGCGGTCCGTCCGACCTCCCCATCCGCCGGGAAAAAGGAGGCCAGTCTTTCCGGGGGCAGTGGGGGACAAGCAGGCAAAGGGGGGGGGGGGGGTAAGGGGGTGCGGCAAGGAGGGAGAGGGGGGACTGGCTATACCAGAATGAATATGTAGATCTATGTATGCTTTCGGATTTTCACTCCACCACTGAACTACTTGGGTAGTTGGCATACTTGTTTCATACGTACCCTTTCTCAACGCCTCTCTATCCTGCTAACATATGTTTTCAGAGAGGTAGTCCGTTGGTTGTGCACGATAGTGTCTCTTTGCCAGTTTCAGGCCACGTCCTCGTGTCGCCGCGGGCTGGTGGTTAGGGGGGTATATGGCAGTAGTAGTGAGATGCTGTCCACTCCTGTATTAATCTATGAATATCCCCCATGAACAAATTAAATAAGCTTCGCACCCTTTCCACAAAGAGGTACTAGCCGCCGTCTAGCGTTCGTACTAATAAGCGAAAGAAATAACAGTATGACGGTATTTTGTTTTATACGTCAAATAGTAGCAGGCAGAAGGTAGACATTGGGCAGAAATAATATCGATAATTATATTGACATAAATTGAGACCGGGAGCTACAGAATAACGGGACATAAGTGCTAAGGATATTTAAACACTTTCTGTGCAATTATTGTGCATCCAGAACAGAATACTCAAATTGCGGCTAAAGCGCACGCTAATAAACGAATATCAGTCCAGTAAAACTAAGGCCCAAGCTCATACATTGATTGAGTAAAAAAAGGGGACTTTCGTGGCGGTGACGTGGCAGTAACGTGGCCGTGACGTGGTAGTAACGTGGATGTTACGCGGCGGTTACGTGGCAGTTACGTGGTAGTAACGCCGCTGGTACGTGGCAGTAACTTGGCAGTTACGCGGAGCTTTCGTGGCGGTAACGTGATGGTTACGTGGCAGTAACGTGGACGTTCCGTGAGGGTTGTTGGATGGCGTAGTACAGAAAGGCTTCCGATACGTTAGCATGATGTAGGCCGCTGGTCAAGTGGCTCTCCGTGCCTCGGGAGCGCCCTCTACACTGTTTGTTGATATCCCTTGGTGACGTCCCATCCGCATGTGTATGTGTGCGATGGGGGCCTGTTTGCACCAAAATCCGCCCCTCCCCCCACCGGCCACGCTCAATATGTATGCCCCCCCCCCACCGGCCACGCTCAATATGTATGCCTAAACCTAAATGCCTAATAACGCCTAATGCCGCCTCTATGATTTCATAATGGCAGGATCGCTTTCAAGATAAGTGTCGACGAGTTTTGAAGCAGTGCTTGTAATATAACGACAGGGTTCAACAATGTTATTGAGTCTGGGGAGGGGGGGCGTCACCTGTAAAGGTAGAGACAGCAGCTCGCAAAGAGGTAGCAGCTTGCGGAGAGACAGCAGCTTGCAAAGCGACAGCAGCTTGCAAAGAGACAGCAGCTCGCGAAGAGACAGCAACTTGCGAAGAGACAGCAGCTCGCGGAGAGACAGCAGCTCGCAAAGAGACAGCAGCTTGCAAAGAGACAGCAGCTTGCGAAGAGACAGCAACTTGCAAAGAGACAGCAGCTCGCGAAGAGACAGCAACTTGCGAAAAGACAGCAACTTGCAAAGAGACAGCAGCTCGCGAAGAGACAGCAGCTTGCGAAGCGATAACAGCTTGCAAAAAGACAGCAGCTCGCGAAGAGACCGCAACTTGCAAAGAGACAGCAGCTCGCGAAGAGACCGCAGCTTGCGGGGAGACAGAAGCTTGCGAAGAGACAGCAGCTTGCGGAGAGATCGCAGCTTGGGCGGAATCTGGAGCTAGGGCCCGGCCGAAATCTCAGCGTTCCTCTGTTTTTTTCAGACAGGGCTTCGTATGGGTAGGAGGTTCGGATAGCAGTAACTTTTCCGTGTTGGTCGCAGTATACATCCCTGTCTCCTTGTTCATTTGTGATTATCAACTTATCCAGACTGAGATGAGCGCGGAAACCTCTCTTCCTGGCTTTGGTCATGGAAATCCGAAGATTGGCTCTCGCGTCTCATGTTGATTTCGCATAATCCTCCATCATATAGATCCCACGGGGCTTAACATGCCTTGCTGCATCCAGGACCTGCGCGTTGTCTTTGAACTTTGAGAGGCACACTATCATTGTTCGGTTTCTTTCGCTTCGTTTCTGACCCATTCTGTGAGCCCGTTCGATGTCATTATTAAGTTTTAACTTGTCACTAAAGAACTCCTTGACGATCTCCTCGCTCCGCTCCCACGTCTCATTCACAGTCTCCTCCAGGCCAGTTATAACAACGTTTTTTCTCCTGGACCTTGATCTGTTTTCTAGATCATCCAGCCTGTCTTTCAGCTTCCCGTTTTCCTTAGCAAGCCCGCCAATTCTATCCTGCAACTGTTCGTTCTATAATTATAGTCCGTGCGATAAGCATGAATTATGTTCTATAATTGATAAGATTCTTTCACAATTAGTCTGATCAGTCAACTTCTTTTCCTTGTTATCTTTATGACTTGTAATTACATATATACATACCTGTATTTTTATTTTTATTGTTAAATAAATCATTTTATTTTTAAACAATCATGCGAAAACAACATATATATGAAGATATTTATTACGATGAACGCCACATTTGTTGACAAGTGATATGTCATATTGATGATTTATAATAGTATCCTTTATTCTTTGCTCAATTCAATATGTTTGATTGGATGTTACATTTGAAGTTACTTGCTTGAATAATGTATGTGGCCACTTACTTTGTTGACTCCTCTTTTAACAGGGTGTGCGCACCGAATAACAGTCGCTCTAAATCAGACTTCTAACCTTGGCTGCCTCGCCCCACCTTGTTGTGGATCTAACTACGTTAACATTGAGTTATGCATGTCATTATTTGCATTGAAATGTGCAAGTTAAACATTAGACCAGATAGCTCGACGCGGCTCGACTGATTACACCGAGACATTTATCGGAGTCAAGCGAGTCAATACTAACAAAAACATGTTCATTACTAAGATAATATAAATATGCACTGTTTTGTCGTTCATTATTTAAATAATGGTGTTTTTTTTGGCACACGTACGTTTAACTTAATAAAACACGGCTAGGTCTGTGTCTTGGTACATTATTGTACAAAATAGACACAAACGCGTGACGTGGCACATGATTTTAGGAATGGGTATTGCATGTTAGTAGGCCTAATAAAGTCCTAACCTCGAGTTAAGGCAGTGAGGTATGAATGAACGTAGGCAGGTCAACCGTAACGGTACAATCGAACGGGTTGGCCAGGCTGGCAGAGGATAGAGAATTGGTTGTTTCAATATCGTTTGTATCGATTGTGTCGTTGTTGACTGGTACTTATCAACGCGGCGCTATACCAGCGTACATCACCGACGTGTCACTAAACTAACATATATCACCGACACGGCACTAAACCAATGTACATCACCGACACAACACTAAGGTAACGTGTATCACCGACACGGCACTAAACCAATGTACATCACCGACACAACACTAAGGTAACGTGTATCACCGACACGGTACTAAACCAACGTACATCACCGATGTGTCACTAAACCAACATCCAATCACCGACATAACGATGCATAACCGACGCCGCATTAAGCCATATATATATTCCCGCCTCTGATACCATTAACAGACCCCACTTTCATAGGCTCCTCTCCTGGACTCTCGCTTCACTCGCCACTCACCCCGGTAACTTAAACTTGTAACAAAAACAAGAAATTTATCAGTCACGTCACAAGACACACAGTTGAGAACTGACAGGGATTAATATCCTGTCGAAAAGCGAGCCATTCATATGCTACACTACAGTGAGCTGTGTGAGTGAACCACAGAAACTGTATCCAGCCGAAAATACATATTCACATATTTACGAATTCGCGACAAAGGATTTCATACGTATACATATATACAGTAATTTTATTATTTCATATATGTCCTTGCATCAAGCAATATATTAATACCTAATAAAAACTCTAATTAAACACTTATTTGTACACACAGTACGCGGCTACATATGCACTGATCAAACAAGTAGCCTATTGGCAAATAGTTGGGTGTTGGCGATGTTATGCCCGGCTACCCATACCCCAGCCGCTGTGGACTCTTTACACAGGATGTCAGACAGAAGGGCCGCGCGGATGGTTGGGGGTGGTGGGGACGAAGAATGTGGGCGGTGGAAATAAAGGATGTGGGTGGTGGGGACAAAGGATGTGGGTGGTGGAAACAAGGGATGTGGGTGGTGGGGAGGGTGGGTCGTAGCGGAGGGGGGCAGGCGGTTGTCATCGACTTCACAGCTTACATCAGCATAGACAAAGGTCCCACTTCCAGGCAGCAGGTGGAGGGCAGGGGCGGATCCAGGAATTTGTAAAAGGGGGGCCCCGAGAATGTCGGTCCTAAAACGGGGGGGGCGGGGCCGGATCGGCCCTCCTGTATTCACCCCTGGACGGGACCTTGTTATCATCATTTCCATCATTTCTACTAAAAAAATGAGTTTATTATGTACAATATCTCAAACGAAGTCCTTTCATAAATTCCGGGATCCGCGGTCGCAATTCTTAAGAGGACTCCCCCCCCCCCCTTTTTTCAAACAAGAACGCTATCTGATGCGTGCCCCTCCCGGTCATATAGTCTATACGTACAAGCGGCAAATTTCTCCTTTTCCTGTAGCTACGTCTCTACATTGTCAATAGCTTCTTCGATGTAAACGATTTAACCCCTTTCAACGTACATACAGGTTACGATGAATATCAGGAATATATTACACAACTTGATTCAGTCGCTGGCGAACCGAATTAGCAAGTGAAAACTTTCACACCAATGCTGTAAAACAATATACTGTAGTCTATATTGTGCCGCCGGGTTTACTCATTCAAAACATGATGTGTGATGACGTTGAATCTCCAGGGAGTAGCTGATTAAACAATATTATAGCAAAGCACATACAATAACTAAATGATGTTTTTTCTAGTCTTTATTTGCTGTAGCGATATTCACTAATAAAGTCTAATATAACTAATAAAGTCATTTCACTTCGTAAAATACGGGGCTTAATTTTTTGTCTGAACTAGGTAACTGAAATTGGACTGAACTGAATTATTCACATTCAGCCAAGACAATGTGAAATCTATAGCTTATGCTTGTCTGAAATAAACCTGATCTTCAACACCTGGACACCGACTAGTCCTGTAGTTCTAAATAGGCCTGGCTTATGTTTAGCCTTTATGCAGTTATGGGTCTGGAATAGCCCTGACACATGGCCTTGATGACCTCGACCCTAACACTGGGCGCATTTATTTAGTAACCTGGGTGTATCCCTGCGGTGGACAGAACACGCACATTGCGCATCGGTTCACCGCCCGACATTTCTTACATCCGGGCATGGGTGAGCGCGCATCCATTTGGTATGCCGATGTCCCCGTTCAAAACACCACAGGACATTCAGGAGAAGATGGCGGCTGATTGAGAGTAGGTTGGTTCCAGTGCCCCTACTTGCACCGGATATAAAAGGTGTGTGCATTTCATTGGAATAAGCATATCCCTATCGGCCCACCCAGAAGTTTCCTGTCACGTATTGCGGGTCCAGGGCTGGATACCAAACCTGGCCTAAAGAAATGCGCCCACTTAGTAACAGTAACAGGGGTGTGAGGGCAATGCCATACACATGACAGAAAAGCTAGCATTGCATCACTAATTCACTTTGATGAATGATTATCAATCATGACAACGAACTTACCTCTCCAAATCGCCTCGACTCACTTCTTTAGACATTACTTTAAAGTTTGCTGTCTATTTCTTACACATCAATGATATTGATATAGATATATTGCCATTGACAAGCAGAAGGGTCAAGTTTACTGGGCTAGGTTGGGAAGGGGTAAATACCAATAATGGCGATACAGTGACACAAGCATATTTGAACAATTCACACGTGACACACTGACACAAGCATATTTAAAAAATGAACACTCGACATTGACCTCCAAAGCCCAAAATTAACTTTTCCATTTTTAATGGATTGTACTATATAAATCATACACGTTAGTATCTTAATTATTTATATGTTTAGGAATGGCAGTTTCAAGGAAACATCATAATGCCTTTGAAAAGAGTGACCATGTGATATGGGTTGTGCTCTCTGAAGAGAAAAATTAAGTCTGAATGGAGCGAGGACGACCAAGGGGGTTGGTGGGGATGGGGGCGATGGAAATATCCGAAGAGGTTGACCACTACAGCGGCCGGAGCCCCCCGCACCCTGGTCACGCCGCGGAAGCCCATCCGCCGACAGGTTTAACCCCCAAGAATTACGTTTAACCTGTCATAGCCCTAGAAATATACATCTATGAAAATGATAATGCATGACTGTCGATGTGAATGCTTGACTTGTCTTTATCCGGAGAGGGCTTGGGGAGCGGGACCGCGACGCTGGCATGCTTGGCATGCTGCATGAATGCTTCGTTTTTTCATGACTGCGACAAACCTTGGCAGGCGATTGGAATGCTTGAGTTTTCATGGCCTAGAGAGCTGGGGCTTCGTTGGGAGTTGACGTTAATATATGGTTTGTCATCGCCGTGAGAGGTCCCAAATTTCAAAAACAACAATTCATAATCGTTTCTCGAGGATAACTAAACCGTAATCCCGATTAATATGGAAAATACGATATCAAACTCTAGTCAGGTAACAATGAGTTATATATCACTAAGGGTCTACTGTGACCCCCTGAGATAGATAACAGATAGCGTTGACATATATAAAGTACATATATAATCATTAACGTAGACACAAATGAAAGGCCCGTTCAGTTTTAACCCACATTTTCTGAGAGCGCACTTCATTTGTTTGATTGGTTTGAAGTAGAGAACCTCAGGTAGTGGAGCCAGTCGAACCGAAGGCGCAACCTACTCAGCAGAATTCGATTTACTCAGGTTCAGAGAGGTTCTACTGTTGGATGCGCTGTGTTTCAGGTTGACAATAATTACTCATGGAATAATTGCGACCCAAGTACTGCTGAAACGAGATTCATGACTCAAGAAACGAAAAAACGAACCCTGACATAACGTTGGGGATAAAGGCGGGGTGGTCTACTTGGCCCAGGTAGAATCTGGGGCGGGGCGGGAAAGGGTGAATGAACTAAAAAAAAAATAAGGGGCTGGGGGTCCATGCACAGTGGGACGTACAGTTTGCTTTTAAAAATAATGCATATTGCCCTGTTCATACGATGAAATACGTTGTAAAGATCATTGAAACAAATCAACTTTTCGATCAACTATGCAATTTGAGAGTCGGTTTTCACGCATTTCACGAGATTTGCGCATGTTCTAATGTTTCGATCGACTTCAAGATATGGAAATTGTCAACCAATCAGCGCCGAGCATTCGAGCCAATTAATGTGGAGATAATTACGTTGATATTTATGGATCTTTCACAATCAATACGACAGGAATACAGATTTCGTTTCATGCTCTCATACCTTGTGACCTTGGATGGCTTTAAGAAAGGTTCCAAGCTCGAAAAGAGGCAAGACGACCACGGCATCTCCAACATAGAGGGAGCTGAAGATGATACAGACCAGACCGTAGATGTGGAAGAAAGTTAAGACCCCATGATGACTCCCAGTTCTCCACGCCTACACACCGGTGTCTTAAAGACGTCTGTTACCCTGGCCGAGGAGAAAGGATAATACGGAATACAGTGCCTCTGCAATTGTGCAATGTGGTAATGTGTTGTCTTATCGTGTAGCGTGCCGAGGGATGTAAGTGGCAGAATAGTATCGATGCCACCAAACTGTAGCGTGCCGGTGGTATAGTTTGGGAAAAATGTCAGGAAGGGGGCATTTTATGCCGCGATATTGTTAGCATTCTCGGTTTATCCCAGATTAAATAACCCCGCATTAAGGCAATACTAAAGTAGGTACAGATCAAATGATTTATTTCGGGTTTACTCGATCAAGCGATATCACATGGAGCTACCAATACCAAGTTCAAATATCACTGCAACTGCTGCATATATCTTCCCTCCCTAATGCAATCTATCCTCTCATTGCCTAATTGCTGGCCTGAATTATCCCTCACATTGTTTCTCTTATTTCCAAGTGAATTCTCCAAGATACATCTATCTGACCTAAGAGCTGCGTGGGTGAGGCGCAAGGAATAGAGAGACAAGAGGTGCGCGGGCGAAGCGCAAGGAATAGAGAGAAAAGAGGTGCGCGGGTGAAGCGCAAGGAATCGAAAGAAAAGATGTGCGCGGGCGAAGCGCTAAGAGGAGAGTAAGAGGTGCGCGGGTTAAGCGCTGAGAGAGAGTGAGAGGTGCGCTGGTGCTGCGCTGCCCCCCCCCCCCCTCCCCCACCCGCACTCCAACTAACTTTCTGGCTGTGGTGCAGGTCCGTTCAGATTTTAACAGTACCGATTCACCAGTACAGATTTCACCAGTGCAGATTTCACCAGTACAGATTTCACCAGTACAGATTTCACTGTGAGTGAAGATCTGTTATTTTATGTGAATTCACGACAATTTATCCACAGCAACAGCAATAAAGTGACGTCGCTAGGCCTACTATGGTTTTATTTCTCGGAGGAAGTCATGAGAAATGATTATAACCCATCCAAAGACATGCTGACATAATGCACACACAGTAGATGCAGGCATGGAGGTAGGCCAAAAGACGCCGGAGTAAATATTTTGTTCAAAATATTCACCTGAGATGGAAGATGTTGGCGACTGAATTAGTGTGAGTCAACATAACTCCTTTGGCTTTACTGGTAGTTCCCAAAGAATGCGGTAACATAGCCAGGTCCTCTCCGGGGTCAATGGGTCACGGGGCTGACCTCTGTGAAGTCATCCCCATTGCTGCGCAAGACCCCGTGTGAGAACATTTCACATAAAAGGCCCCATTTTTCCTGAGAAAAAACCTACTTTAACAGCTTAGCTCGTCCCTGAAGGGGGGGCGCCCACCCCCAGCTGCTGTGGGGAGTATCAGTAGCTCGGTGAATCAGCCGGCCGAGCTGCAGATCAACAGGTCACAGGTTCGCGCCCTCGCACATTAAATATGCGAGTTTTACCTTCATGTCCACACATGTGGCCTAAAACATAGATTTTTGTGGCCGTTATGGAATGCTGTATCATCCACTCTTCATTCACGCAGAACGGGGGTGGCAAGCACAAGATTATCGCAAGCAGACTAGTTTCAAATACTTGCCATAATCCGTCAGTTTGAGTAGTTTGGCGCCACGGTACAAATAAAAAGATCTCACTGGCACCCATTTCAACTTGCTGTAGGTTGCAGGTCAAGCGAATAACTCTACTCTATCAATATGTGGCACAGTATGTATTACCGACGACGGAGTGTACTGACCAGTGCCACTCGGTTTCCGTACTCCCTCAGTTTGGGCAGTAACACCTGAGTGACCGACAGGTTGGTGGGGAAGCCGACGTCAGGCGGAGGGCTCTTCATGGTGTCCTGGTGCTGGTCTCAATGCTACTGGAAACCCAATTTACAGAGCAGCAATTATTATGTAATTGAAATCACCGCGGATATTAATTACCACAGACGAGAGCAAAACACAGCTTAAACTCTTGTTGGGGCCGAATTCGAAACGACGAAACGAGGATAATGTCCTGTAGACCAAAATGCGCAGTTTGTTAAGCATGGACTCGTCTGGATCCTTGGCTTCTGTGATAAGGTTACTTACGTAGGCATGCAGGGCACGGTATGATGCAGAGCAAACGCGACATTAAGTCCTAATCGCAGCATGGTTATTAGATTTTAGGAAGTTGCTATGCATTCAAATAAGGAGTCACAGCTACTCATTGAACTCATTAAAACTCTTTTTAATTTTTTACCATTTTTGGCGCTTTATGTAAAAAAAGGCAGGAAACTCTGCTTGGACTTTTCTTGTGATGTGATCACTCTTTCGGGCGCTATTTGAGTTAATCCCTGGCGATTTTATCGACTATTTTTGTTCGTTCGGATCTCACTGAAGATCGTACCTTTCATTCTGACTGATTATCACAGTTTAGATGGAACCCCAGTTTGGGCCTCAACACCCAGTTGGGATACTATGTGGGGACGGTTATTAAACAGTACTAGTCACGCAACCAGGAATAGGCTCACAGTGTCACGTAATTTACTATTCGCAATTGATCGAGCAATGCTGTCGTTTGAAATGGTGTAGCTTGGCCTCACAATGACATCAGTGTCAGATCATGTCGTCATGTCCACCTACAGGATTTAGGCATGAATGTGGGCCTTATGTACTATCCAGGTCTTATGTATCTCTCACCGCCGTTTCAATCCCCAGGTTATTGTTAGGTTCAGGGATTAAGTGTAAGGAATTGGGCATTAGGGGCGGATCCAGGAATTTAAAAAGTGGGGGGTCCATTGAAACTTGCGAACGAGGGAGGGCTCTGCACAAATGACGACCGAGGGGTCCACCCATTTTCTAAGACCGGTGAGTTTTCGAAATGGTGCAATAAGTATTTTGCTGTATTAAATACACAGAGCTCGTTAAATTTATGTTTTATTCTTGAAAATTATAATGTTGCAAGAAATTACATCTGATTTGACCTTTTTCGAGATTCATGAAATTAGCCCCAGCCCGACAGCAGTGGTATAAGCGGAGCTTGCGTAGCGCCACCGTGCGGGGAGCTTGGGTCCTGCCCACAAACCCACCAATAAATCAGGTTTGCCAAATTATGAGACAAAGTGCTTGCCATGCCCTCCTCACCGTGAGGCTTGCAGACCTCACCCCCCCCCCCCCCTCTTACCCGCCTCTTCGTTAAACACACTGCACAATCTACCCATCTTCATCCATGGCTATATCTGTTGAAAACCTGAACAGACACTGTTCAAGTCCGCGTGTCCGAATTCCCCCCCCCCCCTCGGTCGCAAGTTTTCAGAGAGCAACCTGAAACCTCACGATAAAGTTTGTATGGACGCGTCATATCAGGTTCTATATAGGACCTGGTACGTATTGGTTGTGCCCCCGCAATCGTAACAATCTTCCTGCGCCCATGATGTGAAACAGATAGAAGACAATGATAACGAATACACAGCAACAACGACCGACAAACCTACTCACATCAGCCCGGGTCACCCAGAATGCAATCCTTAAAATCACAGAAAGCAATAACTGGGTAATAACTAGGGCACCTGTAGCGTCGGCACAAAGGGCGAAGGCATCCGGTTCGCTGGTCAAGAACAATGACAAGATGCAATCAACAAAGCCCTCTCGAAGGCATATACCCCGTCCATGTGGGTCGCAATATATATTAATGTGGAAAACCGTTATGCAGTATCACCGCGGATCCTTTATACGATACAAAGGCTGTAGGGCTGAGGGAAGGGGGGTTGGAGGGGGCGGGGGGGGGCGATGTTGAGGGAGGTGCGTACATACTCATGGCATATATACATAAATAGTTACCGTCCTCCGTTCTCGGTACACTGAGTTTTATGGCAAGCCGCTAGAATAAAACAAAGTCACCGGTTCAGCATATCTTAAAGATATGGCTGCACGCTGTACCGAGTATGGAACTGGAAGTGCTTAGGGTATAGCCCCAGTTCTATGGCTGTAGGACGGGCAAAAATCTGACAGGGCCCGTCTACAGCCACAGAGACAACCAAGTATTTTACCCCTGAACGCCTTGGGTTGCCGTCTAACCGCATCTCTATAAAACAAAGCAAAAAAACAAAAACAAAGCAACACTCACCGCAAAATCTGTTTTTTTTTTAATTCCATAGATGTTATGTTACTGGGTAGCACCGTTGATATCTATCAACAGACTCGATGTTCCATGACATGACAACCTTTGTTCACACAACAAATTTCGAATCGCCCGCCTCTCGCCGCTCGGAAGTTATGAACTGCTCGCTCGCGCGCAGAGCCAGAGCGAGTGTTTGTCAACAATCACACGTGGATCGGCATCTCAGCCAGATGCTGTCGGACCACTCCAATCCTTCCTGGGATTGACGACCTACAGCGGCATCATCCAGCTCTGCAAGGAGGGAAGCGCATCCGGGGATCACCCGGGCCAAGACTTTGTATGCTGCTATAAATGATCGGAAACCCTTCACTGTCTGTTGTCTGGATCACGCAGCGAGGGTGGCAGTCCTGTGTGTACTAGCTTGTATGAAGCCCTGGTGGCGGTGTACTGGGTGGCGCGTGCAGTATATGGGCACGGCGAACCGAGTGGTGTCGTGTGGTGTTGTCGGGAGATCCACAAGTGCAAGTGGTTCCATCCCCCAGGCTGACTTCCTGTCTGGCTGGATGAATTGCAACGTCGTTGAGTTCCATGAATGGGGTCCCTGTCAAGATGTCGACGCCAAGGTTTTCCACGACCAGTCCCTCGAATGGGAAAGTTTTGCCGTTCCGCGTGAGTGTGAGGTGGGTTTCGCCGAACCCCAAAAGTGGGGAGGAGCCATCAACTCTTCCCGAGGCTGGCGCCGAGACCCTGTACAGCTGACAGGAGGATCATGTTACCGGTGGCGCCACTGTCTATGGTGATGCGGATATGGCGATGGCTATAGAAAGTGTCCAGGTAGGGCGGGATACTATGTGGGGACGGTTCTCCGGAGTTGTCTACGCTAGCCATCGCGAACTTCAACTCGGACTACTCGTTGGTGTCTTCTGTCACGTCCAGCATGTCGGTGATTTGCCAAGCCTTGACGAGATATCTCCTGTCGTGCTCCGGCAAGAAGCTACATGTGCTCAGGAAGTGGTTCAATTCCATCCTCCCTGCCTGTTTGCACAAGAGGCACACCTTCGGCGCCTGACCGACCCGCATCTTGGACGCTACTGTACGCATCACCTTCGCCTCTTCCGCGGAGCGCAGTTCTGACAGGGGGAAGGTGAGAGCTGGAGAGATCTCCGGCTTGATGGTCGCCAGTGTCCGCGACCGGAGTTCCATCCCGTACCTCTGCTTTACAACCTCGAGAGATCAACGTAGATGCGGCAGAGCCATGTGAGAACAACTATGTTCTCCAGGGAAGGGATCAGTTCCTCATCGTCGTCGATAGCGTCGCCATGATGGGAGATGCCGCAGCTGCTGTGCCGCAGGTTGTCCTCGACAAACGCCATGATTCGCTGGCAGAGGTCTTCTGGTCCTTAGTCTGGCATTAGGGGCATCGCCCTGGAAAACGATGAGGGGGGCGGTTTTTATCTTTTTATTCCATGTAGCACCCTCAACGAGAAAGGGGCCGAAATTCGGGTCCAGAGATAGTGGGCATACTAAATTCTGGCGCCAGTTCTCAAAGCAGTTAACTGTCTCATGTTTGTTGAGGCACCACTGCTTCGCGTGCTGCATATTGGCCATGGTGGCAATGTCAGGCTACTCACGGTCACTGGATGGAGTGTGCTTACCAGCCGTTCTGCGGGGCTGGTCGGGTGTCACGTAAGCGTGGAGGTTCAATGGCGGATCTGCCCGGAGTTAGAAGTTAACTTTGAAGCAAGACTGTCCCGTTTATTGGTCAGCAAGTGCGTGGATCCTTAAATAATTGTTGCCACCATGCCAGTTATAGGCAGACGCCTCGCCTCTTCCACACCCGATACAAAAACACTAACGCTGATGTAAAGATATAGATTGGGTTAATAAAATGGTGATAGCCAGCTTACGCGCGTAAGTGACCGGGTTACGCGCGTAAGTGGCTGGCTTACGCGCGTAAGCTGGCTATAACGCGTTCAATATTGAACGCGTTCAAAATTCCAATGTGACCCAAATGGCCCCTCATAGCACACACCCTTGTGAGTCATCAAGCGCTGCCACATTTAATGTCAGTTCTGAGCGCCAATTGGCGTTATCATACAGGATAACATGTTAAGTTATCAGTGCAAACTTAAAAGTGTACTTGTCCCTGACCATTTTTTCTCTTTCAACCTGCATCAGTTCTCCATTTCACATTTGTTTTCGGTGCGCGCGAACGTATTCGCTTCGTCTTCATGACAAATGATTGCACATTTACTTCGCAGCATGTGCATGACGTGCACCCTCTTATTATATTATACTCTTTGGCTCAACTACGACATGTACAATAAAACTCCACGTACTTGGGTTGGCTGGCTGGTTTCAAGTAGGGAGCTTCAAGTAGAGCATATCGTGACAAAAACAAATGGGGAAGGGGTGGGTGGCGGGGGGGGGTCAAGCTATGGAGCCAGTCGAAGCGTGAGATTTGCTGTTCTTATACATGGTATCGTCACGCCTTTACTAAATCGTCAGCGCCCCCGCCCCACTCCCCCCACCGTGACAAATGGCAAAAGGCGCCACCTATTAGGCAGAATGATTCGGCCTAGGGAGGTTCTACTATGGAAGTGAATGCGCTGTGTTTCAGCTTAAGGACAAATACTTATGGAACAATTGCGTCCCAAGTACGGTTGAAGTGAACCTGGTATAACGTTGGGGGGTGAAGGCGGGGTGAAGGCGGGGTGGTCTACTTTGCCCAGGTAAGGATGAGGATAAGGATAACATTTTATTTAACGTCGGTATAAACGGTTAAAAGGGTAACATGAACACTTGCGCTATTAGGCGACAATGACATCCGGATGAAACGTAATGGATATGCTTATGTACAATGGATACTACTGCAATAGGGCTGTAGTCACTTCGGGATCTTATTGAAACCCCACGAGGCAGGGATACCTATGCTCTACGTCAATGCCTAGCATCAACGGCCTGTACGTGCTGCCTACCTTCCGGTTGTTTGCCTTCACTCGCCTCACACACAAGATCGGCTAAAGCTGTTATTGAAAGCTCAACTAACCACTGAAGTTATGTGCATATCCGAATTATAACCATCCAAGTAGATTTATGTAATGTATGAGCGGTTAGGCAGTTGATAAACCAGAATGCGGTTGTCTCATGAGTGACTGTCAGTGTCTATGGTTACGTAACAACGCTCCTTATATGGACCGACAAGGCGAGGAAAATTGCGTTCCGTTTGTCGTAGAACTGTAAACATCGATGATTTGGCTCAAAATACAACGCTTCCAACAGTCGCATCGAACGGACCACATGCATTATGGAGAGATAAATGTCTTATCTTTTTATTATATTATGATATTATAGTTAGCCGTGCCTGGACCAAAGAAAAAAAATAGTTTCACACCCACTCGATTCTTCACGCACAAACCGCGCAGCCTGCCGGTTGCCAACACTAAAACGTTGACTACAATGAGTGCGAGTCTGGCAGTTGCAGCAAGGCACCAGCGTGATGCGCACTCGTTCTAAGAGCACGTGTCTTTTTGTTGGTCCCCAAAAGACCTAAACCGAAAATAGAACCCGCGAGAACTGTACAGTCCTTTAGCGCGAGTTAGAGGAGCGTTAGGAAATGTTATTATTGCTATGGCAATGATAATTGTCGATTGCTATTAACATTGATAATAAGAAACAACAGATGGACACTAATGCGCAACGTTGTGTCAAATAAACAACTGAAACATGTTGACCAAGTAATATATAACGTAAAAAGAACGCATTGGACATCGTGGGCAACTAAGGGTCCTATAAAGATATAGAGCAATTATTTCACATTGCATGCATGCTAAGGAACATATGGCACAATGCGAACATTGACATACTGGACCTTTCAATGAAAAAATTAAATAGTTAAACTCATCTTTAGTAGTAGCATCTTTGATCTTGATGTTTAAGTGATTCCATGATATAGCACCATGGTTCCTAAAACTGTTCTGACCATATTTGACTGTATTAACTATGACGAGCACTTTTCGACTAGAATATGGTTGTTCTTTCCTTTGGAACAAGGTGTGTAAGTAGAGCGGGCCTATTTTGTGAAATATCTTAAAGACCTCGGTCGTAATTATCCTTAGCCGTTTTATATAAAGTAAGGATTCGTTCCCTGTTTGCCTTAAGACATACTGCTGCAATGCCATATAATCGGAAAATAATTAAAATGTGATGTGATAATTAAATTGGTTGGCTTTCATGTAATTTTTTTGCAACCAGTCCATCCGTTTAGACGAAACGATTTCAAGACTGTTAGTGACGCCCTCAATACTTTCACCGTAGCTGGAAACAGTCTTGTCATCAGCATAGTTGGACATGTCACTCATTACCCGCCATAATTTTGATGATATTATTAGTGAATATAGTGTAAGCAAATGGGCCAAAGAGAGACCCCTGAGGAGCTCCTTTCATTAAGGTCAAATCAGCGCTTCTATTATTGCATAACTTAGTTCGCTGTTTCCTATTTTGAAACTAATTTGCTAATAATGTGCACGATTTTAGATCAACACCATATGCATTCAATACACGGACTAGTAGTACATATGGCAGACAATCAAAAGCTTTTGATAACCCTGTTATAAGTGTGTTATCAACATGCAACTTACAGTGTTTAATAAAATATAGGTAGAATCCTCCAACCATAATACGACGGGGGCGGGGCCTGGGACGGTTAACTGGAAAGAGACAAGGGGATGGGGGTCCATGCACAGCTGGACGGACAGTGCGCATTGAACAAAAATCGCCCTTGCCCACGAAATGGAGAAGGGTGGGGAGGGGGGCACTGGTTAATTCTTGTCTCGCCTGACGTTCATGTTTAGCGGCAGTTGATAGAAACTATGGACAACGTTGCATGATATGCTTAATACGATTAGAACACAAATTATCTATTGTGATCTCTTAATTATCTCTGAAATTCATTGCCTAGAGCGTGAGCAACGCTAAACCCTAAAATGGTGGGAAAAAACTGTGAAAAATATGTGACGTAGTGTACTTAAGGTGGTAAGCAGACACGCAACAGTTCCTTTTGAGGCAGGTTTGCCATAACCATGTGCTAAACATGAATGATGACTATACATTTCAGTAGCCTATGCAGATTTTATTAATTGACGAGAATAATGAGTTATAAAATAGGAAATGGAAATCGTTTATTGAATTTCGGTACAACGCCCATAGTACATGATATGATTGCACTGATTTTCAACGAGATAACACACATCTAACATTTTATACAACACTCGCGTCGACGAAATGCGTGGGACGCGTTTAAAATTGCCTTAAAAATAGAATTATAGCTTTGTCCGTTTAACTTGCCTCGTGCTTCAGTGACGACAGACACGGCAGTCGTGACAAGCTCCCCGCACGGTGGCGCAACGCAAGCGCCGTGTAAAAATGCATTGGGGAGGAAGTAGGCGACAACAGAGATATAATGGAGCCATAGCGGAGTGAGTCAGAAGGCAAATGGTGCAGTCGTGCGTGCATAGCCTAACATGTGCCCATTTCTTGGTAATTCATCACTGCAATCACTTCCTGGGCACAACCCTCTGGGGTGCGTCATTATTTGTTGATAGGATGGCGATAGTCTTCAACATATCATGGCCTGTCCCTGAAACCATGAAACGACAAACCTAAAACACAGTGGCCCGTATTCCGTATGCAACTCAACTCTAAGATTTTGGCCAAAACTTAGTTTTGGTCAAAGTTTTATCTAAGTTTGCGAACGCGTATTCTGCATACATCTTAAGCTAAGATCTCACTGGAGAACCGTTAAAAACTTAAGATAACTTTAAGGTGTTTTAAAAGTTTTGATGTTTGACAAGATGGACCGCATTCATGCATACTGGCGTCGCAGTAGCAGGCGTGATGCGAGCATTGAGAGACCTGCCAGTCAGATAGAAGCTCCCTGAACCCGCTTGAAATAGGGGGGCGAAAAACAAACATTCGCGAGAAATATATTTAGATCGCGCTCCATTAGCAGGGCCGGATCTACCAATTCGGAAACAGAGTGGGGGGAGGGGGCTCTCCGCACTCTAAAAACTTGGGACGGAGGGGGGGGGGCGGGTTACACCTCAGATGGCTTTGATTTTGCGAGGGAAAATGGGCATTCTTCGGCAATAAACAGTGATGGTCAGTGAAAAATTTCGTCTTGAACACCCATTGCTTGAAGGGGATTAAAGCCTCCCTTCTGGATTCGCCAGTGGGTTGTACCTACAACATGTCACTTTGCAAAGGCAGACTTATAGTTGCCAAAGGGGGGGGGGGGGGCAACCCCCCAAACCCCTCACCCGTCGCTAGATCCGCCCCTGATTAAGCCTTTGCTCTTGTGCCAGATCGCATGGACGACTCAAATTCTGTCTAGTTAGGTTTCCTCCGCCTCTCCTTCTCTTATATTCCCACGGAATCCACTGATTGGGACAGTTGTCATCTGCTAAGGTACATCATTTCCTTCATCCTTGAAAAGTTTCAAGATGAAGCGTCGGTATCCGGTAGCCGCGAGATGGCAGCACAGTACTCAGCTGAGATGCGTCTTAAGTTGTTTATAGAATAGCATGAAGTTTTGAATCTCAGCTAGGGAAAATATTAAGATTAATTCTAAATAAAACTTAACTTAAGTTTAAGATGCATAAAGAATACGGGCCCGGGTGTTGAATCCCAGAACCCTACAGGAAAACAACGAATTCATACTTCAGTATAGGTTACAGTACTTGACATGACATGTTTAATGTTCTCATGAACACGCAAGTGTATCCAGAAATACATATGCTCGGTACTCAAATATACCTATATCCTTACAAGGGCATAGGATACGTATAATATATGGCTATGCTTGTATTGCTGGATGGATTTATTCGTTCTCCAAGCCATTGAGGCCGGTAATGCAAAAGCAATTTCACTTAACAGTTAACAGTATGTACATAACAAAACTATAAAAACTATTTAACCACGTTATTCATTTAATCAGTCTTAGGGCCATTTGCACCAAACCTTTCGTCGCGTCGCTCTTTACCAACTTGAAAAAGAAGACCAATGGTTAAATAAGTGCCGAGTAGGCCTACTCGTGAGAGCCGGATAGAACAGTCATATATATATATATATCTATAGGGGGTGGGGGCGGATTTGCTCTGTTGCCCTTGATGCCTGCGAGAGCGGTTATATCCGCTATCTCAGGCATCAAGGGCAACAGAGCAAATATATAACCGCTCTCTCAGGCATCAAGGGCAACAGAGCAAATCCGCCCCCCACCCCCTCCCCTCACCAGATTTGTATAAAAGTGCCCCTCCCTCCCCCGAGGCCGCGACACTGCACCCATCTCTTCGGTTGCGTATTGGAGTGACTTTCAACAGCCGGGTAACGAAATTACGCCCCTCTAAAATCATCTTATATAAGTTAATTTGTAGAAAAGGTACTGAGTCCGCCATGCTAGCATGCATCAGCGCGGGCGTCTGCTGGTTTGTTTACCCGGCATTTCGGAGCCGCAAGCATGTGTTAAAAATAGATATGAGGGCACCGATTTGTGACGTCGGCAGACCCCTAAGTCTGATTCTAGAGGCTATTTCTCGCCAGTTCACAATGAGCGGCAGAGTGTGTGCTGCGGTATGCGTGCGGTCATTTGCCGTTTGGACTGCATTTAACCTGGACGTGTCACGTCTGGATTCATGCCAAGTTAGACGGAACGATATTGCGGTTAGTCGGTAAGAGATTGCGTAATTGTAAGTCGGATATGCTACTCTTAAAAGATACATTTAAGGTTTTTGGTTTTGCGTAAATTAAGTTAAATTTAATGTCGCATATCGACATATAGACTCCCATGATAATGTGACGGTTAGCAAAGTTAGCAGAGCATTAGGCAATGCTTGGCCCGTAAACGAAAGTGACGGGCTGTTAAAAGGGTCTGACCACTGGCGGAAGACTTTGCAGCAATATGTTATTCAAAGACGTTCTTATTTGTTTTTACCTTCAACTGACAGATTTTACATTTAATAAACAACAACGCGGCACCAACACTTTAAGCATGTTATTGAAACAAAATGTAAAGATCCGAACCGCGGAGCTCGCATCAACTTCCGAAAAGTCGGAGAATCATATATTACGATCAAGGACAAACTGACTAACGTGGGAGAGCCACATGGTTAAGAGAAAATAAAGTCAAAGTCATCAATGTCGTCGTTTCAGTTCATATTTTGACGCAATTACTGAGGTGAACTGAGGTGAATATGCAATACGACACCTTTTTAATGATACCAAATTACGAGTATATGAGATGTTATCATTTGTTATGATAATATTATGTTAACTTAATTGTTTCTATCGGTCAAAGGAAAAAAACATTCGGGAGTACCACAGCCACAACTATACAGTTCAGGGTCCGATGCTCTACAGGCTGCGCATGGCAACTGCATCTATCTATAATAATAAGGTTTATTGTTCAGGTATTCTACGCATCTCAACATAACATATACAATAGCAGACGCCGAAGCTCATATGCTAACATAACGTGAAACCTTACAAGAAAATCTATGCTAAAAACTCTCCCACCCAGGCCCCCGCCCTCCAACCCCGCAGCCCCCCGTCTCCCCCCCCCCACCCCACAAATAAAATCAAAATAAAATAAAATATGCGGTACTCGCACATACAGTGAAGATTCCACCGCATGCGTTTAGTTGAAAAGCATATTATGTGTTACGGGATTCCATTATTTCTGAATGTGAAGTTCGAACGATTAATATTTTGTTTTTTATCCTCAGATATTAGTGACGCCACCACTGACGTCAGACGCCATCAACATGACCGGAGGCGCGATGATGTCACAGAAGTCTAATGCCGTGCCCTCACCTGAGCATTTAACTGACGAAGGACATGCATTTCTCAGTTTCGTCAACATCCAAAAGGACACACCGGGCAGCAATAATTTCTTCTTCTGTGATACGCTAATTATTGCACCTTTACGTCGTGTGCGGGATGCAGTGCCGACAGGCATGACCCAGTGTTCTAGAGAGAGGCTGACTGTGGTCGGGATAGCAATGTCAACCCTCGTCTTAGGACTTTTTCTGGGCTTCCTGACGATGTATTTCGTTTGGGTGTCGGGTGAGGTTATAGAGATAGCGACCTTTATGTATTTAGGGCAACAAATTACTCGTAATACGCGTACCATTTGGAAGAAGTGACGGCTGAAAGCAAACTCTTTCTACAACAGAGATGTATGGGTCTGGAAGGGGTAAATGTCCGGATGCAACATTGTCGTTTCGGAAAATTTGACACCCGGCACTGGCATACGAAATCCGACACCGAAAAGTAGAAAATTTGACACCGACGCATATTTACAGTGATTTATCAAAAATGCGACGGCGACTCAGTGGTTCGAAATCGACAGTGACCACCGTGGACGTACATTTTGACAAATGGACGTTGGTAAGGTTTTTTTGTTTTTCTTCACCGGCGACAGTCCCAAATTTTAATGACCAGGGAGATGGCGAAGTTGGCTTAACGACACTTTGTGCAACACCCTAGCTTCAACAATTGACCTTTCTTTTAATCCGACAGGTGGTCCGGACTCTCCATGTCCGATATGTCGTCCGGACAGCCCATGTCCGACATGTGATCCGGACACCCCATGTCCGACATGTCGTCCGGACATCCCATGTCCGACAAGTGGTCCGGAGATCCCATGTCGGCCAGGATTCGCCCAGTCGCCCCAGGTGTCCAAGTGCTACCGTTTTGTGATGATTAGGCTGAAGTGGGAGGAGGCGCGGGATCACTGTCGGGCGGAGGGTGGAGTCCTTCTGGAACTCACCAACCTCGCTGATCTAAACGGCTTCATCACTCTGGGTGAGTTGCCGGTATTTCACCTCAAATTGTGTTCAGCGGTATGCCTTATGTGCGAATCATACCAATTAGTGCACCTCCCAAACGTTATGAACGTTACAACACCGTATGGGGTTCAAATTATGAAATCAGCATTATTCGTACGGCAGGTAGTCAGGTAAAGCCTTGCCCGCCCAATAACATAAACTGATGCAATTTCCCTTAATGGCATTCATTTCACGTTGAGTGAATTCATTGATAGAAATCACAAAGTCAATACTTGAAATATCATCGTATTGTCTGCACTGGTAAGCTCATTTAGATGCCGTACCATAGTGTGCGCCGATAAGCTCATTTCTTTACTTCATTACTATATGAATAACGATCCAATCTTGAAGCTCTGGACCCCTGCTGCCTTGTTAGGCTCGTTAGTTTCTGTCATAGGTCACTGTATATGTTTCTCAAAATATGACAATTGTGTCAAATATCCAAAATATTATGACACACGTTACCTTGAGAAAAATCTGAAGGTTCATTTATGGCAGAATAAACCACAACCTGATCATCAGCCATTTACCGTTCGTGTTGTTCAACATTTAGGACCCAGTTAGGGCCATTCGCCAGTTTTCCAGTACATTTCATCGTGTCCATCGCAGGTTTTATTTATTCTCACCCACGTCACGCATTTGCATTTCAGCCCGTCAGGAAGCTGCTCGCATGGAGGGTGCCTACCCCCATTTAGGTGTCTACCCCCATTTCTGGACTGGCGGGTTGCGAGTGGAACCGAACGTTCCCGGAAGTCAGTTCAGATGGGACGCCAGCGGCGAGGCCCTACCACGTGACTCTCCACTCTGGAACAAGGGGGAGCCAAACTATTACCGAGGCCTCCCTGAAAACTACGTGGAGCTCCTCATACAGGAAAATGAAGCATACCGAGGTTTGAACGACGTTCACCAGCGAGAGATCTACTCCATCTGTGAATCACCTCCCCTGGTGTGAGAGGCTTGGTGATCTCCCAGTCTAGATATATTAAAAACCTAATTCAGTAGTATATATTGTACAGAATACATAACTTGGAACCCATTTGTATCGATTATAACTTTTATAAACCGATGATATGGACCTATGATATGGATGTATACCCTGCATTTTCAATGCGAATCTGATCGGCTCAGGTGGCTTTGTTGCGTAGCAACCACGAATGTCGAACGGGAAATCTAACAGATTGGACTGTTAAACTGTTCCTAATCTGGTGAAATATAAGTTGTGCTTCCATTATATAATGTAATACTTACACAAAAGTAGAGATTATAGAGACATCGTGTGTGTTTGTTCCGTGAGTAACAATGTCAAAGAACCAACCTACCCCTGACAAAAGAGACGTTGAAGCCGGGCACCTGGACAAACTCCATAGGCATGCATGGTAAACGCATGCGAGAATCTGTTGTTTAACTCGTAACACACAGTCTCTCTTTTTTACGATAGATGTCGCATGGGGTATCTGGAACGGTCTACTGTGGTGTAATATTTGCTATTACAAGCACTGCTTTTGAATTTCAGTTTTGGCCAATAATACTGTCTTGTGCGTTTCACAAACTGAATATTAATAAAATAAATACGGTGCAGACAAGAAATTGTTTTTTTAGTGGCGTACAGTGTTGTTTACTTTATATTACCGTATATGTCTTCCAAGCGTAAGTTTCTCTTGTGAAAACATGATGGTTAGGGAGCGAAGCGAGCTTCTATAGCAACACACATGTATAGACAAAGATAAAAACAGATTTAGTTAAGTGACTTCAAGCACATGTGATTGAAGATTGTGACCCCTGGGCGATAATATCAATTTTTCACTAACGATTTCAATTTTAATTTTGAGCGGTCTAGTATGACCCTTCGAATCGGATTTAGATGACGATGAACGTCATTAAACCACAGCATATTGAAAAGTGCTTAAGACAAGTGCCTAAGATACGTATAGGACAAAAGTCTTCACCGCGAGGTACCATCCGCTTTTCGATTGACGTTCTGGTGTATTATCGTCAGTGACGTTTGTTGCCTTTCACAAACAAACATCAGTGGGTCTACCGACCTTGTCCTTGCCAAATTTACTGCTGGTTCGCCACGCCGGATATTCTAGTACATTTACAGCCATAAAATCCTGACCCTCGTTTTGTAAATTATAGTAAATGATATACAAAGCAATGCATCTATCAGTGAAGAAAAAATATTTAATATATACCGGTAGGCAAAATGATGAATATTACAATGGATCTTCAAAGCCAGTGAGCGTAGCTTGTCTAATCCTGCAACCATCGTAATAGCGCAGTCTTCGGTCGCGCATGCATAGCGATCAATGGCTGCCTTCCAGACGCAATAACATACCATCTAAGGTAGCTTTTGTAGCACAAACAATAACACTACGTAGGCTAAATGCAAATCGTTTTACTATTCCAAGAGATCCACCATAACGTTCTGCGTACCAGGCCCAGTGACCCCTAAGCATGGATGGCCACGCTATGACTTTGTCAATCAGCAGCCGCCGTCACGTGAACGTAGCCTCGAATCGGCCGAGTCGGTCGAGGGGAGCGTCATCAATGTAATTACCATAGTTTCCTAAATCTGGATATGTATCAAAATATTACTTGGTCTACTCTTCTGTGTACAATTTCCACGGTGTACCATTACATGGTTAGGGGGGCGGGGCGGCATTGGCTGACGGCGTGATCAAGGATTTTCATGAATCGTGAATTGAGACTCAATATAAAATAACCGTGAATCGGGAAATTGTCAATTTTGTATTATGCTTCCTTTTTACGCCCTTTGATTGTACGTGGGGAGTTCTCCTTTTTTATCGTGGCCTGGGAGTATAGAACTAAAATTTTCGGGAGCGGGGGTGGGTGGGGTCCGTGCATGTGAACTGCCACAATATAATAATGAAAGTGCAGTGGCGGCTCCAGAAATTTGTGAAAGGGGGGGGGGGGGGCGCCACACCCCTGTGCGAATATTTGACTTAAAAAAACTAATTTAACAGTACTTGGCTCGTCCCCCCCCCCCACCCACCCCCTTGGATCCGCCACTAAAGGGAGTAATAATTGCACACTGTTGAAATGTCAAATGCACTCCACATGCGAAAGGTGGCTGAGTTGCCGGTCCACGTGTGATTGTTGATAAATATTCGCTCTGGCTCTGCGCGCGACGCGAACAGTTAACAACTTCCGCCAAGCCAAGCGGCGAGTGAGCGGGCGATTCAAAATTTGTTGTGTGGGAAATGATGTCATGGAACATCGAGTCTGTTGAAAGATGTCAACGGTGCTACCCCGTAACATAACATCTATGGAGTTAAAAAATACTGGATTTGGCGGTGAGTGTTGCTTAATTTGTTTCACGGAGATGAGGTGAGACGGCAACCCAAGGCGTTCCGCGGTCACAGGCTTGCTTGGCACTGTGGCTGTAGACGGGCCCTGTCAGATTTTTGCCATTCCTACAGCCACAGAACTGGGGCTACCTCAGCCATATATCTGTTTTGTATATATATATATGTACGTTATGTGAGTATGTAGTAAGTCGTCAGAGGGCACCACATGTGATTGGCGTAAGTTGTGTCCGCAAGATGGCACCACTTTCAACGCGTCCCTTCTGATCATTCGATAACATGGCTGTGATGGTGGTGATCAGGTGATTGAGGTTGAGTTCGGATATGCGACCGGAGTGATCGGCGCAGAAATTTAGAGCATTCGCACTCATATTGTCCGCTAGTACGCGGATAAAGAAAGACCGAACGCAAAATCCGCGGCCTGCTTATATGTTGCACTCAGTGAATTGCAAAAATCATGAAGGTCGTTAAACAGTACAATAAAAGAAATCAACGTATGCGTGTTGTGTTCTTTGTTGTATTCTCGTTGTTATAATATTACTTATATAGATTTTTGCAGGTCAAAATACTACTTTATATATATGTTGCGTTTTGTTGAGCCTGGACGCCATGTTGGAAATCCTCGTGATCCTCCTCTGGATGGAGTAAGGTCCGGGAGTAAAATATACCACGTGACCGCGCTAAAAGAACACAATCACCGCGTCTGGTTAAGCACTCCACGGAGACCGACTACACCGCTCGCATACCCGAACTCACCCTATGTGTACATTGGCCCAGTACAGTAACTTCTCGCCTTTGCTAGGTGGAGCTCCCTTCCTTCAGTCACACCGACGTGGTCGGTCGGGGGCAATTTCAAGATGTAAAGCAATATTGCCGTGCTTAATACAGCCGCAATATTGCCGTACTTAATACAGCAAATTACTCAGTGTCACACCACGAAGAAGCGATACTAGTACAAGAAACCATTTCCTTTCTGGGAAGTGAGTGAGTTGAATGCAGAGAGAGTGATACCGGGGTTTTTGATATAATGCGGGAATTGCTCGCGTGTTATGAAGTATCTGCAGCTGTTCCACGCTACCCTCTCCGCACTATTCTAATCTCTTATCTCGCAGTCTTTTAATGCCACAGTAACTTTAATAATTAATTGGTTTCTTGGAAACAACTGAACTAAAAGTGCATTCGATATTTACCCCCACCTTTTTTACCGAATTTAAGGCAGATACCTTTGAAAAGAGAACTGTGATGAGATGATATGGGTTGGGCTCTCTGAAGAAAAAAGTCAAGCTTGACTGGAGCGGGAACTCACGACCAATGGGGTTGGTGGGGATGGGGGTGACGGAGATATCCGAAGAGGGCTCACCACTACAGCGGCCTAAGCCCCCCGCACCCTGTTCAAGCTGCAGAAGCTCATCCGCCGACAGACTTAGTTCCCAAGAATTGTGTTTGATATGTAATAGCCCCAGAAATATATGTTTATGAAAATGATAATGCATGACTGTCGAAGTGAATACTTGATTTGTCTTTACCAGGAGAGGGCTTGGTAGGCGATGTTAATGCTTGTTATGACGGAAATCTTTGATTGGAGGAATCTATCAGTTTGTCCGTTTGTCTGTGTGTGTGTGTGTCTGTCTGTCTGTCTGTCTGTCTGTCTGTCCGCACTCTGTGGGTCGCAAAACGCAACATTTTGTCGTATAACTTCACCCATCGCTAGGTATCCGACACGGCTCGGTCAAGTTTGTTAGCGGGGTATGAAGGTCAAAGGTCAAGGTCACAGGATTTTTTTCTTTTTCCTTAACCATTGGACGATAGGGCCAATAATCGACAAAATGCTTACTACAGAAACAGTTTTGGAGCTAGCCCTTTGGACAAAAATACACTTATTGGCCTCTGGCGTTTCTCACCCTGTGTCAATTTGCATCGAAATCGATTAAGAAGTGATTTGAAGTCGCTAAAAATAGTTTAACTTGAAAAAGAAACTTTAACATGGAACTCTATGAGGCTACATATTTGAGCAATAACCTCTGTTCATCGCGTGAGCAATACGTGGTATCGTCACCCCCTGGACCAAATCGTCAGCGCCCCCTCGCCCCAATCCTGACAAATGGCCGAAGGCGCTGGTATGGAATATATGTTTATTACGACGTAAAATCTTCGATTTTACGGCATCTATCACTTCGTTCGTTTGTCTCTGTGTGTGTATGTGTGTGTGCGCGCGCGCGCTCTGTAGGTCGCAAAACGCAACATTTCGTTCTGTAACTTTACTCATCGATATGTATCAGATATGGCTCGGTCACGTTCGTCAGCGTTGTATGTAGGTCAAAGGTCAAGGTCACAGGATTTTTTTGTTCGTTCCTTAGCTATTGGTAGATAGGACCAAAAATCGGGAAAGTCGCTATAACGTTCACAGAGTTTATTTAATGACGCTGTACATTATGTCACGTACTGAGCCTGTCGGAAACTTGTATCACGTCATTCAATTTTGAAAATCGCCTAATTAGTTTGTCTGCAAAAAACTGCTAAACTTTAACATAGGACCCCACGAGAGCTATTAACTATTAAAAACAGCTGGTCGACATCCATGATGTGTCGCCGGAGACTCGTCACTTGGCTTATCGAGATGCTAACACAGCGCGACTCGCTAATCTTATCATAACAACACTAGGCTTATCACTGTCGCGAGCGGTGCCAGTGACCGCGGTGCCAGTGTAGGCATACTGTTGTGGGGGGCGTGGCGGGGAGGGGGGGTCGAGCTCGGGTGTTGGGATGATTCAGTTGGTTGCTATGAAACTAATGTGCATGGTAGGGATGTAGAAACTAAAAATGTAGACCGAAACTAAATAAACGGAAAGTTTGGTTTTAGCTGTCCACCGAGCGAGATCGTTGAGCCTAGTGGCGAAAATAAAGAGTGATTTTACTCTTGGGATCGGGGCAACAATTGAGAGGATGCTCACTATAGCGACAGTTTAAGAGCTGCCGGATCTGAGGGGTCAATACGAATCTGAGGTAACAAATATGCCAAATATAGATCTGAGGGGTCAATTTGGATCTGAGGTGTCAAATCTGGATCTGAGGGGCTAAATACGTCACAAGTAAAGTCTGTCAAGTGAATTGTTAAGGTCAAGATCATTGTAGTGGACCGAAGACATAATCCGGATTTTACATTTTACGTCATTTTTACCCTACGGGTGACGCAATCTCGTTATTTTATATTTGTTTATAGTGTTTCAATCATCAATGCAACTAGAATTCAAATAGGCAAATTTCGAAAGGACAATGCTATATATGTATTGTGTTAACAATATATCTCTAAATTACTTCAGCTCTTTTATATTCATATTTTGCACAAGCATTTTGACAAACACACTTTTAGTTGTCATTATTAGTTCCTTCTCCTACATTTTACCACGGTGATGACAAAAGCGCCAAGATATGTTGCTTTGTTAATAAATCATGTGTGTCTTAATAAATAAATTCATGACTTATCATAACTTTTCTTTAGACTTCTGCTCGGTTGCTATAATATATAATATAATGTGTTCCATTGTTTGAAAAGATGAGTTTACGACATTTAAAATTACAGTGACATTAGAGTTCAATAGGCTATAATAATCCCCAACTTTGTACTTTCCTAGGTGACAAGCATTATTCAGGATATTTGTAAAAGCATCAATCTTCGATGAATAATGTTCCTTTCTATGGTTTTATCTAGTCTTTTTCATTTGTTCAGAGATTTACCTGACCTTTGCAACAACGTACTTGTACTCTTGTCTAATTCATATTTACATAATTTGCAATATTTTATTGGTATGGTCACCTGACTGTTTACTTGCAAGAAACTCCGATATTATCAAAAAACAAAAACAAATTACAAATTGAAACAGAATTAATCATAGATAAAAAATAGGTACCATCAACATTTATTCATCATAAGCTTAGATCTAGATCTATGTGTAATATATCTCAGGCAAACATATAAGTACAAACTATTTGATGTCCAATATTTACTAAAGACAAAGGACATGATTCAGGATATGTATAAATGCACGTAGGTCTCTAGACTGACAAGTTACAGGACAAAGATCTAAGCTAACGTTAAAAGCGAGTTAAAAAATATAGGGGGGTATGGGGCGCCAAGTGTTACCCCCTTCTTTTCGTCGATGAAATGGTAATTAGGCTTTTCACGTTAGCTTGGATCTTTGTGCTGTAACGTGTCAGTCTAGAAACCTACGATTGTTGCTTTGTTAATATGAGTATTTTTTATTGAGTAGGCCTATTGTCAATCTTATGACCCGGACATTCTTTGCCATTAGACCCCATTAGGCCTACTACCCACATGGTAGATAGATCTACGTGAAATGTGCGCACCCCAGCAGTGCTGAATCCCGTTAACATATTTTGCCCGTAACCCTATTGTACAGTCCAGCGCGTTACGGAAACACGTCCAGTCGCCAGCGGGTCTTGGAACTCTCATCTGTAGAGGTAAATGGACATTCTCACGTCTGGACGTATCGGCGTCTTCGCCGAAACCATCACGTTTTCACGTCCGGACGCCGGGACGTCAGTGGGAAAACTATTGCATACATTCACATCCGGGCGTCTTCACGTACCAACACTTTTCAACTTGAAATGTGTATGGTGTATTTCCTTTTGGACAAGCCGACAAGAGACTTGTGTAAGGCGTCGTTTAGTATTTTGTTCTTGAGCTTAGCGTCCCCAAATTTGACTCCCTCTCGCATTCCCAAACGATAAGGCGCCTGGAAGATAAAGAACATAACGATCATCAAATCATGGAATTGTCTGCCAGACACACGTAATTGTCCGTTCTCTGTTTAAAATTCATTACCTAATTAGAAATTAATTAACCAGTTCATCGGCTAAACACAGTTTTGCTACCCACGCCCACAGCCACCCACCAGACTCATGAACTCCTGTCCCTCCGCCCCACACCCATCTAACACTCCTGCACTCATCCCTCCCACCACCTTCACCCATACTCGCCAGATTCATACACTACTTTCCCTCCGCCGCCCATCCACACCCACCGTGCATGGGCGTGGGGGACACAGTGGGCACGTGCACCTCTTTCAGACCATAATGTATCTGGGCCCTGTGTGGAACAAATTATTGTGCCCACCACCCCCCCTTTAAGAATTCCTGCACACGCCCTATCGGCATCAAGACTCATCGCCCGCCCCGGTCCACCCACACCAACCAGGGTTAATGGACTTCTTTCGGCCCCCCCCCCCCCAGACTCACGCACTCCTGCTCCGCAGTCTCTAAACCCCGCGCCCACCGGCGAGGCTGGTGTACCCCGGCCCTCTTCCCCAGCGCCGCCTACCGACTCCCACCAGGCTTATGCGCTCCCGCCCGCCCCGCTCCCGCCCAACGATACCCACCATACTCCTACACTGATGCACCGCCCGCCCCGCCCGCCCGACGACATCCGCCAGGTTGATGTACCACTGCCCCCCCTCCCCCGCCCACCGTAACCCGACAAACTGATGTAACCCTTGCCCCTCCCCCACCGCTGCCCACCAACACCACCAGATTCCTGCCCCCTCCTCCCAACACCCACCCAACTCATGCTCTCCTGCGCCCCTCCCCCCCCGCCCCCCCCCCCACCAATACCACTTGGCTCATGCTCTCCTGTTCCGCCTCCTCCGCCCGCAGTCACTACCACTCCTGCCCCCCTTCTGGCATTCACCATACTCATGCTCCCCTGCCCCCCCCCCCCCCCCGCACTGCGCCCACCGACACCCACCAGACTCATGCTATGCTGGCCTCTGCCCTTCCCCCTGCCCTAACACTAACCAGACTTATGCTATTCTGGTTCTTGCCTTCCCCGTCCCAATATCACCAATACTCTCAAGGCCCCTGCCCCTCGTCCTGACATCCACCGAGCTCGTGCTCTCCTGTCCCGTCATCGTCCCCCTCGCCCTAACACTCACCAGACTGATGCTATTCTCGTTCTTGCCCCCCACCTCCCCCCCTCGTCCGTCCCACCACCCATCAGACACCCACCAGAAATACAATGCACTAATATGATTGACAGGAAATACCAGCAGCGAGTGAGTTGATTTTAAACTCAATGGGCCAAGATCGAAGGGTGTCATATGACCCCGCCGTGAACGACAGTAAACTCAGCGTGTGAGGGAGACAGTGGGTGGGTGTTGGGTGTCGGTATAGCGTATGAGGGGAAGGGAGGGGTGGGGGGGGGGCAGTCAGGGGAAGTGATTCTGTACTACTCTTCGTTAGTCTTTGCTCACCCAAAATGTCAACAACGGCACTACATCAAAGTCACAAATGCACCCTAAATATATTTCGCTTTTCACATTGTTAGACCTATATTTTCATATTACTACCACAAATATGTCAACTGACATATTTTGGGACCATATAGGTTACTCTATATATTTGCTTCAACTTTATATCACATGATACGTTTTAGATACAGCCGGTATGTTCCTCTCCCCCCAACTGTCGTTCCTTTACCTGAATTTGTAGACTTTCAGTGAGTCGATCCGGTGGCCTATTTCACGGACATAGTTTAGCCGGCTACGGGGCTCAGTCGACTAAAATCGCCCATCATTTACAGGGTAACTTTAGCCGACTAAGCTCCGTAGTCGTCTAAACTGTGTTCGTGAAATCTGCCCCAGAACTATATGTTACCTGAGGCAAAGTACGCCGCGTAGAGACTGACTTTACCAGCTGTTTGGCAAGTAGACCATCATGTGATGTAATAATACTCTAATTTATCATGAAGCAACACCGCCTGCCTGTCAAGACTGAGTACCTCCCTAACCTGTCTCTTGTCAGCTTGTCCAAAAGGCAATAGAAGACACACCTTTCCAATGGATTTCTTACTGACGTCCCGGCGTCCGGACGTGAAAACGGTTGATGGTTTCGGCGAAGACACCGATACGTCCGGACGTGAGGACGTTAATTTACACAGGAGAGCTCCAAGACGCGCTGGCGTCCGGACGTGTTTACGTAACGTACTGGATTGTTGCATGATCGGAGCACGTTGAGGTATTATGCTGGCTATATTGAATTATGCCGACACATGTTATTCCAAGAAGGGACCGATGTGGCAACAATTCTACCACCCCCCCCCCCCCTCTAGCCCTGTTGCATGCCCCTCCCTGGCTTATCCGTGCATCACCGTGTGGTTCGTCTGCTTCAGATACGCCCACAACCACATTAAATCAGTGGAGGGGGGGGGGATAGCGGCCCCCCTACCCCTCCCCCCCCCACTATACACGTGCTTAGTATACGTGTGGGGGGAGGGGGTAGGGGGCCCCACAACGTATACCAAGCACGTGTTTTTAGTATACGTTATGGGTGATGCACGTTGATGCACATGTGCTTTTGTTGTTATAAGACACAGCGATCCCGCCAGAAGTTGCGCAATACGAGACCCAGACGAGAGACGAGAACTGTGACGTAACAGCAACATGGCCGCGAGGAGAAGCTGCAAAAAATTGATGTTGGAAAGTTTTGCAAGTACGAAAAGTGATCACATTTGTGTGTATTAAATCTCTTTGCCGACCGAACTATGAAGGTATGAAGAGCAACTTGACACAGCGATAAGGACTGTTTATTTGTGTACTTTTCTGTAATCGCCGCCCGAAAAGTGCAATTTTTTAAATCAACGCTAAATTTGAATGCTTACTTCATGGCCCTCCGGCCTGTTCCTCAGAGCGGATAAGCCAGGGAGAGACATGAAATAGGGCTATCCCCCCGCCCCCCCCCCTCCCCCCTCCCCCCGCCACCCGCCCCCCTCTATGCACGTACTGATTTGCTGTGCCTGTGCCGCGGCATGAAATATTCGGAAGGAACACATTTTATCAAAAAATGCCATTGTTACACTAAGTAGCGGGAAAAAATAATTGGGGCATGAGCATGCGTTATCAAAGTTGTCTATGGCACAACCACACATACAATTTAGTCACAAAGTATTAAAATGTCCTATTACATATTTATATCAGATTAGAGACAACATTAGTAGATTGGTTGAGGGCGGGGTGGGGGTCCTTTACGGGCGTAAGTAGCGTGATTAGAAGCGCTGTGAAACTGGCCCTTCACGAAATCGTCATCGTCCGTCAACCAAACCCCCCCCCCCCTCCCCCTGGACCATGCAGGGCATGTACCACTTTGGAGGCCACAAAGCTGTCGGTCGAAGGCGGGGGTTGTAAGGCCTTTTTACACTGTGTATTGTAAGCGGCTAAACCCAGAATGTTTGCTGGAACATCCTCTTCCCAAGCAATGAATGCTCAAAGACATAATGCATGTATGTTTTAATCACATTTATAAGCAAGAGTAAAGGTCTAAAAAAAATCACAAAAGATTAAAAGAAATTAATGATTAATGAAATAAATTTATTAATGCAATAAATTGATATGAAGTTAATAGAACAAAATCTATGTATTTATATAATGAAACAATATACCTGCATCAAATGAGCCAGAATTAGGCTTGCTCCTCACGTCGGGACATAATTGTTTATTGGAGGAGAGTTTCAATAATTCCAACATAAAATTTGGTTCAGATAAGGGTTGCTTTCCTTTCTCAGGACCATTGAGAATGCTCTTCCCGTTTTCTTTACTTTAACCTTTTGGCATGGTGCCAAGTATATCGAAAGTGAGAAATATACATGATTGCATAAGAAGTTTGGCTAACAATATGCACACTAGGATAGATCTCCTTGCAACATTTCAAAATTCGACACTGACACAGTTTTACGGTTGTTCCTCAAAAATGATATAGCGACACAGTGGTTCGCAAATCGACAGCGACCATAGTGGACGTGAATATTCACGCGTACTTATTCTTCTCTTTTTTCTTATCTTTACGGGCCGAGCGTTCTAAAGTTTGATGACAAGGGGCGTGAGTAAAGTCTGATTTAACGACGCTTTGTGCAATACACCATGGCTTTAACAAATGACCTTTTATTTAACCTGACAGGTGGTTTGAACTCTCCATGCCCGACATGCGGTCCGGAATCCCCATTTCCGACAGGTGGGCTGGACTCCCCAAGTCCGACAGGTGGGCTGGACTCCCCAAGTCCGACAGGTGGGCTGGACCCCCCAAGGCCGACAGGTGGGCTAGACTCCTTAAGTCAGACAGGTGGCCTGGACTCCTCATGTCCGCCAGAATTCGTCCATTGGCCCCAGGTGTCCGAGTGCTACCTTATCGTGGTGATTTGGCCGCAGTGGAAATGCCAGTTTCAAAAAAGCTTCCAGCAGTTTATCCCTTAAAATGGTATTCTACAGTCACTAATTATAACAACAATTGCTTCACTGGCAGCAACCAAGTTTAACCGCATTTGGTCCGGTGTCCCATGCGGAAATGCCCCCATGCGGAGATGCCCCCTCTTCTGTATGTCATAGTGGCACCGTACGAAAACATGGACCGGAGAGGTTCTCAATATCATGTATTTTATATAAGGGGGCATCTCCGCATGAGTGGGGCTGGGGGTGGATTTCCGCATGTGACTCTGGGAATAATATTATACGTACTGGGCCGGGGTAACCAGTTTACCAGGTCAACAGTCTTGATACATTGCTGAGTTCGAGAGGGTGTCTCGGAAACCCCCCGACCCCTCCCCCATTTGTTTTAACTTCAAAATCTGCTCGGAAAGGGTAGGCGGACCTTATGCCACTTCTACGGACAATGACCTTTGTTGTTTGCCCCCAAGATGACGCCAGTACTTCTGAGTCGTAATCTATGTATTTAGTGTTGCTGTGGAACACCAGTTATGTGGGGTAACTTGATGAATAGTTGAGTATTATCGGTGTTGTTCAAAGTATATGCTCTGTAGCAGTAGATGTATCTTTTTCATGAGAACTGTCGGGCATTACTGGGTACCCCGACTCCTGCCAAGGACATTTGTATGATAAATATAGTGGGTAGTGGCCCTCAAAAGTCCATTGGCCACAGGGGAGGGGAAAGGGTGACTTAGTAGCCATGGAAGTTTAGATCTTTGAAGCAATGTAAGTTATGGAGACCATATTTATAGTTTATGACAATACACTTCATTATTATATTGATAATGTTTTATTGTCCTTCAACAGGTAGTAGTTGCATGAAGAGCTTAAATCATAGACAGTTGTTTCGCCATTCCCAAAGTTGTGATTCCAGTCATGCATGGTATCCAACCTGCAAAAAAAAGAATATTCACATTTAGCTTTGGTGGTAAAGCAAATGTATATATATAAACTGAGCTAATTTATCTTAAAGCTACCCATACATCAAGTTTTCACCTTCATTATGATTTTGGAAATATTTTTGGAAAATATTCTCGATACATTGTCAATGAGAATTAGATATGGACCAATTTGGCTAAAATAAGTGGCTTAACAACATGTCCAATTATTTATTGCACTAATTATATGTGTCCTTATATGCTAAAAATATAAATGCACCATTTCCAACTAAAAAAATATTTCAGTGTCTTAATATTTTACATTATTATTACATGTAACGGTACAAAAAAAACTTTACTTATATTATTCCTAAAAACCTTCATTCGTGTACCATAGTTTAGTACATTAAATATCTTGATGTAATAAAAAAAATGCTTTATCCATTATAAATTTACCGATATGAAAGAAAAGTATAAATGCATGTATCTAGCATTAATAAATTGCCTTGATGGGGACTCAAAATGCCTTAAACCAATGAAATTACTGATATGATTAATCTTAAAACTAAAAACTATATTCTCCCATTGAAGTTTTCCCGAATATTACGATTATAAAAAGTTACTTCATATTAAATTGATTCCAAAATGGAAATCCGCAATATTTGGAAAGTTTCTATAGTGACTAGAAAGTCAAAGAAACCTGAACCATGGCAACCTTGTAGGTTTTATCCAATAAATGTTCAATTTAATTACCGACGAAAATGTTCTAATAAACATTTAGTCTGGTAATGTATCCAAGATGTTTCCGTAAAACAGCTTTGAAAATTGTAGCTGGAAAATGTCTGTACAAGCAGCTTTAAACTAATATATTATGCAATGAAAGACCCGTTTAGTTTTAACCAACATTTTCTGAGAGCGCACTTCAGTTGGTTGGTTGGTTTGAAGTAGAGAACTTCAAGTAGTGGAGCCAGTCGAACCGAAGGCGCAACGTTTACTCAGGTTCAGAGAGGTTCTACTGTTGGATGCGCTGTGTTTCAGGTTAAGGACAATTACTCATGGAATAATTGCGTCCCATACGCTGCTGAAACGAGATTCAAGATTCAAGACACAAAACAAACCCTGATATAACGTTGGGGATGAAGGCGGGGTGGTCTTGTGATCTTGTGATCTTGTCAAGATCTTGTGATCTTGGATGGCTTTAAGAAAGGTTCCAAGCTCGAAACGAGGCAAGACGACCACGGCATCTCCAACATAGAGGGAGCTGAAGATGATACAGACCAGACCGTAGATGTGGAAGAAAGTTAAGACTCCCATGATGACTCCCTGTTCTCCACGCCTACACACCGGTGTCTTAAAGACGTCTGTTACCCTGGCCGAGGAGAAAGGATAATACGGAATACAGTGCCTCTGCAATTGTGCAATGTGGTAATGTGTTGTCTTATCGTGTAGCGTGCCGAGGGATGTAAGTGGCAGAATAGTATCGATGCCACCAAACTGTAGCGTGCCGGTGGTATAGTTGGGAAAAATGTCAGGAAGGGGGCATTTTATGCCGCGATATTGTTAGCATTCTCGATTTAACCCAGATTAAATAACCCAGCAATAAGGCAATACTAAAGTAGGTACAGATCAAATGATTTATTTCGGGTTAACTCGATCAAGCGATATCTCATGGAGCTACCAATACCAAGTTCAAATATCACTGCAACTGCTGCATATATCTTCCCTCCATAATACAATCTATCCTCTCATTGCCTAATTGCTGGCCTGAATTATCCCTCACATTGTTTCTCTTATTACCAAGTGAATTCTCCAAGATACATTTATCTGACCTAAGAGCGGCGTGGGTGAGGCGCAAGGAATAGAGAGACAAGAGGTGCGCGGGCGAAGCGCAAGTAATGGTGTTTATTTCAACTTGCCAAAAAGAAACATACAAGAAATACAATGAATAGTACCAACTGACAAGACAAAAATTCATTGGCATTAGTTGAGGAGACTCCCATTAGGACGGTTAGTCGCTAGCATGGGAGCCACCTAAAAAAATAAAAAATAAATAGATAACCCAAAAATAAAACACACAAGCAAACAAATAGAACAAGAACTCAGTGGGACACTGATGATGACGAAAATCGACTTTAGGTCAAGGACCGTGTCTATCTGAACATGTTGATCGAAACCGCGACCGTCCACGATGAGTAGTAAGGGAATTATGGCCACATCTAGATTCCAGTACATTGAGTACATATGCTCGGTCCCCTGGCTTGAACTTTACATTGAATATGATAGCGTGGTTTTGAGGTCAAGACGGGGCCTCGGAATTAGGTCAGCGGCTTGAGTGAATGGTATTACAAATGCTCGTGCCGACCTAGTGTGGAAAAAAAAAGAGTAAAAAGTTAGTGGCCCAAATGGTGTGTATTGTTGCCCAAGGTCGTCTCTCACATTGCCGCTGCATGACATTTTTGTGAAATTTTCCCCAAATTTTGTTTCCGGATTTCCTCGGGGTGTGTGTTGGGATGACAGCACCGTGGTCACTGGTCATTCATTAGAGGACTAAACAAAATCACCCTGAAGTGATCAGGCGTGTATCGATGATGCCTTGGGTTGTCCTCCGCAAGTGGCGGTCCGCAGGGTCTTCGAATAGGGATGCTAATCAGGATTCGGGGGACCAATAGGGATCTGATGGGTCGATTAGGGTTGTGTGGGACAAATCGAGATGTGCAGGGTCGGTGTCGACGGTTCGAAACGGGATCCGTGGGACACATTGGTATACGACGGGTCAAAGCTGGTTTCGTTGGGTTCAATCTGGATTAGCAATGTTCAATCAGGATCACCAAGGTCGAATCGGGATCTGAAGGTCAAATAGGGATGCGACGGGTCAATCTGCATCCTAGTTGTCAAATCTCTATCTGGCGGCTTCCATCAGGTTCTGAGGGAGTCAATAAAAATCATATGAGTCCAATCTGGATCCGACAGATTAAATCTGGGTCTGACGGGTGGGGATGCCAGATGACTACTCGGGATCTGAGAGGGCAAATGTGGATGTCCAGGTCGAATGGGGAGCTGAAAAGGTCAATATGGATCTGAGAGGTAAAATAGGCGTCTGTGAATGATAACTGGATCTGAGGGATCAATATGGATCTGAGAGGTCAAGTCTGGATCTGATACGTCAAATCTGGATCTGAAGGATCACTCTGGATCTGAATGGTCAATCAGGATCTGAGAGGTCAAATCTAGATCTGAGAGGTCAATTCTGGGTCTGAGAGGTCCAATCTGGATCTGAAGGATCAAATCTGGATCTGAGGGTCAAATCTGGATCTGCGGGGTCAATCTGGATCTGAGAGGACAAATATGGATCTGAGAGGTCAAATCTTGATCTGAGGGATCAAATCTGGATTTGAAGGGTCAAATCTGGATCTGAGGGGTCAATTTGGATCTGAGGTGTCAATCTAGATCTGAGAGGTCAAATCTGGATCTGAGGGGTCAATCTGGATCTGAGAGGTCAAATCTGGATCTGAGGGGTCAAATCGGGATCTGAGGGGTCAATTAGTGCCTTCACTTGACAATTTGGATCAAATAGAGGTTTCAGCGGGCAAAATAGAGTTTTAGTGAGTAGATTTGACCCAGTAGGCCATTACACATACAATTTGGCCCAAATAGAGCTTTTAAGGTACAATCTGGGGTAAATAGTGCTTTTGCTGGGCCAAATATGACCTTCAGAGAGCAATTGAGCATAGATATCGGCATGGGATAGCAACTTATTCCAAATATAGCTTTCTGTTTACTAAATAGCGCTTTCTGTTTACAAAATCGAGCTTTTTGTTGACAACATGGAGCTTTTGGTTCGCAAAATAGAGCTTTCTGTTGGCAAAATGGAGCTTTTGGTTCGCAAACTAGAGCTTTCAGCATGCAATTTGAGCTAAATATCGCACATACCTGGCAATTTGGGCTAAATAGCAAGTATAACAGGACATTCTAGGTACACTGGGCATCTAAGGGGCAATTTAGGGTAAACAGCGCGTATAACGAGCTATTTGGGCTCAATTGCGCATGTAGCGGGTAATTGTCAGTTAAAAAGCGCATGTAACGCTCAATTTATGCTAAATAGCGAATATAACGGGCTTTTTGAGCTGAACAGCGCATATAGCGGGCAATTTTGGATAAACAGCGCGTATACGGGGACAATTCGGGCTAAACAGCGCGCATAACGGGAAATTTGAGCCAAATAGCGCATTCATCCGACAACGTGCGCACCGCAGGCTCTATTTTGAGCAATGTGCAATGAGCAATTAACCGATATTAACAAAATTACAGGTAACACCGTCGTTTGTGCCGATGACGTGAGGATCGCGTCGTGTAACGCATCTTCCGCCCGCCAATTTAATGCCATATTAGAGTTTAAGTGAACATGATTTTTTTTTCTCAAGAGCGATTGCTTGACTCATTATGAATGGCGCTACGAATTTTACTTTTTATCTAATAATACGTCATCGTGACGCGACATGACGTCATTTGACGTTTGCAAAAATGCTTAAGATGGCTTCTATTTCTTTAATATACCTACGTATCAACTCGGGCTATGACAGCTATTGCCAAAGTGGCTGAAAATGAAGCAAATCCAACATGTCGTAGGAGCACGTTAGCTATGACGTCATTTTTGACGCATCCCCTGCGCCAAAAAAGTTACACAGGGCATAAACTGTCCCTGAACACGACCTGCAACGTCAAGCAACCCGAAAGTCGCCATACCTTGTAATAGCTGAGTAATAGCCTACGTAAGATATGTGACGTCATGACGTCATGGTGACGTTATGACGTGACGCACGACAACGTCCAAGCGGCAATATGCCAAGCTTTACTGCCACAACTTATTCGATTAAAGAGCTAGGCGATAGAAAGACTAGTCCTTCAGCTATGGCTTGGCGAAATGGCCAAAAATTGCATTAGCTTATCATTGCGGAAACACGGAGACCGACGACAAGAACAAAGAACACTGTAGGCGAAGCGATATAGCAACCAATTTGTTTCTTTTACTATTTTTCTGACCATCAATGTTCCCTACCATTTGACGCAAACGTCACAGCTCTAGCTTGTTTTTCTGATTTTTGACGTTGTTTTCAAGATGGACACAATCTCCATTCACTCATCATTGGCGGCCCCGCGAAGGTGTCGTCCCACTTCGGAGCGCTCTAGCGCCATAACTAGACAAGATCCGCCTAGTTAAAGCACTAAGTGATCTGAAGATGCTTATTGGCAACTAGTTGGCGAAAAGAATGCAATTTTAGCATTGTTATCTGATTTTTGACGATTTTTCTTTCAATGGCAGGAATCTGTATGTTTATCATTAGGCCAGTGGCTTCGTTGCCATGGAAACAAAAAGTAATACAGAGATCGCCGTGTGTTTCTTATAACTTGCTTTAAGATGATATTATCTCACTGTGTGGCGAAGGAGACTGAAATAGCTTGAACGGAAGTAGGTCATATTCGATCAAGTTCATTTTTCCCCATAGGATCCCATGTTAAACGATTTCGACTATTTACCGAAAAGTAATGTGGCTATGGAACCATGTTGACAGATTATGACTCAGCTTAGTATTATCCATCCACAGCTGCAAGCATTGAGTGATGGCTTGAATAGAACACCCGTGGGAGCCTCTGCTAACACCAAAAAGCCGTATCTTTCACCATTGGTTAAATTTCCAAAAAATCCTGTGACGTCACTATTTGCTCTAATTGCGTATGGTAAGCACTGTGGCTACTAGACGTCATGTTCAACTAACGAAAAAATCCCGGTGTTGTTTGCTGGAGGCACTTGCGACATACGCGACAAAACATTTTTTCCCAGCCTAAAGATACAGCCCTTTTAACATGGGAAATCCCATAGAGAAATTCCCCCGGCCCTGGAACCGGAAGTAAGATAGGAACGTATTGTTTTTAGTTTGTAGCTATACGAGGAACTACTTTTCCTACAATATAATGTTACTCTCGCATTTTTGTGATTTTTTTCAGATTTTTTATAATTTTTTGCAAGTACCAAAAGTGACGTCATTGTGACGTCACGTGACGTATCAGAAAACTCTAAGATTCAACACAAGTCATCACAATTCATATTTCTATGACATATTTGAACATCATAGCGATAGCTTGATGGCAAATGTGCCAAAAAGCAAAAAAACTGACAGAGGTCATTTAGTGCGTTATCCGCAAAACCTATGACCTCGTTTTCCTCGAAAATGAGTATTACGCATCAAAAAGTGAACAATACCCGAAAACTGCACCTGAAGGAGGGGCATATTCTGAAACTAATCCGAGATCTCTAGCTTTAATATTAACGGAGATATAAGCGTTTTTAGCTATTTTTTCAAAAAATCGCTGTGACCTTGACCTTTGACCTTTTAACCTGGATGACGAGTATGGTGTAGCACTATAGCCTAGCTATTAGGTACTAAAGACTGCGAACTAATACATACAGCCGTTAGGCCACAAGGAGACTTCCCGTTTTTGAGTGAAACAGACATACATACATACATACATACATACATACATACATACATACATACATACATACAAACAAGAACTCAGTGGGACACTGATGATGACGAAAATCGACTTTGGGTCACAGAACGTGTCTTTCTGAACATGGTGATCCAAACCGCGACCCTCCACGATGATTATTAAGGGAATGAGGGCCATTTCTAGATTCCGGTACATTGAGTACATATGCTCGGTCCCCTGGCTTGAACTTTACATTGAATATGATAGCGTGGCTTTGAGGTCAAGACGGGGCCTCGGAATTAGGTCAGCGGCTTGAGTGAATGGTATTACAAATGCTCGTGCCGACCTAGTGTGGACCTTGGGGTGTGTGTTGGGATGACAGCACCGTGGCCACTGGTCATTCATTAGAGGACTAAACAAAATCACCCTGAAGTGATCAGGCGTGTATCGATGATGCCTTGGGTTGTCCTCCGCAAGTGGCGGTCCGCAGGGTCTTCGAATAGGGATGCTAATCAGGATTCGGGGGACCAATAGGGATCTGATGGGTCGATTAGGGTTGTGTGGGACACATCGAGATGTGCAGGGTCGGTGTCGATGGTTCGAAACGGGATCCGTGGGACACATTGGTATACGACGGGTCAAAGCTGGTTTCGTTGGGTTCAATCTGGATTAGCAATGTTCAATCAGGATCACCAAGGTCGAATCGGGATCTGAAGGTCAAATAGGGATGCGACGGGTCAATCTGCATTCTAGTTGTCAAATCTCTATCTGGCGGCTTCCATCAGGTTCTGAGGGAGTCAATATAAATCATATGAGTCCAATCTGGATCCGACAGATTAAATCTGGGTCTGACGGGTCTAGTGGGGATGCCAGATGCCTACTCGGGATCTGAGAGGGCAAATGTGGATGTCCAGGTCGAATGGGGAGCTGAAAAGGTCAATATGGATCTGAGAGGCAAAATAGGCGTCTGTGAATGATATCTGGATCTGAGGGATCAATATGGATCTGAGAGGTCAAGTCTGGATCTGATACGTCAAATCTGGATCTGAAGGATCACTCTGGATCTGAATGGTCAATCAGGATCTGAGAGGTCAAATCTAGATCTGAGAGGTCAATTCTGGGTCTGAGAGGTCCAATCTGGATCTGAAGGATCAAATCTTGATCTGAGGGATCAAATCTGGATCTGAGGGTCAAATCTGGATCTGAGGGATCAAATCTGGATCTGAAGGGTCAAATCTTGATCTGAGGGTCAACTCTCAATCTGAGGGGTCAATCTGGATCTGAGGGATCAAATCTGGATCTGAGGGATCAAATCTGGATCTGAAGGGTCAAATCTTGATCTGAGGGTCAACTCTCGATCTGAGGGGTCAATCTGGATCTGAGGGATCAAATCTGGATCTGAGGGACCAAATCTGGATCTGAAGGGTCAAATCTGGATCTGAGGATCAAATCTGGATCTGAGGGGTCAATCTGGATCTGAGAGGTCAAATCTGGATCTGAGAGGTCAAATCTTGATCTGAGAGGTCAAATCTGGATCTGAGGGATCAAATCTGGATCTGAGGGATCAAATCTGGATCTAAGGGATCAAATCTGGATCTGAGGGTCAAATCTGGATCTGAGGGGTCAATCTGGATCTGAGAGGACAAATATGGATCTGAGAGGTCAAATCTGGATCTGAGGGATCAAATCTGGATTTGAAGGGTCAAATCTGGAACTGAGGGGTCAATCTGGATCTAAGGGGTCAATCTAGATCTGAGAGGTCAAATCTGGATCTGAGGGGTCAATCTGGATCTGAGAGGTCAAATCTGGATCTGAGAGGTCAAATCGGGATCTGAGGGGTCAATTAGTGCCTTCACTTGACAATTTGGATCAAATAGAGGTTTCAGCGGGCAAAATAGAGTTTTAGTGAGTAAATTTGACCCAGTAGGCCATTACACATACAATTTGGCCCAAATAGAGCTTTTGAGGTACAATCTGGGGTAAATAGTGCTTTTGCTGGGCCAAATATGACCTTCAGAGAGCAATTGAGCATAGATATCGGCGTGGGACAGCAACTTATTCCAAATATAGCTTTCTGTTTACTAAATAGCGCTTTCTGTGTACAAAATCGAGCTTTTTGTTGACAACATGGAGCTTTTGGTTCGCAAAATAGAGCTTTCTGTTGGCAAAATAGAGCTTTTGGTTCGCAAACTAGAGCTTTCAGCATGCAATTTGAGCTAAATATCGCACATACCTGGCAATTTGGGCTAAATAGCAAGTATAACAGGACATTCTAGGTACACTGGGCATCTAAGGGGCAATTTAGGGTAAACAGCGCGTATAACGAGCAATTTGGGCTCAATTGCGCATGTAGCGGGTAATTGTAAGTTAAAAAGCGCATGTAACGCTCAATTTATGCTAAATAGCGAATATAACGGGCGATTTGAGCTGAACAGCGCATATTGGGGGCAATTTTGGATAAACAGCGCGTATGCCGGACAATTCGGGCTAAACAGCGCGTATAACGGGAAATTTGAGCCAAATAGCGCATTCATCTGATAACGTGCGCACCGCAGGCTCTATTTTGAGCAGTGGGCAATGAGCAATTAATTAACCGATATTGACGGAATTACAGGTAAAGCCGTCGTTTGTGCCGGTGACGTGAGGATCGCGTCATGTGACGCATCTTCCGCCCGCGAATTTAATGCCATATTAGAGTTTAAATGAACATGAAATTTTGTTCTCAAGAGCGATTGCTTGTTATGAATGGCCCTACGAATTTTACTTTTTGTCTAATAATACGTCATCGTGACGCGACATGACGTCATTTGACGTTTGCGAAAATGCTTAAGATGGCTTCTATTTCTTTAATATACCTACGTATCAACTCAGGCTATGACAGCTATTGCCAAAGTGGCTGAAAATAAAGCAAACCCAACATGTCGTAGGAGCACGTTAGCTATGACGTCATTTTTGACGCATACTTATCCCCTGCGCCAAACAAGTTACACACGGCACAAAATGTCCCTGAACACGACCTGCAACGTCAAGCAACCCGAAAGTCGCCATACCTTGTAATAGCTGAGTAATAGCCTACTTAAGATATGTGACGTCATGACGTCAGGGTGACGTTATGACGTGACGCACGACAACGTCCAAGCGGCAATATGCCAAGCTTTACTGCCACAACTTATTCGATTAAAGAGCTAGGCGATAGTAAGATTAGTCCTTCAGCTATGGCTTGGCGAAATGGTCAAAAATTGCATTAGCTTATCATTGCGGAAACACGGAGACCGACGACAAGAACAAAGAACACTGTAAGCCAAGTGATATAGCAACTAATTTGTTTCTTTTACTATTTTTCTGACCATCAATGTTCCCTACCATCTGACGCAAACATCACAGATCTAGCTTGTTTTTCTGATTTTTGACGATTTTTTCAAGATGGACACAATCTCCATTCACTCATCATTGGCGACCCCGCAAAGGTGTCGTCCCACTTTGGAGCGCTCTAGCACCATAACTAAACAACCTCCGCCTAACTAAAGCACTGAGTGATCTGAAGATGCATATTGGCAATTAGTTAGCGAAAAGATTGCAATTTTAGCATTTGTATCTGTTTTTTGACGATTTTTCTTTAAATGGCCACAATCTGTATGTTTATCATTAGGCCAGTGGCTTCGTTGCCATGGAAACAAAAAGTAGTACAGAGATCGCCGTGTTTTTCTTATATCTTGCTTTAAAGTGATATTACCTCACTGTGTGGCGAAGGAGACTGAAATAGCTTGAGCGGAAGTAGGTCATATTCGATCAAGTTCATTTTTCTCCATAGGATCCCATGTTAAACGATTTCGACTATATACCGAAAAGTAATGTGGCTATGGAACCATATTGACAGATTATGATTCAGCTTAGTATTATCCATCCACAGCTGCAAGCATTGAGTGATGGCTTGAATAGAACACCCGTGGGAGCCTCTGCTGACACCAAAAAGCCGTATCTTTCACCATAGGCCAAATTTCGAAAAAATCCTGTGACGTCACTTTTTTCTCCAATTGCATATGATAAGCACTGTTGCTACTAGGTATCATGTTTAACTAAGACAAAAATCCCGGTGTTGTTTGCTGGAGGCACTTGCGACATACGCGACAAAACATTTTTTCCCAGCCTAAAGATACAGCCCTTTTAACATGGGAAGTCCCATAGAGAAATCTCCCCGGCCCTGGAACCGGAAGTAAGATAGGAACGTATTCTTTTCAGTTTGTAGCTATACGAGGAACTACTTTTCCTACAATATAATGCTACTCTCGCATTTTTGTGATTTTTTTCTGATTTTTTCTGATTTTTTGTAAGTACCAAAAGTGACGTCATCGTGACGTCACGTGACGTATCAGAAAACTCTAAGATTCAACACAAGTCATTACAATTCATATTTCTATGACATATTAGAACCGCATAGCGATAGCTTGATGTTAAATGTGTCAAAAAGCGTGAAAACTGACAGAGGTCATTTTGTGCATTTTGCGCAAAACCTATTACCTCATTTTGCTCGAAAATGAGTATTACGCATCAAAAAGTGAACAATAGCCGAAAACTGCACCTGAAACAGGGGCACATTCTGAAACTAATCCGAGATCTCTAGCTTAAATATTAACGGAGATATAAGCGTTTTTAGTTATTTTTTCAAAAAATCGCTGTGACCTTGACCTTTGACCTTTCGACCTGCATGACGAGAATGTTGTAGCCCTATAGCCTAGCTATTAGGTACTAAAGACTGCGAACTAATACATACCGCCGTTAGGCCACAAGGAGACTTCCCGTTTTTGAGTGAGACAGACATACAAACAAACATACAAACACGACCGACCGACATATGACGAAAATTGAAAATTTTCGTCATAACAAACATACAAACACGACCGACCGACATATGACGAAAATTGAAAATTTTCGTCATAACAAATGTGTCACAATACAGGGAGTTAATGGCTAAAACATGGAATTGTATTGTAGATAAGTAGGTACACTTATTCTCTCTATGCAAGGAATAGAGAGAAAAGAGGTGCGCGGGTGAAGCGCAAGGAATAGAGAGAAAAGAGGTGCGCGGGTGAAGCGCTAAGAGGAGAGTAAGAGGTGCGCGGGTGAAGCGCTAAGAGGAGAGTAAGAGGTGCGCGGGTGAAGCGCTAAGAGGAGAGTAAGAGGTGTGCGGGTGAACGGTGAGAGAGAGTGAGAGGTGCGCTGGTGCTGCGCTGCCCCACCTCCCCCCCCCCCTCCCCCGCCACTCCAACTAACTTTCTGGCTGTGATGCAGGCCCGTTCAGATTTTAACAGTACCGATTTCACCAGTACAGATTTCACCAGTGCAGATTTCACCAGTACAGATTTCACCAGTACAGATTTCACCAGTACAGATTTCATTGTGAGTGAAGATCTGTTATTTTATGTGAATTCATGACAATTTATCCTCAGCAACAGCAATATAGTGACGTCGCTAGGCCTACTATGGTTTTATTTCTCGGAGGAAGTCATGAAAAATTATTATAACCCATCCAAAGACATGCTGACATAATGCACACAGAGTAGATGCAGGCATGGGGGTGTGCCAAAAGAGGCCGGAGTAAATATTTAGTTCAAAATATTCACCTGAGATGAAAGATGTTGGCGACTGCATTAGTGTGAATCAACATAACTCCTTTGGCTTTCCCGGTTGTTCCCAAAGAATGCGGTAACACAGCTAGGTCCTCTCTGGGGTCAATGGGTGAGGGGCTGACCTCTGTGACGTCATCCCCATTACTGCGCAAGACGCTGTGTGAGAACATTTTACATAAAAAGCTCCATTTTTCCTACAAAAAACCTACTTTAACAGCTTAGCTCGTCCCTGAAAGGGGGGGGGGGCGCCCACCCTCGGCGCGCCCCCCCCCCGCCCCCTGGATCCCCCACTGAATCGGGATACGAAATTCGTGACTCATTAACGATCAGCTCATCCATTCTCTATTCCTCAGTCTCTCCACGCTATAGTTTACCGACGGTGTAAGCCGAGTTGCATGTCGACATGATGCCTCCCAGATGTATGACGGCCAACAGAGCCACAGGAAACTCGAGACAGTTGTGTGTACAGATGAAGACGAAGTCGCCCTTCCGTAGCCGCCTCTGGCGGACATTGTGTGCAACCTGCATGACGTCACGGTGAAGGTCACGGAAGGTCATCCGTCGTCCTGTTAGGCCATCGATCTGTGTTCAACAAAAACATTGTCTCTCGGAATCAGTTTTTGGCAAGCGAGCCATATAAATATGGAAGTTATCAGAGACGTTTGCGGTAAAGGGCTAATACAACCTTATGAGATTATTAGCAACATGAATCCAGCGGCTGCAGTGGGGACCCATGTAAAAATATTCTATAGAATTCTATTGAATTCTATAGAATTCTGTAGACTACTATAGTAATTGCTATGGAATGTCATAGGTACTATAGAATTCTATGAAGGTACTATAGTATTTTAAATTACCATGGTAAATTCTATAGATTACTATAGTAATTACTATAGAATTCTATAGGTACTATAGGTTTATTACCACCTTTGCGGTGCCGTAAAATTTTTATATGCGTGTTATTTAGGTCTAAATATAAAACGTACTATTATTCTCACCCAAGTGACTCGATGAGCTTCATATACTTCCCCCCCCCCCCCCGTATCCTATAAAAGTAAAACTACCTCGAGATTCACTCGATCGCACGGCGCATGCGCCAGGTTTCAAAAATACTGCGGAAAGACGAACGGATGTCTACGGTCTACGTACATATAAGTTATAGATTGACGAAAATCTGCTTATGTATACACATGAAAAGTCTTTATTTATAAATACTTCACAGTACAGCACCTGGGAAAACCCAGGTGTGATCGTGACATAATAGTATAAGGCCAAAAGAAGACTGTAAGTTGTGGCTTCTTGACAAGACTTGTTCAGTTTTGCTGGGCCGGCGCTGTGGCTGGGTGCACCCAGTCGGTCTGGAGTAAAACGAGGACTGACCGCCGAAGAATGCAGAAGTACGAGGAAGTACTTTTAGGGCTGATGTCCGGCAGATTTGGTGGCAGGTACCCATATATAATTGATATGAGCTGAAAGACTTACTTGTTTGCATGCCGTACACGAAAATCCAACTTATTTGGTATCCATTTGACCGAGATATATCCACTTCTGTCGAGGGCTGTTATTCAAATGACCAATATCGCCGTTTGGGGCCGGTGGAAGTCTCCTCGGCGAACCGAAATCTCGCGCCCGTGGCTGCCAGCCGGGGTGCGAGGTGTCGGCGTGGGGTGTGACGGGAGGGGAGGGGAGGGGAGGGGGGGGGGGGGTGGAGAATTGCTGGCCGCGCCGACATGGTTGGCTGGTTGGTGAAGCCTGGGCAAGAGTTGGCATGGGTACTGGTGGTGGGGGGTGGGTGGATTAAGTGCGGGCGGGTCGGGGGTATGGGGGTGGATCGACGCACAGTGAATAACACATTGGCTAATTGCTCTCTAGACCGGTTGAGCGAAGTGTCAGGTTTCACATCAAAAGTCATCAAAAGCTCTCACAAGTAACCTATTAATATCACTCGTTCCTCAAATTGCTAGTTTCTACTGGTGTTCAGAGACGTGTCGGTCTGTTTAATGTCTGTTATAAAACTGAGTCATCGACCCCCGCCTTCTTACAGTCACGCAATCAACAACGAAACCGAGCGAGTGAACAATAATAATGTTGCGAGCGATGTTGTTGTGAGTTCTTTTGTTAACTGATCAAGTCGTGTCGAGCGACTGGCCGGCGTAGGCCTGAATTAGTTCACCAGACTTGTAGGTACGGACATCTATTTTAGCGTCTACTGGGACTACTATTTTTTGACGGCCCTGAATTACTAGTGGAAACGGAAATTATTAGCGCTAGTTCAGGTATATTTTCAGGTATATTTGGTGGACGATTTTCATCGATGTTAGGTTGTGGTGAAGCTGTGGACCGGGAATTGGATCGGGTGCAATTATGATGCGTTATTTTGTTTACAGTGTTTCAAGTTCTGATAACTGTTAAACTGGCTTCAGAGCGAGTCAAGTGCGGTACATATGAAGTGGGTGTTATGTTGCTTGATGTCTCCTTGAAGACTTCTTTACGTCTTCACGTGTGAATTGGTTGACTGTCATAGTTTTGCTGCAATTATAATGCATATTTGTGTTGCAGTAACTGTTAAACTGGCTTCATAGCTGACCGACATTGATGTTCCCTAGTGATGTTCATATATTGCAATCATCGTTGTGTTTGAACTTGTTTTCAGCAGGTAACAGATCTTATAAAAGGGTGCATAGACCTCAGATGGGTCGGATATATCCTTGACGTTGATGGTTGCATTACGTGTCGCTCTAGACGTCTACGATATTATTTTTGGCTGACTTTACGTCTGCTGCGCTTACTTGCTACCCGTTTGCTTAGCTTTGCTGATCTCATCACATTCTCATCACTTCTTCGCTCGTCACATTCTCATCACTTTTTCTCTCGTCATATTCTCATCACTTCTTCTCTCGTCATATTCTCATTCTCATTGGGTCATTGCCATATTGCCATGGCACCTCTATCAGCGATCGTGATCGGCGACTCCATTGTGAATTACGTCGGTGACTATTTCCCCTCTCGTGTTCTTACGAGATCTTTTTCGGGGATCACGATCGAGGATCTTTGCCAACATTTGTTGGTTAACGATTCTCCGGATGTTTGGGTCGGTACGCCACCCTGGTGGCCATTCTCGGAGAGCTGCACCCGACTTCTCGGGTGATCATATCTGCGGTGTTGCCACGGGGGTTGAACCACTTTCCTGGTGCGTTCAATTCCCCCCACTTTCTGGAGCGATTTCATCGCTTGGCTCGTGAGTTGAACTTTGGCCTCAGGCGTCTCAGTGATACACACGAGTCTGTCTCCTTCATGGAGCATCCCGAGTTTTGGTATGGCGGTCGCCATCTCCTTTCTCGGGATGGGTTGCATTTGTCACCCACCGGTGTGTCGTGCCTCGCTGAGAGGATTATGACGACCATCGACTCATCATATCATCGTCCATCCTTCGGTCATTCTAGTGCACCTCCTGTTCTCTCCTCAGAGGTGGACTGGCCGGTCTTACCTGCACCCGCACCCCGTGTCTCTGTACCTGCACCCCGTCTCTCTACTCTCCCTCCTTCATCACCTCCTTCCCCACTTGCACCCCGTGTCTCTATTCTCCCTCCTTCATCACGGGACTGGTCAAGTTCGTGAATGGGCAATATAACTCAAAGGTCAAGGTCACGATGACGTCATACGTCCAAAACACATTTTCCGCTCTAGCTCTCTTAATATTGCAGCTAGAGAGCCGCAATTAGTGTCAAAATACTCAGCTCCTCCAAATCTTTCGCGTTCCTAACATCAGATTTGACGTAGGATAAAAAGTTTTCGCGCCACAGCCTCTTGAAAATTGAAAATTTTGGATTTTTTCTTTTTTTTTATAAAGTTTAAGATATCGACTCCGCCTTCTGCACAGACAATGCCACGGCCCACCGTCAGGCTAAGTTTGGGCACAAAGATGGGCAATGTAGGTCAAAGGTCAAGGTCACAGGAATTTTTCAAACTTCTCTTAACCATTGAAAGATAGGACCAAAAAACGGAAAAATCGCTATAACGTTCGCAGTTTCCATTTAATCCCGCTGCAAGTTATTTCACGCATTGAGCCCATTAGTACCTTCTATATGGTCTTTCATTTATGCAAATCGCCCAAATAGTTTTCCCGCTAAAAATTCCCAAGGTTTAACATTGGACCCTACAGGAGCATTTTGGCGGGAAAATGGCCTCCCAATTTCTCCATGAAGGGGACATGTCAGACAAACGACACCTTGCGTGAGACATGACATTAGTATTTGGGCCAAAGCACTATATTGATCAAGGTCACGCTTCCAAGGTCAAGGTCACGAATCATGTTTTTCTTCGTAGCTCCGTTAATACTGTGTAAGAAATGTGGTCTCAGATTTCACTTCACATTTATAGCTTTCGAGCTATTGGATGGTTATCTGCGCTGGTCATAGTATGGGGTCGTCTGATGGGGCCATTCACACCCACATACGTATGGAGGCCCCTGCCATGATATCTGCGCTGGTCATAGTATGGGGTCGTCAGATGGGGCCATTCACACCCACATACGTATGGAGGCCCCTGCCATGATATCTGCGCTGGTTATAGTATGAGGTCGTCTGATGGGGCCATTAACAGCCACATACATATGGAGGCCCGTGCCATGATATCTGCGCTGGTCATAGTATGGGGTCGTCAGATGGGGCCATTCACACCCACATACGTATGGAGGCCCGTGCCATGATATCTGCGCTGGTCATAGTATGGGGTCATCTGATGGGGCCATGCACACCCACATACGTATGGAGGCCCGTGCCGTGATATCTGCGCTGATCACAGTATGTAGTCGTCTGATGGGGCCATTAACAGCCACATACATATGGAGGCCCGTGCCATGATATCTGCGCTTGTCATAGTATGGGGTCGTCAGATGGGGCCATTCACACCCACATACGTATGGAGGCCCGTGCCATGATATCTGCGCTGGTCATAGTATGGGGTCATCTGATGGGGCCATTCACACCCACATACCTATGGAGGCCCGTGCCATGATATCTGCGCTGGTCACAGTATGTAGTCGTCAGATGGGGCCATTCACACCCACATACGTATGGAGGCCCCTGCCATGATATCTGCGCTGGTCATAGTATGGGGTCGTCAGATGGGGCCATTCACACCCACATCCGTATGGAGGCTCCTGCCATGATATCTGCGCTGGTCATAGTATGGGGTCATCTGATGGAGCCATTCACACCCACATACGTATGGAGGCCCGTGCCATGATATCTGCGCTGGTCATAGTATGGGGTCGTCTGATGGGGCCATTCACACCCACATACGTATGGAGGCCCCTGCCATGATATACGCGCTGGTCATAGTATGGGGTCGTCAGATGGGGCCATTCACACCCACATACGTATGGAGGCCCCTGCCATGATATCTGCGCTGGTTATAGTATGAGGTCGTCTGATGGGGCCATTAACAGCCACATACATATGGAGGCCCGTGCCATGATATCTGCGCTGGTCATAGTATGGGGTCGTCAGATGGGGCCATTCACACCCACATACGTATGGAGGCCCGTGCCATGATATCTGCGCTGGTCATAGTATGGGGCCGTCTGATGGGGCCATTCACACCCACATACGTATGGAGGCCCCTGCCATGGTATCTTCCATCTCTCGCCAGATGGTGCTCTTCATAATCACGACCATGTTCGGCGAGTGGCGTGAAATTCAATACTTCAACCTGAATATGTCTGCACGTGTGAATAACTTATAACGGCTTTAAACAAATGTAATATATTCGTGGACTCTTTGGAAAACAACATGGATGCCTTTCTGAAAGGTCGCTGGTACAAAAGTCAATTTTAATGTGTTGCATGTTTTTTTTTATCAGACTACATTGTTTTTATTTTTTGAAAAGTGTTGCTGACCACATGAATATGTATGGAAACTATTTGTTGTTACAAGCACTGCTATGGTAGTTCCTTCTTGGCCAATGTTGCTGTCTTGTGCGTTTTAATACCTGAAATGCTAATAAATAAATACACTGCAGACAAAAACCTTCTTGCTTAATGGTGTCCAGTGTTGTATAATATATATATCTTACCATATATGTAGTTCATGCGCACACTCTTCTTGTAAACACATCATGTTTAGCGAGCAAGACTATCTTCTATAGTAACACACATTTATATACGAAGATAGACGCAAATTAAGTTAAGAACTTCATATACATATGTTTGAAAATCGTGGACCCCTGGGCGATAATATCAATTTCTCACGAAACTCAATTTTCATTTCTAACGGTAGAGTATGATGCTTCGAATAAAATCTAGATGACAATGAACATGATTAAACCATCTCATTTTCGAAAAAAGTGCCAAAGATACGAATAGCACAAAAGTCTTCTTCACCGCAAGGTACCGTCCGCTTTCGATTCACGTCCTGATATCGCCCACTTGGCGGTGGCAGTGTCGTTTGTTCACTTTTGCAAACAAAGATCAGTGGTTTTCTCCCAAACTCTCCCGGGTCTACTGACCTTAATTGTTCTTGACAAATATACTGCAGGCTCACCAGGTCAAGTATTCTAGTATATTTACATTATATCAGACATACCATCCTGACGTTACTTGTGTAACTTATAGTAAATGAAATACCGGTAGGCAAAATGATGAATATTACAATGGAACTTACATTTAGCAGTTGATCAAATTATAATTTTTCCCAATCAGATCACGTAACTTGTTATTTAATAATCCTTACATCGCATGCATTACGATCAATGACTGCCTTCTAAATACAATAGAACACCAAGACAGTTTTTGAATTACAAAGAATAACAAGATTTACGTTACCATTTTATGAAAATACCAGATCCATCATAATATTTTGGGTACAAGTTCCGTGGGCCCCAACGCATGGGTGGCAACGCTATGACTTTGTCAACCAGCGGGCTCGAGACGGTCGAGTCGGTCGAGGGAAGCTTCATAAATGTAGGCTTAATTACCCCAGTTTTTCAAGATCCCGATATGTATCCAAATATTACTTGGTCTACTCTTCTGTGTAAAAATTGCATGATATGCCATTGCCCACTTACAACGCCCTTAGACTCCATTTAAATCATAGACTCCGCCCACACCAAACATACATACCTCAGCCATATATCTGTTTTGTATATATATATATATATATATATACGTTATGTGAGTCTCTTGTAAGTTGTCGTAGGACACCACTATGTGTTTGACGTATATTGTGTCCGCAACATGCACAACCTCAACGCGTTCCGTTCTGATCGTTCGATAAAATGCCTGCACTGATGGTGATTATGTGCATATAGGCCCAGTACAGCAACATCTCGCCGTCGCTAGGTGGAGCTCCCTTCCTTCATTCACACCGACGTGAGGCCAGGATTCTAGATGTAAAGCAATCTTTAAGCTGACGTATATGTTACGCAAAGACAGAGACAGGGAACCAGACTACCTGCTCAAGAGCTAGGTGCCGAAGGGTGGGTCCATTGCGGAAAGCTTAGCGATATGGTTAACAATATTTAGGAAATATAGCTGCCCAAAACGGATAGACGACATATGTTTCCTTTGCGCCATCACGATGACGAATATTTGTTACGACGGGACAACAGGGCTGAGAAAGTAACGTTTTTTCGCATTTCCAAAACGAGGCATTATGACGACACACGGATTCTCCCCGGTGACAACGTTGACGCGACGCTTCACACAAAAAAACTTACAAAGAATGAAGAAACTTTGTCTTTCTATGATCCCAAAGTGATACGAAAACGTCCAACTGGTTTATATTTTACCTTTACTGTGTGGTTTAATGACGCATCAGAGCATAGACGACATGTTTAGGTGGCTCTGATGTTTAGGTGGCTCTGATGCTAGCGGTTCTCTTACCTTAATCAGAGTCTCCTGCGTCAAGCAGTCTTTTTTTCCCCCCATAATTTACCAAATGAAATGTTTGCTTTGACGAAATAAATGACATTGAATCTGAATCTGAATCTGTTTTTCCTTTGCGCCATCCCAATGACGAATATTTGTTACGACGGGACAACAGGGCTGAGAAAGTAACGTTTTCTTGCATTTCCAAAACGAGGCATTATGACGTCACACGGATTCTCCCCGGTGACAACGTTGACCCGACGCTTCACACAAAAAACTTACAAAGAATGAAGAAACTTTGTCTTTCCATGATCCCAAAGTGATACGAAAACGTCCAACTGGTTTATATTTTACCTTTACCATGTGGTTTAATGCCGTATCAGTGTGTTGTTACTCCATGCACTGCACATGGAAGAATGGTTAAGTCGATCACTTGCTCTCGCCATTTTTGTTGTTTGCCGAGGCATGTGAAACTCTGTGACGTCACCCGCTGTTTTAGGGAACTCGCGAAAGCCCGGGTGCAGGGCTAAATTTAAAACGCTATTTTTAGCTTTCGAGTGTTTGGAACACGGATTTATCCTTGGATATTCCCAAAGTTCTGCGCTTAATCGCCTCCAAATATTTTAACGTACACCTCCCGTAGCCATGTTTAGTGAAATGTTACTCATCGGCTTTAGAATATACCTGGAAAGAAATTGACTGATAGCTGCTTATGCTTCAACATGGAGCACGTGTGTTTGTTTGTTTGTCCCCAAAACTGAAGTCTCGCGGCCCGATCGCGAGACCTATACAGCAAATTATTCAGTGCCACCTTATGAAGTAGCGATACATTTACAGGAAACCATTTCCATTCTGAGTGATGATACCGCGGTTTTTGACATGATGCGGGAATCGCTCGGTGACCGCGTGTTATCAAGTATCTGCAGCTGTTCCACGCTACCCCCTCCGCACTATTCCAATCTCTTATCTCGCAGTCTTTCTACCACAGTAACTGTAATGATTAATTGGTTTGTCCTTCATATCAGTTCCTTTCATTTGCAATGAATAAAATTTTCCCGCAAAGTAAGGGGGAACTTTCTTGCTACATCCCAGATAACATGCCAACCGTGGTTCCACGTTGACACCGTTGACATTGGCTTCCATGGATGGCCCAACGTTGGATCTTCGTTGGCTTACGCGTTGGGCCAACGTTGGTTTCGCATTGGCTTCCATGAATGGCCCAACGTTGGATATTTGTTGGCTTATGCATTGGGCCAACGTTGGTTTGGCATTGGCTTCCATGCGTGGCCCAACGTTGGATCTTTGTTGGCTAATGCATTAGGTTATCGTTGGTTTGGCCATGACTTCTACGTGATTGGCCCAACATTGGATCTTTGTTGGCTAAAGAATTGGGCCATTACTGGTTTGGCATTGGCTTCCCTGAATGGCCCAGCGTTGGATGTTTGTTGGTTAATGCATTAATTGGATTATCGATCGTCGGTTCTCGTGAACAAGGCATGGGCAATATGGCTATATTCTGGCATATTGGCGTCCATGCCCTGTCCAATAGACCTATAGATTTTAAAGTGGATTCCAATAATGCTGCGCATTTTGACTGGGGAAGTTCCGGGCCATGCCTCACCCTGGTGGTGGACAAGAAGACCCAGCGCTCAGGGTCTCAGCGAATTTACGGAGGTGCGTCCACTGGGGGGCGTACGTATATGCCTACATAAATAGCGCGCTTTCGGGCGTCTGTGGAAAGTCCCGATCTCCCGGCAGAGGGCGTTACGCTTACGCCATAGTCCACAGTGATGTGAGGAACGAGCTCCATTTGCTGGCAGATTGGTGGAAAGTATGTATTGATCGAATGTCGTAAACGCGTTGCATTTAGATATATAGATCACTGTAATTATGTAACGCTGGCCCTTAAATATATGACCTGCATGCATATGAAAAATCTATTATGTCACAAGAACAAGGGAACATTTTAGATATATGTCATGTCGTAAAGCGCGATCTATTTCGGCGTCCGTTCACTGCATATTATAGGCGTGAAAGTCTTGGAAAATGTTGGCGTTACCCGAGGTAAGCTAAAGTTTATGTTAATGTTATAATGCTTAAGTGAGTACATTTATGTCTACTCAAACTTAGATCTACTTTGGTGTCAGGAATCAGGTTAATTGTTTAATCTTAGACCACATTCTTATCTTCGCCCACACACATGGATTTTAGATCTATCCCAATCATAATGCTTGCGGCTTTTGTTATAGCCTAGACTCAAGCCTTATTTTAGCTGTTTAGTTTAGGCTTGGGCTACGTTGGGGCATCCTTGACCTTGGTCTAGCTCTGACATCACCAAGTCCAAGGTGAAGATGTTGACCCTAGTACAACACTTTTCAATGTAGAAAACAAGCATGGCGGGCACAGGCACAGTAAATCAGTGGAGGGGGGGAGGCCGGGGGTGGGGGGGTGGGGTGGTAGGGGGCCCCACAACGTATACTAAACGCACAAGGTGTCCAACTCCCGCTGGAACTGAGCGACAGGCACTCGCTTCAACCCCCAACGTCGCACATTTACCGCGCTTGACGGGCCCCGTAAATGCCCCATTTCTAAGTAATTTATTTATTTCATCAATAAGTAAACGAGACCTGTATTGCCGTGTAGTCGCGACAAATAAAGAATTATGCAGCGACAACAACCAACCAACCAACCAAATTGCTGACATCGCGATAATTCGCCTGCGAGATCTCCTGTTTCCTGTCACGTATTGCGGGTCCCGGGCTGGATACCAAACCTGGCCTAAAGAAATGCGCTCACTTAGTAACAGTAACAAGGGTGTGAGGGCAATGCCATACACATGACAAAAAAGCTAGCATTGCATCACTAATTCACTTTGATGAATGATTATCAATCATGACAACGAACTTACCTCTCCAAATCGCCTCGACTCACTTCTTTAGACATTACTTTAAAGTTTGCTGTCTATTTCTTACACATCAATGATATTGATATATATGTGCTGCCATCGACAAGAAGCAGAAGGGTCAAGTTTACTGGGCTAGGTTGGGAAGGGGTAAATACCAAAAATGGCGATACAGTGACACAAGCATAGATCTATTTGAAAAATTGACACGCGACACACTGACACGAACAAACATATTTTTAAAATTGATAAAGGACACATTGACATAACCATATTTGAAAAATTGACATGCGACACTGGTACAAGCATCTTTGAAAAATTGACAGGTAACACACTGACACAAGCATATTTGAACAATTCACATGTGACACACTGACACAAGCATATTTAAAAAAATGACACTCGACATTGACCTCCAAATTTATCCAAAGCCCAAAATAAACTTTTCCATTTTTAATGGTTTGTACTATATAAATCCTACACGTTAGTATCTTAATTATTTATATATTTAAGAATTGCAGTTTCAAGGAAACATCATAATGCCTTTGAAAAGAATGACCATATGATATGGGTTGTGCTCTCTGAAGGGAAAAATGAAGTCTGAATGGAGCGAGGACTCACGACCAAGGGGGTTGGTGGGGATGGGGGCGATGGAGATATCCAAAGAGGGCTCACCACTACAGCAGCCGGAGCCTCCCGCACCCTGGTCAAGCCACGGAAGCCCATCCGCCGACAGGTTTAGTCTACAAGAATTACGTTTAACCTGTCACAGCCCTAGAAATATACATCTATGAAAATGATAATGCATGACTGTCGATGTGAATGCTTGACTTGTCTTTATCTGGAGAGGGCTTGGGGAGCGGGACCGTGACGCTGGCATGCTTGGCATGCTGCATGAATGCTTCGCTTGTCACGACTGCGACAAACCTTAGAAGGCAACTGGAATGCTTGAGTTTTCATGGCCGAGAGAGCTGGGCCTTGGTTTGGAGTTGGCGTTAATGCATGGTTTGTCATCGCCGTGAGAGGTCCCAAATTACAAAAACAACAATTCATAATCGTTTCTCGAGGATAATTAAACCGTAATCCCGATTAATAGGGAAAATACGATATCACGTTCTAGTCAGGTAATAATGAGTTATATAGCACTAAGGGTCTACTGTGACCCCCTGAGATAAATAACAGATAGCGTTGAGTTTACATATATAAACTACATATATAATCATTACCGTAGACAAATGAAAGGCCCGTTTAGTTTTAACCAACATTTTCTGAGAGCGCACTTCAGTTGTTTGGTTGGTTTGAAGTAGAGAACTTCAAGTAGTGGAGCCAGTCGAACCGAAGGCGCAACGTTTACTCAGGTTCAGAGAGGTTCTACTGTTGGATGCGCTGTGTTTCAGGTTAAGGACAATTACTCATGGAATAATTGCGTCCCAAGCGCTGCTGAAACGAGATTCAAGATTCAAGAAACAAAACAAACCCTGATATAACGTTGGGGATGAAGGCGGGGTGGTCTTGTGATCTTGTCAAGATCTTGTGATCTTGGATGGCTTTAAGAAAGGTTCCAAGCTCGAAACGAGGCAAGACGACCACGGCATCTCCAACATAGAGGGAGCTGAAGATGATACAGACCAGACCGTAGATGTGGAAGAAAGTTAAGACTCCCATGATGACTCCCTGTTCTCCACGCCTACACACCGGTGTCTTAAAGACGTCTGTTACCCTGGCCGAGGAGAAAGGATAATACGGAATACAGTGCCTCTGCAATTGTGCAATGTGGTAATGTGTTGTCTTATCGTGTAGCGTGCCGAGGGATGTAAGTGGCAGAATAGTATCGATGCCACCAAACTGTAGCGTGCCGGTGGTATAGTTTGGGAAAAATGTCAGGAAGGGGGCATTTTATGCCGCGATATTGTTAGCATTCTCGGTTTAACTCAGATTAAGTAACCCAGCAATCAGGCAATACTAAAGTAGGTACAGATCAATTGATTTATTTCGGGTTAACTCGATCAAGCGATATCACATGGAGCTACTAATACCAAGTTCAAATATCACTGCAACTGCTGCATATATCTTCCCTCCCTAATACAATCTATCTTCTCATTGCCTAATTGCTGGCCTGAATTATCTCTCACACTGTTTCTCTTATTTCCAAGTGAATTCTCCAAAATACATCTATCTGACCTAAGAGCTGCGTGGGCGAGGCGCAAGGAATAGAGAGAAAAGAGGTGCGCGGGCGAAGCGCTAAGAGGAGAGTAAGAGGTGCGCGGGTTACCCGCTGAGAGAGAGAGTGAGAGGTGCGCTGGTGCTGCGCTGCCCCCACCCCCCCACCCCACTCCAACTAACTTTCTGGCTGTGATGCAGGCCCGTTCAGATTTTAACAGTACCGATTCACCAGTACAGATTTCACCAGTGCAGATTTCATTGTGAGTGAAGATCTGCTATTTTATGTAAATTCGTGACAATTTATCCACAGCAACAGCAATATAGTGACGTCGCTAGGCCTACTATGGTTTTATTTCTCGGAGGAAGTCATGAAAAATTATTATAACCCATCCAAAGACATGCTGACATAATGCACACAGAGTAGATGCAGGCATGGGGGTGTGCCAAAAGAGGCCGGAGTAAATATTTAGTTCAAAATATTCACCTGAGATGAAAGATGTTGGCGACTAAATTAGTGTGAATCAACATAACTCCTTTGGCTTTCCCGGTAGTTCCCAAAGAATGCGGTAACACAACTAGGTCCTCTCCGGGGTCAATGGGTGAGGGGCTGACCTCTGTGACGTCATCCCCATTACTGCGCAAGACGCTGTGTGAGAACATTTTACCTAAAAAGCTCCATTTTTCCTACAAAAAACCTACTTTAACAGCTTAGCTCGTCCCTGAAGGGGGCGGGGCGCCCACCCCCGGCGCCCCCCCCCCGCCCCCTGGATCCCCCACTGAATCGGGATACGAAATTCGTGACTCATTAACGATCAGCTCATCCATTCTCTATTCCTCAGTCTCTCCACGCTATAGTTTACCGACGGTGTAAGCCGAGTTGCATGTCGACATGATGCCTCCCAGGTGTATGACGGCCAACAGAGCCACAGGAAACTCGAGACAGTTGTGTGTACAGATGAAGACGAAGTCGCCCTTCCGTAGCCGCCTCTGGCGGACATTGTGTGCAACCTGCATGACGTCACGGTGAAGGTCACGGAAGGTCATCCGTCGTCCTGTTAGGCCATCGATCTGTGTTCAACAAAAACATTGTCTCTCGGAATCAGTTTTTGGCAAGCGAGCCATATAAATATGGAAGTTATCAGAGACGTTTGCGGTAAAGGGCTAATACAACCTTATGAGATTATTAGCAACATGAATCCAGCGGCTGCAGTGGGGACCCATGTAAAAATATTCTATTGAATTCTATTGAATTCTATAGAATTCTGTAGACTACTATAGTAATTGCTATGGAATGTCATAGGTACTATAGAATTCTATGAAGGTACTATAGTATTTTAAATTACCATGGTAAATTCTATAGATTACTATAGTAATTACTATAGAATTCTATAGGTACTATAGGTTTATTACCACCTTTGCGGTGCCGTAAAATTTTTATATGCGTGTTATTTAGGTCTAAAAGTAAAACGTACTATTATTCTCACCCAAGTGACTCGATGAGCTTCATATACTCCCCCCCCCCCCCCCGTATCCTATAAAAGTAAAACTACCTCGAGATTCACTCGATCGTATAGGCGCATGCGCCAGGTTTCAAAAATACTGCGGAAAGACGAACGGATGTCTACGGTCTACGTACATATAAGTTATAGATTGACGAAAATCTGCTTATGTATAAACATGAAAAGTCTTTATTTATAAATACTTCACAGTACAGCACCTGGAAAAACCCAGGTGTGATCGTGACATAATAGTATAAGGCCAAAAGAAGACTGTAAGTTGTGGCTTCTTGACAAGACTTGTTCAGTTTTGCTGGGCCGGCGCTGTGGCTGGGTGCACCCAGTCGGTCTGGAGTAAAACGAGGACTGACTGCCGAAGAATGCAGAAGTACGAGGAAGTACTTTTAGGGCTGATGTCCGGCAGATTTGGTGGCAGGTACCCATATATAATTGATATGAGCTGAAAGACTTACTTGTTTGCATGCCGTACACGAAAATCCAACTTATTTGGTATCCATTTGACCGAGATATATCCACTTCTGTCGAGGGCTGTTATTCAAATGACCAATATCGCCGTTTGGGGCCGGCGGAAGTCTCGTCGGCGAACCGAAATCTCGCGCCCGTGGCTGCTAGCCGGGGTGCGAGGTGTCGGCGTGGGGTGTGACGGGAGGGGAGGGGAGGGGAGGGGGGGGGTGGAGAATTGCTGGCCGCGCCGACATGGCTTGCTGGTTGGTGAAGCCTGGGCAAGAGTTGGCATGGGTACTGGTGGTGGGGGGTGGGTGGATTAAGTGCGGGCGGGTCGGGGGTACGGGGGTGGATCGACGCACAGTGAATAACACATTGGCTAATTGCTCTCTAGACCGGTTGAGCGAAGTGTCAGGTTTCACATCAAAAGTCATCAAAAGCTCTCACAAGTAACCTATTAATATCACTCGTTCCTCAAATTGCTAGTTTCTACTGGCGTTCAGAGACGTGTCGGTCTGTTTAATGTCTGTTATAAAACTGAGTCATCGACCCCCGCCTTCTTACAGTCACGCAATCAACAACGAAACCGAGCGAGTGAACAATAATAATGTTGCGAGCGATGTTGTTGTGAGTTCTTTTGTTAACTGATCAAGTCGTGTCGAGCGACTGGCCGGCGTAGGCCTGAATTAGTTCACCAGACTTGTAGGTACGGACATCTATTTTAGCGTCTACTGGGACTACTATTTTTTGACGGCCCTGAATTACTAGTGGAAACGGAAATTATTAGCGCTAGTTCAGGTATATTTTCAGGTATATTTGGTGGACGATTTTCATCGATGTTAGGTTGTGGTGAAGCTGTGGACCGGGAATTGGATCGGGTGCAATTATGATGCGTTATTTTGTTTACAGTGTTTCAAGTTCTGATAACTGTTAAACTGGCTTCAGAGCGAGTCAAGTGCGGTACATATGAAGTGGGTGTTATGTTGCTTGATGTCTCCTTGAAGACTTCTTTACGTCTTCACGTGTGAATTGGTTGACTGTCATAGTTTTGCTGCAATTATAATGCATATTTGTGTTGCAGTAACTGTTAAACTGGCTTCATAGCTGACCGACATTGATGTTCCCTAGTGATGTTCATATATTGCAATCATCGTTGTGTTTGAACTTGTTTTCAGCAGGTAACAGATCTTATAAAAGGGTGCATAGACCTCAGATGGGTCAGATATATCCTTGACGTTGATGGTTGCATTACGTGTCGCTCTAGACGTCTACGATATTATTTTTGGCTGACTTTACGTCTGCTGCGCTTACTTGCTACCCGTTTGCTTAGCTTTGCTGATCTCATCACATTCTCATCACTTCTTCGCTCGTCACATTCTCATCACTTTTTCTCTCGTCATATTCTCATCACTTCTTCGCTCGTCATATTCTCATTCTCATTGGGTCATTGCCATATTGCCATGGCACCTCTATCAGCGATCGTGATCGGCGACTCCATTGTGAAGTACGTCGGTGACTATTTCCCCTCTCGTGTTCTTACGAGATCTTTTTCGGGGATCACGATCGAGGATCTTTGCCAACATTTGTTGGTTAACGATTCTCCGGATGTTTGGGTCGGTACGCCACCCTGGTGGCCATTCTCGGAGAGCTGCACCCGACTTCTCGGGTGATCATATCTGCGGTGTTGCCACGGGGGTTGAACCACTTTCCTGGTGCGTTCAATTCCCCCCACTTTCTGGAGCGATTTCATCCCTTGGCTCGTGAGTTGAACTTTGGCCTCAGGTGTCTCAGTGATACACACGAGTCTGTCTCCTTCATGGAGCATCCCGAGTTTTGGTATGGCGGTCGCCATCTCCTTTCTCGGGATGGGTTGCATTTGTCACCCACCGGTGTGTCGTGCCTCGCTGAGAGGATTATGACGACCATCGACTCATCATATCATCGTCCATCCTTCGGTCATTCTAGTGCACCTCCTGTTCTCTCCTCAGAGGTGGACTGGCCGGTCTTACCTGCACCCGCACCCCGTGTCTCTGTACCTGCACCCCGTCTCTCTACTCTCCCTCCTTCATCACCTCCTTCCCCACCTGCACCCCGTGTCTCTATTCTCCCTCCTTCATCACGGGACTGGTCAAGTTCGTGAATGGGCAATATAACTCAAAGGTCAAGGTCACGATGACGTCATACGTCCAAAACACATTTTCCGCTCTAGCTCTCTTAATATTGCAGCTAGAGAGCCGCAATTAGTGTCAAAATACTCAGCTCCTCCAAATCTTTCGCGTTCCTAACATCAGATTTGACGTAGGATAAAAAGTTTTCGCGCCACAGCCTCTTGAAAATTGAAAATTTTGGATTTTTTCTTTTTTTTTATAAAGTTTAAGATATCGACTCCGCCTTCTGCACAGACAATGCCACGGCCCACCGTCAGGCTAAGTTTGGGCACAAAGATGGGCAATGTAGGTCAAAGGTCAAGGTCACAGAAATTTTCAAACTTTTCTTAACCATTGAAAGATAGGACCAAAAAACGGAAAAATCGCTATAACGTTCGCAGTTTCCATTTAATCACGCTGCAAGTTATTTCACGCATTGAGCCCATTAGTACCTTCTATATGGTCTTTCATTTATGCAAATCGCCCAAATAGTTTTCCCGCTAAAAATTCCCAAAGTTTAACATTGGACCCTACAGGAGCATTTTGGCGGGAAAATGGCCTCCCAATTTCTCCATGAAGGGGACATGTCAGACAAACGACACCTTGCGTGAGACATGACATTAGTATTTGGGCCAAAGCACTATATTGATCAAGGTCACGCTTCCAAGGTCAAGGTCACGAATCATGTTTTTCTTCGTAGCTCCGTTAATACTGTGTAAGAAATGTGGTCTCAGATTTCACTTCACATTTATAGCTTTCGAGCTATTGGATGGTTAAATTTGACCCGAATAAAAATGGAGAAAAATCGCTGTGCCTACATAAATGCAGATAGACTTCCTGTATGTCGTGGAATAGGTACCAATTTTACTGACATCATGTGTGCCAAATACCATTCAAATCAGACCAGTGCTTTGCAGGCAAAAAAACAAAGACATGTAACATGGCCGATCCCAATATAAAGCTTCGATACGCCAAACGACTCACGGCGCGCGGACATTTCGGCCTATACTCTGTCAGTAATGCATGTACATAGTCGACACTCGCTATATATATTCCAGTTGCACTTATCCCCAGATTTTCGTCTCCTTCTCAAGCTACGCTTGACGTTCTCGTCTGTGTGTGTGTCTGTCTGTCTGTCCGCACTCTGTAGGTCGCAAAGCGCAACATTTTGTCGTATAACTTCACCCATCGCTAGGTATCCGACATGGCTCGGTCAAGTTCGTTAGCGGGGTATGAAGGTCAAAGGTCAAGGTCACAGGATTTTTTTCCGTTTTCCTTAACCATTGGAAGATAGGGCCAATAATCGACAAAATGCTTACTACAGAGACAGTTTTGGAGCTAGCCCTTTGGTAAAAAATACACTTATTGTCCTCTGGCGTTTCTCATCCTGTGCCAATTTGCATCGAAATCGATTAAGAAGTTTGGTCGCTAAAAAATGGTTTAACTTGAAAAAGATCTTTAACATGGGACTCTATGAGGCTACATATTTGAGCAGTAAGCTCTACTCATCGTGAGCAATAAGCCGTGCCGCCTTTCAGGGTGGAGTACTGCTCAAATTCGTGTGCGTGGGCGTGTGTATTGGCGGGGAGGGGCGGGTAGGCGTGGTGTGCGGGAATGCTGCATTTCCGCCATCAACCTTCACCCTGTGGGTGACGCTCTCGTTATGACGGAAATCTTTGATTGGAGGAATCTATCAGTTTGTCCGTTTGTCCGTGTGTGTGTCTGTCTGTCTGTCTGTCTGTCTGTCTGTGTGTTCCCGCTCTACAGGTCGCAAATCGCAACAGATCGTTCTGTAACTTTACCCACCGATAGGTATCCGACATGGCTCGGTCAAGTTCGTTAGCGGGGTGTGTAGGTCAAAGGTCAAGGTCACAGGAATTTTTCGTTTGATCCTTAACCATTGGGAGATAGGGCCAATAATTGAAATACAGGCCACTGTACAGAGAGTTTTGGAGCTAGCGCTTTGAAAAAAAATACACATATGGTCCTCTCGCTTTTCTCGCCCTGTGCCAATTTGCATCCAAATCAATTAAGAAGTTTGGTCGCTAAAAATAGTTTAACTTGAAAAAGAAACTTTAACATGGGACTCTATGAGGCTACATATTTGAGCAGTAACCTCTACTCATCGTGAGCAATAAGCCGTGCCGCCTTCCAGGGTGGAGTACTGCTCAAATATGTGTGTGTGTATTTACGGGGAAGGAACGCAGGGGTGGGGCGTTCGGTTGTTTCCATCTATGGGTGTCTCCGGGATCTTAGGGGTCAATCTGGATCTCAGGGATCAATCTGGATCTGAGAGGTCAATTTTGGATCTGAGGGTTCAAATCTGTATCTGAGAGGTCCAATCTGGATCAAAGGGTCCAAATATTCATGCGGAATTCCAGGGGCGGGTAGGCGTGGTGTGCGGGAATGCTGCATTTCCGTCATCAGCCTTCACCCTGTGGGTGACGCTCTCGGTAGACTTTCAGTGAGTCGGTGCGGTGGCCTATTTCACGGACATAGTTTAGCCGGCTACGGGGCTCAGTCGACTAAAATCACCCACCATTTACATTTGGCGGCAAAGCTCCGTAGTCGTCTAAACTGTGTTCGTAATATCCGCCCCAGGGGCCGTATTTATAATCCCCTCGTAAGTTACGCACGAAAAGTGCGTTTTCGTCTTAGCCTCACCAGCTCGTTGTGGTGGTGTTCATAATTAAGAAGTACTCTTCAATATAATCTTAGCACTCTCTTAATTAAGAAAATCGACTTTTTATGTGACTATTTATGAATTGTGAACTCGATAATCGCTCGCCAACAATATACCTGGCAGCTAGTTCATCAAATGGGCCAGCATTAGGCTTGCTCTTCAGGTCGGGACAGAATTGTTTATTGGAAGAGAATTTAAACAAATCCAGCATAAAATTTGGTTCAGATAAGGGGTGCTTTCTTTCATCAGGACCATTGGGAATGCTCTTCCCCTTTTCTTAACTCTAACCTTATGGCATTTCTCCTTGCAAAATAGCTTTTACATTACAACATTTATTTGCTCTATGTGAAGTAGATATCAGTGTATACAGGTGTATAATATTGGAATGCCTTTGACAGCTTGTAAAGTACGTCAGCGATGCTCAGGATCTCTTACACTCCTTGTCATGCGGCGGTATATAGCTTTGCCAGACCGCTTCCTGAGTGGGTCTCCCGCGGCTAACACGGCCTTCATATCTCAAAATTAAAGTTTAAAAATAGTTAGATGGCTGTATATATGTTCTGAAACCATTGGCAAAACATTTAAAGCAATATACTGACATGCGCCATCTTAGATATTTTACATTTTAGAATCAAGACTAAGAGTATCTAAAAAATTATGATGCATATGTTTTATATCTCTATGAGACTGTAAAACAAATATTTCAACATAAAACTGCGCGGTTTATTTATATCGCGCGTGGACGTGATAGCGAGCTGCGGTCGACATCACACACAAAATACCGAACGGCGAACAGGCGCTCAGGGATATAAAGCCGGCCACCAACTTCTGCTCCGGTGACCAACATGCTTCTCTCCGGATAGCCCACAAGCTTTCAGGATATAAATTCAAGACAGAATGTACTTATTTGACATGGAGAAGAGGTTGATAATACAAATAATTACGGAATATATTGCTTTAAGCACTAATTGTTCAAATAATGCAAATGTGACCGATATGAAAAGGTCGGCTTGCCATAGCGCCTGTGTGAGGGAGTGTGTGAGTGAATATGTGAGTGACTGCTTCTCGTAAAGTGCGCCGGGTTTGTGATTGAGTATGAAAGTGAGTATGAAAGTGAGTTTGAGAGTGAGGGAGCGGCCACCGTAAGGTGTTTCATTTGCTTGTTGGCCTGTATTAGCCAATCCGCCAGCGTTAAAATGCGTCTTGTCCCATCCTTTCCTTGTCACAGCGGGTATATAAACGTAAGGGATTCTGACTCGTGACTACGGCTCCGTCCCAGCTCGAGGCAGGCTGATATTTATTGGTCACGGTGGTCCGACTGGAAAGGTATGTTACCTGTTTGTATGATTACTTTGATATAGATATGCGTTTCTATTGGATTATTTAAATAGTATGGATTTAAATAACTATATGCCTTTATCCTTGTCATATACCTTGTCTTTACGCTCGATATACTTCCATGAGTACTTAGATGTTTTTCGTCTTTCCCCAGACTACCACGCAATCTTAGTCTTTGTATACATTTGTTAAATAAATGTACATGAGTGAACCACACCGGCTGTATTAGTCTGTGTCACAAAAGTAAGGCACCTTAAACTGGTTCACATGCAGAAACACGTCGAAGCGCACTCACTTCAAGCTGACGGTCAATGGCACACGTGCTCTTGTTTATTCACCCACTAAAACTAGGTCAAAATGGCCGCGGTAGTGTAAACCCGTGTATTGGCAGCAGACGCAATGTCGCAAATAGACTAAATCACAGGTATAATAGAGTTGCCATGGCGTGCGCGTGGCCGGTTGAAATAGAGTGCGTATAGGGCTATACAGTTTTTTGCGATCGGGCTGCGGGACTTCGGTTTTGGGGACAAACAAACACACGCGAGCGTGCTCCATGTTGAAGCATAGGTAGCTACAAGCCAATTTATTTCCATGTTTATTCCAAAGACTATGAGTCCCATTTCATTAAACATGACTATGGGAGGTATACGTTATAATATTTGGAGGCGATAAACCGCAGAATTGTTGGCATATACATGGAAAAAGCCGTCTTCAAAACACTCGAAAGCTAAATATAACGTTCAAACTTTAGCCCTCCACCCGGGCTTTCGCGGGTTGCCCAAACAGCGAGTCACGTCACAGAGTTTCACGCGCCTCCGCGGTAACAAAAATGGCGAGAGCAAGTGGTCGACTTCCGCCGTCAAAATGTGCAGTGCATGGAGTAACAACACACCGATAAATAGGTCGAGGCGGGCCAAAGCTTTCCATCCGGATAAGGCAAAAATATATGGTAGGCCCCCTGAGGGAGGGGTAGCCATGTCGCGTGTCGATTTTAAGAAAAGGTCCATGTCGCGGGTCGATTTTAAGGAAAGTTCCAGGTCGCGTGTCGCAAGGTCTTATGTCGCATGTCGATTCTAAGACAACCACAATGTGGCGTTGTCGATTTTAAAAATCGCCGTGTCGCGCTGTCGAAAAAGCCCCTATGGGGCCCTTATGGTGGTCACGATATATATGTCACTGTGAAAGAATGGTGGATCAGTTGACCGAACCGCCTCCGGTTTCGTTTTACCTCCCCCCCCCCCCCCCCCCGTGCTTTCGTGCTCTCGACTGCAGACCAACAGGCGCCGGCTTCAGACTCCATTCGTGTCTAACGTGTATTTTTGGCGGTCACGGCGGCGCAAAGCTTGCCATCCGGATAAGGCAAAAAGGTTAGATGGTCGCGACATATGTCGCGACCATCCCCCCCCCCCCATGCCCCCCCCCCCCACCTTCCGTGTCTACAGAGATTGTGCACTAAAATGCAGGCCAACAGGCGCCGGTATGTAGGCAATGGTCGCCTGAACACCAATAGGGCCCCAGGTGGGGTAAATAGCGACACACGATATTGCCGTTTTTTTTTTAAATCGACACCCGACATAGACCTCAAAATTCCGACACCCAGACCCTCAAAATTAGACGCCGACATAGTTTTACAGTTGTTTGTTGAAATATCTGTACACACACATATACATATACAAACCTATACATCGACACTGTTATTTGGAAGATCCACGTTGTCACCGGGACTTTTGGAAACGGGAGACGTTAGGCTCCCCCTCCGCTTCCAGACCCCTGCCAATAAATCCATCCATACACGTCCGCTCTCACCCTCGTGTTTAAAAGCGGCATGGCAGACGTTGGGGGGCTGTCCTAGGTTCGAGTAGGTGGGGTCGATGTATGCTGAGCCTTTCGTAGCAAGAAACGGGTTTGCCCGAAAGGTATATATTTGCATAATTATGGCCACAAAAATACTGAAAAGAATCCGCCAGCCTAGCCCCTAACGCTGCTTTATCGATTCATATAATACCCAAGTGTCTATCCTCCAAATTACAGAATTTTACCGTCCTGTGTGTAGCTCACAATAAAATTTAAAAGTTACCGCCAGCAACGATTTCGCCGCTTAAACAAGCGGCAGCCCCTTGTGGAGGTGTGTCCGCGATTGACCAATCAGGAGGCGATACTCTAGCTAATTATATTCAAACCGGGAATGACGCCTACAGTGTGAGAAAAATAGGAGCGAGTGATCATCGCTAATATAAATAGCTTTCATTATAACTTTAATCATGGTAACGAAATGTTAACACTCGCCAATTTAATTTAAATATGTAAACTTTCGTGCTCGCTGCTATCAACGCCCGCGTGCGGCTGCGATGTACAGATCAGCGAAACCCTGAATTGGTACCCCCCCCCCCCCAACCCCCCCCCCACACACACACAAACACCGGTTTGTGTCATATGACGTCACGATGACATCCATGTTTAGCAAAAGTTGATTGATAGTATAGAGTTGTTATTGATTATCACTGGAATTCGTTGCCTGGAGCCTGAGCAACACCCCTAAAATGGTCCAACAAATATTTTGAACAATCTGTGACGCAGTACACGTAGCTTGCAACTTTGCAACTTAGTAAGTAGACATGCAAAAAGTGCCGTTTGAGGCAGGTTTGCCATCAAAAATATTTTAAGCTAATGTTTCAGTTGTGTTAAGCGTGAATGACCAAAATACATTTCAGTAGCCAATGCAGATTTTATTAACTGGCAAAAAACAAGAGTTTAAAGTAGGAAATGGAAATGAAAATCGATTATTAGGCACAACGCCCATAATACATGATATAATTGCACTTATTTTCAACGAGATAACAAAAAATGAACACTTGATAATATGGATAGGTGCTACCTAAAAAATGCGAGCGTATATTTATTAATTTAGATATTCCTAGGGGATAGATCTAGATTAATACTCAAAATAAATCTCACTTCGACATAATGCATATCTTTGGCAGGATGACGTGCACGTGCCTGTGGCATATCATTCGGTTGCTTAGGAACTCCCGTTGTGACGTCATGTTTATAACATTTTGACGTCACAAGCCGATGGGCGATCAACTAGAGTGCTCTGCTTGGGAAGATTGGCAAAGGACATTTAGCGCGTCGCTGATAAATTAACTTTAGTTTTAAGTATACGTCCAGTGTTAACATTGAATAATTTATTCGTTAATTTGGTGGGGCAGTTGACTTAATTATTAAAGATATGACATAATAGGCTTCGACCTCTGTTCGCTTGAATATATTTATGTAAAGGTGATATTTACTGATCCCCTCCCAAGCCCGGCATTGGACCCCTGCCCCCCCCCCCCCCACCACACACACACACACACACAAACACCGGTTTGTTTATTGTTTTTCGAAAAACGTGACGTAATAGGCTTCGACCAACCAGTGACGCAGACACATGCTTGGTTTGTTCCTTCATTGTACTGATAAATGAGTAACACTCCATACAAGTAATGCTGTGGCGTGCAGGCAAGCGGTGGTAAAAAGACAATCGGCTGAAACATAGGAAACCATCAGAAACGATGGTGGGTAGTAAAGTCAGGCGCGGAGCGCAACGGAGAGGCACGAGCGAACATGCGGACGGGCTGACTGCCGTGAGAAACAAAATAGTCGTTCTTTTCCTCGGTTAATTTTTATTATCGTCCATTGCCGCACGTAGGATTTAAATATTAAAATAATTAAAAAGATGGTCTACTGATATTGGTTTCCTTGTTTAATTTTTTACATACATAATGCTCTGTGAAAATGCCTAGTACTATACCGGGCCAATGCCGCATACTGTACAGGGCCAATGACGCTCTGGTACAGGGTCAGTACTGGGCCATTACAGGCACACATTAATGGCCCATTACAACGCCAGTGTGCAAAATGGTACTGTGTCAGTACTGTTTGCCGGTAATGGGTTATCAAATCCCGATACTGGCTGAGTGTACTGGGCCAGTACCGAGCCGTTACATTCATGTTTGCTGGGTAGCTTTTTTTGTATTCAAATAAGTGTCTTAAAAGGGATTCTTCGTTCTATGTTGAGATTGGGATTTCGAAGGTAATGGCGAACGCATAGAGGAGGCAAAGCGGCAAGTGAACACCCAAAACACGATATTATACCTAAATACAGTGCCATTACATGGATAAGTGGGTGACCAAAAGCTCAAGGAAGCGTATACGCCAACTCAGTGCAGATACTGATGCAAAAGAAAGCAAAAAGTTGAATTTTAAGCAAAGAACCCCACCCGCCATTCGGATAATGAGCGATAATGCGGATAACGCAAACAAAGGAAGTTTGCCGCCTGAGCCGGCTACCGCCGAGGAGAGTGAAACAGACGATTCACCGCATACAAGTGGGGACGCTGACTCTGCTGAGGATAGTCTCTCCTTAACCATCGAAACGGTTTGCGAAAATTCCGGCTGTATTGTTAGCCTACAGAAACAAAACGAGGATTTAAAGAGAGAATTGGCCCTTCTGAAAGGAATAGTGATAAATCAACAGGATCGGATAAACCAACTTACCGAAAACGTGCAAGACCTCACTTTGAGATCGATGAGATATAATGCTCTTTTCCACAACATACCGGAATCCAGAAATGCAGATGAACTAGAAAATTGTGAAATGACTGTCACTAAATTCCTTAGCAATAACGGTTTTCAAGGCCCACTGCCAGACATGGATCGAGCCCATCGCCTCGGCGCCCCGCCTGGCCCCACCGCCAAACGACCACGGTTAATCGTCGTACGATTCTCTACGCAGCGAGCAGCTGATAGGATTATTGCTTTCGGTAAAAGCCTATCTAAAGACAAGGGGAAAATTACACCTCAATTTCCCAATGACATGCTCGAGCAAAGAAGAAAACATGGCGAAACCGTGGCGGAGATGAAGAAAAAAGCAGGTCAATCACAGGTGAGGGTCAAAATGGTGAAAGACAAATTGTGGATAAACGGGGAGTTGCAAAAGGACCCCTTGCCCAGACCCTCTTCCAAGGATATCCTTCATACGTCCACCGTAGAGAAGGACTCTCTTAAACAACAAATTCAAGTATAAGGAAGGCCGTACCGTCAGCTCACTGGGTATCTCCGTTACCGCAACGCAGGTGGAGGTCAAATCCATCACGGATGTTCGAAACGCGTACAAGCTGTTGCTACTAGATCCAGTCAGACAGGAAGCATCCCATGTTGCTGCTGTATTCCGGATGAACGTTGATTCGGGCTCAGAAAACGACAACATATCTGAAGGCTGGCAGGATGACGGCGCACACGGTGTCGGCAGACATCTGCGCTATCTCATGCGCCGCCAGGGCCTCGTCAACACCGCCATCTTCCTCACCATAACCGGGCGAAAACCACAGCTGGGACAAAGCGGCTTCCGCCAAATTGAATCTTCACTGGACACGCTGTTTTAACGCCGCATTAACTATAACTATAAATATAGTCCACTATAAACCGTGGACCTCGCTATTTTTGTATTTAGGAAATCAAATCCATATGATGAGTGGCGAGAGGTGATTGCGTACACCAGTTGTGAGCCCGTACACGCGAACCTGCACTTGGAATGTACGCTAGTAATGGGGAGCTGTGCTTCCTGGTATCTTACTGACCCCGTAATGTAAGAAATGTACAACGCTGAAGGTTAAAGCTCGCACTGTTACGAAGTAATGCAAAACGTGTTCACTGGCCGCTTTGGGACGCACAACGTCTCAAATGTGTATTTATGTACTCAATCTTCATGTTATGTTTCCTTTATTTGTTTCTCTTTTCTTTCGTTCATTGTATATGTCTGTGTCAAACGTGAGTCAAGTTTCTGCTCCACCTGAACCATTCCTCCACCACCAGTACTCCACCGACTGGGCCTATATCAAGTGGGTTAGCCCGTTTAAGCTTCAAATATCTGCATTTATATCGTCTCACACCAATCGCTCGTCATCTCGCATGTCCATATCCAATAGCTATTGCGTTTGTATGTTACCATACCCCAGATCTAGCGAAAACCGGCCTTGCCAAATGCTGTATAACACTGGAACGAAATGTATCTGTCAACTCACTTCTCAGAGCGCATGTTACCGCCAAATGAGTAAAGGTAGTGTTCCATGTCGTTAGCTGATACAATTTTGAGGCAGTATGGAGGTGTGACGCCAAATTCTTTGTGCTCGGTTATCCGGGTCGATAGTGGCGACGAAGGTAACGACGAACCAAATACAATGAAGCATTCTCCTTATTGCTCGGACGACAACCTCACCGAATATTTTAAGGGGCAGTTCACAGTACTAAGTCTAAACTCCTGCTCCATTTCGGCTAAGTATGAGGAAATCAAAATATTTGTAGAAAGCATTGGTTGTAAAGGTCAGCAGTTTTCAGCTTTTGTATTCAGGAGAGCTGGCTCTCAGGGGATTCTGATATATCGCGCTTTCAGCTCAATGGTTATACAACAGTATTCCAGGGCAAAGCATGCACTGTGCATGGGGGCCTTATCATATATCTACGTGACGATCTCAGCTATAAAATGGTGACCAACGTTGTCGATAAAGAAACGTGGGAAGGGTTATTTATAGAAATCTCCAGTCCTTGCTGGAACAAAACCATTATGCTTGGAAATATATATAGACCCCCATGTGAGTTAATTGGGAATTACAAAGAATTTATTGAAGAATTTAGCTATGTTCTTAGTTCTATGGAGAGACACAAGAATGAATTTATCAAGATTAATGAAAAACAATGTATAAGTGATTTCTTTGATATGGTAACAAGTCAGTTTCTTCCCCAGAATTACGTTGCCAACAAGACTGTCCAAACATAGAGCGTCTCTCATAGACAATCTGTTTTGTAGACTTTCCCCAAAAATGCTGCAAGGGGGGCATTCCTGGTGTAGTGGTTAGCGCACTAGACCGCAGATCAATAGGTCCTGGGTTCGAATCCGGGCTCGGGCACCTAATCTGGGGCATGTTTCATTCCTTCATCCTTCATCGTCTCGGGAGGTTCCTTGGCCCAATTTAGCCTGTATGTGCACAAAAGTGGCCTAAAACACCAACATTCCATTCCAAAAATGCTGCAAGCAGATGCTGGCGTATTAGTAAAGTCAATCTCGGACCATTTCCCGTACTTCATCAGCGTACCCAGTCTCCAAGATAAACAAAAGGTTCCAAAAATGATTACCATAAAAACGTACGATAATGAGTCAGTAGAGGTATTCAGAAATGAAATAAAATCGCTGGATGTATACAATAGATTAGACAAGAATATAAACTCTGATCCGAATGATAATTATCATACTTTGGAATGCCTTGTCCGAACGTCCAAAGAAAAAATCCTACCCACAAAAGTAGTCAAATTTTCTAAACTTAAGCATAAAAAATCAAAATGGATCTCCAGAGGGATTCTCAAGTCGATTAACTTTAGAGATAAGCTGTATAAAAGGCTGAAGACAACGCCGCAAATGTCGCCTATATATGAAACTCTCAAAATCAATTTACATACATATAATGGAATACTGCGTCGCATGATAAACGAAGCCAAAAAGCTATATCATAATGCAATATTCTCTAGATGTAAAAGTGACATGAAGCAAACATGGGCAGCAATTAAGGAGGTACTAAATCGGAAAAAGGCAAAAAGAGACCGCCCAGATAGGTTTAAGATAGGTGACCGAATGGTAATTGATAAACAAGATATAGCAACCAAATTTAACGATTTTTTTGTTGGAATAGGACCTAGCCTTGCAACAGAAATGATCAGTCGTAACATCCATTATAAGACCTATTTAAACAATCCCAACCCACAGTCATTGCAATTTAAGCTGACTGAGTCACGGGAAATAGTGGAGATAATTGATAAGTTAAAACCAAAATCTAGCTGTGGCCATGACGGTATATCAGTAAAATTACTGAAAGTTATCAAATTAGAAGTAGCTAGAGCCTTGTCGCTGGTAATTAATCAAACACTAACTACAGGGAAGTTCCCAGATAAATTAAAAATAGCTAAGGTTATTCCAGTCTACAAAAATGGTGACGAGAGCTCATTAAATAACTATAGACCAATATCATTATTACCAGCATTCTCCAAAGTTTTTGAAAAGGCATTGGCGAACCAAATTCTTGACCACTTCCAACGCCATGAGCTCTTCAATAACAGTCGATATGGGTTTAGGGTCAAACATTCTGCAGAATTGGCTAACCTTGAGCTAATTGATCGAACAATGCAACATATGGACAATGGACAAATTCCTATAAATATCTATCTTGACCTGTCAAAAGCTTTTGATACAATAGACCACGAAATAATTCCATATAAATTGAGCCATTATGGCACACGTGGCTCAGCCCTGGAGATAATGAGAGATTACTTAACGAATCGTAAGCAATATGTCGAAATTGACAACTTTGAATCCAATTTAGCTATACTAACAACCGGGGTTCCCCAGGGTTCCATCCTTGGTCCCCTCCTTTTTATCATTTATATGAACGACATAATTTCGTCCAGTGATTTCTTTCAATTTATATTGTATGCAGACGACACTACATTGTTAGGCACTTTGAGCCTGGTAAGAACAGACCAATCCACATCCTTCAGTACGTCATTAAATAAGGAACTTAATAAGATAAGCAACTGGTTAAATGCCAATAAACTGTCGTTAAACCCTAGTAAGAGCAAATTTATGGTCTTTCACTTACCTGGTAAGAAATTTCAATTGCCAAATCTTGTTATTAATAATGTCCAAGTTGAATGCGTGGATGAATTTAACATGTTGGGTCTACAAATTACTAAGCATATGAAATGGCATAGTCACATTGGTAGAATCTCCACTAAAATTTCCAAGACTCTAGGAATCATGAATAGACTGAAATATTCTCTGCCAAAACATGCCCTCTTAACGATATATAATACTCTAATTCTTCCGCATATAAACTATGGTATACTGGCTTGGGGATACTGTGGGGAGCGAATCTATCAATTGAAAAAAAGAGCAGTGAGAATAATAAGTCTAAGTAGATTCAATGATCACAGTGAACCCCTTTTCAAACAGCTAAACCTACTAAAGTTAGATGACATTCACCGTTTCCAAATACTAAAGTTCTATCACAAATTAAAGAATAATAATCTTCCCACGTATTTTTCGCAGATTCCCATAACACATGCATACGAGATACACGCATACAACACCAGACATAAGGCACTGGTCCGTACCAATAGAGCACACCACGACTATGCCACAAAATGCATTAGACACTCCCAAATTGAAACTGTGAACACAGAGCCCGCAAGTATCTTAGATAAAATCAATACACACAGCCTCATAGGATTTTCCAAGTATTTAAAAGATGATATCATAAGTAATTATTCCGAGTATTGCACTGTACAAAATTGCTATTCATGTCAAAGGTAAAGTAGTGCCTCTCCCATGGTTGGCCCTTAAATTGAATTAAATTAAACTAAATTAAATTAAATTAAATTAAAATAACTGGATTGAAGCGCTTACACTCAATTGTGTTCTAATCTATCTTTCATTTATCACATATTTATGACACATATTGTTTGTTGTTGGAAACGTTTAGTTCTGTGTCTGTTTTTATATACTTGATATACTTGATAACTTTACATGTTTAATTGTTTCTATCGGTCAAACGAACAAAATACTCGGGAGTACCACATCCACAACTATAGAGTTCAGGGTCCGAAGCTCAGCTTGTAGAGCATCGGACCCTGAACTCTATAGTTGTGGATGTGGCACCTCAAGTAAACATATAAATATATAACATACACAATAGCAGACGCCGAAGCGCATATGCTTAGATAACGTGTAGCCCCAAAGGTAGATCTATACCGACAGCCCCCCCCCCACCCCCCCCCAAAAATATATATAAAAGATATGTGGTACTGGCACACCCAGTCAAGATTCCATCGCATACGTCTAGTTTAAAAGCAGATTATGTGTCAAATATTTCCTTTATTTTCTGAATGTTAAACTGGGACGATTAATATTGTGTTTTTTATTACTGACAGAAGTCTAAAGACTTCTGTCAGTATACTGCTAAGTTCGGTTTGTAAATTTATTTATTTATTTGTTTGTTAATATGTTTGTCAGTTGGATACAGGGCGCACGGTAACAGTTACGGCTGTCATACTTAAGCAAGTGATAGATCTATGAAATATCTCGGCTAAGTTTGTTATTGGCATATGTAGGTCAAAGGTCAAGGTCACAGCGATTTTTTGAAAAAAAGTTAAGAATGCGCTTATCTTCGTTAATATTAGACCTAGAGAAATGCGGCTAATTTCAGAATGTGCTACCGTGTAGACCGCATCTTTCAGCCATTGACCACTTTTTGATGCGTCATACTCATTTTCGAGCTACATGACGGCTCTCATAGAAATATGAATGGCAATAGCCTTTGTGAAATCTGAGATTTTTCAGATCCGTCATATGACCTCACGATGACGTCAGTTTCGGTACATTGAAAAAATCGTTAAAAATCGGCAAAAAACGATAAAAAATCGAGAGTAGCGATATTTTGTAGGAAATGGGGTCCGATGTTCGCCTGCATCATAAAAATAGTATGTTCCTATCTTACTTCCGGTTCCAGGGGTGACGGCAATTCCCTATGGGACCTCCAATGTTAAAGCCCTCAATCTCTCAGGCTGCGGAAATTTGTTTGCCCCGTATTTCATCGGTGCCTGCATCAAACAGTTTCGGGATTTTGTCTTTGGTTAAACATGGCACCCAGTAATCATGGTCCTTACTAGATAAAATTCAGACAAGAACTGACGTCACAGGATTTTTTTGAAATTTTTCCCATTGTGAAAGATAGGGATTTTTGGGGTTTGCAGGGGCTCCCACGAGCGTCCTATTAAAGCCATCGCTCTATGCTTGTAGTTGTAGTAGGATAGCAGTAGGATGGACCATTAACTATAAACACGGCGACATAGCCCTGTAACTTTTTGGTATATAGTCGAACGCGTTTAACATGGGACCCTATGGAGATAATCAAACTTTCTTCAATATGACGTACTTCCGTTTGAGCGATCTCACTTTGCCTTACAACGGTGCGAGATACGGCCGAGTGCAAGAGGTCTACGGTATACCCACGGCAAACGCGCGTCTCAGTTTCGTTTCTATGGCAACCGAAGATTTGCTCAATGATAAAGTATACAAATTGGGTCTAACTGAAAAAAAATCGTCAAAAATCGGAAAAACAAGCTAGAGCTTAGATCTTTGCGGATGGTGGTAGGGAACATACGTATCCAGATCACTATTGGCAACTAAATCATTATTATTTTTTTTATCTTGGCTGCAGAGTCCTTTCTTCGTCTGTTTTTTTTCATTTATCCGTAATGATGAAGAATAGCGATTTTCAGTAATTAAGTCAAGCCATATCAGAAGAGCTGACAGTCCTACCGCCGTTCTAGTCAACGTGATGACGTCATCATTTGGTAAATGCCATTACTCGCCTATTATACATCATAGCGACTTCCGGTTTGTTTGAGGTTAAACCTTATACCAAGAGACAACTGGTGGTATGCGTAACTTTTTTGGTGGTACTGAAGCGTTTGCGTCAAAAATGACGTGCAAGTTTACGTTACCCGACTTAATCGCGAGATCGTCTAAGTTTCAACTACATAGGCACTAGCTGAAATCACTAGGTACATAAGCAGGTAAAGTGAAAAAAATTAAAGCTAAATTGTTCATTTTTGTAAGCGTCAGTGACGTCATGTGACGTCACGTTGACGTTTCCATGGCTAATGGCTAAAGTTAAAGTATAGAGAGTCTGGCCAAATTGGAAAATTCAATAAAATTCAGGTGAAGAGAGGGAGAGAGAGAGGAGCTGTACGACATGGGTGCAAGTTACTTCTGTCAGTCCCATTCAGCCTACGGCTGATTATGGTCTTGTTATTTTATTTTACTTTTTTCATTAGTGACGTCATCCGTGACGCCATCACCATTACCGGAGGCGCGATGACGTCACAAAAAATCAAAGCAGTGCCCTCACCTGATCCTTTATATGACGACGGACATTCCTTTCCCATGTACCTCACCATTGTGGACACACCGGGCACGGCGGCCAACGCCGTCGCAGGTCAGGAGAGCCCATCAATTCAGAGCAATCCGGACAGCGTAAACGTCTATGAGTCCCTGACGATTGCACCTTTATGTCCTGTGCCGGATTCAGTACCGACATGCACGACCAAGTGTTCTAGGGAGAGGCGGATTGTGGCCGGGATAGCAATGTCAACCCTCGTCTTAGGACTTCTCCTGGGCTTCCTGCCGATGTATTTCGTTTGGGCATCAGGTGAGGTTATATAGAGAGTGACCTTTATGTATTTAGGGCAACAAATACTCTTCGTACCATTTGGAAGAAATGACAGCTAAACGTAAACTCTTTATACAGCAGAGATGTATGGGTCTGGAAGGTCTAAATGGCTGCATGCAAAACATTGCCGTTTCTGAAAATTCGACACCCGACACAGTGGACGTGAATTTTGTACTTTTGGTGACCAGGGAGATGATTAAAGTATAAATAAAGGACGCTTTGTGCAACACCCTAATTAAACAAATGACCTCTCTTTTAACCCAACAGGTGGTACGGAAATTTCATGTCCGACATGTGGTCCAGACATCCCATGTCCGACAGGGGGTACGGACATCCCATGTCCGACATGTGGCCTAGACATCCCATGTCCGACATGTGGCCTAGACATCCCATGTCCGACATTTGGCCCAGACATCCCATGTCCGACATGTGGTCCGTATCCCTCATGTTCGCCAGGATTCGCCCATTCGCCCCTGGTGTCCAAGTGCTACCGCTTCGTGTGGATTCCGTTGAAGTGGGAGGAGGCGCGGGATCACTGTCGGGCAAAGGGTGGAGTCCTTCTGGAACTCACCAACCTCGCTGATCTCCGCGGTATCGTTGCTTTGGGTGAGTCACCGACATTTCACGGTTTCTTTATCTCAAAATGTGTTCAATAACACCAACTGATGCTATTCCCCTTCATAGCATTCACTTCGTATTAAGTGAATCCATTGGATGAAATCGCAAAGTCAATACTTGAAATATTGTTGAACTATAATTGTATATCTGCACTGGTAAACTCAGGTAATGAGTAATAAAGGTGCGACATCTTGCTGAGTGTCATGTGAATAATGCTTCAATTTCACCTTGGACCCCTACTGCATTGTAAGACTCATAAGTGTCATTGGCTTCTGGTTTTCCATTACATCTCATCGTGTTAATCACAAGTTTTATTTATTCTCACGAACGCCATTTGGGTTACTTCAGCCAATCAAGAAACTGTTCATATCGAAGAACTCCGGAAGTTCTGGACTGGCGGGCGGCGTGTGGAACCAAACGTTACCGGAAGTCCCTTTATGTGGGACGCCACTGGCGAGGCCTTACCACGTGATTCTCCTTGCTGGAAGACGGGGGAGCCAAACAATGCCGGCCCGGACGGCCGCGCTGAAAACTACGTGGAGCTCGCTGTATGGAATGAAAGCGAAGACAACAGATTGAACGACAATATCCAGCATGAGAGCTTCTCCATCTGTGAATCACCTGTCCTGGCGTGAGAGGATTGATGATCTCTCAGTCACGATCGGTAGTTGCCAGGAGGCGGTGGCCATAGTGTGGGGTCGTCTGATGGGGCCATTCACACCCACATACGTATGGAGGCCCGTGCCATGATATCTGCGCTGGTCATAGTATGGGGTCGTCAGATGGGGCCATTCACACCCACATACGTATGGAGGCCATGATATCTGCGCTGGTCATAGTATGGGGTCGTCTGATGGGGCCATTTACACCCATATACGTATGGTGGCCCGTGCCATGGCACCTGCGCTGGTCATAGTATGGGGTCGTCTGATGGGGCCATTTACACCCACATACGTATGGAGGCCCCTGCCATGATATCTGCGCTGGTCATAGCGTGGGGTCGTCTGATGGGGCCATTTACACCCACATACGTATGGAGGCCATGATATCTGCGCTGGTCACAGTATGGGGTCGTCTGATGGGGCCATTCACACCCACATACGTATGGAGGCCCCTGCCATGATATCTGCGCTGGTCATAGTATGGGGTCGCCTGATGGGGCCATTCACACACACATACGTATGGAGGCCCGTCCCATGATATCTGCGCTGGTCATAGTATGGGGTCGTCAGATGGGGCCATTCACGCCCACATACGTATGGAGGCCACTGCCATGATATTTGCGCTGGTCATAGTGTGGGGTCGTCTGATGGGGCCATTCACACCCACATACGTATGGTGGCCCGTGCCATGATATCTGCGCAGGTCATAGTATGGGGTCGTCTGATGGGGCCATTCACACCCACATACGTATGGAGGCCCCTGCCATGATATCTGCGCTGGTCATAGTATGGGGTCGTCTGATGGGGCCATTCACACCCACATACGCATGGAGGCCCGTGCCATGATATCTGCGCTGGTCATAGTATGGGGTCGTCTGATGGGGCCATTCACACCCACATACGTATGGAGGCCCCTGCCATGATATCTGCGCTGGTCATAGTATGGGGTCGGTCTGATGGGGCCATTCACACCCACATACGTATTGAGGCCCGTGCCATGATATCTGCGCTGGTCATAGTATGGGGTCGTCTGATGGGGCCATTCACACCCACATACGTATGGAGGCCCCTGCCATGATATCTGCGCTGGTCATAGTATGGGGTGGTCTGATGGGGCCATTCACACCCACATACGTATGGAGGCCCCTGCCATGATATCTGCGCTGGTCATAGTATGGGGTCGTCTGATGGGGCCATTCACACCCACATACGTATGGAGGCCCGTGCCATGATATGTGCGCTGGTCATAGTATGGGGTCGTCTGATGGGGCCATTCACACCCACATACGTATGGAGGCCCCTGCCATGATATCTGCGCTGGTCATAGTATGGGGTCGTCTGATTGGGCCATTCACACCCACACGTATGGAGGCCCATCCCGTGATATCTGCGCTGGTCATAGTATGGGGTCGTCTGATGGGGCCATTCACACCCACATACGTATGGAGGCCCGTGCCATGATATCTGCGCTGGTCATAGTATGGGGTCGTCTGATGGGGCCATTCACACCCACATACGTATGGAAGCCCCTGCCATGATATCTGCGCTGGTCATAGTATGGGGTCGTCTGATGGGGCCATTCACACCCACATACGTATGGAGGCCCGTGCCATGATATCTGCGCTGGTCATAGTATGGGGTCGTCTGATGGGGCCATTCACACCCACATACGTATGGAGGCCCGTGCCATGATATCTGCGCTGGTCATAGTATGGGGTCGTCTGATGGGGCCATTCACACCCACATACGTATGGAAGCCCCTGCCATGATATCTGCGCTGGTCATAGTATGGGATTGTCTGATGGGGCCAGTCACACCCACATACGTATGGAGGCCCCTGCCATGGTATCTTCCATCTCTCGCCAGATGGTGCTCTTCATAATCACGACCATGTTCGGCGAGTAGCGTGAAATTCAATACTTCAACCTGACTATGTCTGCACGTGTGAATAACTTATAACGACTTTAAAAAAATGTAATATATTCGTGGACTCTTTGGAAAGCAATATGGATGCCTTTCTGAAAGGTCGCTGGTACAACAGTCAATGTTAATGTGTTGCATGTTTTTTTTTATCAGACTACATTGTTTTCATTTTTTGAAAAGTGTTGCTGACCACATGAATATGTATGGAAACTATTTGTTGTTACAAGCACTGCTATGGAAGTTCCTTCTTGGCCAATGTTGCTGTCTTGTGCGTTTTAATACCTGAAATGCTAATAAATAAATACACTGCAGACAACAACCTTCTTACTTAATGGTGTCCAGTGTTGTATAATATATATATCTTACCATATATGTAGTTCATGCGCACACTCGTCTTGTAAACACATCATGTTTAGCGAGCAAGACTATCTTCTATAGTAACACACATGTATATACGAAGATAGACACAAATTAAGTTAAGAACTTCATATACATATGTTTGAAAATCGTGGACCCCTGGGCGATAATATCAATTTCTCACGAAACTCAATTTTCATTTCTAACGGTAGAGTATGATGCTTCGAATAAAATCTAGATGACCATGAACATGATTAAACCATCTCATTTTCGAAAAAAGTGTCAAAGATACGAATAGCACAAAAGTCTTCTTCACCGCAAGGTACCGTCCGCTTTCGATTCACGTCCTGATATCGCCCACTTGGCGGTGGCAGTGTCGTTTGTTCACTTTTGCAAACAAAGATCAGTGGTTTTCTCCCAAACTCTCCCGGGTCTACTGACCTTAATTGTTCTTGACAAATATACTGCAGGCTCACCAGGTCAAGTATTCTAGTATATTTACATTATATCAGACATACCATCCTGACGTTACTTTTGTAACTTATAGTAAATGAAATACAAAGCAATGCATTTATTAGTAGATAATAAATAGATACTATATACCGGTAGGCAAAATGATGAATATTACAATGGAACTTACATTTAACAGTTGATCAAATTATAATTTTTCCCAATCAGATCACGTAACTTGTTATTTAATAATCCTTACATCGCATGCTTTACGATCAATGACTGCCTTCTAAATACAATAGAACACCAAGGAAGTTTTTGAATTACAAAGAATAACAAGATTTACGTAGTAAATCCATTTTATGAAAATACCAGATCCATCATAATATTTTGGGTACAGGTTCCGTGGGCCCCAACGCATGGGTGGCAACGCTATGACTTTGTCAATCAGTGGGCTCGAGACGGTCGAGTCGGTCGAGGGAAGCTTCATAAATGTAGGCTTAATTACCCCAGTTTTTCAAGATCCCAATATGTATCCAAATATTACTTGGTCTACTCTTCTGTGTAAAAATTGCATGATATGCCATTGCCCACTCACAACGAGTTTAGACTCCATTTAAATCATAGACTCCGCCCACACCAAACATACATACCTCAGCCATATATCTGTTTTGAAAATATATATATATACGTTATGTGAGTCTCTTGTAAGTTGTCGGAGGGCACCACATGTGTTTGACGTATATTGTGTCCGCAACATGCACAACCTCAACGCGTTCCGTTCTGATCGTTCGATAAAATGCCTGCACTGATGGTGATTATGTGCATATAGGCCCAGTACAGCAACATCTCGCCGTCGCTAAGTGGAGCTCCCTTCCTTCATTCACACCGACGTGAGGCCAGGATTCTAGATGTAAAGCAATCTTTAAGCTGACGTATATGTTACGCAAAGACAGAGACAGGGAACCAGACTACCTGCGCAAGAGCTAGGTGCCGAAGGGTGGGTCCATTGCGGAAAGCTTAGCGATATGGTTAACAATATTTAGGAAATATAGCTGCCCAAAACGGATAGACGACATATGTTTCCTTTGCGCCATCACGATGACGAATATTTGTTACGACGGGACAACAGGGCTGAGAAAGTAACGTTTTTTCGCATTTCCAAAACGAGGCATTATGACGACACACGGATTCTCCCCGGTGACAACGTTGACGCGACGCTTCACACAAAAAAACTTACAAAGAATGAAGAAACTTTGTCTTTCTATGATCCCAAAGTGATACGAAAACGTCCAACTGGTTTATATTTTACCTTTACCGTGTGGTTTAACGACGCATCAGAGCATAGACGACATGTTTAGGTGGCTCTGATGTTTAGGTGGCTCTGATGCTAGCGGTTCTCTTACCTTAATCAGAGTCTCCTGCGTCAAGCAGTCTTTTTTTCCCCCCATAATGTACCAAATGAAATGTTTGCTTTGACGAAATAAATGACATTGAATCTGAATCTGTTTTTCCTTTGCGCCATCCCAATGACGAATATTTGTTACGACGGGACAACAGGGCTCAGAAAGTAACGTTTTCTTGCATTTCCAAAACGAGGCATTATGACGTCACACGGATTCTCCCCGGTGACAACGTTGACCCGACGCTTCACACAAAAAACTTACAAAGAATGAAGAAACTTTGTCTTTCCATGATCCCAAAGTGATACGAAAACGTCCAACTGGTTTATATTTTACCTTTACCGTGTGGTTTAATGCCGTATCAGTGTGTTGTTACTCCATGCACTGCACATGGAAGAATGGTTAAGTCGATCACTTGCTCTCGCCATTTTTGTTGTTTGCCGAGGCATGTGAAACTCTGTGACGTCACCCGCTGTTTTAGGGAACTCGCGAAAGCCCGGGTGCAGGGCTAAATTTAAAACGCTATTTTTAGCTTTCGAGTGTTTGGAACACGGATTTATCCTTGGATATTCCCAAAGTTCTGCGCTTAATCGCCTCCAAATATTTTAACGTACACCTCCCGTAGCCATGTTTAGTGAAATGTTACTCATCGGCTTTAGAATATAACTGGAAAGAAATTGACTGATAGCTGCCTATGCATCAACATGGAGCACGTGTGTTTGTTTGTTTGTCCCCAAAACTGAAGTCTCGCGGCCCGATCGCGAGACCTATACAGCAAATTATTCAGTGCCACGTTATGAAGTAGCGATACATTTACAGGAAACCATTTCCATTCTGAGTGATGATACCGCGGTTTTTGACATGATGCGGGAATCGCTCGGTGACCGCGTGTTATCAAGTATCTGCAGCTGTTCCACGCTACCCCCTCCGCACTATTCCAATCTCTTATCTCGCAGTCTTTCTACCACAGTAACTGTAATGATTAATTGGTTTGTCCTTCATATCAGTTCCTTTCATTTGCAATGAATAAAATTTTCCCGCAAAGTAAGGGGGAACTTTCTTGCTACATCCCAGATAACATGCCAACCGTGGTTCCACGTTGACACCGTTGACATTGGCTTCCATGGATGGCCCAACGTTGGATCTTCGTTGGCTTACGCGTTGGGCCAACGTTGGTTTCGCATTGGCTTCCATGAATGGCCCAACGTTGGATATTTGTTGGCTTATGCATTGGGCCAACGTTGGTTTGGCATTGGCTTCCATGCGTGGCCCAACGTTGGATCTTTGTTGGCTAATGCATTAGGTTATCGTTGGTTTGGCCATGACTTCTACGTGATTGGCCCAACATTGGATCTTTGTTGGCTAAAGAATTGGGCCATTACTGGTTTGGCATTGGCTTCCCTGAATGGCCCAGCGTTGGATGTTTGTTGGTTAATGCATTAATTGGATTATCGATCGTCGGTTCTCGTGAACAAGGCATGGGCAATATGGCTATATTCTGGCATATTGGCGTCCATGCCCTGTCCAATAGACCTATAGATTTTAAAGTGGATTCCAATAATGCTGCGCATTTTGACTGGGGAAGTTCCGGGCCATGCCTCACCCTGGTGGTGGACAAGAAGACCCAGCGCTCAGGGTCTCAGCGAATTTACGGAGGTGCGTCCACTGGGGGGCGTACGTATATGCCTACATAAATAGCGCGCTTTCGGGCGTCTGTGAAAAGTCCCGATCTCCCGGCAGAGGGCGTTACGCTTACGCCATAGTCCACAGTGATGTGAGGAACGAGCTCCATTTGCTGGCAGATTGGTGAAAAGTATGTATTGATCGAATGTCGTAAACGCGTTGCATTTAGATATATAGATCACTGTAATTATGTAACGCTGGCCCTTAAATATATGACCTGCATGCATATGAAAAATCTATTATGTCACAAGAACAAGGGAACATTTTAGATATATGTCATGTCGTAAAGCGCGATCTATTTCGGCGTCCGTTCACTGCAAATATAGGCGTGAAAGTCTTGGAAAATGTTGGCGTTACCCGAGGTAAGCTAAAGTTTATGTTAATGTTATAATGCTTAAGTGAGTACATTTATGTCTACTCAAACTTAGATCTACTTTGGTGTCAGGAATCAGGTTAATTGTTTAATCTTAGACCACATTCTTATCTTCGCCCACACACATGGATTTTAGATCTATCCCAATCATAATGCTTGCGGCTTTTGTTATAGCCTAGACTCAAGCCTTATTTTAGCTGTTTAGTTTAGGCTTGGGCTACGTTGGGGCATCCTTGACCTTGGTCTAGCTCTGACATCACCAAGTCCAAGGTGAAGATGTTGACCCTAGTACAACACTTTTCAATGTAGAAAACAAGCATGGCGGGCACAGGCACAGTAAATCAGTGGAGGGGGGGAGGCCGGGGGTGGGGGGGTGGGGTGGTAGGGGGCCCCACAACGTATACTAAACGCACAAGGTGTCCAACTCCCGCTGGAACTGAGCGACAGGCACTCGCTTCAACCCCCAACGTCGCACATTTACCGCGCTTGACGGGCCCCGTAAATGCCCCATTTCTAAGTAATTTATTTATTTCATCAATAAGTAAACGAGACCTGTATTGCCGTGTAGTCGCGACAAATAAAGAATTATGCAGCGACAACAACCAACCAACCAACCAAATTGCTGACATCGCGATAATTCGCCTGCGAGATCTCCTGTTTCCTGTCACGTATTGCGGGTCCCGGGCTGGATACCAAACCTGGCCTAAAGAAATGCGCTCACTTAGTAACAGTAACAAGGGTGTGAGGGCAATGCCATACACATGACAAAAAAGCTAGCATTGCATCACTAATTCACTTTGATGAATGATTATCAATCATGACAACGAACTTACCTCTCCAAATCGCCTCGACTCACTTCTTTAGACATTACTTTAAAGTTTGCTGTCTATTTCTTACACATCAATGATATTGATATATATGTGCTGCCATCGACAACAAGCAGAAGGGTCAAGTTTACTGGGCTAGGTTGGGAAGGGGTAAATACCAAAAATGGCGATACAGTGACACAAGCATAGATCTATTTGAAAAATTGACACGCGACACACTGACACGAACAAACATATTTTTAAAATTGATAAAGGACACATTGACATAACCATATTTGAAAAATTGACATGCGACACTGGTACAAGCATATTTGAAAAATTGACAGGTAACACACTGACACAAGCATATTTGAACAATTCACACGTGACACACTGACACAAGCATATTTAAAAAAATGACACTCGACATTGACCTCCAAATTTATCCAAAGCCCAAAATTTACTTTTCCATTTTTAATGGTTTGTACTATATAAATCCTACACGTTAGTATCTTAATTATTTATATATTTAAGAATGGCAGTTTCAAGGAAACATCATAATGCCTTTGAAAAGAATGACCATATGATATGGGTTGTGCTCTCTGAAGAGAAAAATGAAGTCTGAATGGAGCGAGGACTCACGACCAAGGGGGTTGGTGGGGATGGGGGCGATGGAGATATCCAAAGAGGGCTCACCACTACAGAAGCCGGAGCCTCCCGCACCCTGGTCAAGCCACGGAAGCCCATCCGCCGACAGGTTTAGTCTACAAGAATTACGTTTAACCTGTCACAGCCCTAGAAATATACATCTATGAAAATGATAATGCATGACTGTCGATGTGAATGCTTGACTTGTCTTTATCTGGAGAGGGCTTGGGGAGCGGGACCGTGACGCTGGCATGCTTGGCATGCTGCATGAATGCTTCGCTTGTCACGACTGCGACAAACCTTAGAAGGCAACTGGAATGCTTGAGTTTTCATGGCCGAGAGAGCTGGGCCTTGGTTTGGAGTTGGCGTTAATGCATGGTTTGTCATCGCCGTGAGAGGTCCCAAATTACAAAAACAACAATTCATAATCGTTTCTCGAGGATAATTAAACCGTAATCCCGATTAATAGGGAAAATACGATATCACGTTCTAGTCAGGTAATAATGAGTTATATAGCACTAAGGGTCTACTGTGACCCCCTGAGATAAATAACAGATAGCGTTGAGTTTACATATATAAACTACATATATAATCATTACCGTAGACAAATGAAAGGCCCGTTTAGTTTTAACCAACATTTTCTGAGAGCGCACTTCAGTAGTTTGGTTGGTTTGAAGTAGAGAACTTCAAGTAGTGGAGCCAGTCGAACCGAAGGCGCAACGTTTACTCAGGTTCAGAGAGGTTCTACTGTTGGATGCGCTGTGTTTCAGGTTAAGGACAATTACTCATGGAATAATTGCGTCCCAAGCGCTGCTGAAACGAGATTCAAGATTCAAGAAACAAAACAAACCCTGATATAACGTTGGGGATGAAGGCGGGGTGGTCTTGTGATCTTGTCAAGATCTTGTGATCTTGGATGGCTTTAAGAAAGGTTCCAAGCTCGAAACGAGGCAAGACGACCACGGCATCTCCAACATAGAGGGAGCTGAAGATGATACAGACCAGACCGTAGATGTGGAAGAAAGTTAAGACTCCCATGATGACTCCCTGTTCTCCACGCCTACACACCGGTGTCTTAAAGACGTCTGTTACCCTGGCCGAGGAGAAAGGATAATACGGAATACAGTGCCTCTGCAATTGTGCAATGTGGTAATGTGTTGTCTTATCGTGTAGCGTGCCGAGGGATGTAAGTGGCAGAATAGTATCGATGCCACCAAACTGTAGCGTGCCGGTGGTATAGTTTGGGAAAAATGTCAGGAAGGGGGCATTTTATGCCGCGATATTGTTAGCATTCTCGGTTTAACTCAGATTAAGTAACCCAGCAATCAGGCAATACTAAAGTAGGTACAGATCAATTGATTTATTTCGGGTTAACTCGATCAAGCGATATCACATGGAGCTACTAATACCAAGTTCAAATATCACTGCAACTGCTGCATATATCTTCCCTCCCTAATACAATCTATCTTCTCATTGCCTAATTGCTGGCCTGAATTATCTCTCACACTGTTTCTCTTATTTCCAAGTGAATTCTCCAAAATACATCTATCTGACCTAAGAGCTGCGTGGGCGAGGCGCAAGGAATAGAGAGAAAAGAGGTGCGCGGGCGAAGCGCTAAGAGGAGAGTAAGAGGTGCGCGGGTTAACCGCTGAGAGAGAGTGAGAGGTGCGCTGGTGCTGCGCTGCCCCCACCCCCCCCCCCCACCCCACTCCAACTAACTTTCTGGCTGTGATGCAGGCCCGTTCAGATTTTAACAGTACCGATTCACCAGTACAGATTTCACCAGTGCAGATTTCACCAGTACAGATTTCATTGTGAGTGAAGATCTGCTATTTTATGTAAATTCGTGACAATTTATCCACAACAACAGCAATATAGTGACGTCGCTAGGCCTACTATGGTTTTATTTCTCGGAGGAAGTCATGAAAAATGATTATAACCCATCCAAAGACATGCTGACATAATGCACACAGAGTAGATGCAGGCATGGGGGTGTGCCAAAAGAGGCCGGAGTAAATATTTAGTTCAAAATATTCACCTGAGATGAAAGATGTTGGCGACTAAATTAGTGTGAATCAACATAACTCCTTTGGCTTTCCCGGTAGTTCCCAAAGAATGCGGTAACACAGCTAGGTCCTCTCCGGGGTCAATGGGTGAGGGGCTGACCTCTGTGACGTCATCCCCATTACTGCGCAAGACGCTGTGTGAGAACATTTTACCTAAAAAGCTCCATTTTTCCTACAAAAAACCTACTTTAACAGCTTAGCTCGTCCCTGAAGGGGGGGGGGCGCCCACCCCCGGCGCCCCCCCCCCCCGCCCCCTGGATCCCCCACTGAATCGGGATACGAAATTCGTGACTCATTAACGATCAGCTCATCCATTCTCTATTCCTCAGTCTCTCCACGCTATAGTTTACCGACGGTGTAAGCCGAGTTGCATGTCGACATGATGCCTCCCAGATGTATGACGGCCAACAGAGCCACAGGAAACTCGAGACAGTTGTGTGTACAGATGAAGACGAAGTCGCCCTTCCGTAGCCGCCTCTGGCGGACATTGTGTGCAACCTGCATGACGTCACGGTGAAGGTCACGGAAGGTTATCCGTCGTCCTGTTAGGCCATCGATCTGTGTTCAACAAAAACATTGTCTCTCGAAATCAGTTTTTGGCAAGCGAGCCATATAAATATGGAAGTTATCAGAGACGTTTGCGGTAAAGGGCTAATACAACCTTATGAGATTATTAGCAACATGAATCCAGCGGCTGCAGTGGGGACCCATGTAAAAATATTCTATAGAATTCTAGAGAATTGATGTTCCCTAGTGACGTTCATATATTGCAATCATCGTTGTGTTTGAACTTGTTTTCAGCAGGTAACAGATCTTATAAAAAGGTGCATAGACCTCGAATGGGTCAGATATATCCTTGACGTTGATGGTTGCATTACGTGTCGCTCTAGACGTCTACGATATTATTTTGGCTGACTTTACGTCTGCTGCGCTTACTTGCTACCCGTTTGCTTAGCTTTGCTGATCTCATCACATTCTCATCACTTCTTCTCTCGTCACATTCTCATCACTTTTTCTCTCGTCATATTCTCATCACTTCTTCTCTCGTCATATTCTCATTCTCATTGGGTCATTGCCATATTGCCATGGCACCTCTATCAGCGATCGTGATCGGCGACTCCATTGTGAAGTACGTCGGTGACTATTTCCCCTCTCGTGTTCTTACGAGATCTTTTTCGGGGATCACGATCGAGGATCTTTGCCAACATTTGTTGGTTAACGATTCTCCGGATGTTTGGGTCGGTACGCCACCCTGGTGGCCATTCTCGGAGAGCTGCACCCGACTTCTCGGGTGATCATATCTGCGGTGTTGCCACAGGGGGTTGAACCACTTTTCTGGTGCGTTCAATTCCCCCCACTTTCTGGAGCGATTTCATCGCTTGGCTCGTGAGTTGAACTTTGGCCTCAGGCGCCTCAGTGATACACACGAGTCTGTCTCCTTCATGGAGCATCCCGAGTTTTGGTATGGCGGTCGCCATCTCCTTTCTCGGGATGGGTTGCATTTGTCACCCACCGGTGTGTCGTGCCTCGCTGAGAGGATTATGACGACCATCGACTCATCATATCATCGTCCATCCTTCGGTCATTCTAGTGCACCTCCTGTTCTCTCCTCAGAGGTGGACTGGCCGGTCTTACCTGCACCCGCACCCCGTGTCTCTGTACCTGCACCCCGTCTCTCTACTCTCCCTCCTTCATCACCTCCTTCCCCACCTGCACCCCGTGTCTCTATTCTCCCTCCTTCATCACGGGACAGGTCAAGTTCGTGAATGGGCAATATAACTCAAAGGTCAAGGTCACGATGACGTCATACGTCCAAAACACATTTTCCGCTCTAGCTCTCTTAATATTGCAGCTAGAGAGCCGCAATACTCAGCTCCTCCAAATCTTTCGCGTTCCTAACATCAGATTTGACGTAGGATAAAAAGTTTTCGCGCCACAGCCTCTTGAAAATTGAAAATTTTGGATTTTTTTTTTTTTTTATAAAGTTTAAGATATCGACTCCGCCTTCTGCACAGACAATGCCACGGCCCACCGTCAGGCTAAGTTTGGGCACAAAGATGGGCAATGTAGGTCAAAGGTCAAGGTCACAGAAATTTTCAAACTTTTCTTAACCATTGAAAGATAGGACCAAAAAACGGAAAAATCGCTATAACGTTCGCAGTTTCCATTTAATCACGCTGCAAGTTATTTCACGCATTGAGCCCATTAGTACCTTCTATGGTCTTTTATTTATGCAAATCGCCCAAATAGTTTTCCCGCTAAAAATTCCCAAAGTTTAACATTGGACCCTACAGGAGCATTTTGGCGGGAAAATGGCCTCCCAATTTCTCCATGAAGGGGACATGTCAGACAAACGACACCTTGCGTGAGACATGACATTAGTATTTGGGCCAAAGCACTATATTGATCAAGGTCACGCTTCCAAGGTCAAGGTCACGAATCATGTTTTTCTTCGTAGCTCCGTTAATACTGTGTAAGAAATGTGGTCTCAGATTTCACTTCACATTTATAGCTTTCGAGCTATTGGATGGTTAAATTTGACCCGAATAAAAATGGAGAAAAATCGCTGTGCCTACATAAATGCAGATAGACTTCCTGTATGTCGTGGAATAGGTACCAATTTTACTGACATCATGTGTGCCAAATACCATTCAAATCAGACCAGTGCTTTGCAGGCAAAAAAACAAAGACATGTAACATGGCCGATCCCAATATAAAGCTTCGATACGCCAAACGACTCACGGCGCGCGGACATTTCGGCCTATACTCTGTCAGTAATGCATGTACATAGTCGACACTCGCTATATATATTCCAGTTGCACTTATCCCCAGATTTTTGTCTCCTTCTCAAGCTACGCTTGACGTTCTCGTCTGTGTGTGTGTCTGTCTGTCTGTCCGCACTCTGTAGGTCGCAAAGCGCAACATTTTGTCGTATAACTTCACCCATCGCTAGGTATCCGACATGGCTCGGTCAAGTTCGTTAGCGGGGTATGAAGGTCAAAGGTCAAGGTCACAGGATTTTTTTCCGTTTTCCTTAACCATTGGAAGATAGGGCCAATAATCGACAAAATGCTTACTACAGAGACAGTTTTGGAGCTAGCCCTTTGGTAAAAAACACACTTATTGTCCTCTGGCGTTTCTCATCCTGTGCCAATTTGCATCGAAATCGATTAAGAAGTTTGGTCGCTAAAAAATAGTTTAACTTGAAAAAGATCTTTAACATGGGACTCTATGAGG
>OZ025265.1:27629038-27738420 GCA_964019135.1 Arenicola marina
GTACAGATCAGCGAAACCCTGAATTGGTACCCCCCCCCCCCCCCCCAACCCCCCCCTCACCCCCCCCCCCCCACACACACACACAAACACCGGTTTGTGTCATATGACGTCACGATGACATCCATGTTTAGCAAAAGTTGATTGATAGTATAGAGTTGTTATTGATTATCACTGGAATTCGTTGCCTGGAGCCTGAGCAACACCCCTAAAATGGTCCAACAAATATTTTGAACAATCTGTGACACAGTACACGTAGCTTGCAACTTTGCAACTTAGTAAGTAGACATGCAAAAAGTGCCGTTTGAGTCAGGTTTGCCATCAAAAATATTTTAAGCTAATGTTTCAGTTGTGTTAAGCGTGAATGACCAAAATACATTTCAGTAGCCAATGCAGATTTTATTAACTGGCAAAAAACAGGAGTTTAAAATAGGAAATGGAAATGAAAATCGATTATTAGGCACAACGCCCATAGTACATGATATGATTGCACTTATTTTCAACGAGATAAAAAAATGAACACTTGATAATATGGATAGGTGCTACCTAAAAAATGCGAGCGTATATTTATTAATTCAGATATTCCTAGGGGATAGATCTTGATTAATACTCAAAATAAATCTCACTTCGACATAATGCATATCTTTGGCCGGATGACGTGCACGTGCCTGTGGCATATCACTCGGTTGCTTAGGAACTCCCGTTGTGACGTCATGTTTATAACATTTTGACGTCACAAGCCGATGGGCGATCAACTAGAGTGTTCTGCTTGGGAAGATTGGCAAAGGACATTTAGCGCGTCGCTGATAAATTAACTTTAGTTTTAAGTATACGTCCAGTGTTAACATTGAATAATTTATTCGTTAATTTGGTGGGGCAGTTGACTTAATTATTAAAGATATGACATAATAGGCTTCGACCTCTGTTCGCTTGAATATATTTATGTAAAGGTGATATTTACTGATCCCCTCCAAGCCCGGCATTGGACCCCTGCCCCCCGCCCCCCCCCCCCCCCACCACACACACACACACACACACCGGTTTGTTTATTGTTTTTCGAAAAACGTGACGTAATAGGCTTCGACCAACCAGTGACGCAGACACATGCTTGGTTTGTTCCTTCATTGTACTGATAAATGAGTAACACTCCATACAAGTAATGCTGTGGCGTGCAGGCAAGCGGTGGTAAAAAGACAATCGGCTGAAACATAGGAAACCATCAGAAACGATGGTGGGTAGTAAAGTCAGGCGCGGAGCGCAACGGAGAGGCACGAGCGAACATGCGGACGGGCTGACTGCCGTGAGGAACAAAATAGTCATTCTTTTCCTCGGTTAATTTTTATTATCGTCCATTGCCGCACGTAGGATTTAAATATTAAAATAATTAAAAAGATGGTCTACTGATATTGGTTTCCTTGTTAAATTTTTTACATACATAATGCTCTGTGAAAATGCCTAGTACTATACCGGGCCAATGCCGCATACTGTACAGGGCCAATGACGCTCTGGTACAGGGTCAGTACTGGGCCACTACAGGCACACATTAATGGCCCATTACAACGCCAGTGTGCAAAATGGTACTGTGTCAGTACTGTTTGCCGGTAATGGGTTATCAAATCCCGATACTGGCTGAGTGTACTGGGCCAGTACCGAGCCATTACATTCATGTTTGCTGGGTAGCTTTTTTTTTTATTCAAATAAGTGTCTTAAAAGAGATTCTTCGTTCTATGTTGAGAGCAGTATTCACACTTCCGGGTGCCGGAAATATCATTTAGGTGCATTTTGGACCATGGTGAACCAGATATAACCCATATGGGCTCTCCACGGCAAAATACTTTGAAAGTTAGTTCATAAAACCACTAAACCTGTTTACCGTTCAACTTTGTTTTGCTCCTTAGATATTTACCAGCATTGTGATAATGCCATCTACTGTTGATTAAATCGTGAATTATGGGAGAAATAGCTAGGTTATTGCTATATGTAACCCTACGCCTACTGGCTACGTACGAAACGTGATGTATTGTGTCTTGTAATTAAGCCATTTCGTAATAAATGACAATTCCTGTGGCCAGCACCAGAACACTTGTCATAAGCTGTCATAATATGGCGGACAAATTATTTTCAATTTGTAACGTTAGACATGAAATCAAGTCGGCTTATTTTCGTGATCGGGAACTGCCATGATTCATATGACGTGATGCGGGATTTAGCTATTTTATTTCTGTGATGCTAAATGATATATATACCCTTCTTACACCCCCACCCCCCCGCTCCCGCCTCTACATACACGTCCACTAATCGTGAGAGCCGGATACAACAGTCATTTTTTTATACATATATACACGGGTCTAATTGTATTAGAGTTCGTCATCAGTTCACCATGAGCGGCAGTGTGTGCAGCGGTACGCGTGCGGTCATTTGCCGTTTGGACTGCATTTAACCCGCACTGGATTCGATGATGGCACCAACACTTTAAACATCACGTCTGGGTTTATACCAAGCTGGACGTAACGACATTGCGGTTCATCGGCAAGCGATTGTGCAGTTGTAAATCGGATATATGCTACTTTTTAAAGAACAATTTAAGGTGTTTTGCGTAGATTAAGTCCAATGTCTTAATGTTGCATATCGACATATGGTCTCCCATGATAGGGGAGGGGGCGGGGCAAGGGGGGGGGGGGGGGGTCAGGTTCCCAGATCACGAAGAATAAATGTCGTTATTGAATTTATTGAATTTAAAAAGCAGAACTCTCCGCATGCAATGGAAGGACCGATACGCTATACTAATTTGACGATTTCCCGATTCACAGTTATTTAATATTAAAATTGCCAGTTCACGATTAATGAAAATCCTTGATCACGGCGGTCAGCCAATACCCCATTCCCAGATTACAAAGCGTTATCTTGCCCCCCCCTCCCCCCCCCCCCCCCATGATAATGTGACGGTTAGCAAAGTTAGCAAAGCAGTGGACAATGCTTGGCCTGATAACGAAAGTGGCGGGCTGGCAAAAGGGTCTAACCACATGCAAACTGGCGGAACAGTTTGCAGTAATATGTTATGGAAAGACGTTCTTATTTGTTTTTAATTTCAATTGACAGATTTTACTTAATACACGTGGCACCTACACTTTAAACGTGTGATATTACAACAAAATGTAAGGATCAAAACCCGCGGAGCTTGCATGAACTTCCGTTGATAGTCGAAGGATCATATATTAGGATCGAAGACAAATGGAAAAAGCAATAAGAGACCTTTTTAATGACACCAAACTTATGAGTATACTGCGATGTTATCATTTGTGATGATAACTTTAGATGTTTAATTATTTCTATCGGTCAAACGAACGAAATACTCGGGAGTACCACATCCGAAGCGCATATGCTTAGATAACGTGTAGCCCCAAAGGTAGATCTATACCGACAGCCCCCCCCCCCACCCCCCCAAAATAAAAATATACAAAAGATATGTGGTACTAGCACACCCAGTCACGATTCCATCGCATACGTCTAGTTTAAAAGCAGATTATGTGTCAAATATTTCCTTTATTTTCTGAATGTTAAACTGGGACGATTAATATTGTGTTTTTTATTATTTTATTTTACTTTTTTCATTAGTGACGTCATCCGTGAAGCCATCAACATTACCGGAGGCGCGATGACGTCACCAAAATTAAAAGCAGTGCCCTCACCTGATCCTTTATATGACGACGGACATTCCTTTCCCATGTACCTCACCTTTGTGGACACACCGGGCACGGCGGCCAACGCCAACACAGGTCAGGATAGCCCATCAATTCAGAGCAATCCGAACAGCGAAAACGTCTATGAGTCCATGGTAATTGCACCTGTATGTCGTGTGCCGGATTCAGTACCGACATGCACGACCAGGCGTTCTAGGGCGAGGCGGATTGTCGCCGGGATAGCAGTGTCAACCCTCGTCTTAGGACTTCTCCTGGGCTTCCTGCCGATGTATTTCGTTTGGGCATCAGGTGAGGTTATATAGATAGTGACCGTTATGTATTTAAGGCAACAAAATACTCTTCGTACCATTTGGAAGAAATGACAGCTAAAAGTAAACTCTTTATACAGCAGTGATGTATGGGTCTGCAAGGTCTAAATGACTGCATGCAAAACATTGCCGTTTCTGAAAATTCGACACCCGACACAGTGGACGTGAATTTTGTACTTTTGGTGACCAGGGAGAGGATTAAAGTATAAATTAAGGACGCTTTGTGCAACACCCTAATAAAACAAATGACCTCTCTTTTAACCCGACAGGTGGTACGGAAATTCCAAGTCCGACATGTGGTCCAGACATCCCATGTCCGACAGGGGGTACGGACATCCCATGTCCGACATGTGGCCCAGACATCCCATGTCCGACATGTGGCCCAGACATCCCATGTCCGACATGTGGCCCAGACATCCCATGTCCGACATGTGGCCCAGACATCCCATGTCCGACAGGTGGTCCAGACATCCCATGTCCGATATGTGGCCCGTATCCCTCATGTTCGCCAGGATTCGCCCATTCGCCCCTGGTGTCCAAGTGCTACCGCTTCGTGCTGATTCCGCTGCAGTGGGAGGAGGCGCGGGATCACTGTCGGGCGAAGGGTGGAGTCCTTCTGGAACTCACCAACCTCGCTGATCTCCGCGGTATCGTTGCTTTGGGTGAGTCACCGACATTTCACGATTTCTTTATTTCAAAATGTGTTCAATAACACCAACTGATGCTATTCCCCTTCATAGCATTCACTTCGTATTAAGTGAATCCATTGGATGAAATCGCAAAGTCAATACTTGCAATATTGTTGAACTATAATTGTATATCTGCACTGGTAAACTCAGCAAGATGTCGCACCTTTATTACTCATTACCTGAGTGTCATGTGAATAATGCTTCAATTTCACCTTGGACCCCTACTGCATTGTAAGACTCATAAGTGTCATTGGCTTCTGCAGATGATTCCCAAAATCTGTCAAACACAAAATAATATGGAACATTAACTCGGTGATAAATCTAAAAACCCTTATCCTGAATATGGGAATTTTATGGAAACCCACTGCCCTATTTTCTTTTGCGGCATTCGGCATCGGAATAAGCTGAGCTGATAAGATGATAAGCTGATCATCCCTCATTCACCGTTCATGCTGTTCCACATGGGACCCAGTCAGGAACATTCGCCGGTTTTCCATTACATTTCATCGTGTTAATCACAAGTTTTATTTATTCTCACGAACGCCATTTGTTTTACTTCAGCCAATCAAGAAACTGTTCATAACGGGCAACTCCCACAGTTCTGGACTGGCGGGCTGCGTGTGGAACCAAACGTTGCCAGAAGTCTCTTTAGGTGGGACGCCACTGGCGAGGCCTTACCACTTGATTCTCCTCTCTGGGCCATGGGGGAGCCAAAGCGTGCCATCATCGACGGCCGCGGTGAAAACTACGTGGAGCTTACAAACAACGGGTTGAACGACAGATTCCAGCGATGGATCTTCTCCATCTGTGAATCACCTCTTCTGGTGTGAGAGGTTTGATGACCTCCCGCGCTGGTCATAGCATGGTGTCATCTGATGGAGCCATTCACACCCACATACGTATGGAGGCCCGTGCCATGATATCTGCGCTGGTCATAGTATGGGGTCGTCTGATGGGGCCAGTCACACCCACATACGTATGGAGGCCCGTGCCATGATATCTGCGCTGGTCATAGTATGGGGTCGTCTGATGGGGCCATTCACACCCACATACGTATGGAGGCCCGTGCCATGATATCTGCGCTGGTCATAGTATGGGGTCGTCTGATGGGGCCATTCACACCCACATACGTATGGAGGCCCGTGCCATGATATCTGCGCTGGTCATAGTATGGGGTCGTCTGATGTGGCCATTCACACCCACATGCGTATGGAGGCCCGTGCCATGATATCTGCGCTGGTCATAGTATGGGGTCGTCAGATGGGGCCATTCACACCCACATACGTATGGAGGCCCCTGCCATGATATCTGCGCTGATCATAGTGTGGGGTCGTCAGATGGGGCCATTAACAGCCACATACATATGGAGGCCCGTGCCATGATATCTGCGCTGGTCATAGTATGGGGTCGTCAGATGGGGCCATTCACACCCACATACGTATGGAGGCCCGTGCCATGATATCTGCGCTGGTCATAGTATGGGGTCGTCTGATGGGGCCATTCACACCCACATACGCATGGAGGCCCGTGCCATGATATCTGCGCTGGTCATAATATGGGGTCGTCAGATGGGGCCATTCACACCCACATACGTATGGAGGCCCGTGCCATGATATCTGCGCTGGTCATAGTATGGGGTCATCTGATGGGGCCATTCACACCCACATACGTATGGAGGCCCGTGCCATGATATCTGCGCTGGTCACAGTATGTAGTCGTCTGATGGGGCCATTAACAGCCACATACATATGGAGGCCCGTGCCATGATATCTGCGCTGGTCATAGTATGGGGTCGTCAGATGGGGCCATTCACACCCACATACGTATGGAGGCCCGTGCCATGATATCTGCGCTGGTCACAGTATGTAGTCGTCTGATGGGGCCATTCACGCCCACATACGTATGGAGGCCCCTGCCATGATATCTGCGCTGGTCATAGTATGGGGTCGTCAGATGGGGCCATTCACACCCACATACGTATGGAGGTCCCTGCCATGATATCTGCGCTGGTTATAATATGAGGTCGTCTGATGGGGCCATTAACAGCCACATACATATGGAGGCCCGTGCCATGATATCTGCGCTGGTCATAGTATGGGGTCGTCAGATGGGGCCATTCACACCCACATACGTATGGAGGCCCCTGCCATGGTATCTTCCATCTCTCGTCAGATGGTGCTCTTCGTAATCACGACCATGTTCGGCGAGTGGCGTGAAATTCAATACCTCAACCTGAATATGTCCGCACGTGTGAATAACTTATAACGGCTTTAAACAAATGTAATATATTCGTGGACTCTTTGGAAAACAACATGGATGCCTTTCTGAAAGGTCGCTGGTACAACAGTCAATTTTAATGTGTTGCATGTTTTTTTTTTATCAGACTACATTGTTTTTATTTTTTGAAAAGTGTTGCTGACCACATGAATATGTATGGAAACAATTTGTTGTTACAAGCACTGCTATGGTAGTTCCTTCTTGGCCAATGTTGCTGTCTTGTGCGTTTTAATACCTGAAATGCTAATAAATAAATACACTGCAGACAACAACCTTCTTGCTTAATGGTGTCCAGTGTTGTATAATATATATATCTTACCATATATGTAGTTCATGCGCACACTCGTCTTGTAAACACATCATGTTTAGCGAGCAAGACTATCTTCTATAGTAACACACATGTATATACGAAGATAGACACAAATTAAGTTAAGAACTTCATATACATAGGTTTGAAAATCGTGGACCCCTGGGCGATAATATCAATTTCTCACGAAAATCAATTTTAATTTCTAACGGTAGAGTATGATGCTTAATGCTGATGATAAAATCTAGATGACAATGAACATGATTAAACCATCTCATTTTCGAAAAAAGTGCCAAAGATACGAATAGCACAAAAGTCTTCTTCACCGCAAGGTACCGTCCGCTTTCGATTCACGTCTTGATATCGCCCACTTGGCGGTGGCAGTGTCGTTTGTTCACTTTTGCAAACAAAGATCAGTGGTTTTCTCCCAAACTCTCCCGGGTCTACTGACCTTAATTGTTCTTGACAAATATACTGCAGGCTCACCAGGCCAAGTATTCTAGTATATTTACATTATATCAGACATACCATCCTGACGTTACGTTTGTAACTTATAGTAAATGAAATACAAAGCAATGCATTTACTAGTAGATAATAAATAGATAATATATACCGGTAGGCAAAATGATGAATATTACAATGGAACTTACATTTAACAGTTGATCAAATTACAATTTTTCCCAATCAGATCACGTAACTTGTTTTTTAATAATCCTTACATCGCATGCTTTACGATCAATGACTGCCTTCTAAATACAATAGAACACCAAGGAAGTTTTTGAATTACAAAGAATAACAAGATTTACGTAGTAAATCCATTTTATGAAAATACCAGATCCATCATAATATTTTGGGTACAGGTTCCGTGGGCCCCAACGCATGGGTGGCAACGCTATGACTTTGTCAATCAGTGGGCTCGAGACGGTCGAGTCGGTCGAGGGAAGCTTCATAAATGTAGGCTTAATTACCCCAGTTTTTCAAGATCCCAATATGTATCCAAATATTACTTGGTCTACTCTTCTGTGTAAAAATTGCATGATATGCCATTGCCCACTCACAACGAGTTTAGACTCCATTTAAATCATAGACTCCGCCCACACCAAACATACATACCTCAGCCATGTATCTGTTTTGAAAATATATATATATACGTTATGTGAGTCTCTTGTAAGTTGTCGGAGCATCTATATGTGTTGAGTGTATGTCCGCGATTTGTGATTGGCGAAGCATCTATATGTGTTGAGTGTATGTCCTCGGTGTGCGATTGGCGAAGCATCTATATGTGTTGAGTGTATGTCCTCGGTTTGGGATTGGCGAAGCATCTATATGGGTTGAGTGTATGTCCTCGGTTTGTGATTGGCGAAGCATCTATATGTGTTGAGTGTATGTCCTCGGTTTGTGATTGGCGAAGCATCTATATGTGTTGAGTGTATGTCCTCGGTTTGTGATTGGCGAAGCATCTATTTGTGTTGAGTGTATGTCCTCGGTGTGTGATTGGCGAAGCATCTATATGTGTTGAGTGTATGTCCTCGGTTTGTGATTGGCGAAGCATCTATATGTGTCGAGTGCATGTCCTCGGTTTGTGATTGGCGAAGCATCTATATGTGTTGAGTGTATGTCCTCGGTTTGTGATTGGCGAAGCATCTATATGTGTTGAGTGTATGTCCTCGGTGTGCGATTGGCGAAGCATCTATATGTGTTGAGTGTATGTCCGCGGTGTGCGATTGGCGAAGCATCTATATGTGTTGAGTGTATGTCCTCGGTTTGTGATTGGCGAAGCATCTATATGTGTTGAGTGTATGTCCTCGGTTTGTGATTGGCGAAGCATCTATATGTGTTGAGTGCATGTCCTCGGTTTGCGATTGGCGAAGCATCTATATGTGTTGAGTGTATGTCCTCGGTTTGTGATTGGCGAAGCATCTATATGTGTTGAGTGTATGTCCTCGGTTTGTGATTGGCGAAGCATCTATATGTGTTGAGTGTATGTCCTCGGTTTGTGATTGGCGAAGCATCTATATGTGTTGAGTGCATGTCCTCGGTTTGCGATTGGCGAAGCATCTATATGTGTTGAGTGCATGTCCTCGGTTTGTGATTGGCGAAGCATCTATATGTGTTGAGTGTATGTCCTCGGTTTGTGATTGGCGAAGCATCTATATGTGTTGAGTGCATGTCCTCGGTTTGTGATTGGCGAAGCATCTATATGTGTTGAGTGCATGTCCTCGGTTTGTGATTGGCGAAGCATCTATATGTGTTGAGTGCATGTCCTCGGTTTGTGATTGGCGAAGCATCTATATGTGTTGAGTGTATGTCCTCGGTGTGCGATTGGCGAAGCATCTATATGTGTTGAGTGTATGTCATCGGTGTGCGATTGGCGAAGCATCTATATGTGTTGAGTGTATGTCCTCGGTGTGCGATTGGCGAAGCATCTATATGTGTTGAGTGCATGTCCTCGGTTTGTGATTGGCGAAGCATCTATATGTGTTGAGTGTATGTCCTCGGTTTGTGATTGGCGAAGCATCTATATGTGTTGAGTGTATGTCCTCAGTTTGTGATTGGCGAAGCATCTATATGTGTTGAGTGCATGTCCTGGGTTTGTGATTAGCGAAGCATCTATATGTGTTGAGTGTATGTCCTCGGTGTGCGATTGGCGAAGCATCTATATGTGTTGAGTGTATGTCCTCGGTTTGTGATTGGCGAAGCATCTATATGTGTTGAGTGCATGTCCTCGGTTTGTGATTGGCGAAGCATCTATATGTGTTGAGTACATGTCCTCGGTTTGTGATTGGCGAAGCATCTATATGTGTTGAGTGCATGTCCTCGGTTTGTGATTGGCGAAGCATCTATATGTGTTGAATGTATGTCCTCGGTGTGCGATTGGCGAAGCATCTATATGTGTTGAGTGTATGTCCTCGGTGTGCGATTGGCGAAGCATCTATATGTGTTGAGTGTATGTCCTCGGTGTGCGATTGGCGAAGCATCTATATGTGTTGAGTGCATGTCCTCGGTTTGTGATTGGCGAAGCATCTATATGTGTTGAGTGTATGTCTTCGGTGTGCGATTGGCGAAGCATCTATATGTGTTGAGTGTATGTCCTCGGTGTGCGATTGGCGAAGCATCTATATGTGTTGAGTGCATGTCCTCGGTTTGTGATTGGCGAAGCATCTATATGTGTTGAATGTATGTCCTCGGTGTGCGATTGGCGAAGCATCTATATGTGTTGAGTGTATGTCCTCGGTGTGCGATTGGCGAAGCATCTATATGTGTTGAGTGTATGTCCTCGGTGTGCGATTGGCGAAGCATCTATATGTGTTGAGTGCATGTCCTCGGTTTGTGATTGGCGAAGCATCTATATGTGTTGAGTGTATGTCTTCGGTGTGCGATTGGCGAAGCATCTATATGTGTTGAGTGTATGTCCTCGGTGTGCGATTGGCGAAGCATCTATATGTGTTGAGTGCATGTCCTCGGTGTGCGATTGGCGAAGCATCTATATGTGTTGAGTGCATGTCCTCGGTTTGTGATTGGCGAAGCATCTATATGTGTTGAGTGTATGTCCTCGGTGTGCGATTGGCGAAGCATCTATATGTGTTGAGTGTATGTCCTCGGTTTGTGATTGGCGAAGCATCTATATGTGTTGAGTGCATGTCCTCGGTTTGTGATTGGCGAAGCATCTATATGTGTTGAGTGTATGTCCTCGGTTTGTGATTGGCGAAGCATCTATATGTGTTGAGTGCATGTCCTCGGTTTGTGATTGGCGAAGCATCTATATGTGTTGAGTGCATGTCCTCGGTTTGTGATTGGCGAAGCATCTATATGTGTTGAGTGTATGTCCTCGGTTTGTGATTGGCGAAGCATCTATATGTGTTGAGTGCATGTCCTCGGTTTGTGATTGGCGAAGCATCTATATGTGTTGAGTGTATGTCCTCGGTGTGTGATTGGCGAAGCATCTATATGTGTTGAGTGTATGTCCTCGGTGTGCGATTGGCGAAGCACCTATATGTGTTGAGTGTATGTCCTCGGTTTGTGATTGGCGAAGCATCTATATGTGTTGAGTGCATGTCCTCGGTTTGTGATTGGCGAAGCATCTATATGTGTTGAGTGTATGTCCTCGGTGTGCGATTGGCGAAGCATCTATATGTGTTGAGTGTATGTCCTCGGTTTGTGATTGGCGAAGCATCTATATGTGTTGAGTGCATGTCCTCGGTTTGTGATTGGCGAAGCATCTATATGTGTTGAGTGCATGTCCTCGGTTTGTGATTGGCGAAGCATCTATATGTGTTGAGTGCATGTCCTCGGTTTGTGATTGGCGAAGCATCTATATGTGTTGAATGTATGTCCTCGGTGTGCGATTGGCGAAGCATCTATATGTGTTGAGTGTATGTCCTCGGTGTGCGATTGGCGAAGCATCTATATGTGTTGAGTGTATGTCCTCGGTGTGCGATTGGCGAAGCATCTATATGTGTTGAGTGCATGTCCTCGGTTTGTGATTGGCGAAGCATCTATATGTGTTGAGTGTATGTCTTCGGTGTGCGATTGGCGAAGCATCTATATGTGTTGAGTGTATGTCCTCGGTGTGCGATTGGCGAAGCATCTATATGTGTTGAGTGCATGTCCTCGGTGTGCGATTGGCGAAGCATCTATATGTGTTGAGTGCATGTCCTCGGTTTGTGATTGGCGAAGCATCTATATGTGTTGAGTGTATGTCCTCGGTGTGCGATTGGCGAAGCATCTATATGTGTTGAGTGTATGTCCTCGGTTTGGGATTGGCGAAGCATCTATATGTGTTGAGTGTATGTCCTCGGTTTGTGATTGGCGAAGCATCTATATGTGTTGAGTGTATGTCCTCGGTTTGTGATTGGCGAAGCATCTATATGTGTTGAGTGTATGTCCTCGGTTTGTGATTGGCCAAGCATCTATTTGTGTTGAGTGTATGTCCTCGGTGTGTGATTGGCGAAGCATCTATATGTGTTGAGTGTATGTCCTCGGTTTGTGATTGGCGAAGCATCTATATGTGTTGAGTGCATGTCCTCGGTTTGTGATTGGCGAAGCATCTATATGTGTTGAGTGTATGTCCTCGGTTTGTGATTGGCGAAGCATCTATATGTGTTGAGTGTATGTCCTCGGTGTGCGATTGGCGAAGCATCTATATGTGTTGAGTGTATGTCCTCGGTGTGCGATTGGCGAAGCATCTATATGTGTTGAGTGTATGTCCTCGGTTTGTGATTGACGAAGCATCTATATGTGTTGAGTGTATGTCCTCGGTTTGTGATTGGCGAAGCATCTATATGTGTTGAGTGCATGTCCTCGGTTTGCGATTGGCGAAGCATCTATATGTGTTGAGTGTATGTCCTCGGTTTGTGATTGGCGAAGCATCTATATGTGTTCAGTGTATGTCCTCGGTTTGTGATTGGCGAAGCATCTATATGTGTTGAGTGTATGTCCTCGGTTTGTGATTGGCGAAGCATCTATATGTGTTGAGTGCATGTCCTCGGTTTGTGATTGGCGAAGCATCTATATGTGTTGAGTGCATGTCCTCGGTTTGTGATTGGCGAAGCATCTATATGTGTTGAGTGCATGTCCTCGGTTTGTGATTGGCGAAGCATCTATATGTGTTGAGTGTATGTCCTCGGTGTGCGATTGGCGAAGCATCTATATGTGTTGAGTGTATGTCCTCGGTGTGCGATTGGCGAAGCATCTATATGTGTTGAGTGCATGTCCTCGGTTTGTGATTGGCGAAGCATCTATATGTGTTGAGTGCATGTCCTCGGTTTGCGATTGGCGAAGCATCTATATGTGTTGAGTGTATGTCCTCGGTTTGTGATTGGCGAAGCATCTATATGTGTTCAGTGTATGTCCTCGGTTTGTGATTGGCGAAGCATCTATATGTGTTGAGTGTATGTCCTCGGTTTGTGATTGGCGAAGCATCTATATGTGTTGAGTGTATGTCCTCGGTTTGTGATTGGCGAAGCATCTATATGTGTTGAGTGTATGTCCTCGGTTTGTGATTGGCGAAGCATCTATATGTGTTGAGTGCATGTCCTCGGTTTGTGATTGGCGAAGCATCTATATGTGTTGAGTGCATGTCCTCGGTTTGTGATTGGCGAAGCATCTATATGTGTTGAGTGCATGTCCTCGGTTTGTGATTGGCGAAGCATCTATATGTGTTGAGTGCATGTCCTCGGTTTGTGATTGGCGAAGCATCTATATGTGTTGAGTGTATGTCCTCGGTGTGCGATTGGCGAAGCATCTATATGTGTTGAGTGTATGTCCTCGGTGTGCGATTGGCGAAGCATCTATATGTGTTGAGTGTATGTCCTCGGTCTGCGATTGGCGAAGCATCTATATGTGTTGAGTGCATGTCCTCGGTTTGTGATTGGCGAAGCATCTATATGTGTTGAGTGTATGTCCTCGGTTTGTGATTGGCGAAGCATCTATATGTGTTGAGTGTATGTCCTCGGTGTGCGATGGGCGAAGCATCTATATGTGTTGAGTGCATGTCCTCGGTTTGTGATTGGCGAAGCATCTATATGTGTTGAGTGTATGTCCTCGGTGTGCGATTGGCGAAGCATCTATATGTGTTGAGTGTATGTCCTCGGTGTGCGATTGGCGAAGCATCTATATGTGTTGAGTGTATGTCCTCGGTTTGTGATTGGCGAAGCATCTATATGTGTAGAGTGTATGTCCTCGGTTTGTGATTGGCGAAGCATCTATATGTGTTGAGTGTATGTCCTCGGTTTGTGATTGGCGAAGCATCTATATGTGTTGAGTGCATGTCCTCGGTGTGCGATTGGCGAAGCATCTATATGTGTTGAGTGCATGTCCTCGGTTTGTGATTAGCGAAGCATCTATATGTGTTGAGTGTATGTCCTCGGTGTGCGATTGGCGAAGCATCTATATGTGTTGAGTGTATGTCCTCGGTTTGTGATTGGCGAAGCATCTATATGTGTTGAGTGCATGTCCTCGGTTTGTGATTGGCGAAGCATCTATATGGGTTGAGTGCATGTCCTCGGTTTGTGATTGGCGAAGCATCTATATGTGTTGAGTGTATGTCGTCGGTGTGCGATTGGCGAAGCATCTATATGTGTTGAGTGCATGTCCTCGGTTTGTGATTGGCGAAGCATCTATATGTGTTGAGTGTATGTCCTCGGTTTGTGATTGGCGAAGCATCTATATGTGTTGAGTGTATGTCCTCGGTTTGTGATTGGCGAAGCATCTATATGTGTTGAGTGCATGTCCTCGGTTTGCGATTGGCGAAGCATCTATATGTGTTGAGTGCATGTCCTCGGTTTGTGATTGGCGAAGCATCTATATGTGTTGAGTGTATGTCCTCGGTTTGTGATTGGCGAAGCATCTATATGTGTTGAGTGCATGTCCTCGGTTTGTGATTGGCGAAGCATCTATATGTGTTGAGTGTATGTCCTCGGTGTGCGCTTGGCGAAGCATCTATATGTGTTGAGTGTATGTCCTCGGTTTGTGATTGGCGAAGCATCTATATGTGTCGAGTGCATGTCCTCGGTTTGTGATTGGCGAAGCATCTATATGTGTTGAGTGTATGTCCTCGGTTTGTGATTGGCGAAGCATCTATATGTGTTGAGTGTATGTCCTCGGTGTGCGATTGGCGAAGCATCTATATGTGTTGAGTGTATGTCCGCGGTGTGCGATTGGCGAAGCATCTATATGTGTTGAGTGTATGTCCTCGGTTTGTGATTGGCGAAGCATCTATATGTGTTGAGTGTATGTCCTCGGTTTGTGATTGGCGAAGCATCTATATGTGTTGAGTGCATGTCCTCGGTTTGCGATTGGCAAAGGATCTATATGTGTTGAGTGTATGTCCTCGGTTTGTGATTGGCGAAGCATCTATATGTGTTGAGTGTATGTCCTCGGTTTGTGATTGGCGAAGCATCTATATGTGTTGAGTGTATGTCCTCGGTTTGTGATTGGCGAAGCATCTATATGTGTTGAGTGCATGTCCTCGGTTTGCGATTGGCGAAGCATCTATATGTGTTGAGTGCATGTCCTCGGTTTGTGATTGGCGAAGCATCTATATGTGTTGAGTGTATGTCCTCGGTTTGTGATTGGCGAAGCATCTATATGTGTTGAGTGCATGTCCTCGGTTTGTGATTGGCGAAGCATCTATATGTGTTGAGTGCATGTCCTCGGTTTGTGATTGGCGAAGCATCTATATGTGTTGAGTGCATGTCCTCGGTTTGTGATTGGCGAAGCATCTATATGTGTTGAGTGTATGTCCTCGGTGTGCGATTAGCGAAGCATCTATATGTGTTGAGTGTATGTCATCGGTGTGCGATTGGCGAAGCATCTATATGTGTTGAGTGTATGTCCTCGGTGTGCGATTGGCGAAGCATCTATATGTGTTGAGTGCATGTCCTCGGTTTGTGATTGGCGAAGCATCTATATGTGTTGAGTGTATGTCCTCGGTTTGTGATTGGCGAAGCATCTATATGTGTTGAGTGTATGTCCTCAGTTTGTGATTGGCGAAGCATCTATATGTGTTGAGTGCATGTCCTGGGTTTGTGATTAGCGAAGCATCTATATGTGTTGAGTGTATGTCCTCGGTGTGCGATTGGCGAAGCATCTATATGTGTTGAGTGTATGTCCTCGGTTTGTGATTGGCGAAGCATCTATATGTGTTGAGTGCATGTCCTCGGTTTGTGATTGGCGAAGCATCTATATGTGTTGAGTACATGTCCTCGGTTTGTGATTGGCGAAGCATCTATATGTGTTGAGTGCATGTCCTCGGTTTGTGATTGGCGAAGCATCTATATGTGTTGAATGTATGTCCTCGGTGTGCGATTGGCGAAGCATCTATATGTGTTGAGTGTATGTCCTCGGTGTGCGATTGGCGAAGCATCTATATGTGTTGAGTGTATGTCCTCGGTGTGCGATTGGCGAAGCATCTATATGTGTTGAGTGCATGTCCTCGGTTTGTGATTGGCGAAGCATCTATATGTGTTGAGTGTATGTCTTCGGTGTGCGATTGGCGAAGCATCTATATGTGTTGAGTGTATGTCCTCGGTGTGCGATTGGCGAAGCATCTATATGTGTTGAGTGCATGTCCTCGGTTTGTGATTGGCGAAGCATCTATATGTGTTGAATGTATGTCCTCGGTGTGCGATTGGCGAAGCATCTATATGTGTTGAGTGTATGTCCTCGGTGTGCGATTGGCGAAGCATCTATATGTGTTGAGTGTATGTCCTCGGTGTGCGATTGGCGAAGCATCTATATGTGTTGAGTGCATGTCCTCGGTTTGTGATTGGCGAAGCATCTATATGTGTTGAGTGTATGTCTTCGGTGTGCGATTGGCGAAGCATCTATATGTGTTGAGTGTATGTCCTCGGTGTGCGATTGGCGAAGCATCTATATGTGTTGAGTGCATGTCCTCGGTGTGCGATTGGCGAAGCATCTATATGTGTTGAGTGCATGTCCTCGGTTTGTGATTGGCGAAGCATCTATATGTGTTGAGTGTATGTCCTCGGTGTGCGATTGGCGAAGCATCTATATGTGTTGAGTGTATGTCCTCGGTTTGTGATTGGCGAAGCATCTATATGTGTTGAGTGCATGTCCTCGGTTTGTGATTGGCGAAGCATCTATATGTGTTGAGTGTATGTCCTCGGTTTGTGATTGGCGAAGCATCTATATGTGTTGAGTGCATGTCCTCGGTTTGTGATTGGCGAAGCATCTATATGTGTTGAGTGCATGTCCTCGGTTTGTGATTGGCGAAGCATCTATATGTGTTGAGTGTATGTCCTCGGTTTGTGATTGGCGAAGCATCTATATGTGTTGAGTGCATGTCCTCGGTTTGTGATTGGCGAAGCATCTATATGTGTTGAGTGTATGTCCTCGGTGTGTGATTGGCGAAGCATCTATATGTGTTGAGTGTATGTCCTCGGTGTGCGATTGGCGAAGCACCTATATGTGTTGAGTGTATGTCCTCGGTTTGTGATTGGCGAAGCATCTATATGTGTTGAGTGCATGTCCTCGGTTTGTGATTGGCGAAGCATCTATATGTGTTGAGTGTATGTCCTCGGTGTGCGATTGGCGAAGCATCTATATGTGTTGAGTGTATGTCCTCGGTTTGTGATTGGCGAAGCATCTATATGTGTTGAGTGCATGTCCTCGGTTTGTGATTGGCGAAGCATCTATATGTGTTGAGTGCATGTCCTCGGTTTGTGATTGGCGAAGCATCTATATGTGTTGAGTGCATGTCCTCGGTTTGTGATTGGCGAAGCATCTATATGTGTTGAATGTATGTCCTCGGTGTGCGATTGGCGAAGCATCTATATGTGTTGAGTGTATGTCCTCGGTGTGCGATTGGCGAAGCATCTATATGTGTTGAGTGTATGTCCTCGGTGTGCGATTGGCGAAACATCTATATGTGTTGAGTGCATGTCCTCGGTTTGTGATTGGCGAAGCATCTATATGTGTTGAGTGTATGTCTTCGGTGTGCGATTGGCGAAGCATCTATATGTGTTGAGTGTATGTCCTCGGTGTGCGATTGGCGAAGCATCTATATGTGTTGAGTGCATGTCCTCGGTGTGCGATTGGCGAAGCATCTATATGTGTTGAGTGCATGTCCTCGGTTTGTGATTGGCGAAGCATCTATATGTGTTGAGTGTATGTCCTCGGTGTGCGATTGGCGAAGCATCTATATGTGTTGAGTGCATGTCCTCGGTTTGGGATTGGCGAAGCATCTATATGTGTTGAGTGTATGTCCTCGGTTTGTGATTGGCGAAGCATCTATATGTGTTGAGTGTATGTCCTCGGTTTGTGATTGGCGAAGCATCTATATGTGTTGAGTGTATGTCCTCGGTTTGTGATTGGCCAAGCATCTATTTGTGTTGAGTGTATGTCCTCGGTGTGTGATTGGCGAAGCATCTATATGTGTTGAGTGTATGTCCTCGGTTTGTGATTGGCGAAGCATCTATATGTGTTGAGTGCATGTCCTCGGTTTGTGATTGGCGAAGCATCTATATGTGTTGAGTGTATGTCCTCGGTTTGTGATTGGCGAAGCATCTATATGTGTTGAGTGTATGTCCTCGGTGTGCGATTGGCGAAGCATCTATATGTGTTGAGTGTATGTCCTCGGTGTGCGATTGGCGAAGCATCTATATGTGTTGAGTGTATGTCCTCGGTTTGTGATTGACGAAGCATCTATATGTGTTGAGTGTATGTCCTCGGTTTGTGATTGGCGAAGCATCTATATGTGTTGAGTGCATGTCCTCGGTTTGCGATTGGCGAAGCATCTATATGTGTTGAGTGTATGTCCTCGGTTTGTGATTGGCGAAGCATCTATATGTGTTCAGTGTATGTCCTCGGTTTGTGATTGGCGAAGCATCTATATGTGTTGAGTGTATGTCCTCGGTTTGTGATTGGCGAAGCATCTATATGTGTTGAGTGCATGTCCTCGGTTTGTGATTGGCGAAGCATCTATATGTGTTGAGTGCATGTCCTCGGTTTGTGATTGGCGAAGCATCTATATGTGTTGAGTGCATGTCCTCGGTTTGTGATTGGCGAAGCATCTATATGTGTTGAGTGTATGTCCTCGGTGTGCGATTGGCGAAGCATCTATATGTGTTGAGTGTATGTCCTCGGTGTGCGATTGGCGAAGCATCTATATGTGTTGAGTGCATGTCCTCGGTTTGTGATTGGCGAAGCATCTATATGTGTTGAGTGCATGTCCTCGGTTTGCGATTGGCGAAGCATCTATATGTGTTGAGTGTATGTCCTCGGTTTGTGATTGGCGAAGCATCTATATGTGTTCAGTGTATGTCCTCGGTTTGTGATTGGCGAAGCATCTATATGTGTTGAGTGTATGTCCTCGGTTTGTGATTGGCGAAGCATCTATATGTGTTGAGTGTATGTCCTCGGTTTGTGATTGGCGAAGCATCTATATGTGTTGAGTGTATGTCCTCGGTTTGTGATTGGCGAAGCATCTATATGTGTTGAGTGCATGTCCTCGGTTTGTGATTGGCGAAGCATCTATATGTGTTGAGTGCATGTCCTCGGTTTGTGATTGGCGAAGCATCTATATGTGTTGAGTGCATGTCCTCGGTTTGTGATTGGCGAAGCATCTATATGTGTTGAGTGCATGTCCTCGGTTTGTGATTGGCGAAGCATCTATATGTGTTGAGTGTATGTCCTCGGTGTGCGATTGGCGAAGCATCTATATGTGTTGAGTGTATGTCCTCGGTGTGCGATTGGCGAAGCATCTATATGTGTTGAGTGTATGTCCTCGGTCTGCGATTGGCGAAGCATCTATATGTGTTGAGTGCATGTCCTCGGTTTGTGATTGGCGAAGCATCTATATGTGTTGAGTGTATGTCCTCGGTTTGTGATTGGCGAAGCATCTATATGTGTTGAGTGTATGTCCTCGGTGTGCGATGGGCGAAGCATCTATATGTGTTGAGTGCATGTCCTCGGTTTGTGATTGGCGAAGCATCTATATGTGTTGAGTGTATGTCCTCGGTGTGCGATTGGCGAAGCATCTATATGTGTTGAGTGTATGTCCTCGGTGTGCGATTGGCGAAGCATCTATATGTGTTGAGTGTATGTCCTCGGTTTGTGATTGGCGAAGCATCTATATGTGTAGAGTGTATGTCCTCGGTTTGTGATTGGCGAAGCATCTATATGTGTTGAGTGTATGTCCTCGGTTTGTGATTGGCGAAGCATCTATATGTGTTGAGTGCATGTCCTCGGTGTGCGATTGGCGAAGCATCTATATGTGTTGAGTGCATGTCCTCGGTTTGTGATTAGCGAAGCATCTATATGTGTTGAGTGTATGTCCTCGGTGTGCGATTGGCGAAGCATCTATATGTGTTGAGTGTATGTCCTCGGTTTGTGATTGGCGAAGCATCTATATGTGTTGAGTGCATGTCCTCGGTTTGTGATTGGCGAAGCATCTATATGGGTTGAGTGCATGTCCTCGGTTTGTGATTGGCGAAGCATCTATATGTGTTGAGTGTATGTCGTCGGTGTGCGATTGGCGAAGCATCTATATGTGTTGAGTGCATGTCCTCGGTTTGTGATTGGCGAAGCATCTATATGTGTTGAGTGTATGTCCTCGGTTTGTGATTGGCGAAGCATCTATATGTGTTGAGTGTATGTCCTCGGTTTGTGATTGGCGAAGCATCTATATGTGTTGAGTGTATGTCCTCGGTGTGCGATTGGCGAAGCATCTATATGTGTTGAGTGTATGTCCTCGGTGTGCGATTGGCGAAGCATCTATATGTGTTGAGTGCATGTCCTCGGTTTGTGATTGGCGAAGCATCTATATGTGTTGAGTGTATGTCTTCGGTGTGCGATTGGCGAAGCATCTATATGTGTTGAGTGTATGTCCTCGGTGTGCGATTGGCGAAGCATCTATATGTGTTGAGTGCATGTCCTCGGTGTGCGATTGGCGAAGCATCTATATGTGTTGAGTGCATGTCCTCGGTTTGTGATTGGCGAAGCATCTATATGTGTTGAGTGTATGTCCTCGGTGTGCGATTGGCGAAGCATCTATATGTGTTGAGTGTATGTCCTCGGTTTGTGATTGGCGAAGCATCTATATGTGTTGAGTGCATGTCCTCGGTTTGTGATTGGCGAAGCATCTATATGTGTTGAGTGTATGTCCTCGGTTTGTGATTGGCGAAGCATCTATATGTGTTGAGTGCATGTCCTCGGTTTGTGATTGGCGAAGCATCTATATGTGTTGAGTGCATGTCCTCGGTTTGTGATTGGCGAAGCATCTATATGTGTTGAGTGTATGTCCTCGGTTTGTGATTGGCGAAGCATCTATATGTGTTGAGTGCATGTCCTCGGTTTGTGATTGGCGAAGCATCTATATGTGTTGAGTGTATGTCCTCGGTGTGTGATTGGCGAAGCATCTATATGTGTTGAGTGTATGTCCTCGGTGTGCGATTGGCGAAGCACCTATATGTGTTGAGTGTATGTCCTCGGTTTGTGATTGGCGAAGCATCTATATGTGTTGAGTGCATGTCCTCGGTTTGTGATTGGCGAAGCATCTATATGTGTTGAGTGTATGTCCTCGGTGTGCGATTGGCGAAGCATCTATATGTGTTGAGTGTATGTCCTCGGTTTGTGATTGGCGAAGCATCTATATGTGTTGAGTGCATGTCCTCGGTTTGTGATTGGCGAAGCATCTATATGTGTTGAGTGCATGTCCTCGGTTTGTGATTGGCGAAGCATCTATATGTGTTGAGTGCATGTCCTCGGTTTGTGATTGGCGAAGCATCTATATGTGTTGAATGTATGTCCTCGGTGTGCGATTGGCGAAGCATCTATATGTGTTGAGTGTATGTCCTCGGTGTGCGATTGGCGAAGCATCTATATGTGTTGAGTGTATGTCCTCGGTGTGCGATTGGCGAAACATCTATATGTGTTGAGTGCATGTCCTCGGTTTGTGATTGGCGAAGCATCTATATGTGTTGAGTGTATGTCTTCGGTGTGCGATTGGCGAAGCATCTATATGTGTTGAGTGTATGTCCTCGGTGTGCGATTGGCGAAGCATCTATATGTGTTGAGTGCATGTCCTCGGTGTGCGATTGGCGAAGCATCTATATGTGTTGAGTGCATGTCCTCGGTTTGTGATTGGCGAAGCATCTATATGTGTTGAGTGTATGTCCTCGGTGTGCGATTGGCGAAGCATCTATATGTGTTGAGTGTATGTCCTCGGTTTGGGATTGGCGAAGCATCTATATGTGTTGAGTGTATGTCCTCGGTTTGTGATTGGCGAAGCATCTATATGTGTTGAGTGTATGTCCTCGGTTTGTGATTGGCGAAGCATCTATATGTGTTGAGTGTATGTCCTCGGTTTGTGATTGGCCAAGCATCTATTTGTGTTGAGTGTATGTCCTCGGTGTGTGATTGGCGAAGCATCTATATGTGTTGAGTGTATGTCCTCGGTTTGTGATTGGCGAAGCATCTATATGTGTTGAGTGCATGTCCTCGGTTTGTGATTGGCGAAGCATCTATATGTGTTGAGTGTATGTCCTCGGTTTGTGATTGGCGAAGCATCTATATGTGTTGAGTGTATGTCCTCGGTGTGCGATTGGCGAAGCATCTATATGTGTTGAGTGTATGTCCTCGGTGTGCGATTGGCGAAGCATCTATATGTGTTGAGTGTATGTCCTCGGTTTGTGATTGACGAAGCATCTATATGTGTTGAGTGTATGTCCTCGGTTTGTGATTGGCGAAGCATCTATATGTGTTGAGTGCATGTCCTCGGTTTGCGATTGGCGAAGCATCTATATGTGTTGAGTGTATGTCCTCGGTTTGTGATTGGCGAAGCATCTATATGTGTTCAGTGTATGTCCTCGGTTTGTGATTGGCGAAGCATCTATATGTGTTGAGTGTATGTCCTCGGTTTGTGATTGGCGAAGCATCTATATGTGTTGAGTGCATGTCCTCGGTTTGTGATTGGCGAAGCATCTATATGTGTTGAGTGCATGTCCTCGGTTTGTGATTGGCGAAGCATCTATATGTGTTGAGTGCATGTCCTCGGTTTGTGATTGGCGAAGCATCTATATGTGTTGAGTGTATGTCCTCGGTGTGCGATTGGCGAAGCATCTATATGTGTTGAGTGTATGTCCTCGGTGTGCGATTGGCGAAGCATCTATATGTGTTGAGTGCATGTCCTCGGTTTGTGATTGGCGAAGCATCTATATGTGTTGAGTGCATGTCCTCGGTTTGCGATTGGCGAAGCATCTATATGTGTTGAGTGTATGTCCTCGGTTTGTGATTGGCGAAGCATCTATATGTGTTCAGTGTATGTCCTCGGTTTGTGATTGGCGAAGCATCTATATGTGTTGAGTGTATGTCCTCGGTTTGTGATTGGCGAAGCATCTATATGTGTTGAGTGTATGTCCTCGGTTTGTGATTGGCGAAGCATCTATATGTGTTGAGTGTATGTCCTCGGTTTGTGATTGGCGAAGCATCTATATGTGTTGAGTGCATGTCCTCGGTTTGTGATTGGCGAAGCATCTATATGTGTTGAGTGCATGTCCTCGGTTTGTGATTGGCGAAGCATCTATATGTGTTGAGTGCATGTCCTCGGTTTGTGATTGGCGAAGCATCTATATGTGTTGAGTGCATGTCCTCGGTTTGTGATTGGCGAAGCATCTATATGTGTTGAGTGTATGTCCTCGGTGTGCGATTGGCGAAGCATCTATATGTGTTGAGTGTATGTCCTCGGTGTGCGATTGGCGAAGCATCTATATGTGTTGAGTGTATGTCCTCGGTCTGCGATTGGCGAAGCATCTATATGTGTTGAGTGCATGTCCTCGGTTTGTGATTGGCGAAGCATCTATATGTGTTGAGTGTATGTCCTCGGTTTGTGATTGGCGAAGCATCTATATGTGTTGAGTGTATGTCCTCGGTGTGCGATGGGCGAAGCATCTATATGTGTTGAGTGCATGTCCTCGGTTTGTGATTGGCGAAGCATCTATATGTGTTGAGTGTATGTCCTCGGTGTGCGATTGGCGAAGCATCTATATGTGTTGAGTGTATGTCCTCGGTGTGCGATTGGCGAAGCATCTATATGTGTTGAGTGTATGTCCTCGGTTTGTGATTGGCGAAGCATCTATATGTGTAGAGTGTATGTCCTCGGTTTGTGATTGGCGAAGCATCTATATGTGTTGAGTGTATGTCCTCGGTTTGTGATTGGCGAAGCATCTATATGTGTTGAGTGCATGTCCTCGGTGTGCGATTGGCGAAGCATCTATATGTGTTGAGTGCATGTCCTCGGTTTGTGATTAGCGAAGCATCTATATGTGTTGAGTGTATGTCCTCGGTGTGCGATTGGCGAAGCATCTATATGTGTTGAGTGTATGTCCTCGGTTTGTGATTGGCGAAGCATCTATATGTGTTGAGTGCATGTCCTCGGTTTGTGATTGGCGAAGCATCTATATGGGTTGAGTGCATGTCCTCGGTTTGTGATTGGCGAAGCATCTATATGTGTTGAGTGTATGTCGTCGGTGTGCGATTGGCGAAGCATCTATATGTGTTGAGTGCATGTCCTCGGTTTGTGATTGGCGAAGCATCTATATGTGTTGAGTGTATGTCCTCGGTTTGTGATTGGCGAAGCATCTATATGTGTTGAGTGTATGTCCTCGGTTTGTGATTGGCGAAGCATCTATATGTGTTGAGTGCATGTCCTCGGTTTGCGATTGGCGAAGCATCTATATGTGTTGAGTGCATGTCCTCGGTTTGTGATTGGCGAAGCATCTATATGTGTTGAGTGTATGTCCTCGGTTTGTGATTGGCGAAGCATCTATATGTGTTGAGTGCATGTCCTCGGTTTGTGATTGGCGAAGCATCTATATGTGTTGAGTGTATGTCCTCGGTGTGCGATTGGCGAAGCATCTATATGTGTTGAGTGTATGTCCTCGGTTTGTGATTGGCGAAGCATCTATATGTGTTGAGTGCATGTCCTCGGTTTGTGATTGGCGAAGCATCTATATGTGTTGAGTGTATGTCCTCGGTGTGCGATTGGCGAAGCATCTATATGTGTTGAGTGTATGTCATCGGTGTGCGATTGGCGAAGCATCTATATGTGTTGAGTGTATGTCCTCGGTGTGCGATTGGCGAAGCATCTATATGTGTTGAGTGCATGTCCTCGGTTTGCGATTGGCGAAGCATCTATATGTGTTGAGTGTATGTCCTCGGTTTGTGATTGGCGAAGCATCTATATGTGTTGAGTGTATGTCCTCGGTTTGTGATTGGCGAAGCATCTATATGTGTTGAGTGCATGTCCTGGGTTTGTGATTAGCGAAGCATCTATATGTGTTGAGTGTATGTCCTCGGTGTGCGATTGGCGAAGCATCTATATGTGTTGAGTGTATGTCCTCGGTTTGTGATTGGCGAAGCATCTATATGTGTTGAGTGCATGTCCTCGGTTTGTGATTGGCGAAGCATCTATATGTGTTGAGTACATGTCCTCGGTTTGTGATTGGCGAAGCATCTATATGTGTTGAGTGCATGTCCTCGGTTTGTGCTTGGCGAAGCATCTATATGTGTTGAATGTATGTCCTCGGTGTGCGATTGGCGAAGCATCTATATGTGTTGAGTGTATGTCCTCGGTGTGCGATTGGCGAAGCATCTATATGTGTTGAGTGTATGTCCTCGGTGTGCGATTGGCGAAGCATCTATATGTGTTGAGTGCATGTCCTCGGTTTGTGATTGGCGAAGCATCTATATGTGTTGAGTGTATGTCTTCGGTGTGCGATTGGCGAAGCATCTATATGTGTTGAGTGTATGTCCTCGGTGTGCGATTGGCGAAGCATCTATATGTGTTGAGTGCATGTCCTCGGTTTGTGATTGGCGAAGCATCTATATGTGTTGAATGTATGTCCTCGGTGTGCGATTGGCGAAGCATCTATATGTGTTGAGTGTATGTCCTCGGTGTGCGATTGGCGAAGCATCTATATGTGTTGAGTGTATGTCCTCGGTGTGCGATTGGCGAAGCATCTATATGTGTTGAGTGCATGTCCTCGGTTTGTGATTGGCGAAGCATCTATATGTGTTGAGTGTATGTTTTCGGTGTGCGATTGGCGAAGCATCTATATGTGTTGAGTGTATGTCCTCGGTGTGCGATTGGCGAAGCATCTATATGTGTTGAGTGCATGTCCTCGGTGTGCGATTGGCGAAGCATCTATATGTGTTGAGTGCATGTCCTCGGTTTGTGATTGGCGAAGCATCTATATGTGTTGAGTGTATGTCCTCGGTGTGCGATTGGCGAAGCATCTATATGTGTTGAGTGTATGTCCTCGGTTTGTGATTGGCGAAGCATCTATATGTGTTGAGTGCATGTCCTCGGTTTGTGATTGGCGAAGCATCTATATGTGTTGAGTGCATGTCCTCGGTTTGTGATTGGCGAAGCATCTATATGTGTTGAGTGTATGTCCTCGGTTTGTGATTGGCGAAGCATCTATATGTGTTGAGTGCATGTCCTCGGTTTGTGATTGGCGAAGCATCTATATGTGTTGAGTGCATGTCCTCGGTTTGTGATTGGCGAAGCATCTATATGTGTTGAATGTATGTCCTCGGTGTGCGATTGGCGAAGCATCTATATGTGTTGAGTGTATGTCCTCGGTGTGCGATTGGCGAAGCATCTATATGTGTTGAGTGTATGTCCTCGGTGTGCGATTGGCGAAGCATCTATATGTGTTGAGTGCATGTCCTCGGTTTGTGATTGGCGAAGCATCTATATGTGTTGAGTGTATGTTTTCGGTGTGCGATTGGCGAAGCATCTATATGTGTTGAGTGCATGTCCTCGGTTTGTGATTGGCGAAGCATCTATATGTGTTGAGTGCATGTCCTCGGTTTGCGATTGGCGAAGCATCTATATGTGTTGAGTGTATGTCCTCGGTTTGTGATTGGCGAAGCATCTATATGTGTTCAGTGTATGTCCTCGGTTTGTGATTGGCGAAGCATCTATATGTGTTGAGTGTATGTCCTCGGTTTGTGATTGGCGAAGCATCTATATGTGTTGAGTGCATGTCCTCGGTTTGTGATTGGCGAAGCATCTATATGTGTTGAGTGCATGTCCTCGGTTTGTGATTGGCGAAGCATCTATATGTGTTGAGTGCATGTCCTCGGTTTGTGATTGGCGAAGCATCTATATGTGTTGAGTGTATGTCCTCGGTGTGCGATTGGCGAAGCATCTATATGTGTTGAGTGTATGTCCTCGGTGTGCGATTGGCGAAGCATCTATATGTGTTGAGTGCATGTCCTCGGTTTGTGATTGGCGAAGCATCTATATGTGTTGAGTGCATGTCCTCGGTTTGCGATTGGCGAAGCATCTATATGTGTTGAGTGTATGTCCTCGGTTTGTGATTGGCGAAGCATCTATATGTGTTCAGTGTATGTCCTCGGTTTGTGATTGGCGAAGCATCTATATGTGTTGAGTGTATGTCCTCGGTTTGTGATTGGCGAAGCATCTATATGTGTTGAGTGTATGTCCTCGGTTTGTGATTGGCGAAGCATCTATATGTGTTGAGTGTATGTCCTCGGTTTGTGATTGGCGAAGCATCTATATGTGTTGAGTGCATGTCCTCGGTTTGTGATTGGCGAAGCATCTATATGTGTTGAGTGCATGTCCTCGGTTTGTGATTGGCGAAGCATCTATATGTGTTGAGTGTATGTCCTCGGTGTGCGATTGGCGAAGCATCTATATGTGTTGAGTGTATGTCCTCGGTGTGCGATTGGCGAAGCATCTATATGTGTTGAGTGTATGTCCTCGGTCTGCGATTGGCGAAGCATCTATATGTGTTGAGTGCATGTCCTCGGTTTGTGATTGGCGAAGCATCTATATGTGTTGAGTGTATGTCCTCGGTTTGTGATTGGCGAAGCATCTATATGTGTTGAGTGTATGTCCTCGGTGTGCGATGGGCGAAGCATCTATATGTGTTGAGTGCATGTCCTCGGTTTGTGATTGGCGAAGCATCTATATGTGTTGAGTGTATGTCCTCGGTGTGCGATTGGCGAAGCATCTATATGTGTTGAGTGTATGTCCTCGGTGTGCGATTGGCGAAGCATCTATATGTGTTGAGTGTATGTCCTCGGTTTGTGATTGGCGAAGCATCTATATGTGTAGAGTGTATGTCCTCGGTTTGTGATTGGCGAAGCATCTATATGTGTTGAGTGTATGTCCTCGGTTTGTGATTGGCGAAGCATCTATATGTGTTGAGTGCATGTCCTCGGTGTGCGATTGGCGAAGCATCTATATGTGTTGAGTGCATGTCCTCGGTTTGTGATTAGCGAAGCATCTATATGTGTTGAGTGTATGTCCTCGGTGTGCGATTGGCGAAGCATCTATATGTGTTGAGTGTATGTCCTCGGTTTGTGATTGGCGAAGCATCTATATGTGTTGAGTGCATGTCCTCGGTTTGTGATTGGCGAAGCATCTATATGGGTTGAGTGCATGTCCTCGGTTTGTGATTGGCGAAGCATCTATATGTGTTGAGTGTATGTCGTCGGTGTGCGATTGGCGAAGCATCTATATGTGTTGAGTGCATGTCCTCGGTTTGTGATTGGCGAAGCATCTATATGTGTTGAGTGTATGTCCTCGGTTTGTGATTGGCGAAGCATCTATATGTGTTGAGTGTATGTCCTCGGTTTGTGATTGGCGAAGCATCTATATGTGTTGAGTGCATGTCCTCGGTTTGCGATTGGCGAAGCATCTATATGTGTTGAGTGCATGTCCTCGGTTTGTGATTGGCGAAGCATCTATATGTGTTGAGTGTATGTCCTCGGTTTGTGATTGGCGAAGCATCTATATGTGTTGAGTGCATGTCCTCGGTTTGTGATTGGCGAAGCATCTATATGTGTTGAGTGTATGTCCTCGGTGTGCGATTGGCGAAGCATCTATATGTGTTGAGTGTATGTCCTCGGTTTGTGATTGGCGAAGCATCTATATGTGTTGAGTGCATGTCCTCGGTTTGTGATTGGCGAAGCATCTATATGTGTTGAGTGTATGTCCTCGGTGTGCGATTGGCGAAGCATCTATATGTGTTGAGTGTATGTCATCGGTGTGCGATTGGCGAAGCATCTATATGTGTTGAGTGTATGTCCTCGGTGTGCGATTGGCGAAGAATCTATATGTGTTGAGTGCATGTCCTCGGTTTGCGATTGGCGAAGCATCTATATGTGTTGAGTGTATGTCCTCGGTTTGTGATTGGCGAAGCATCTATATGTGTTGAGTGTATGTCCTCGGTTTGTGATTGGCGAAGCATCTATATGTGTTGAGTGCATGTCCTGGGTTTGTGATTAGCGAAGCATCTATATGTGTTGAGTGTATGTCCTCGGTGTGCGATTGGCGAAGCATCTATATGTGTTGAGTGTATGTCCTCGGTTTGTGATTGGCGAAGCATCTATATGTGTTGAGTGCATGTCCTCGGTTTGTGATTGGCGAAGCATCTATATGTGTTGAGTACATGTCCTCGGTTTGTGATTGGCGAAGCATCTATATGTGTTGAGTGCATGTCCTCGGTTTGTGCTTGGCGAAGCATCTATATGTGTTGAATGTATGTCCTCGGTGTGCGATTGGCGAAGCATCTATATGTGTTGAGTGTATGTCCTCGGTGTGCGATTGGCGAAGCATCTATATGTGTTGAGTGTATGTCCTCGGTGTGCGATTGGCGAAGCATCTATATGTGTTGAGTGCATGTCCTCGGTTTGTGATTGGCGAAGCATCTATATGTGTTGAGTGTATGTCTTCGGTGTGCGATTGGCGAAGCATCTATATGTGTTGAGTGTATGTCCTCGGTGTGCGATTGGCGAAGCATCTATATGTGTTGAGTGCATGTCCTCGGTTTGTGATTGGCGAAGCATCTATATGTGTTGAATGTATGTCCTCGGTGTGCGATTGGCGAAGCATCTATATGTGTTGAGTGTATGTCCTCGGTGTGCGATTGGCGAAGCATCTATATGTGTTGAGTGTATGTCCTCGGTGTGCGATTGGCGAAGCATCTATATGTGTTGAGTGCATGTCCTCGGTTTGTGATTGGCGAAGCATCTATATGTGTTGAGTGTATGTTTTCGGTGTGCGATTGGCGAAGCATCTATATGTGTTGAGTGTATGTCCTCGGTGTGCGATTGGCGAAGCATCTATATGTGTTGAGTGCATGTCCTCGGTGTGCGATTGGCGAAGCATCTATATGTGTTGAGTGCATGTCCTCGGTTTGTGATTGGCGAAGCATCTATATGTGTTGAGTGTATGTCCTCGGTGTGCGATTGGCGAAGCATCTATATGTGTTGAGTGTATGTCCTCGGTTTGTGATTGGCGAAGCATCTATATGTGTTGAGTGCATGTCCTCGGTTTGTGATTGGCGAAGCATCTATATGTGTTGAGTGCATGTCCTCGGTTTGTGATTGGCGAAGCATCTATATGTGTTGAGTGTATGTCCTCGGTTTGTGATTGGCGAAGCATCTATATGTGTTGAGTGCATGTCCTCGGTTTGTGATTGGCGAAGCATCTATATGTGTTGAGTGCATGTCCTCGGTTTGTGATTGGCGAAGCATCTATATGTGTTGAATGTATGTCCTCGGTGTGCGATTGGCGAAGCATCTATATGTGTTGAGTGTATGTCCTCGGTGTGCGATTGGCGAAGCATCTATATGTGTTGAGTGTATGTCCTCGGTGTGCGATTGGCGAAGCATCTATATGTGTTGAGTGCATGTCCTCGGTTTGTGATTGGCGAAGCATCTATATGTGTTGAGTGTATGTTTTCGGTGTGCGATTGGCGAAGCATCTATATGTGTTGAGTGTATGTCCTCGGTGTGCGATTGGCGAAGCATCTATATGTGTTGAGTGCATGTCCTCGGTGTGCGATTGGCGAAGCATCTATATGTGTTGAGTGCATGTCCTCGGTTTGTGATTGGCGAAGCATCTATATGTGTTGAGTGTATGTCCTCGGTGTGCGATTGGCGAAGCATCTATATGTGTTGAGTGTATGTCCTCGGTTTGTGATTGGCGAAGCATCTATATGTGTTGAGTGCATGTCCTCGGTTTGTGATTGGCGAAGCATCTATATGTGTTGAGTGCATGTCCTCGGTTTGTGATTGGCGAAGCATCTATATGTGTTGAGTGTATGTCCTCGGTTTGTGATTGGCGAAGCATCTATATGTGTTGAGTGCATGTCCTCGGTTTGTGATTGGCGAAGCATCTATATGTGTTGAGTGCATGTCCTCGGTTTGTGATTGGCGAAGCATCTATATGTGTTGAGTGTATGTCCTCGGTTTGTGATTGGCGAAGCATCTATATGTGTTGAGTGCATGTCCTCGGTTTGTGATTGGCGAAGCATCTATATGTGTTGAGTGTATGTCCTCGGTGTGCGATTGGCGAAGCACCTATATGTGTTGAGTGTATGTCCTCGGTTTGTGATTGGCGAAGCATCTATATGTGTTGAGTGCATGTCCTCGGTTTGTGATTGGCGAAGCATCTATATGTGTTGAGTGCATGTCCTCGGTTTGTGATTGGCGAAGCATCTATATGTGTTGAGTGCATGTCCTCGGTTTGTGATTGGCGAAGCATCTATATGTGTTGAGTGCATGTCCTCGGTTTGTGATTGGCGAAGCATCTATATGTGTTGAATGTATGTCCTCGGTGTGCGATTGGCGAAGCATCTATATGTGTTGAGTGTATGTCCTCGGTGTGCGATTGGCGAAGCATCTATATGTGTTGAGTGTATGTCCTCGGTGTGCGATTGGCGAAGCATCTATATGTGTTGAGTGCATGTCCTCGGTTTGTGATTGGCGAAGCATCTATATGTGTTGAGTGTATGTCTTCGGTGTGCGATTGGCGAAGCATCTATATGTGTTGAGTGTATGTCCTCGGTGTGCGATTGGCGAAGCATCTATATGTGTTGAGTGCATGTCCTCGGTGTGCGATTGGCGAAGCATCTATATGTGTTGAGTGTATGTCCTCGGTTTGTGATTGGCGAAGCATCTATATGTGTTGAGTGTATGTCCTCAGTTTGTGATTGGCGAAGCATCTATATGTGTTGAGTGTATGTCCTCGGTTTGTGATTGGCGAAGCATCTATATGTGTTGAGTGCATGTCCTCGGTGTGCGATTGGCGAAGCATCTATATGTGTTGAGTGCATGTCCTCGGTTTGTGATTGGCGAAGCATCTATATGTGTTGAGTGTATGTCCTCGGTGTGCGATTGGCGAAGCATCTATATGTGTTGAGTGTATGTCCTCGGTTTGTGATTGGCGAAGCATCTATATGTGTTGAGTGCATTTCCTCGGTTTGTGATTGGCGAAGCATCTATATGTGTTGAGTGCATGTCCTCGGTTTGTGATTGGCGAAGCATCTATATGTGTTGAGTGCATGTCCTCGGTTTGTGATTGGCGAAGCATCTATATGTGTTGAGTGTATGTCCTCGGTTTGTGATTGGCGAAGCATCTATATGTGTTGAGTGCATGTCCTCGGTTTGTGATTGGCGAAGCATCTATATGTGTTGAGTGTATGTCCTCGGTGTGCGATTGGCGAAGCACCTATATGTGTTGAGTGTATGTCCTCGGTTTGTGATTGGCGAAGCATCTATATGTGTTGAGTGCATGTCCTCGGTTTGTGATTGGCGAAGCATCTATATGTGTTGAGTGCATGTCCTCGGTTTGTGATTGGCGAAGCATCTATATGTGTTGAGTGCATGTCCTCGGTTTGTGATTGGCGAAGCATCTATATGTGTTGAGTGCATGTCCTCGGTTTGTGATTGGCGAAGCATCTATATGTGTTGAATGTATGTCCTCGGTGTGCGATTGGCGAAGCATCTATATGTGTTGAGTGTATGTCCTCGGTGTGCGATTGGCGAAGCATCTATATGTGTTGAGTGTATGTCCTCGGTGTGCGATTGGCGAAGCATCTATATGTGTTGAGTGCATGTCCTCGGTTTGTGATTGGCGAAGCATCTATATGTGTTGAGTGTATGTCTTCGGTGTGCGATTGGCGAAGCATCTATATGTGTTGAGTGTATGTCCTCGGTGTGCGATTGGCGAAGCATCTATATGTGTTGAGTGCATGTCCTCGGTGTGCGATTGGCGAAGCATCTATATGTGTTGAGTGTATGTCCTCGGTTTGTGATTGGCGAAGCATCTATATGTGTTGAGTGTATGTCCTCAGTTTGTGATTGGCGAAGCATCTATATGTGTTGAGTGTATGTCCTCGGTTTGTGATTGGCGAAGCATCTATATGTGTTGAGTGCATGTCCTCGGTGTGCGATTGGCGAAGCATCTATATGTGTTGAGTGCATGTCCTCGGTTTGTGATTGGCGAAGCATCTATATGTGTTGAGTGTATGTCCTCGGTGTGCGATTGGCGAAGCATCTATATGTGTTGAGTGTATGTCCTCGGTTTGTGATTGGCGAAGCATCTATATGTGTTGAGTGCATGTCCTCGGTTTGTGATTGGCGAAGCATCTATATGTGTTGAGTGCATGTCCTCGGTTTGTGATTGGCGAAGCATCTATATGTGTTGAGTGTATGTCCTCGGTGTGCGATTGGCGAAGCATCTATATGTGTTGAGTGCATGTCCTCGGTTTGTGATTGGCGAAGCATCTATATGTGTTTAGTGTATGTCCTCGGTTTGTGATTGGCGAAGCATCTATATGTGTTGAGTGTATGTCCGCGGTTTGTGATTGGCGAAGCATCTATATGTGTTGAGTGCATGTCCTCGGTTTGTGATTGGCGAAGCATCTATATGTGTTGAGTGCATGTCCTCGGTTTGTGATTGGCGAAGCATCTATATGTGTTGAGTGCATGTCCTCGGTTTGTGATTGGCGAAGCATCTATATGTGTTGAGTGCATGTCCTCGGTTGGTGATTGGCGAAGCATCTATATGTGTTGAGTGTATATCCTCGGTGTGCGATTGGCGAAGCATCTATATGTGTTGAGTGTATGTCCTCGGTTTGTGATTGGCGAAGCATCTATATGTGTTGAGTGCATGTCCTCGGTTTGTGATTGGCGAAGCATCTATATGTGTTGAGTGTATGTCTTCGGTGTGCGATTGGCGAAGCATCTATATGTGTTGAGTGTATGTCCTCGGTGTGCGATTGGCGAAGCATCTATATGTGTTGAGTGCATGTCCTCGGTGTGCGATTGGCGAAGCATCTATATGTGTTGAGTGTATGTCCTCGGTTTGTGATTGGCGAAGCATCTATATGTGTTGAGTGCATGTCCTCGGTTTGTGATTGGCGAAGCATCTATATGTGTTGAGTGTATGTCCTCGGTGTGCGATTGGCGAAGCATCTATATGTGTTGAGTGTATGTCCTCGGTGTGCGATTGGCGAAGCATCTATATGTGTTGAGTGTATGTCCTCGGTGTGCGATTGGCGAAGCATCTATATGTGTTGAGTGCATGTCCTCGGTTTGTGATTGGCGAAGCATCTATATGTGTTGAGTGTATGTCCTCGGTTTGTGATTGGCGAAGCATCTATATGTGTTGAGTGTATGTCCTCGGTTTTTGATTGGCGAAGCATCTATATGTGTTGAGTGCATGTCCTGGGTTTGTGATTGGCGAAGCATCTATATGTGTTGAGTGTATGTCCTCGGTGTGCGATTGGCGAAGCATCTATATGTGTTGAGTGTATGTCCTCGGTTTGTGATTGGCGAAGCATCTATATGTGTTGAGTGCATGTCCTCGGTTTGTGATTGGCGAAGCATCTATATGTGTTGAGTGCATGTCCTCGGTTTGTGATTGGCGAAGCATCTATATGTGTTGAGTGCATGTCCTCGGTTTGTGATTGGCGAAGCATCTATATGTGTTGAATGTATGTCCTCGGTGTGCGATTGGCGAAGCATCTATATGTGTTGAGTGTATGTCCTCGGTGTGCGATTGGCGAAGCATCTATATGTGTTGAGTGTATGTCCTCGGTGTGCGATTGGCGAAGCATCTATATGTGTTGAGTGCATGTCCTCGGTTTGTGATTGGCGAAGCATCTATATGTGTTGAGTGTATGTCTTCGGTGTGCGATTGGCGAAGCATCTATATGTGTTGAGTGTATGTCCTCGGTGTGCGATTGGCGAAGCATCTATATGTGTTGAGTGCATGTCCTCGGTGTGCGATTGGCGAAGCATCTATATGTGTTGAGTGTATGTCCTCGGTTTGTGATTGGCGAAGCATCTATATGTGTTGAGTGTATGTCCTCAGTTTGTGATTGGCGAAGCATCTATATGTGTTGAGTGTATGTCCTCGGTTTGTGATTGGCGAAGCATCTATATGTGTTGAGTGCATGTCCTCGGTGTGCGATTGGCGAAGCATCTATATGTGTTGAGTGCATGTCCTCGGTTTGTGATTGGCGAAGCATCTATATGTGTTGAGTGTATGTCCTCGGTGTGCGATTGGCGAAGTATCTATATGTGTTGAGTGTATGTCCTCGGTTTGTGATTGGCGAAGCATCTATATGTGTTGAGTGCATGTCCTCGGTTTGTGATTGGCGAAGCATCTATATGTGTTGAGTGCATGTCCTCGGTTTGTGATTGGCGAAGCATCTATATGTGTTGAGTGTATGTCCTCGGTGTGCGATTGGCGAAGCATCTATATGTGTTGAGTGCATGTCCTCGGTTTGTGATTGGCGAAGCATCTATATGTGTTTAGTGTATGTCCTCGGTTTGTGATTGGCGAAGCATCTATATGTGTTGAGTGTATGTCCGCGGTTTGTGATTGGCGAAGCATCTATATGTGTTGAGTGCATGTCCTCGGTTTGTGATTGGCGAAGCATCTATATGTGTTGAGTGCATGTCCTCGGTTTGTGATTGGCGAAGCATCTATATGTGTTGAGTGCATGTCCTCGGTTTGTGATTGGCGAAGCATCTATATGTGTTGAGTGCATGTCCTCGGTTGGTGATTGGCGAAGCATCTATATGTGTTGAGTGTATATCCTCGGTGTGCGATTGGCGAAGCATCTATATGTGTTGAGTGTATGTCCTCGGTTTGTGATTGGCGAAGCATCTATATGTGTTGAGTGCATGTCCTCGGTTTGTGATTGGCGAAGCATCTATATGTGTTGAGTGTATGTCTTCGGTGTGCGATTGGCGAAGCATCTATATGTGTTGAGTGTATGTCCTCGGTGTGCGATTGGCGAAGCATCTATATGTGTTGAGTGCATGTCCTCGGTGTGCGATTGGCGAAGCATCTATATGTGTTGAGTGTATGTCCTCGGTTTGTGATTGGCGAAGCATCTATATGTGTTGAGTGCATGTCCTCGGTTTGTGATTGGCGAAGCATCTATATGTGTTGAGTGTATGTCCTCGGTGTGCGATTGGCGAAGCATCTATATGTGTTGAGTGTATGTCCTCGGTGTGCGATTGGCGAAGCATCTATATGTGTTGAGTGTATGTCCTCGGTGTGCGATTGGCGAAGCATCTATATGTGTTGAGTGCATGTCCTCGGTTTGTGATTGGCGAAGCATCTATATGTGTTGAGTGTATGTCCTCGGTTTGTGATTGGCGAAGCATCTATATGTGTTGAGTGTATGTCCTCGGTTTTTGATTGGCGAAGCATCTATATGTGTTGAGTGCATGTCCTGGGTTTGTGATTGGCGAAGCATCTATATGTGTTGAGTGTATGTCCTCGGTGTGCGATTGGCGAAGCATCTATATGTGTTGAGTGTATGTCCTCGGTTTGTGATTGGCGAAGCATCTATATGTGTTGAGTGCATGTCCTCGGTTTGTGATTGGCGAAGCATCTATATGTGTTGAGTGCATGTCCTCGGTTTGTGATTGGCGAAGCATCTATATGTGTTGAGTGCATGTCCTCGGTTTGTGATTGGCGAAGCATCTATATGTGTTGAGTGTATGTCCTCGTTGTGCGATTGGCGAAGCATCTATATGTGTTGAGTGTATGTCCTCGGTTTGTGATTGGCGAAGCATCTATATGTGTTGAGTGCATGTCCTCGGTTTGTGATTGGCGAAGCATCAATATGTGTTGAGTGCATGTCCTCGGTTTGTGATTGGCGAAGCATTTATATGTGTTGAGTGTGTGTCCTCGGTTTGTGATTGGCGAAACATCTATATGTGTTGAGTGTATGTCCTCGGTTTGTGATTGGCGAAGCATACTTATGTGTTGAGTGTATGTCCTCGGTTTGTGATTGGCGAAACATATTGATGTTTTGAGTGTATGTCCTCGGTTTGTGATTGGCGTAACATCTATATGTGTTGAGTGCCTGTCCTCGATTTGTGATTGGCGAAGCATCTATATGTGTTGAGTGTATGTCCTCGGTTTGTGATTGGCGAAGCATCTATATTTGTTGAGTGCCTGTCCTCGATTTGTGATTGGCGAAGCATCTATATGTGGTGAGTGCATGTCCTCGGTTTGTGATTGGCGAAGCATACTTATGTGTTGAGTGTATGTCCTCGGTTTGTGATTGGCGAAACATATTGATGTGTTGAGTGTATGTCCTCGGTGTGTGATTGGCGAAGCATCTATATGTGTTGAGTGTATGTCCTCGGTTTGTGATTGGCGAAGCATCTATATGTGTTGAGTGTATGTCCTCGGTTTGTGATTGGCGAAGCATATTAATGTGTTGAGTGTAGGTCCTCGGTTTGTGATTGGCGAAGAATCTATATGTGTTGAATGTATGTCCTCGGTTTGTGATTGGCGAATTGCATGTTCTCGCTTTGTGTGATTTTTTTTTAGTTATATGCACATGTTAACGGTATCATCGTTCTACAGTATATTGATGCATACCGGTACTTTGACATCGAAGGGAGGGGGGTAGTCTGGGTCAGAATTAGCTTTCCACAATAAAGTTTACTACCGTTATCAGCCAGTTCCTGGGAAAATATACGTGCTTAATATCAATAGTGGATAGATATTTCGAATTCGGAAATCTAATTTAGAAAATAAACGAACTCCGGCTCTGAGCGATTACAAGGGACCGACCATTTGATTTTGAGGGTGGGGGGGGGGTTACATACAGTATATACAAATTGATGTCCTCGGTTGGGAACATACAAAGATCTTTTTTTTGGGTATAAACTTTATTTATTTAACGAGGTTACCGATAGCGAATACACATATCAACGGCCACCTCAACATACAAAGATTTGCCTCTGTTTCCCAGGCAACAACTTATTTTGTGTACGTCCTCGGTTTGTGATCGATAAAATCTCTGTATGTATGTGTCCTCGCTTTGTAGAGTTGTTAGATTGTCATTTGGGGAGATGTTGGGAACATACATAGAGATGTCCTCGATTGACAAAACCTCGTCAAGTGTATGTCAAGTATCCGCCGCTTGTTAATTTATGGAAACGGTATCACGGGTGGCGTATAAGTATTTACATGTAGTTCTAATATGTGGTGTTGTCTTCATTTTAGCTCACGAGGTATTGAACAAAGATTGCAAAAACACGAAGCATGCACGTGGGGGCCGCAAGGAAGGTATGTAAATGAAATATTGCAGCTATTTTACAAGAGTTAAAATTGAATGAATCGAATGTCCATATTGATAGTGTCTTCCGTTTTGCGCATTTTCTTTAATCGCGAATTTATTGACATCCATAGTATCTGATTCGTGCTTCTTTTCTGATTTCCGAGACAAATAGCTATTATTTAGCTTTTATTGATGTCTATCGAATTGCCGCTATAATGCCATTCCTGTAGATTCCTGTATCGTGAGATTTATTCAGTGTTATTGCCTATTTAAATATTTGTACCACCCCACCTCCCCCCACTTTGCCCATGGATCTAATCTAATCTTACAAATATTAATATCCCATACCTTAATTTGAATATGTATATTGATTGGTAACTGGTTGGCGAAAATTAGATTATGTAAGTAAAATGTAGTTCGGGGTACAGTTCGGATAAGGATTTTAGTAAATGATGTTTTGGCACTAGATAGATTTTACGAGTATGGGAGAATACCTTGTATTGGTTACCTAATAATGATGATTTATGATGATTTAAAAAAATGATCTCGTTGTATGTAGGAACATGAATGGATTCAAGGACATTCACTATTACATTTTTTCAGCGTCCGCGCGTAGGGCATGGTCAGAAGAGGAAGTTAATGCGGTGTTGAAGCACTTCGACTTCGACATCGCGTGCAAAAAACTACCGGGAAAGCCCAAGATAATTAACATCATTGGCAAGGAAACGGTCCTAGCGAATCGTACATGGCGAAACGTGAAAGATTTCGTTCGCAATCGAATCGTCACCAAGGCACGCCATTCGAAAGTTATACACTAACGAAACCCTGGTCATAGGGTGTTTACGCCAGGTCGTCAGTTTTAGACCCCCTCAGTCTTCAGTTGTTGGGGGGCCCCTTAGTTGCTGCAGCCCCTCAATCGTAAGTTGTTGCACCCCCACCTCCCCAGCAATGTCGCTGGTTTAATCAGCTCAAACTGTTGGAGTGACATGCATTGTGCTGAAGAAGTCCTGCCCATATTACCCCTACTGTATTACTGGTATCATGATGATCAGCTCGAGCTGTAGGAGTGACATGTATTTGCACAATGTTGAGAACGTAATTGAAATAATGTTAGGTTTTGAATCTTTCCCGATGAGGCATACTGCTATAGTTAAGTGGAATGTAGGTGTTAGTATGCCAATATTACCCCTACTGTATTACTGGTATCATGATGATCAGCTCGAGCTGTAGGAGTGACATGTATTTCCTCAATGTTGAGAACGTAATTGAAATAATGTTAGGTTTTGAATCTTTCCCGATGAGGCATACTGCTATAGCTAAGTGGACTGTAGGTGTTATATTATGCCCATATTACCCCTACTGTATTACTGGTATCATGATGATCAGCTCGAGCTGTAGGAGTGACATGTATTTGCACAATGTTGAGAACGTAATTGAAATAATGTTAGGTTTTGAATCTTTCCCGATGAGGCATACTGCTATAGTTAAGTGGACTGTAGGTGTTAGTATGCCAATATTACCTCTACTGTATTACTGGTATCATGATGATCAGCTCGAACTGTAGGAGTGACATGTATTTGCACAATGTTGAGAACGTAATTGAAATAATGTTAGGTTTTGAATCTTTCCCGATGAGGCATACTGCTATAGTTAAGTGGACTGTAGGTGTTAGTATGCCAATATTACCCCTACTGTATTACTGGTATCATGATGATCAGCTCGAGCTGTAGGAGTGACATGTATTTCCCCAATGTTGAGAACGTAATTGAAATAATGTTAGGTTTTGAATCTTTCCCGATGAGGCATACTGCTATAGCTAAGTGGACTGTAGGTGTTAGTATGCCAATATTACCTCTACTGTATTACTGGTATCATGATGATCAGCTCGAGCTGTAGGAGTGACATGTATTTGCACAATGTTGAGAACGTAATTGAAATAATGTTAGGTTTTGAATCTTTCCCGATGAGGCATACTGCTATAGTTAAGTGGACTGTAGGTGTTAGTATGCCAATATTACCCCTACTGTATTACTGGTATCATGATGATCAGCTCGAGCTGTAGGAGTGACATGTATTTCCCCAATGTTGAGAACGTAATTGAAATAATTTGACGTTGTTAATCTTTCCCGATGAGGCATACTGCTATAGCTAAGTGGACTGTAGGTCTTATTAGGCCCATATTACCCCTACTGTGTTGAGGCACAATGCTTTATAATTAAGTGCTATGTAGAATATGACAGATAGTTATATTACGAAACTGGCAACACGTATTGATTGGATCTGGACATAAAGTTGACTTAAATCTACTTTATTTTTTTATTTGTTTTCTGGCAACGATATACGTATTTTATCCGACTGATGTACACAGCCTGTGAACGTTCCGGCTCTTCTTTATAACGATTATATTTTCGACATAGCATTTTCCGTTAATTTGCTTTAACATTTGCAAAGGTGGTCTCATGTAACGATACATGTCACAGAGCTTTCAGGTTAAGGGTCCAATCCTCACCCACAGCACATGTCCACATTACGTTGGCATATGCGTCGACACACACCGTTCACACTCAACATGCTGGAGTCTTACAAAGCGAGGACCCATAAGTACTAACCGAGGACCACAACCAACCGTGGACATCCCTGACATACACCAGTGTGCCCTCACATTGATATATTTGGTCAACACACCAAAAGTTGTTCAATCGTCCCATCAGATTTCATGCTCACTCTGCATGGTTATGTTCTAACAGTCCTGAATTTATCTTGCTGTAGCTTCAATATTAATCAGGTCCACGTTTTGTCGGAACTGAGAGAAAGTCCGCACTTTGCACCTTTAACACGTATGTGTGTGTGTGTGTCTGTCTGTCTGTCTGTGAGCACGATAACTGTCGAACACTTGCAGCTATCGTTGTCAAACTTCGCCAACAGATGACAGAAGTCTAATCTCAGATCTAGTTCGTTGCCGGGTAAAAAATCGGTCAAACGTCAACGTCACGGTGACGTCATACGTCCAAAACACATTTTCCGGTCTAACTCGCTTAATATTACAGCTAGAAACACTAAGTTAATTTCTGTATACTCAGCTCCTCAATATCTTTCTCGCTAACGCTATCAAATTTCACTTAGAAGCAACAGTTTTCACGCTACAGGCTTGGAAATTTCAAAATTGTCCACACCAATTTTTTTTAAATCTCAAAGCGATTGTCACGAGATTTTGCAGGGACATTCAAGGTACCACTCAGGTACCGTATGTCAAAAATTATAGTGATCCCATCAATAGTGTCCGTTTCCAAGGCGACGAAAATCCCCATTATGAGCCAATGGAAGTGTGTCCCCCGATTTTGAAAACTTGCCATACAGGTATCTCCACGCCGCTTGGCAGGAACATTCGGTCCGCCACCTAGATAGACTATGCCAAAAAATGCGCCGATCGAACTGGTCCTTATCAATTATGTGCCAGATGAATGTAATCGGACGGTTACTTTTTGTTTCCATTGCAACGCAAATATGGCCCCATGGTAAAAGATAGGACATTTTTGAAATTTACCATGAGCCAAAAACATGAAAACCGATAAGCCACGCAACTCATCTTTGACAAAATCCTTACTTAAGGTTGTATCTTAAAATTGATTACGTTTCAGCAACCTGGGTCAGGGGTCAAGGCCGTGTCCTTGACTATTGTAAATGTCGAGTGCTCGGTTGTGACTCAAAAACTAAAAGACATCTGAGCACCAAAATTGCCCTGGTGGATAGGGGTGACCTAACTTATGCCAAATCCAATCTCACCTTGAACCCGGAGTGCGCAACGTAACGGTGCCAGAGCGCCTGGAAGTTGGGGGTTCGAACCCGACTTTTTCAACTTTTAAGCTATCGCTATGGGAAGCTACGAAACGCTGGAATTTCTTTAATATTCGGCCCAGAAGGTCCCGGTTTAAATTAAAATGTCTAGCAAGACGACACCCATGCATCAATCATGCGTCATCAGACGTATCTTAAGGTCGTATCTTAAAATTGGTTATATTTCAGCAACCTGGGTCAAGGGTCAAGGTCGTGTCCTTGACTATTGTAAATGTAAAGTGCTCGGCTATAGTTCGAAAACTAAAGACATCTGAGCACCAAACTTGCTCTGGTGGATAGGGGTGACGTAGCTTATGTCAAATCCAATCACAGCTCGAACCCGGAGTGAGAAACGTAACGGTGCCCGAGCGTCTGGAAGTTGGGGGTTCGAACCCGACTTTTCTATTTTTTTAGAAATACTTTCTTGCCTCTAAAGTTTCGGTTACTTTTTGGGACGCCTGGAAGCTGGGGGTTCGAACCCGACTTTTCCAATTTTCTGGATTTTTTTTCGTACCTCTAAAGTTTCGGGTACTTTTTGGGACATCGGTTACTTTTTGGGACTTCGGTTACATGTTTGAATTTGTGTCCGAACCTTGTTTCCGACACAAAGTAACTGAAGTCCCAAAGTAACCGAAACTTAGATATATCATGGCCATTAGACGCATGCAGAATAAGGGCCCTGGTGTCTGAATGTATCGAGATGTGCTATTCGGTTGAGCCGCGAAATTACTACACATGTATATGGTGCATTCTGTTTGCACCCAGGCATTGCACCCAGGGAGCTCACTCTTCCTTATGACTCCTTCTTTGTCAATGTCAGTCAGTGAAATAGGTCACTGCAGCGATACACATAATAAATAAAGCTTGCGCAGCTCGGCGGGCCGACGCCCCCAAGCCCGTCACGGTCTGCCTCCACCCAAAAATCATTCCTTTTCACCCCTTTGCGCTGGGGCCATAAATTATAGGGCGCGGACGGCAAACGGCGGGCGACGGTTTGTGGTGAGGTAGAGGTAAGAGTTACCTTATCGCTAATAATATTTGTAGCGGACTTTTTCGGCCATGCGTGCTGTCGTCCCCCCCACCCCCCACTACCACACACATACTCGATACCCCAGCCCACGGGCCATGGCTGTAATGGACGTCCCGTCCCGAAATTTGAATACTAGCACAAGCGGCCTGCTGATATCTGTCACAGAAGCAATTTCTTGCTATGAAGTTTCTCATATCGGGTCCTCAACAACACTGAGTCATGTATAGTACAAAGTCAGACAAATAAAGAAACAAGACCAGGTACATATATATAACCTTTACTTTTACAGGGTCGCTATGGTGTAAATATTCTTCAGGCATACTGACGTAACTTATTTGGACATAAGGTTTTTCTGTCATGGCTGACCTGGAGGATGAAACTGACCTGGAGGGTGACACTGACCTGGAGGGTGACACTGACCTTGAGGGTGACACTGACATGGAGGGTGACGCTGACCTGGAGGGTGACGCTGACCGGGAGGGTGGCACTGACCTGGAGGGTGACACTGACCTGGAGGTTGAAGTGGCTCTGGGCCCTTGTTACACCCTTCCTGTCGAGGCCCTAGGCCCTTGTTAAACTCTTCCTGTCGGGGCCCTCAGCCCTTGTTACAACATTCCTGTCAGGGCCCTGGGCCCTTCTTACACCCTTCCTGTCGGGGTACTAGGTCCTTGTTCCACCCTTCCTGTCGAGGCTCTAGGCCCTTGTTACACCCTTCCTGTCGAGGCCCTAGGCCATTGTTACACCCTTCTGTCGAGGCCTTCAGCCATTGTTACACCCTTCTGTCGAGGCCCTAGGTCATTGTTACACCCTTCTGTCGAGGCCCTAAGTCCTTGTTACACCCTTCCTGTCGGGGCCCTAGGCATTTGTTACACCCTTCCTGTCGGGGCCCTAGGCATTTTTTACACCCTTCCTGTCGGGGCCCTCAGCCCTTGTTACACCCTTTCTGTCAGGGCCCTGGGCCTTTGTTACACCCTTCCTGTCGGGGCCCTAGGCCCTTGTTCCACCCTTCCTGTCGAGGCTCTAGGCCGTTGTTACACCCTTCCTGTCGAGGCCCTAGACTAGGGCTTGGACAGGAAGGGTGCAACAACGGCCTAGGGCCCCGACAGAAAGGGTGTCACAAGGAATTAGGGCCTCGACAGGAAGGGTGTAACAAGGGCTGAGGGCTCCGATAGGAAGGGTGTAACAATGGCCTAGGGACTCGACGGGAAGGGTGTAACAAGGGCGTAGAGCCTCGACAGGAAGGGTGGAACAAGGGCCTAGCACCCCGACAGGAAGGGTGTAAGAAGGGCTGAGGGCCCCGACGGGAAGGGTGTAACAATGGCCTAGGGCCTCGACAGAAGGGTGTAACAAGGGCCTAAAGCCCCGACAAGAAGGGTGTAACAAGGGCAAAAAGCCCCGCCAGGAAGGGTGTAACAAGGGCGTAAGCCCCGACAGGAAGGGTGTAACAATGGCCCAGGGCCCCGACAGGAAAGGTGTAACAAGGGCCTAGGGCCCCGACAGGAAGTGTGTAACAAATGCCTAGGGACCCGAGAGGAAGGGCGTAACAAGGGCCTTAAGGCCCGACAGGAAGGATGTAACAAGTGCCTAAAGACCCGACAGGAAAGGTGTAACAAGGGCTTAGGGCCTCGACAGGAAGGGTGGAACTAGGGCCTAGTACCCAGACAGGAAAGGTGTAAGAAGGGCCCAGGGCCCTGACAGGAAGGGTGTAACAAGGGCTGAGGGCCCCAACAGGAAGGTTGTAACAAGGGCCTAGGGCCTCGACAGGAAGGGTGTAACAAGAGCCCAGAGCCCCGACGGGAAGGGTGTAACAATGGCCTAGGGCCTCGACAGGAAGAGTGTAACAAGGGCCTAAATCCTCTACAGGAAGGGTGTAACAAGGGCCCAAGCCCCGACAGAAAGGGTGTAACAAGGGCCTAAAGCCCCGACAAAAAGGGTGTAACAAGGGCAAAAAGCCCCGCCAGGAAGCGTGTAACAAGGGTGTAAGCCCCGACAGGAAGGGTGTACAAATTGCCCAGGGCCCCGACAGGAAAGTTGTAACAAGGGCCTAGGGCCCCAACATGAAGGGTGTAACAAGGGCCTAGGGACCCGACAGGAACGGCGTAACAAGGGCCTAAAGCCCCGACAGGAAGGGTGTAACAAGGGCCTAAGGCCTCGACAGGAAGGGTGTAACATAGGCCTAAAGCTTCGACAGGAAGGGTGTAACAAGGGCCTAGGACCCCGACAGGAAATGTGTAACAAGGGCCTAGGGCCCCGACAGGAAGGTTGTAACAAGGGCATAGGGCCCCGACAGGAGGGGTGTAACAAGGGCCTAAGGCCCCGACAGAAAGGGCGTAACAAAGGCCTAGGGACCCGACTGGAAGAGTGTAACAAGGACCTAAGGACCCGACAGGAAGGACGTAACAAGGGTCTAAAGCCTCGACAGGAAAGATGTAACAAGTTCCTAAAGCCCCGACAGGAAGGGTGTAACAAGGCCCTAGGGACTCGACAGGAAAGGTGTAAAAAGAGCTGAGGTCCCCGACAGGAAGGGTGAAACAAGGGCCTAGGGCCTAAACAGGAAGAGTGTAACAAGTGCCTAAAGCCCCGACAGGAAGGGTGTAACAAGGGCCTAGGGCCCCGACAGGAAGGGTGGAACAAGGGCCCAGGGACTCGACAGGAAGGGTGTAACAAGGGCTGAGGTCCCCGACAGGAAGGGTGTAACAAGGGCCTAGGGCCTAAACAGGAAGAGTGTAACAAGTGCCTAAAGCCCCGACATGAAGGGTGTAACAAGGGCCTAGGGCCCCGACAGGAAGGGTGGAACAAGGGCCCAGGGACTCGACAGGAAGGGTGTAACAAGGGCTGAGGTCCCCGACAGGAAGGGTGCAACAAGGGCCTAGGGCCTAAACAGGAAGAGTGTAACAAGTGCCTAAAGCCCCGACAGGAAGGGTGCAACAAGGGCCCAGGGCCCCGACGGGATGGGTGTAACAATGGCCTAGGGCCTCGACAGGAAAGATGTAACAAGTTCCTAAAGCCCCGACAAGAAGGGTGTAACAAGGGCCTAGGGACTCGACAGGAAGGGTGTAACAAGAGCTGAGGGCCCCGACAGGAAGGGTGCAACAAGGGCCTAGGGCCTAAACAGGAAGAGTGTAACAAGTGCCTAAAGCCCCGACAGGAAGGGTGTAACAAGGGCCTAGGGCCCCGACAGGAAGGGTGTAACAATGGCCTAGGGCCTCAACAGGAAGGCTGTAACAATGGCCTAGGGCCTCGACAGGAAGGGTGTAACAATGGCCTAGGGCCTCGACAGGAAGGGTGTAACTTCACATATGGTCCTCTGGCGTTTCTCACCCTGTACCGAATTTGCATCACAATCGATTAAGAAGTTTGGTCGCTAAAAGATAGTTTAACTTGAAAAAGAAACTTTAACATGGGACTCTGTGAGGCTACATATTTGAGAAATAAGCTCTACTCATCGTGAGCAATAAGCCGTGCCGCCTTTCAGGGTGGAGTACTGCTCAAATCTGTGTGTGTATTGACGGACAAGGAAGAGAGCGGTGTGGCGTTGGGTTCTGTCCATCTATGGGTGTCTCCGGGATCTTAGGGGTCAATCTGGATCTGGTGGGTCAATCCGGATCTGGTGGGTCAATCTGGATCTGAGAGGTCAAATCTGGATCCGGGAGGTTAAATCTGGATCGAAGGGGCCACATTTGGATCTTAGGGGTCAAATCTGGATCAGAGGGGTCAATTTGGATCTGAGAGGTCAAATCCGGATCTAAGGGGTCCATCAGGATCTCAGGGGTCAAATGTGGATCTGAGGGTTCAATCACGATATGAGGGGCCAAATCTAGATCTGAGGGGTCAATCTAGATCTGAAAGGTCATATCTGGATCGAAGGGGCCAAATCTGGATCTGAGGGGTCAATCTGGATCTGAGAGGTCAAATCCGGATCTGAAAGGTTAATCTGGATATGAGAGATGCAAACTGGATCTAAGGGGTCACATCTGGATCAGGGAGGTACAATCTGGATCTAGGGGGTTAAATCTGGATCTGGGGGGTCAATCTGGATTTGGGAGGTCAAATATGGATATATGGGGCCGTAACTGAATCTGAGGGGTCAATCTTCGTAGGTCGCCGAATATACCATTTCCGTCATCATCCTTCACCCTGTGGGTGACGGTGTCTAGTTCCCTTAATAATCGGCCCAGAAGGTCCCGGTTTGATTTATAATGTGAGCGAGACGACCCTCATGCATCAGTCATGCGTCATACGTCATCACACGTCCATTTAAGCCATAAGCTCTCAGCCGCCATGGTGATGTGCCTTGTGTGTGTGGGTGTCTGTCTGTCGTCACGATAGCTGTCGAACACTAGCAGCTATCGTTGTCAAACTTCGCCAACAGATGACAGAAGTCTAATCTCAGGTCAAGTTTGTTGCCGGGTGAAATCGGTCAAACGTCAACGTCACAGTGACGTCATACGACCAAAACACATTTTCCGCGTTAACTCGCTTAGTATTACAGCTAAAAACACCAAATTAGTGTTTATATACTCAGCTCCTAATATCTTTCTCGTTACTGCCATCAAATTTAACGTAGGAGCAATAGTTTTCATGCCATAGGCTTCGGAAATTTCAAAATTTTCCACACCAATTTTTTTTTTAATCTCAAAGCGATTGTTACGAGACTTTGCAGGGACATTAAAGGTACCACTTGGGTACCGTATGTCAAAAATTATAGTGATCCCATCAATAGTGTCCGTTTCCAAGGCGACAAAAATCCCCATTATGAGCCAATAGAAGTGTTGTCCCCCGATTTTCACAACTTGCCATACAGGTATCTCCACGCCACTTGGCAGGAACATTCGATCCGCCATCTAGATAGAATATGCCAAAAATTACGGCGATCGAACTGGTAGTATTCGTTTCCAAGGCAACGGAAAATCCCATTATGAAAGATACAAATTTTACATTTGTCCATGTTCGGTGCAGTTAAAATGAACATAGCCTCACGATATTTGGTACAGGCTACCTTATCAATTATGTAAGATAAATGCAATCGGTCGGCGGTGACTTTTTGTTTCCATAGCAACGCAAAAATGGCCCAATGGTAAAAGATAGGACATTTTTGAAATTTACCATGAGCCAAAAACATAGAAACCGATAAGCCACGCAACTCATCTTTGACAAAATCCTTACTTAAGGTTGTATCTTAAAATTTGTTACATTTCAGCAACCTGGGTTAAGGTTCAAGGCCGTGTCCTTGACTATTGTAAATGTCGAGTGCTCGGTTGTAATTCAAAAAAGTAGAAGACATCTTAGCACCAAACTTGCCCTAGTGGATAGAGGTGACGTAGCTCATGCTAAATCCAATCTCAGCTTGAACCCGGAGTGCGCAACGTAACGGTGCCAGAGCGCCTGGAAGTTGGGGGTTCGAACCCGACTTTTTAAAATTTTTAAGCTATCGCTCTCCAATATTTACCACTGACTGGGGCATAAATTAGGACCTTATATTTAAAATTGCACTAAAATCGGAATGGTGGCTATCACGTAACGGGTCATTTCAATTTAATATTAACGAAATTCACGGTGCCCTCAATATTGACCGTACAAACATGGTATAGGACACTGTGGAATTGTATTGCCCGCCAGGAAAAAATATGGTTAAAATTCGCCGTATTAACACTTTTGCGTAAATCGACTAAAATACCATTGCAATGGTAAACTATACGGCGTTTCTGTTCGCCTAACGCCACCCCCCTCTCGCCGCCCCCACCCCGGCCTTCTCCATGCCCGCCAATACACACACGCATTCTGGCTTTGATGCGCTTCACTGGCGCACACTCCTGCCCTTAGCCACACCCACCCCCTACCTTACACCCCTACTCTGTGTATTGATCACCGGGCCGCTGCCGTTCTTCTTGCTGCATGATGCTCTTACCGTGAACCGAGATCCGCCTCCCCCCCCCCCCAACCCCGCGTGCCCAAACTGAGGTCGAGGTGACAGCGATTCCATCAGCATGGGTAGCTACGAAACGCTGTAATTCCTTCAATCCCCTGGCCGTGTCCGCCAATACACACACAGTGTTGGCACTTTTGGGTAACTCGACTGAGCACGCCATTACACACTATCATGCAAGCCGTGAACTTCTTTGCTGGCGCACTCCCCTCCCCTCAATCACACGCACCTCCTACCCTACACCCACTACCATGTATACTGCTGGCCACTCCGCTGCCGGTCAGCTGCTTTCTTCATGGTGCTCTTACCTGAACCTGGCGCCCCTCCCCCCCCCCCCCCCCACGCCCGCCTGCACCTGAGGTGCCTGTACATCGGTGTGACATTGTGCCCTTCGAGAAGTAATTACGTTTCAGCGATTGTTATTGGGGCTGTAAAAGAAGGTATGCGAAATATGGTGACCAGGTTTCAGAAAGGACCACCTACAGCTGTCAAAACGTACAGATGAGTTTTATTTCAGATTCCAAAACGGAGATCCGTTATTACCACTCCTAATTGTTATAGGAGATTCGCGATTCAGTGGGAGTATTCCCTCATCCGACATAATCAAGGGATATGCAGCCCCCCTTCCCCCCTTGTGGACCTGAGCGTACAGTGTTAAAGTCGGGCAAAACGACTGTTTGTAGATGCAACGCCTCCACCCCTGCCCCCTCCCCCACCCCTCCAACCAACAGGCGTCCACCTATGTGACCTATGCGGCGATACAGGTAACACCAAAACCGCACCCAGCGTGGCGGGCCGACGCCACCAAGTCGCCTCAGTATAGGGTTGCCTGCCCCCAGACCACGAGCAGCCAACCGCCCTTTCCACCCCGCTAAACATGTAGATCAGCACTCTCTGCCTTCCACTCACTCCGCCTGTCCGCTAGGGCTCCATTATATCTCTGTTGTCGCCTACTTCCTTAATGCATTTTCACACTCGCTCGCCACGGCGGCGCTGCGCAAGTTGAGGAAAGGAAAAATGCGCCGCGCATTTATAAAAAATTGTGCTGCTTACGGCTAATAACGTACGGTATCAGGTGATGAAAAGAAAGAGTTCAGTCACAATTATAACTTTTTCGAAAAGGTACAAGATGTTTTGTGCTATATTAAATACACAGAGCTCGGTATTTTTATGCTGTACGGCAGTAAGTTAGCGTGTGGCGTGTGATGTTATGAAGTAGGACAGAAGAGGGGAGGGGGCGCAGTGGGTGGGTGTAGGGGTGGCGGTATATCGAATAGACTCAAATATACTCTGCCCAAATACACTCTTTTAACTATATACAATTCCCTCATTCTCCCGTACATAAACTACGGCATACTAGCTTGGGGTTACTGTGGGGAACGAATATATAAACTACAGAAAAGGGCAGTAAGAATTATATCGCTGAGCAATTTTAAGGCTCACAGCGAGCCCCTTTTTAAACAGCTAAACCTACTAAAACTGCAAGATATTCACCGTTTACAAAAATTTAAGTTCTATCATAAATTAAAAAATAATAATCTCTCCACGTACTTCTCACAGATCCCCATAACACGTGCCTACGAAATACACTCACATAATACAAGATATAAGGATTATGCTCATACAAGTAGAGTTTACCATGATTATGCGAAGAAATGCATTAGACATTGCCTAATTGAAATTGTAAATACCGAACCTGCTATAATTTTAGATAAGATCAATACGCACAGCCTGATAGGATTCTCAAAGTACATCAAAGATAATATCATAAGCAATTATTCTGACCATTGTTGTCTTTTGAATTGCCATACATGTCAGAAATAAAACTAGCCCCTCCGCCTCGCCCTCCCCTCCACCGCGACCGCTCCCCCGCGTCTGTCACGCATTCACCATCATTATAGTCCGCTTTTCACATTGTTATATTTTAATATTACGACCACAAATATGTCAACTGATATATTTTTGAGAATATATCCTCTATTGGCTTGAACTTGATGTCGTGACTAATCTTCACCCAGAAGGGAGCGTTGCGTACCACTGTACTGAATGTATTACGTAGGCTATATGCTTAGTCATAGTTTTTAGTAGGTTCCTGACGCATGAGTCAGTTGACGAACTGTGTACGCAGTCACGAGCGATGATGTAATCGCGTGTCCTAGTACTCGTGAATACGGCGGCCCGGAAGTCATAGGCCCTTATACAGCTCCTAAAGGGGGGCGGGCGAACGTGATGTTTGCGTTGGTGAACTAAAGGACCGGAGGTAAGGTGACACTCGGCGTCAGTAAGTCTGACCCGAAATCGGGACGCGCAAACTACAGAGAGAGGATGAAAACATCTTTTCGCCGAATTTAGAAACCTTAGAAGCGATAAAAACGATACAAAAGATGAAAAATCACCAGGGACCGACGGTCTACCATATGAATTTTATCAGGTATTTTGGGACGACATAAATGTACTCTTGGTAAACTGCTTTCGTGAGGCCTGTCGTCGGGGCATCATGTCGAATACTCATAGAATGAGTGTAATAACGTTAACCCCCAAATGTGGGAAAAGATACAACTGTCTTGCAACATTGGCTCCCAATATCGCTACTCAATATGGATGTCATTGCTAATAGCGTCATACTGGGGTGAAATAAAACTAGCCAAAGGGAGGGGCTCTTGACCGGTTGTCTTCGCGGATCCAAAGAGCCAAGACCAGGGAGTAGGAGAGACAGCCGGTCACTTAGTGAGTACGTGTCAGCCTCCTGCGAGTGTGCTTGTTACGGTTTGATGGACTCGTATTGTAACGGAACTGTTTGCACGAAGCATGTCGCAACAGTGGAGACTTTTAAATAAATATTATTATTATTAACGGTGGTGAAACTGACGTCCAGAAGACGGAACCGACGTCCCGGTGAAACAACGAGAAGCACTAAGAAAAATTATCATATATAAATATTTCAATAACTTTAATATTTATAAAAGCTTGACCCTATCAGACCGATGGGTCAGCGACTTTGCACATCTCTAGACGTATGCCTTTTGTAGACACATATTTTGTAGACAAATATTCATGATCTCTTGTCGCTGGTGGCGATGAGTGACCTGCCGTTGGTCGCGATGGGTGACCGGCCGCTGGTCGTGATAGGTAACCAGCCGCTGGTCGCGATAGGTGACCGTACACTGGTCGCGATGGGTGACCGGCCGCTAGTCGCGATAAGTGACCGGCCACTAGTCGCGATGTGTGACCGGCCGCTGTTCGCGATGAGTGACCAGACGCTGGTCGCGATGGTGATCAGTCACTCCGGGTGAGGGCAGAGCTGGACCTCTGGATCAGTCACTCTGGCAAAGCTGGACCTCTGGATCAGTCACTACGGGTTTGGGCAAAGCTGGGCTTCTGGATCAGTCACTACGGGTGAGGAGAGAGCTGGACCTCTGGATCAGTCACTCCGGGTGAGGGCAGAGCTGGACCTCTAGATCAGTCACCCCGGGTGAGAGCAGAGCTGGACCTCTAGATCAGTCACTCCGGGTGAGGGCCGAGCTGGACCTCTGGATCAGTCACTCCGGGTGAGGAGAGAGCTGGACCTCTGGATTAGTCACTCCGGGTGAGGGCAGAGCTGGACCTCTGGATCAGTCACTCCAGGTGAGGGCAGAGATGGGCCTCTGGATCGGTTACTCTGAGTGAGGGCAGAGCTGGACCTCTGGATCAGTTACTCTGAGTGAAGGCAGAGCTGAACCTCTGGATCAGTCACACCTGGTGAGGACAGAGTTGGACCTCTGGATCAGTCACACCTGATGGGAACAGGGCTGGACCTCTGGATCAGTCACTCATCTTGTTACTGTACATTGCTGTACATCAGTTACTGACAGAGTCAGCCTCAGGATCAGTCACTCCTGAGGGGGGGGGGGGTTATACACCTGTCGCATGTCGATGTCAACAAACGGTCCATGTCGCATGATGTGGAGTTGAAGAGGTCCAAGTCGCGAGTCGCCTGTCGCTAAGTGTAAAGCCGTGTCGGGACTGTCGCTGAATGGTACCAAGCATCTAACACCAGACGGTCCCTTTCTGCATTGGCCGTAGATATATAAAACGCGAAATTTAAAAATGAATCTAGTCGAAGATATATTCGCAGTTTGGCATCAAACACACCACTGATTAGCACCTACTGTGGTACTGGTACCGTACCGGACGAATTCATTCGATTTTGATTAAATGGAGTTCACGTTACGTTCCAACTACGTTTTCGCGTTTGGTCGACGTTAAAGGCGTGAATTGCTCTGAACTTTGACCCCGTGCAGGCGCGCAGGAACTCTATAAGCCGGCCGCCAACTTCTTTCTTTGTGAACAAATTTGCTTCGGGCTTTCAGGAGTTATAGGCAAGACAGAATATACTTATTTGACATTGGAAAGAGATTGATAATACACAAATTATAGAACATATTACTTTAATTTCTTCATGGAAAGGACCAGTATATGAATGATCGTAATGTGCAATATGTTCCTTAGCATGCATGTAATATGAAATAATAGTTCTATATTGTTATAGGATAGTTTCTTTTAGTTGGCCACAATGTGCAATACGTTACATTCTCACGTGATATACCGTACCTAGTCAACATGTTTCAGTTGTTTATTTGACACAACGTTAGTCAGTAGTATCCATTGTAGGCTACATATATACATTGTGGGCTAACAGAGCGCAAGTGCTAATGTTACCCTGTTAACCCTTTGCACCGACGTAAAATAAAATGTTCTCTTAACGTATCTTATCTGATGCATAATTTTTCAATGTCAGTCAGTAAAACGTGTCAATGCAGCGAATCGCTGCGGGCGCAATGCGGGCAGTGCCCGCAAAGGCCTGCCTGCGCCCGCCCCGCGCCCGCCCCGCACAGATATGGATCCGACCGCCCCTCCCCGCGCCCGCGAACCAGCACTGCGGGCGCCCGCGGGCGCGAGTACCCGCAGCCCGCGCGGGCATGCCCGCCCCGCGCAGATCTCTAGCAGCGATACACGTAAAACCAGAACCGGACCAGGGGCCGGCCCGATTGCTCAAGAGGCTAGAACGCTTGCCTCAAGTGCCTGAACTGGTCACGCCCAAACGGCACATGGATCGGTGGTTCGCGCCCCGCTGTGGCCATGTCTGTGTGGTAGCAGGATAAAGATCCCACGTCATTCTTCCCCAAGAGTAGGGGGTTGCCCCCGGGGACATGGCTCCACTTTCCCTTCTTTCTCTCATTGACGCGATATGACCAGACGTGGTTAAAGCGTCCTGAATATACAAACAACCAGAACCGGACCTAGCTCGGCGGGCCGACGCCCCTAAGTTGTCTAAGCTTAAGTTTGCCTGCCCAAAGAACATGAGCAGTCAACCGATCCTTCAACACCGCTGAGCACGTAGATCAGCTCCATTCTACCCGTATATATCCGAAGCCGGGCAGGTGTGACTTGCAAAGTTACATCGGTGTGGTGTGACTTCTACACCGGTTTGACAGGTACATTGGTGTGTCCTAAATATAGGCCGCTAGGAACGAGACGCCATTTGCATTTCCCGCCAGGGCCTCATTAGTTGATAGTAAGGCCAGTGCCAGGGCCTGTCGGGAACTGGTTGACCCCTTCTTTCGTTCACACACAGCGTGTTTCACTAATTTGGGCAAAATATTGTTCGGGGAGGGGAGGAGTTGGTCTGTTTGGAGGCAGCGGGGAGGGCTATAGACTGATGGGGGGCTTTACCACGGTTTTTTTGCGTCAGGCCAATAGGAGAAAGCTATGCTGAAGGCCTGGGATGCGCCGCGACGAGCTAAATAAGAACAGGTTATACGACTCCACGGCTGCCACGGTATGGGACGCCAAGTGTAACCCCCTTCAAGCTCCCCACACGGTGGCGCTACTCAAGCTCCCCACAGGATGGCGCTACTCAAGCTCCCCGCACGGTGGCGCTACTCAAGCTCCCCACACGGTGGCGCCACTCAAGCTCCCCACACGGTGGCGCTACTCAAGCTCCCCACACGGTGGCGCTACTCAAGCTCCCCGCACCGTGGCACTACTCAAGCTCCCCACACGGTGGCGCTACTCAAGCTCCCCACACGGTGGCGCTACTCAAGCTCCCCGCACCGTGGCGTTACTCAACCTCCCCGCACCGTGGCGCTACTCAAGCTCCCCACACGGTGGCGCTACTCAAGCTCCCCGCACCGTGGCACTACTCAAGCTCCCCACACGGTGGCGCTACTCAAGCTCCCCACACGGTGGCGCTACTCAAGCTCCCCACACGGTGGCGCTACTCAAGCTCCCCACACGGTGGCGCTACTCAAGCTCCCCACACGGTGGCGCTACTCAAGCTCCCCGCACCGTGGTACTACTCAAGCTCCCCACACGGTGGCGCTACTCAAGCTCCCCACACCGTGGCACTACTCAAGCTCCCCGCACCGTGGCACTACTCAAGCTCCCCACACGGTGGCGCTACTCAAGCTCCCCACGCGCTACTCAAGCTCCCCGCACCGTGGCGCTACTCAAGCTCCCCGCACGGTGGCGCTACTCAAGCTCCCCGCACCGTGGCACTACTCAAGCTCCCCGCACGGTGGCGCTACTCAAGCTCCCCACACGGTGGCGCTACTCAAGCTCCCCGCACCGTGGCGCTACTCAAGCTCCCCACACGGTGGCGCTACTCAAGCTCCCCGCACGATGGCGCTACTCAAGCTCCCCGCACGGTGGCGCTACTCAAGCTCCCCGCACCGTGGCACTACTCAAGCTCCCCGCACGGTGGCGCTACTCAAGCTCCCCGCACCGTGGCGCTACTCACGCTCCCAGAACGGTGGCGCTACTCAAGCTCCCCGCACCGTGGCGCTACTCAAGCTCCCCGCACGGTGGCGCTACTCAAGCTCCCCGCACCGTGGCGCTACTCACGCTCCCAGCACGGTGGCGCTACTCAAGCTCCCCGCACGGTGGCGCTACTCACGCTCCCCGCATGGTGACGCTACTCACGCTCCCCGCACGGTGGCGCTACTCAAGCTCCCCGCACCGTGGAGCTAATCAAGCTCCCCGCGCGGTGGCGCTAATCAAGCTCCCCGCACCGTGGCGCTACTCAAGCTCCCCGCACCGTGGCGCTATTCAAGCTCCCCGCACGGTGGCGCTACTCAATCTTCCCGCACGGTGGCGCTACTCACACTCCCCGCACGGTGGCGCTACTCAAGCTCCCCGCACGGTGGCGCTACTGAAGTTCCCCGCACGGTGGCGCTACTCAAGCTCCCCGCACGGTGGCGCTACTCAGGCTCCCCGCACGGTGGCGTAACTGAAGCTCCCCGCACGGTGGCGCTTCTCAAGCTCCCCGCACGGTGGCGCTACACACGCTTCCCGCCCGGTGGCGCTACTCAAGCTCCCTGCACGGTGGCGCTACACAAGCTCCCCGCACGGTTGCGCTACTCACGCTCCCCGCCCGGTGGCGCTACTCAAGCTCCCCGCACGGTGGCGCTACTCACGCCCCCCGCACGATGGCGCTACTCAAGCTCCCCGCACGGTGGCGCTACTCAAGCTCCCCGCACGGTGGCGCTACTCAAGCTCCCGGCACCGTGGCGCTACTCAAGCTCCCCGCACGGTGGCGCTACTCAAGATCCCCACTCGGTGGCGCTACTCACGCCGCCCGCACGGTGGCGCTACTCAAGCTCCCCTCACGTTGGCGCTACTCAAGCTCCATGCACGGTGGCGCTACTCAAGCGCCCCGCACCGTGGCGCTACTCAAGCTCCCCGCACGGTGGCGCTACTCAAGCTCCCCACACGGTGGCACTACTCAGGCTCCCCACACGGTGGCGTTACTGAAGCTCCCCGCACGGTGGCGCTTCTCAAGCTCCCCGCACGGTGGCGCTACACACGCTCCCCGCCCGGTGGCGCTACTCAAGCTCCCCGCACGGTTGCGCTACTCACGCTCCCCGCCCGGTGGCGCTACTCAAGCTCCCCGCACGGTGGCGCTACTCAAGCTCCCCGCACGGTGGCGCTACTTAAGATCCCCACTCGGTGGCGCTACTCACGCCGCCCGCACGGTGGCGCTACTCAAGCTCCCCGCACGGTGGCGCTACTCAAGCTCCCCGCACGGTGGCGCTACTCAAGCTCCCCGCACGGTGGCGCTACTCAAGCTCCCCGCACCGTGGCGCTACTCAAGCTCCCCGCACGGTGGCGCTACACAAGCTCCGCTTTTCCCGCCGCTGTCGGCCGGGGACAAATTTCAAGATTCTTGAAAAACGATAAAATCAGCTGTAATTTCTTGCAACGTTATAGTTTTCAAGAACAAAACATAACAATAACGAACTCTGTGTATTTAATACAGCAAAAAACACCTTGTACCCTTCAATAAAAGTTATAATTGTTACAAAACTCGTTCTTTTCATCACCTGATACCATGTGTCGTTAGGCTTAGGCTCCGGCACTAATTTGTAGAAATGCGCGGCGCATTCTTCCTATCAATTTGCGCAGCGCCGCCCTGGCGAGCGAGTGTGAAAATGCATTGAGGAAGTAGACGACAACAGATATATTATCAAAGACCTTACTATGATAAGACGCCACACCCAATGGCAGCGTTCGTTATGCTAGCGACAGTGGCGACGCCATGCGGATGTAGTTGGCGAGAAAAAAATAACCGCCCAGTGTGGCTCTGCGCCGTGCAATTCTCGCGGATGCGATCGGTTTACACAAGGGTTTTTGATACAGACAGAGCATTTGCCGTCAAATTTAATACCCTCGGACTATTTGGAAGTATTCAGACATATGTTAAACGGTAAAAATTAATAGCTGGGACAACTTTTGACGCCGTCAGAGGGGGGGGGACTAGTGCCGTACTATTCTCGCCGGCTCCTGTCTGATTAAGCAAGCAATAAAGATATGAAGACAATGCAACTTGCCTTTATGATTAATTAGCTGAGGACTATTTGGAAGTATTTAGACATACATTTGGTAAAAATTGGGACTCTATTTTTGGTGCCGTTGGAGGTGGTGGTGGGGGCTGGGGGGCAGTGCTATTGCCATACGATTCTCGCGGGTCTGATCTGTTTAAGCAAGCTTTATCGGTAAAGAGAAAACAACTTACCGTAAGATTAATTAGCCGGGGCGATATGGAAGTACTGAGATATGTATTAGGTTAAAAATAATTAATAATTGGGACTCTGTTGGGGGACGGGGGGGGGGGGGGTCCCAGCGAGCTTTAGCGGTACAGAAAAATAAGAGAATAAAAACTAAGTACTCAGTGACGATGTGGAGTTTATATGACGTAAACAAGTTCATAACCGGGACTGTAGTTCGGACGCTGCTGGATGATGATAGGGCTCGTTAGGGCCTGCTTCTTGGGACTATCAGCGGGTATGGCATAGTTATTTTATTATTTTTCATCATGGAACGTTTATCGCATTATATGGGTCATTCATTCATGATTCATGGGTGGATTATGTAAATAATTACTAGACACCTACTTACTTAAGCAAAAAATAATTTGTCACCATAACAGACAGGTTTATTGTTTTATTTCCATTTATTTTGTATGAAGCCCATACAGCTAGGTACCACCTGGGGGCACCCAGGACATTCACGGGGAACTCACACAATAGTTATTAATGATAAAGAGAAATAAATGAGAATAAATAAAATAAACTCATTTTGGAGTGGGTTTTAGATACTATATGCATGTACTAATTCTGCATGTAGGAAATTCTAGGAAATATTTCCAAAAGTCTTCGTATACGATGAAGTCGGCGACAACAGAGATATTATCAAAGACCTTACTATGATATATTATAGACTCCTAGCGGAGTGAGTCGAACAGAGAGTGGCTAAGATGTTGTCGTTCAAACCAGAGGCCGGTCCGGACCCCTTGGACGGTCTATTTGCCATATTAGAGCCCACGAAATAGATTATTGTAGTAAATGTTAGGCATGAGTTCTGTGTGAGCTATTCTGAGACAAGGATTTCGCCATAACATGGAAGAATGACCCTTTGACCCCCCCCCCCGCCCCCCGTGACCTCCACCCCCCTGACACCTGGGATGATTAGTATGCATGTCACACAGTAGAATGAGAGGGGAAACCCATTGTCAGAGAGATCGGTAGTTTGTGGGATGATTAGTATGCATGTCGCATACTAAATCGGGCCATGGAACCTTCGGGACGATGAAGGATGAAGGAATGAAACATGCCCCAGATTATGTGCCCGAGCCCGGATTTGAACCCAGGACCTATTGATCTGCGGTCGAATACGCTAATGACTACAATAGGGAGGCCCCCGGAAGCTCTATCAAGACTCGATGGAAATTCCATGAAGACTCTATGAAATTCTATGGAAATTCCATGAAGACTATATGGAAATTCTATGAAAATTCTATGAAAACTCTATGGAAATTCTATGAAGACGCTATGGAAATTCTATGGAAACTCTACAGAAATTCTATGAATCCTCTATGGAAATTCAATGAAGACTCTATGGAAATTCTATGGAAATTCTATGGACATGCTATGGAAATTCAATGAAGACTCTATGGAAATTCTATGGAAATTCTAAGAAAAATCTATGGGTCAGTGTGGTGTCCGCAACGGATCGATTTGGTGTCCGCCGCGAGTCGGTGTGGTGTCCGCCACGGGTCGGTGTGGTGTCCGCCACGGGTCGGCGTGGTGTCCGCCACTTGTTGGTGTGGTGTCCGCCACGGGTCGGCGTGGTGTCCGCCACTTGTTGGTGTGGTGTCCGCCGCGGTTCGGTGTCGTTTCTGCCACGCGTCAGTCTGAAGTCGGTCACGGGTCAGAGTTTTGTTTGTCACGGGTCAGTGTGGTATGGACCACAGGTCAGTGCGGTGTCCGCCGCGGGTCGGTGTGGTGTCGGCCACTGGTCGGTGTGGTGTCCTCCACGGGTCAGTGTGGTGTCCGCCACGGACCCGTGTGGTGTCCACCATGGGTTAGTGTGGTGTCCGCCACGGACCCGTGTGGTGTCCGCCACGGGTCGGTGGGGTGTCCGTCGAGGGTCGGATTGGTGTCAGCCACGTGTCAGTGTGGTGTCCGTCACGGATCTGTGTGGTGTCCGCCAGGCTTTGGTGTGGTATCGGTGTGGTGTCCGCCACGGGTCGGTGTGGTTTCCGCCGCCGGTCGGTGTGGTGTCGGCCACAGGTCAGTGTGGTGTCCGCCAAGGGTCGGTGTGGTGGCCGCCGAGGGTCGGTGTGATGTTCGCCACGGTTCAGTCTGGTGTCGGCCACGAGTCACTGCGATGTCGGCCACGGGTCACTGTGGTATCCGCCACGGGTCGGTGTGGTGTCCTCCATGGGTCAGTGTGGTGTCCGCCACGGACTCGTGTGGTGTCCGCCACGGGTTAGTGTGGTGTCAACCACGGGTTAGTGTGGTGTCAACCACGGGTCAGTGTGGTGTCCGCCACCGGTCGGTGTGGTTTCCGCCACGGATCAGTGTGGTGTCGGCCAAGGGTCAGTGTGGTGTCCGCCACGGATCAGTGTGGTGTCCGCCACGGGTCGGGGTGATGTCCGCCACGGGTCGGTGTGGTGTTCTCCACGGGTCGGTGTGGTGTCCGCCGCGGGTCGTTGCGGTGCCCGCCACGGGTCGGTGTGGTGTGCGCCGCGGGTCGGTGTGGTGTCGGCGACAGGTCAGTGTGGTGTCCGCCACGGGTCAGTGTGGTGGCCGCCGAGGGTCGGTGTGATGTTCGACACGGTTCAGTCTGGTGTCGGCCACGAGTCACTGCGATGTCGGCCACGGGTCAGTGTGGTGTCCGCCACGGGTCAGTGTGGTGTCCGCCATGGGTCGATGTGGTGTCCGTCACGAGTCGCTCTGGTGCCCGCCGCGGGTCAGTGTACTGTCGGCCACGGGTCAGTGTGGTTTCCGCCACGGAGCGGTGTGGTGTACGCCACGGGTCAGTGTGGTGTTCGTCACGGCTCGGTGTCGTTTCCCCACGGGTCAGTCTGAAGACGGTCACGGGTCAGAGTGTTGTTTGTCATGGGTCAGTGTGGTATGCACCACAGGTCAGTGCGGTGTCCGCCGGGGGTCGGTGTGGTGTCCGCCACCAGTCGGTGTGGTTTCCGCCACGGATCAGTGTGGTGTCGGCCAAGGGTCAGTGTGGTGTCCGCCACGGGTCGGTGTGGTGTCAGCCACGTGTCAGTGTGGTGTCCGCCACCGGTCGGTGTGGTTTCCGCCACGGATCAGTGTGGTGTCGGCCAAGGGTCAGTGTGGTGTCCGCCACGGGTCGGTGTGGTGTCAGCCACGTGTCAGTGTGGTGTCGGTCACGGATCTGTGTGGTGTCCGCCACGCTTCGGTGTGGTGTCCGACACGTGTCAGTGTGGTGTCCGCCACGGATCTGTGTGGTGTCCGCCACGGGTCGGTGTGGTGTCCGCCACGGGTCGGCGTGGTGTCCGCCACTTGTTGGTGTGGTGTCCGCCACGGGTCGGCGTGGTGTCCGCCACTTGTTGGTGTGGTGTCCGCCGCGGGTCGGTGTCGTTTCTGCCACGCGTCAGTCTGAAGTCGGTCACGGGTCAGAGTTTTGTTTGTCACGGGTCAGTGTGGTATGGACCACAGGTCAGTGCGGTGTCCGCCGCGGGTCGGTGTGGTGTCCGCCACGGACCCGTGTGGTGTCCACCACGGGTTAGTGTGGTGTCCGCCACGGACCCGTGTGGTGTCCGCCACGGGTCGGTGTGGTTTCCGCCGTCGGTCGGTGTGGTGTCGGCCACAGGTCAGTGTGGTGTCCTCCATGGGTCGGTGCGGTGTCCGCCACGGGTCGGTGTGGTGTGCGCCGCGGGTCGGTGTGGTGTCGGCCACAGGTCAGTGTGGTGTCCGCCACGGGTCAGTGTGGTGGCCGCCGAGGGTCGGTGTGATGTTCGACACGGTTCAGTCTGGTGTCGGCCACGAGTCACTGCGATGTCGGCCATGGGTCAGTGTGGTGTCCGCCATGGGTCGATGTGGTGTCCGTCACGAGTCGCTCTGGTGCCCGCCGCGGGTCAGTGTACTGTCGGCCACGGGTCAGTGTGGTTTCCGCCACGGATCGGTGTGGTGTACGCCACGGGTCAGTGTGGTGTTCGTCACGGCTCGGTGTCGTTTCCGCCACGGGTCAGTCTGAAGACGGTCACGGGTCAGAGTGTTGTTTGTCACGGGTCAGTGTGGTATGCACCACAGGTCAGTGCGGTGTCCGCCGGGGGTCGGTGTGGTGTCCGCCACCAGTCGGTGTGGTTTCCGCCACGGATCAGTGTGGTGTCGGCCAAGGGTCAGTGTGGTGTCCGCCCCGTGTCAGTGTGGTGTCCGCCACGGATCTGTGTGGTGTCCCGCCACGGGTCAGTGTAGTGTCCGTCACGCTTCAGTGCTGTTTCCGCCACGGATCGGTGTGCTGTCCGCCACGGGTCAGTGTGGTGTCCGCCACGTGTCAGTGTGGTGTCCGCCACGGATCTGTGTGGTGTCCGCCACGGGTCAGTGTAGTGTCCGTCACGCTTCAGTGCGGTTTCCGCCACGGATCGGTGTGGTGTACGCCACGGGTCGGTGTGGTGTACGCCACGGGTCAGTGTGGTGTTCGTCACGGCTCGGTGTCGTTTCTGCCACAGGTCAGTCTGAAGTCGGTCACGGGTCAGAGTGTTGTTTGTTACGGGTCAGTGTGGTATGGACCACAGGTCAGTGCGGTGTCCGCCATCTATCTGACCTAAGAGCTGCGTGGGTGAGGCGCAAGGAATAGAGAGACAAGAGGTGCGTGGGCGAGGCGCAAGGAATAGAGAGACAAGAGGTGCGCGGGCGAAGCTCAAGGAATAGAGAGACAAGAGGTGCGCGGGTGAAGCCCAAGGAACAGAGAGACAAGAGGTGCGTGGGCGAAGCCCAAGGAATAGAGAGACAAGAGGTGCGCGGGTGAAGCCCAAGAAATAGAGAGACAAGAGGTGCGCGGGCGAAGCGCAAGGAATAGAGAGACAAGAGGTGCGTGGGCGAGGCGCAAGGAATAGAGAGACAAGAGGTGCGCGGGCGAAGCCCAAGGAATAGAGAGACAAGAGGTGCGCGGGTGAAGCGCAAGGAATAGAGAGACAAGAGGTGCGTGGGCGAAGCGCAAGGAACAGAGAGACAAGAGGTGCGTGGGCGAAGCCCAAGGAATAGAGAGACAAGAGGTGCGCGGGTGAAGCCCAAGGAATAGAGAGACAAGAGGTGCGCGGGCGAAGCGCAAGGAATAGAGAGACAAGAGGTGCGCGGGCGAAGCGCAAGGAATAGAGAGACAAGAGGTGCGCGGGCGAGGCGCAAGGAATAGAGAGACAAGAGGTGCGTGGGCGAAGCGCAAGGAACAGAGAGACAAGAGGTGCGTGGGCGAGGCGCAAGGAATAGAGAGACAAGAGGTGCGCGGGCGAAGCGCAAGGAATAGAGAGACAAGAGGTGCGCGGGCGAAGCGCAAGGAACAGAGAGACAAGAGGTGCGTGGGCGAGGTGCAAGGAATAGAGAGACAAGAGGTGCGCGGGTGAAGCGCAAGGAATAGAGAGACAAGAGGTGCGCGGGTGAAGCGCTAAGAGGAGAGTAAGAGGTGCGCGGGCGAAGCGCTGAGAGGAGAGTAAGAGGTGCGCGGGTGAAGCGCTAAGAGGAGAGTAAGAGGTGCGCGGATGAAGCGCTAAGAGGAGAGTAAGAGGTGCGCGGGAGAAGCGCTAAGAGGAGAGTAAGAGGTGCGCGGGTGAAGCGCTGAGAGGAGAGTAAGAGGTGCGCGGGCGAAGCGCTAAGAGGAGAGTAAGAGGTGCGCGGGTGAAGCGCTGAGAGGAGAGTAAGAGGTGCGCGGGTGAAGCCCTAAGAGGAGTGTAAGAGGTGCGCGGGTGAAGCGCTAAGAGGAGAGTAAGAGGTGCGCGGGCGAAGCGCTAAGAGGAGAGTAAGAGGTGCTTGGGTGAAGCGCTAAGAGGAGAGTAAGAGGTGCGCGGGCGAAGCGCTAAGAAGAGAGTAAGAGGTGCGTGGGTGAAGCGCTAAGAGGAGAGTAAGAGGTGCTTGGGTGAAGCACTAAGAGGAGAGTAAGAGGTGCGCGGGCGAAGCGCTAAGAGGAGAGTAAGAGGTGCGCGGCTGAAGCGCTGAGAGGAGAGTAAGAGGTGCGCGGGTGAAGCCCTAAGAGGAGTGTAAGAGGTGCGCGGGTGAAGCCCTAAGAGGAGAGTAAGAGGTGCGCGGGCGAAGCGCTAAGAGGAGAGTAAGAGGTGCTTGGGTGAAGCGCTAAGAGGAGAGTAAGAGGTGCGCGGGCGAAGCGCTAAGAAGAGAGTAAGAGGTGCGTGGGTGAAGCGCTAAGAGGAGAGTAAGAGGTGCTTGGGTGAAGCACTAAGAGGAGAGTAAGAGGTGCGCGGGCGAAGCGCTAAGAGGAGAGTAAGAGGTGCGTGGGTGAAGCGCTAAGAGGAGAGTAAGAGGTGCGCGGGTGAAGCGCTAAGAGGAGAGTAAGAGGTGCGCGGGCGAAGCGCTAAGAGGAGAGTAAGAGGTGCGCGGGCGAAGCGCTAAGAGGAGAGTAAGAGGTGCGTGGGTGAAGCGCTAAGAGGAGAGTAAGAGGTGCGCGGGTGAAGCGCTGAGAGAGAGTGAGAGGTGCGCTGGTGCTGCGCTGCCCCCCCCCCCCGCACTCCAACTAACTTTCTGGCTGTGGTGCAGGTCCGTTCAGATTTTAACAGTACCGATTCACCAGTACAGATTTCACCAGTGCAGATTTCACTAGTACAGATTTCACCAGTACAGATTTCATTGTGAGTGAAGATCTGCTATTTTATGTAAATTCGTGACAATTTATCCACAGCAACAGCAATATAGTGACGTCGCTAGGCCTACTATGGTTTTCTTTCTCGGAGGAAGTCATGAAAAATGATTATAACCCATCCAAAGACATGCTGACATAATGCACACAGAGTAGATGCAGGCATGGGGGTGTGCCAAAAGACGCCGGAGTAAATATTTAGTTCAAAATATTCACCTGAGATGAAAGATGTTGGCGACTGAATTAGTGTGAGTCAACATAACTCCTTTGGCTTTACTGGTAGTTCCCAAAGAATGCGGTAACATAGCCAGTTCCTCTCCGGGGTCAATGGGTCACGGGGCTGACCTCTGTGAAGTCATCCCCATTGCTGCGCAAGACCCCGTGTGAGAACATTTCACATAAAAGGCCCCATTTTTCCTGAGAAAGAACCTACTTTAACAGCTTAGCTCGTCCCTAAAGGGGGGGCGCCCACCCCCAGCTGCTGTGGGGAGTATCAGTAGCTCGGTGAATCAGCCGGCCGAGCTGCAGATCAACAGGTCACAGGTTCGCGCCCTCGCACATTAAATATGCGAGTTTTACCTTCATGTCCACACATGTGGCCTAAAACATAGATTTTTGTGGCCGTTATGGAATGCTGTATCATCCACTCTTCATTCACGCAGAACGGGGGTGGCAAGCACAAGATTATCGCAAGCAGACTAGTGTCAAATACTTGCCATAATCCGTCAGTTTGAGTAGTTTGGCGCCACGGTACAAATAAAAAGATCTCACTGGCACCCATTTCAACTTGCTGTAGGTTGCAGGTCAAGCGAATAACTCTACTCTATCAATATGTGGCACAGTATGTATTACCGACGACGGAGTGTACTGACCAGTGCCACTCGGTTTCCGTACTCCCTCAGTTTGGGCAGTAACACCTGAGTGACCGACAGGTTGGTGGGGAAGCCGACGTCAGGCGGAGGGCTCTTCATGGTGTCCTGGTGCTGGTCTCAATGCTACTGGAAACCCAATTTACAGAGCAGCAATTATTATGTAATTGAAATCACCGCGGATATTAATTACCACAGACGAGAGCAAAACACAGCTTAAACTCTTGTTGGGGCCGAATTCGAAACGACGAAACGGGGATAATGTCCTGTAGAACAAAATGCGCAGTTTGTTAAGCATGGACTCGTCTGGATCCTTGGCTTCTGTGATAAGGTTACTTACGTAGGCATGCAGGGCACGGTATGATGCAGAGCAAACGCGACATTAAGTCCTAATCGCAGCATGGTTATTAGATTTTAGGAAGTTGCTATGCATTCAAATAAGGAGTCACAGCTACTCATTGAACTCATTAAAACTCTTTTTAATTTTTTACCATTTTTGGCGCTTTATGTAAAAAAAGGCAGGAAACTCTGCTTGGACTTTTCTTGTGATGTGATCACTCTTTCGGGCGCTATTTGAGTTAATCCCTGGCGATTTTATCGACTATTTTTGTTCGTTCGGATCTCACTGAAGATCGTACCTTTCGTTCTGACTGATTATCACAGTTTAGATGGAACCCCAGTTTGGGCCTCAACACCCAGTTGGGATATTATGTGGGGACGGTTATTAAACAGTACTAGTCACGCAACCAGGAATAGGCTCACAGTGTCACGTAATTTACTATTCGCAATTGATCGAGCAATGCTGTCGTTTGAAATGGTGTAGCTTGGCCTCACAATGACATCAGTGTCAGATCATGTCGTCATGTCCACCTACAGGATTTAGGCATGAATGTGGGCCTTATGTACCCTCCAGGTCTTATGTATCTCTCACCGCCGTTTCAATCCCCAGGTTATTGTTAGGTTCAGGGATTAAGTGTAAGGAATTGGGCATTAGGGGCGGATCCAGGAATTTAAAAAGTGGGGGGTCCATTGAAACTTGCGAACGAGGGAGGGCTCTGCACAAATAACGACCGAGGGGTCCACCCATTTTCTAAGACCGGTGAGTTTTCGAAATGGTGCAATAAGTATTTTGCTGTATTAAATACAGAGCTCGTTAAATTTATGTTTTATTCTTGAAAATTATAATGTTGCAAGAAATTACATCTGATTTGACCTTTTTCGAGATTCATGAAATTAGCCCCAGCCCGACAGCAGTGGTATAAGCGGAGCTTGCGTAGCGCCACCGTGCGGGGAGCTTGGGTCCTGCCCACAAACCCACCAATAAATCAGGTTTGCCAAATTATGAGACAAAGTGCTTGCCATGCCCTCCTCACCGTGAGGCTTGCAGACCTCACCCCACCCCCCCCCGCCTCTCTCTCACCCGCCTCTTCGTTAAACACACTGCACAATCTACCCATCTTCATCCATGGCTATATCTGTTGAAAACCTGAACAGACACTGTTCAAGTCCGCGTGTCCGAATCCCCCCCCCCCCACTCGGTCGCAAGTTTTCAGAGAGCAACCTGAAACCTCACGATAAAGTTAAAACATCTTTGTATCGGCGCGTCATATCAGGTTCTATATAGGACCTGGTACGTATTGGTTGTGCCCCCGCAATCGTAACAATCTTCCTGCGCCCATGATGTGAAGCAGATAGAAGACAATGATAACGAATACACAGCAACAACGACAGACAAACCTACTCACATCAGCCCGGGTCACCCAGAATGCAATCCTTAAAATCACAGAAAGCAATAACTGGGTAATAACTAGGGCACCTGTAGCGTCGGCACAAAGGGCGAAGGCACCCGGTTCGCTGGTCAAGAACAATGACAAGATGCAATCAACAAAGCCCTCTCGAAGGCATATACCCCGTCCATGTGGGTCGCAATATATATTAATGTGGAAAACCGTTATGCAGTATCACCGCGGATCCTTTATACGATACAAAGGCTGTAGGGCTGAGGGAAGGGGGGTTGGAGGGGGCGGGGCGATGTTGAGGGAGGTGCGTACATACTATGGCATATATACATAAATAGTTACCGTCCTCCGTTCTCGGTACACTGAGTTTTATGGCAAGCCGCTAGAATAAAACAAAGTCACCGGTTCAGCATATCTTAAAGATATGGCTGCACGCTGTACCTAGTATGGAACTGGAAGTGCTTAGGGTATAGCCCCAGTTCTATGGCTGTAGGACGGGCAAAAATCTGACAGGGCCCGTCTACAGCCACAGAGACAACCAAGTATTTTACCCCTGAACGCCTTGGGTTGCCGTCTAACCGCATCTCTGTAAAACAAAGCAAAAAAACAAAAACAAAGCAACACCCACCGCAAAATCTGTTTTTTTTTAATTTCATAGATGTTATGTTACTGGGTAGCACCGTTGATATCTATCAACAGACTCGATGTTCCATGACATGACAACCTTTGTTATGAAGTTATGAACTGCTCGCTCGCGCGCAGAGCCAGAGCGAGTGTTTGTCAACAATCACACGTGGATCGGCATCTCAGCCAGATGCTGTCGGACCACTCCAATCCTTCCTGGGATTGACGACCTACAGCGGCATCATCCAGCTCTGCAAGGAGGGAAGCGCATCCGGGGATCACCCGGGCCAAGACTTTGTATGCTGCTATAAATGATCGGAAACCCTTCCCTGTCTGTTGTCTGGATCACGCAGCGAGGGTGGCAGTCCTGTGTGTACTAGCTTGTATGATGCCCTGGTGGCGGTGTACTGGGTGGCGCGTGCAGTATATGGGCACGGCGAACCGAGTGGTGTCGTGTGGTGTTGTCGGGAGATCCACAAGTGCAAGTGGTTCCATCCCCCAGGCTGACTTCCTGTCTGGCTGGATGAATTGCAACGTCGTTGAGTTCCATGAATGGGGTCCCTGTCAAGATGTCGACGTCAAGGTTTTCCACGACCAGTCCCTCGAATGGGAAAGTTTTGCCGTCCCGCGTGAGTGTCCGTTGGGTTTCGCCGAACCCCAAAAGTGGGGAGGAGCCATCAACTCTTCCCGAGGCTGGCGCCGAGACGCTGTACAGCTGACAGGAGGATCATGTTACCGGTGGTGCCACTGCCTATGGTGATGCGGATATGGCGATGGCTATAGAAAGTGTCCAGGTAGGGGGGAAAACGTACCTGTACCCGTGGGGGAGACGGGGAATCTGGTTCTCCGGAGATGTCTACGCTACCCATCGCGAACTTCAACTCGGACAACTCGTTGGTGTCTTCTGTCACGTCCAGCATGTCGGTGATTTGCCGAGCCTTGACGTGATATCTCCTATCGTGCTCCGGCAAGAAGCTACATGTGCTCAGGAAGTGGTTCACTTCCATCCTCCCTGCCTGTTTGCACAAGAGGCACACCTTCGGCGCCTGGCCGACCCGCATCTTGGACGCTACTGTACGCATCACCTTCGCCTCTTCCGCGGAGCGCAGTTCTTACAGGGGGAAGGTGAGAGCTGGAGAGATCTCCGGCTTGATGGTCGCCAGTGTCCGCGACCGGAGTTCCATCCCGTACCTCTGCTTTACAACCTCGGGAGATCAACGTAGATGCGGCGGAGTCAGGTGAGAACAACTATGTTCTCCAGGGAAGGGGTCAGTTCCTCATCGTCGTCGATAGCGTCGCCATGATGAGAGATGCCGCAGCTGCTGAGCCGCAGGTTGTCCTCGACAAACGCCATGATTCGCTGGCAGAGGTCTTCTGGTCTTTGGTCTGGCATTAGGGGCATCGCCCTGGAAAACGATGAGGGTGGCGGTTTTTATCTTTTTATTCCATGTAGCACCCTCAACGAGAAAGGGGCCGAAATTCGGGTCCAGAGATAGTGGGCATATTAAATTCTGGCGCCAGTTCTCAAAGGAGTTAACTGTCTCATGTTTGTTGAGGCACCACTGCTTCGCGTGCTGCATATTGGCCATGGTTGCAATGTCAGGCTACTCACGCTCACTGGATGGAGTGTGCTTACCAGCCGTTCTGCGGGGCTGGTCGGGTGTCACGTAAGCGTGGAGGTTCAATGGCGGATCTGCCAGGAGTTAGAAGTTAACTTTGAAGCAAGACTGTCCCTTTTATTGGTCAGCAAGTGCGTGGATCCTTAAATAATTGTTGCCACCACGCCAGTTATAGGCAGACGCCTCGCCTCTTCCACACCCGATACAAAAACACTAACGCTGATGTAAAGATATAGATTGGGTTAATAAAATGGTGATAGCCAGCTTACGCGCGTAAGTGACTGGGTTACGCGCGTAGGTGGCTGGCTTACGCGCGTAAGCTGGCTATAACGCGTTCAATATTGAACGCGTTCAAAATTCCAATGTGACCCAAATGGCCCCTCATAACACACACCCTGGTGAGTCATCAACCGCTGCCACATTTAATGTCAGTTCTGAGCGCCAATTGGCGTTATCATACAGGATAACATGTTAAGTTATCAGTGCAAACTTAAAAGTGTACTTGTCCCTGACCATTTTTTCTCTTTCAACCTGCATCAGTTCTCCATTTCACATTTGTTTTCGGTGCGCGCGAACGTATTCGCTTCGTCTTCATGACAAATGATTGCACATTTACTTCGCAGCATGTGCATGACGTGCACTCTCTTGTTATATCACACTCTTTGGTTCAACTACGACATGTACGATAAAACTCCACGTACTTGGGTTGGCTGGCTGGTTTCAAGTAGGGAGCTTCAAGTAGAGCATATCGTGACAAAAACAAATAGGGAAGGGGTGGGTGGCGGGGGTGGGGGGGTCAAGCTATGGAGCCAGTCGAACCGTGAGATTTGCTGTTCTTATACATGGTATCGTCACGCCTTTACTAAATCGTCAGCGCCCCCGCCCCTCCCCCCACCGTGACAAATGGCAAAAGGCGCCACCTATTAGGCAGAATGATTCGGCCTAGGGAGGTTCTACTATGGAAGTGAATGCGTTGTGTTTCAGCTTAAGGACAAGTACTTATGGAACAATTGCGTCCCAAGTACGGTTGAAGTGAACCCTGGTATAACGTTGGGGGTGAAGGCGGGGTGGTCTACTTTGCCCAGGTAAGGATAAGGATAAGGATAACATTTTATTTAACGTCGGTATAAACGGTTAAAAGGGTAACATGAACACTTGCGCTATTAGGCGATAATGACATCCGGATGAAACGTTATGGATATGTTTATGTACAATGGATATTACAGCAATAGGGCTGTACAGTCATTTCGGGATCTTATCGAGACCCCACGAGACAGGGATACCTATGCTCTGCGTCAATGCCTAGCATCAACGGCCTGTACGTGTTGCCTGCCTTCCGGTTGTTTGCCTTCACTCGCCTCACACACAAGATCGGCTAAAGCTGTTATTGAAAGCACAACTAACCACTGAAATTATGTGCATATCCGAATTATAACCATCCAAGTAGATTTATGTAATGTATGAGCGGTTAGGCAGTTGATAAACCAGAATGCGGTTGTCTCATGAGTGCCTGTCAGTGTCTATGGTTACGTAACAACGCTCCTTATATGGACTGACAAGGCGAGGAAAATTGCGTTCCGTTTGTCGTAGAACTGTAAACATCGATGACTTGGCTCAAAATACAACGCTTCCAACAGTCTCATCGAACGGACCACATGCATTATGGAGAGATAAATGTCTTATCTTTTTATTATATTATGATATTATAGTTAGCCATGCCTGGACCAAGGAAAAAAAATAGTTTCACACGCACTCGATTCTTCACGCACAAACCGCGCAGCCTGCCGGTTGCCAACACTAAAACGTTGACTACAATGAGTGCGAGTCTGGCAGTTGCAGCAAGGCACCAGCGTGATGCGCACTCGTTCTAAGAGCACGTGTCTTTTTGTTGGTCCCCAAAAGACCTAAACCGAAAATAGAACCCGCGAGAACTGTACAGTCCTTTAGCGCGAGTTAGAGGAGCGTTAGGAAATGTTATTATTGCTATGGCAACGATAATTGTCGATTGCTATTAACATTGTTAATAAGAAACAACAGATGGACACTAATGCTCAACGTTGTGTCAAATAAACAACTGAAACATGTTGACCAAGTAATATATAACGTAAAAAGAACGCATTGGACATCGTGGGCAACTAAGGGTCCTATAAAGATATAGAGCAATTATTTCACATTGCATGCATGCTAAGGAACATATGGCACAATGCGAACATTGACATACTGGACCTTTCAATGAAAAAATTAAATAGTTAAACTCATCTTTAGTAGTAGCATCTTTGATCTTGATGTTTAAGTGATTCCATGATATAGCACCATGGTTCCTAAAACTGTTCTGACCATATTTGACTGTATTAACTATGACGAGCACTTTTCGACTAGAATATGGTTGTTCTTTCCTTTGGAACAAGGTGTGTAAGTAGAGTTGGGCCTATTTTGTGAAATATCTTAAAGACCTCGGTCGTAATTATCCTTAGCCGTCTTATATAAAGTAAGGATCCGTTCCCTGTTTGCCTTAAGACATACTGATTGAATGCCATATAATCGGACAATAATTAAAATGTGATGTAATAATTAAATGGGTTGGCTTTCATGTAATTTTTTTGCAACCAGTCCATCCGTTTAGACGAAACGATTTCAAGACTGTTAGTGACGCCCTCAATACTTTCATCGTAGCTGGAAACAGTCTTGTCATCAGCATAGTTGGACATGTCACTCATTACCCTCCATAATTTTGACGATATTATTAGTGAATATAGTGTAAGCAAATGGGCCAAAGAGAGACCCCTGAGGAGCTCCTTTCATTCAGGTCAAATCAGCGCTTCTATTATTGCATAACTTAGTTCGCTGTTTCCTATTTTGAAACTAATTTGCTAATAATGTGCACGATTTTAGATCAACACCATATGCATTCAATACACTGACTAGTAGTACATATGGCAGACAATCAAAAGCTTTTGATAACCCTGTTATAATAGATCCTGTAATAAGTGTGTTTTCAACATGCAACTTACAGTGTTTAATAAAATATAGGTAGAATCCTCCAACAATAATACGACGGGGGCGGGACCTGGGAGGGTTAACTGGAAAGAGACAAGGGGATGGGGGTCCATGCACAGCTGGACGGACAGCGCGCTGCGCCATGGAGAAGGGTGGGGAGGGGGGTACTGGTTAATTCTTGTCTCGCCTGACGTTCATGTTTAGCTGCAGTTGGTAGAAACTACGGACAATGTTGCATAATATGCTTAATAAGATTAGAACACAAATTATCTATTGTGATCTCTTAATTATCTCTGAAATTCATTGCCTAGAGCGTGAGCAACGCTAAACCCTAAAATGGTGGGAAAAAACTGTGAAAATATGTGACGTAGTGTACTTAAGGTGGTAAGCAGACACGCAACAGTTCCTTTTGAGGCAGGTTTGCCATAACCATGTGCTAAACATGAATGATGACTATACATTTCAGTAGCCTATGCAGATTTTATTATTTGACGAGAATAATGAGTTATAAAATAGGAAATGGAAATCGTTTATTGAATTTCGGTACAACGCCCATAGTACATGATATGATTGCACTGATTTTCAACGTGATAACACACATCTAACATTTTATACAACACTCGCGTCGACGAAATGCGTGGGACGCGTTTAAAATTGCCTTAAAAATAGAATCATAGCTTTGTCCGTTTAACTTGCCTCGTGCTTCAGTGACGACAGACACGGCAGTCGTGACAAGCTCCCCGCACGGTGGCGCAACGCAAGCTCCGTGTAAAAATGCATTGGGGAGGAAGTAGGCGACAACAGAGATATAATGGAGCCATAGCGGAGTGAGTCAGAAGGCAAATAGTGCAGTCGTGCGTGTATAGCCTAAAATGTGCCCATTTCTTGGTAATTCATCACTGCAATCACTTCCTGGGCACAACCCTCTGGGGTGCGTCATTATTTGTTGATAGGATGGCGATAGTCTTCAACATGTCATGGCCTGTCCCTGAAACCATGAAACGACAAACCCAAAACACAGGGGCCCGTATTCCGTATGCAACTCAACTCTAAGATTTTGGCCAAAACTTAGTTTTGGTCAAAGTTTTATCTAAGTTTGCGAACGCGTATTCTGCATACATCTTAAGCTAAGATCTCACTGGAGAACCGTTAAAAACTTAAGATAACTTTAAGGTGACTTAAGTTTTGATGTTTGACAAGATGGACCGCATTCATGCATACTGGCGTCGCAGTAGCAGGCGTGATGCGAGCATTGAGAGACCTGCCAGTCAGATAGAAGCTCCCTGAACCCGCTTGAAATAGGGGAGCGAAAAACAAACATTCGCGAGAAATATATTTAGATCGCGCTCCATTAGCAGGGCCGGATCTACCAATTCGGAAACAGAGTGGGGGGAGGGGGCTCTCCGCACTCTAAAAACTTGGGACGGAGGGGGGGGGGAGCGGGTTACACCTCAGATGGCTTTGATTTTGCGAGGCAAAATGGGCATTCTTCGGCAATAAGCAGTGATGGTCAGTGAAAAATTTCGTCTTGAACACCCATTGCTTGAAGGGGATTAAAGCCTCCCTTCTGGATTCGCCAGTGGGTTGTACCTACAACATGTCACTTTGCAAAGGCAGACTTATAGTTGCCAAAGGGGGGGGGCAACCCCCCAAACCCCTCACCCGTCGCTAGATCCGCCCCTGATTAAGCCTTTGCTCTTGTGCCAGATCGCATGGACGACTCAAATTCTGTCTAGTTAGGTTTCCTCCGCCTCTCCTTCTCTTATATTCCCACGGAATCCACTGATTGTGACAGTTGTCATCTGCTAAGGTAGATTATTTCCTTCATCCTTGAAGAGTTTCAAGATGAAGCGTCGGTATCCGGTAGCCGCGAGATGACAGCACAGTACTCAGCTGAGATGCGTCTTAAGTTGTTTATAGAATAGCATTAAGTTTTGAATCTCAGCTAGGGAAAATATTAAGATTAAGTCTAAATAAAACTTAACTTAAGTTTAAGATGCATAAAGAATACGGGTCCGGGTGTTGAATCCCAGAACCCTGCAAGAAAACAACGAATTCATACTTCAGTATAGGTTACAGTACGTGACATGACATGTTTAATGTTCTCATGAACACGCAAGTGTATCCAAAAATACATATGCTCGGTACTCAAATATACCTATATCCTTACAAGGGCGTAGGATACGTATAATATATGGCTATGCTTGTATTGCTGGATGGATTTATTCGTTCTCCAAGCCATTGAGGCCGGTAATGCAAAAGCAATTTCACTTAACAGTTAACAGTATGTACATAACAAAACTATGAAAACTATTTAACCGCGTTATTCATTTAATCAGTCTTAGGGCCATTTGCACCAAACCTTTCGCCGCGTCGCTCTTTACCAACTTGAAAAAGAAGACCAATGGTTAAATAAGTGCTGAGTAGGCCTACTCGTGAGAGCCGGATAGAACAGCCATATATATATATATATATATATATATATAGGGGGTGGGGGCGGATTTGCTCTGTTGCCCTTGATGCCTGCGAGAGCGGTTATATCCGCTCTCTCAGGCATCAAGGGCAACAGAGCAAATATATAACCGCTCTCTCAGGCATAAAGGGCAACAGAGCAAATATATAACCGCTCTCTCAGGCATCAAGGGCAACAGAGCAAATCCGCCCCCCACCCCCTCCCCTCACCAGATTTGCATAAAAGTGCCCCTCCCTCCTCCGGGGCCGCGACACTGCAACCATCTCTTCGGTTGCGTATTGGAGTGACTTTCAACAGCCGGGTAACAAAATTACGCCCCTCTAAAATCATCTTATATAAGTTAATTTGTAGAAAAGGTACTGAGTCCGCCATGCTAGCATGCATCAGCGCGGGCGTCTGCTGATTTGTTTACCCGGCATTTCGGAGCCGCACGCATGTGCTAAAAATAGATATGAGGGCACCGGTTTGTGACGTCGGCAGACCCCTAAGTCTGATTCTAGAGGCTATTCCTCGCCAGTTCACAATGAGCGGCAGAGTGTGTGCTGCGGTATGCGTGCGGTCATTTGCCGTTTGGACTGCATTTAACCTGGACGTGTCACGTCTGAATTTACACAGACGTGACGGAACAGTTAGACGGAACGATATTGCGGTTAGTCGGTAAGCGATTGCGTAATTGTAAGTCGGATATGCTACTTTTAAAAGATACATTTAAGGTTTTTGGTTTTGCGTAAATTAAGTTAAACTTAATGTCGCATATCGACATATAGACTCCCATGATAATGTGACGGTTAGCAAAGTTAGCAGAGCATTAGGCAATGCTTGGCCCGTAAACGAAAGTGACGGGCTGTTAAAAGGGTCTAACCACTGGCGGAAGACTTTGCAGCAATATGTTATTCAAAGACGTTCTTATTTGTTTTTAACTTCAACTGACAGATTTTACATTTAACATACAACGACGCGGCACCAACACTTTAAGCATGTTATTGAAACAAAATGTAAAGATCCGAACCGCGGAGCTCGCATCAACTTCCGAAAAGTCGGAGAATCATATATTACGATCAAGGACAAACTGACTAACGTGGGAGAGCCACATGGTTAAGAGAAAATAAAGTCAAAGTCATCAATGTCGTCGTTTCGGTTCATATTTTGACGCAATTACTGAGGTGAACTGAGGTGAATATGCAATACGACACCTCTTTAATGATACCAAATTACGAGTATATGAGATGTTATCATTTGTTATGATAATATTATGTTAACTTAATTGTTTCTATCGGTCAAAGGAAAAAAACATTCGGGAGTACCACAGCGACAACTATACAGTTCAAGGTCCGATGCTCTACAGGCTGAGCATGGCAACTGCATCTATCTATAATAATAATGTTTATTGTTCAGGTGTTCTACGCATCTCAACATAACATATACAATAGCAGACGCCGAAGCTCATATGCTAACATAACGTGAAACCTTACAAGAAAATCTATGCTAAAACTCCCCCACCCCGGCCCCCGTCCCCCAACCCCCCAGCCCCCCGTCTCCCCCCCCCCCACCGCCCCCACCCTCACCCCAAAAATAAAATCAAAATAAAATAAAATATGCGATACTCGCACATACAGTTAAGATTCCACCGCATGCGTTTAATTGAAAAGTATATTATGTGTTACGGGTTTCCATTAATTTCTGAATGTGAAGTTCGAACGATTAATATTTTGTTTTTTATCCTCAGATATTATGACGCCAACACTGACGTCAGACGCCATCAACATGACCGGAGGCGCGATGATGTCACAGAAGTCTAATGCAGTGCCCTCACCTGAGCATTTATCTGACGAAGGACATGCATTTCTCAGTTACGTCAACATCCAAAAGGACACACCGGGCAGCAATAATTTCTTCTTCTGTGATACGCTAATTATTGCACCTTTACGTCGTGTGCGGGATGCAGTACCGACAGGCATGACCCAGTGTTCTAGCGAGAGGCTGACTGTGGCCGGGATAGCAATGTCAACCCTCGTCTTAGGACTTCTCCTGGGTTTTCTGACGATGTATTTCGTTTGGGCATCAGGTGAGGTTATAGAGATAGCGACCTTTATGTTTTTAAGACAACAAATTACTCGTAATAAGCGCACCATTTGGAAGAAGTGACAGCTGAAAGCAAACTCTTTCTACAACAGAGATGTATGGGTCTGGAAGGGGTAAATGTCCGGATGCGACATTGTCGTTTCGGAAAATTCGACACCCGGCATTGGCATACGAAATCCGACACCGAAAATTAGAAAATTCGACACCTACGCATATTTACAGCGATTCATCAAAAATGCAACGGCGACACAGTGGTTTGAAAAATCGACAGTGACCACCGTGGACGTACATTTTGACAAATAGATGTTGGTAATGTTTTTTTTGTTTTTCTTCACCGGCGACAGTCCCAAATTTTAATGACCAGGGAGATGGTGAAGTTGACTTAACGACACTTTGTGCAACACCCTAGCTTCAACAATTGACCTTTCTTTTAATCCGACATGTGGTCCGGACATTCCATGTCCGACATGTCGTTCGGACATCCCATGTCCGACATGTGGTCCGGACATTCCATGTCCGACATGTCGTCTGGACATCCCATGTACGACATGTCGTCCGGAGATTCCATGTCGGCTAGGATTCGCCCAGTCGCCCCAGGTGTCCAAGTGCTACCGTTTTGTGATGATTAGGCTGAAGTGGGAGGAGGCGCGGGATCACTGTCGGGCGGAGGGTGGAGTCCTTCTGGAACTCACCAACCTCGCTGATCTAAACGGCTTCATCACTCTGGGTGAGTCGCCGGTATTTCACCTCAAATTGTGTTCAACGGTATGCCTTATGTGCGAATCATATCAATTGGTGCACCTCCCAAACGTTATGAACGTTACAACACCGTATGGGGTTCAAATTATGAAATCAGCATTATTCGTACGGCAGGTAGTCAGGTAAAGCCTTGCCCGCCCAATAACATAAACTGATGCAATTTCCCTTAATGGCATTCATTTCACGTTGAGTGAATTCATTGATAGAAATCACAAAGTCAATACTTGAAATATCATCGAATTGTCTGCACTGGTAAGCTCATTTAGATGCCGTACCATAGTGTGCGCCGATAAGTTCATTTCTTTACTTCATTATTATATGAATAATGATCCAATCTTGAAGCTCTGGACCCCTGCTGCCTTGTTAGGCTCGTAAGTTGCTGTCATAGGTTACTGTATATGTTTCCCAAAATATGACAATTGTGTCAAATATCCAAAATATTATGACACAAGTTACTTTGAGAGAAATCTAAAGGTTCATTTATGGCAGAATAAACCATAACCTGATCATCAGCCATTTACCGTTCGTGTTGTTCAACGTTTAGGACCCAGTTAGGGCCATTCGCCAGTCTTCCAGTACATTTCATCGTGTCCATCGCAGGTTTTATTTATTCTCACCCACGTCATGCATTTGCATTTCAGCCCGTCAGGATGCTGCTCACATGGAGGGCGCCTACGCCCATTTCTGGACTGGCGGGCTGAGAGTGGAACCGAACGTTCCTGGAAGTCAGTTCAGATGGGACGCCAGCGGCGAGGCCTTACCACGTGACTCTCCACTCTGGGCCGAGGTGGAGCCAAACTATTACCGAGGCGCCCCTGAAAACTACGTTGAGCTCCTCATACAGGAAGATGAAGAATACCGTGGTCTGAACGACGTTTACCAGCGAGAGAGCTACTCCATCTGTGAATCACCTCCGCTGGTGTGAGAGGATTGGTGATCTCCCAGTCTAGATGTATTAAAAACCTAATTCAGTAATATATATTGTACAGAATACATAACTTGAAACCCATGTGTACAGACTAGAAATTGTTATAAAGCGATGATATGGACCGGTATACCCTCCATTTTCAATGCTACGCAACAAGGCTGCCTGAGCGGCCTTGAAACCACGAATGTCGAACTGGAAACCTAACAGATAGGACTGTTAAACTGTTCTTAATCTAGTGAAATATAAGTTGTGCTTCCATTATATAATGTAATACATGCATAGAAGCCTATAGAGACATCGTGTGTGTTTGTTCCGTGAGTAACAATGTCAAAGAACCAACCTACCCCTGACGAAAGAGACGTTGAAGCCGGGCACCTGAACAAACTCCATAGGCATGCATGGTAAACGCATGCGAGAATCTGTTTTTAACCCGTAACACGCAGTATCTCTTTTTTACGATAGATGTCGCCTAGGGTATCTTGAACGGTCTATTGTGGTGTAATATTTGCTATTACAAGCACTGCTTTTGAATTTCAGTTTTGGCCAATGATACTGTCTTGTGCGTTTTACAAACTGAATATAAATAAAATAAATACGGTGCAGACAACAAATTTGTTTTTTAGTGATGTACAGTGTTGTTTACTTTATATTACCATATATTGTCTTACAAGCGTAAGTTTCACTTGTGAAAACATGATGGTTAGCGAGCGAAGCGAGCTTCTATAGCAACACACATGTATAAACGTAGATAAAAACCGATTCAGTTAAGGGACTTCAAGCACATTTGATTGAAGATTGTGACCCCTGGGCGATAATATCAATTTTTCACTAACGATTTCAATTTTAATTTCGAGCGGTCTAGTATAACCCTTCAAATCAAGTTTAAATGACGATGAAAGTCATTAAACCACAGCATATTAAAAAGTGCCTAAAACAAGTGACAAATTAATAATAACTTTATTCGTCAGAAGAATTCATGAATACAGTACAAAATTTAATAAACAGTGATTTAAGGCCTCCAGCCCATATCACTTAACTGTTGTAAACCTGTTAACAAAATATGTGTGGTGTGTCCCTTAAATTACTAACAAACCAAAATATTACTTCTCTTTTATTCAGCCAAAAATATATAATTACTAATATCCCATAGAGTACTTACAGATTTACTAGTTAGTAATTTAACAATTTCCCTTTCCACAATAACATTCTATCCAAAATATGTTTAAAAAAATATACTTCTTTCGCAAATCCTCATATAAATTACATTTAAACAGAAAATGCTTCTCAGTTTCTAATTCTCCTGAGTTACACAATTGACAGATTCTATGCTCACGCAATATATTTATCCAACGTCCGGTTTCTATTCTTAGTCTATGGCTGCCACAGCGAAATCTTGCCATAGCTATTCGCTGGTTACTATTAGATATTTGACTAAGGTACTGAGAAACCATGAGATGTTTTCAATTGCTTAAATATTCTTAACTGAGTTGATAGTGGTGTGATACCTTAAGAAGAAGACGCTTGTTTACATGCGGAAAAACTTTGATCCGATCCACTCAATACCTGCGAAATTAACATAAAGTTCGCTGAAGGAAAACGAAGCCTAGTGAACGAGGAAACATTACAACAAGCTTCAGCAACAAGAAACATCGGAATACCTCAAGAGAAGGCCTTAGACAAATGCCTAAGATACGTATAGGGCAAAAGTCTTCTTCACCGCGATGTACCGTCGGCTTTTCGATTGACGCCCTGGTGTATTATCGTCAGTGACGTTTGTTGCCTTTCACAAACAAACATCAATGGGTTTTTTTCAAACTGTCCTAGGTCTACCGACCTTGTCCTTGCCGAATTTACTGCTGGTTCGCCACACCGGATATTCTAGTACATTTACATTTTATCAGCCATAAAATCCTGACCCTCGTTTTGTAACTTATAGTAAATGATATACAAAGCAATGCATCTATCAGTAAAGAATAAATATTTAATATATACCGGTAGGAAAATGACGAATGTTACAATGGAGCTTCAAAACCAGTGCGCGTAGCTTGTCTAATCCTGCAACCATCTAAGTAGCGCATTCACCGGTCGCGCATGCATTGCCATCAATGACTGCCTTCCAGACGCAATAACACACCATCTAAGGTAACGTTTGTAAAACAACCAATAACGCTACGCAGGCTAAATGCAAATAGTGTTCAAAATGCCAAATCGTTTGACTGACTTTATCCGGAGAGAAATCTCTCCGGACTTCATATTGGACGGCAGCCGCAGGAAATAACCACACAATTCTCCACTCTGGCGCAAGGGGGAGCCAAATTATCAGCAAGAACACTACGTGGAGCTCCACCTATCGGACGAGGCATATGTAAGCGGGTTGAACGACGCCAAGCAGCACGACTTATTCTTCATCTGTGAATCCCGTCTCCTGGCGTGAAAGGGTTGATGATCTCCCAGTCTCGATCAGTGTTGTCAGGTGGCGCTGGTCACAGTCTGGGGTCGTCAGATGGCGCTATTCACAGCCACATACGTATGGTGACGCGTGCCATTATTATCTGCCATTTCTCGCCAGATGGCGCACTTCATAACTAAGGCCATGTTCGGCGTGCGGCTTGAAATGCAATACTATGTTTGGATGTATAAATTATAATTAATAACGCTTATCAAAAATTAATAGCAAATACTGCTATGGAATTTCAGTATTGGCCAATGATGTTGCATTAAGCTTGTTACTAACTTAATTTTAGTGAAATAAATACAGTGCAGAAAACAAACTTCATATTTAGTAATATGCGGTGTTCCCTAATTTATATTCCCACTTTATGCTACCATCTTTCCTGAATGCGTAAGCTTCTCTTTTGATTACATGATTGATAAACACATATTATTGAGCGTACCCAATCAAAACCAGCCCATTACCTTATTAATGACTTAAATCTGGGAAACATCCTTTAGTGTCACGGAGTCTTAAGAAAATAATGACCATGCAATCTCGCCCCATGTTTGATAGTTAGCGATACTAGACACGATAGAGTGAGGCTTTCGAGGTTCAACGTATCACAATTGATTTACAGCTGGCCTACGGCGTCATTAAACAAAGCCCAAAACATCGGCGTAAAATAACAGATCTGTCCCTTGAGGGATCTAGCCACCTCAGAGCCTAACGGAACGTGGATCGATAGTTCGAGCCCCGCTATTGCCATGACTGGTAGACTGGGGAGTTACCCCCGGGGTTCCACTCTCCCTCCCTTCTTCCATTGACGCGATAGGACCAAAAGTGGTTAAAGCGTCCTGAATATACAACCAACCAACCCTTGACCCGTTTCATTGTCGCGATTGAAATACACAAAATTAAAAAGATGACTCCCCGTATACAAAGGAAGTGCGGATGCATGATATAGATTGGCGATTTCCCGATTCACAGCTTTTGTATATTAAAACTCCTACTTCACGATTAATGAAAATGCTTGATCATGACAGTCGGCTAATGTCCCATTCCCACTTCACAAATAATTATTTACCTCTCTCCCAGTTCACGGTGAAATAAAAAGCCCATTCCCGGGGAACAAAAATGCCCCTTGCCCCCCCCCCCCCACCCCTCCCTCGTAAACGGTTATAAAGCAACTTGCAAGTTAGAGACCCACATTGACACGTATATGTCAACGTATTTTAATTGACTCTATATGTATATGTCTATAATATATATATTTATACATGTAGGCCTACCTGCAAAGAAACTTATTTTTAATTATCATGGCTTTAAATTGTTTTTTGAATCAATTGCCGGATTTTGAGAAACAGATGAAGTAACCGACATTCAACGCTATTGAATAACGAATGAGCTAGTATTAGTGATCGATGATTATGAAACAAAAGAAATGAGAAACATATCAAGCAACTGATGAATTTATCAACATTGCGATGCAAGACCCATACCGAACCGCATAGCTCATTTACCCGTCGCGCATGCATTACGACCAAAGATTTCTAATGCAATAAAACTACTATTCGAAGGCAACTCGTGTATAGGGCTATACAGTTCTCGCGATCGGGCCGCGAGACTTCAGTTTTGGGGACAAACAAACACACGTGCTCCATGTTGAAGTATAGGCAGCTATAAGTCAATTTCTTTCCAGGTTTATTCTAAAGACTATGAGTACCATTTCACTAAACATGGCTATGGGAGATATACGTTAAAATATTTGGAGGCGATGAAGCGCAGAACTTTGGGAATATACAAGGAAAAATCCGTCTTCAAAACACTCGAAAGTTAAAAATAACGTTCTAAATTTAGCCCTGCACCCGGGCTTTCGCAAGTTCACCAAGCAGAGAGTGACGTCACAGAGTTTTGCGTGCCTCCGCGGTAACAAAAATGGCGAGAGCAAGTGATCGACTTAACCATTCCGCTGTCAAAATGTGCAGTGCATGGAGTAACAACACACGGGTGCGTCATTAAACCACATGGTAAAGATAAAATAAGACCAGTTGGATGTTTTCGTATCACTTTGGGATCACGAAAAGACCAAGTTTCTTCATTTTTGTAAGTTTTCTGTTTGAAGCGTTGCGCCAACGTTGTCACCGGGGAGAATCCGTGTGACATCATAATGCCTCGTTTTCGTAGGAAATGCAAAAAAAAAAAATTCTCAGTCGTATTGTCCCGTCGTAACAAATATTCGTCATTGTGATGGCGTAAACGAATAAAAAATATGTCATCTATCCGTTTTGTGAAGCTATATTTCTTAAATATTCTTAATCATAGCGCTAGGCCTTCCGCAATGGACCCACCCCTCGGCGCCTGGCTTTTGCGCAGGTAGTCTGGTTCCCAGTCTCTCTCTTTGCGTAACATCCACGTCACGCCTACATCACAGATAGTCAGGATACCAGTGTGCGCAGAGATTCTAAACTCGTTCCGAACACGTGCTTCGTTTGTTTGTCCCCAAAATGAGTAAACCGGAAGTCTAATCGAACGAGACTTTATAGCCCTATTACAACCACTCTGTAATTACCCCAGCTCCCAAGATCCCGATATACATGTATACATGTCAAAATATAACTTGCTTCCGTTTATTCACGCGGACCGATGTGATCGGTCGGGGGCAACTTTCACAATTCAAATCAATCATTCGTTGGTCGTTAACGGCTTCCCTCTCTGACGAGGAAAATATCACTGACGTGCAAGCAATAGAGAGCAAACTTTAAAATGAATGCATCCTAGGGTCCAAGTAATGCCTAAAGAAGCGGTTCGAGGCCATTTGGAAAGGTAGGCTCGATGTCATAATCGACGAATGCATTCATCGAGGTGAGCTAGGTGATGCAATGCTACTTTTGACCATCTATATTGCATGACCCTTACACCCCCGTTAGAGTTGAGGTCATAAGGGCCATGCGTAGGTAGGTAGCACGTACAGGCCTTTGACGCTAGGCATTGACGTAGAGCATAACTATCCCTGTCCCGTGAGTTCTCGATCAAATCCCATAGTGACTGTAGAACCCTATTAATCGATGAGATGAACCGGTATATACACTGTCAATGCTAATCTGAGTGCATGCACTCGAGTGACATGGGCCTTGTTGCGAAGCGTAGCAACCAGTCGAACGAGACGTACACACATATAGGACTTGGCAGCTATTTTTAATCTGGTCATATATAATGATTTCGTTATGTAATGTAAATGATACGAAAATTTATCGAGACATAGGTTGTGTTTCTTCTGTGAATAATAATGCCATGGAGCCAATCTATCCATGACAAAAGAAATGATGAAGCCGGGAACTTGGGCCAACTCAATATGCATGCATGGCAAACGCATGCGGGAATCCATTTTCTAACCCGAAACCAGAGATCGTATTGTACGATTTGCCACCGGGTTTTCACCGTACTTTTTGTGATAAAAAATATGACTCTAATGGGATAATATATCACCACATATCTGTTAATTGTGTACAGGTCGATTTCTTGGTACAGGTAGCTTGACAACCGAGTCGCTGATATTGCAATGCACGAATGGGGTAAGCGAGTTAAACTTGCATTCAAACTGTCCTCTTATAGTGAATTCAAGTCACTGTTAGAACCGGAGCGATATCTCACGTCGGTTACGATTCCAAAGCATCGTATGGCATCAACTAAATTTGGATGTTCTGCACATTCTTTACTTATTGAAAGGATGAGAACGCGAACGCGAACGCGTCCACCGGGCGTCAGCACTTACGGCTGTCGACTGGACACCGACTTCAATAACTGATTTGTGCGCCGCGCGAGAGTGAAAAACAGAATTGTATCGGCGATAACGGATCGGGATGCGTATCAGTGGCGCTGAAACGTGGGGAGGGGGTAAGGTGGGGGCAAGGGGGGTAGGGGGGGGGGGGCAAGGGGGGGTGGGCAGTGCCAGCCACAGAGATTTCCTCTCATGCGGTTACTTTAAAAGCAGCATATGTGTTAACAGCGGACAATTAATATTTGTTAGATGTTTTTTTCAGATCTTAGTTACGTCATGGGTGACGATATCATTGGTGACGCCATCAATGCACTCATTGCGGAGAAAGACATGGGATCTTTACCTTGCGACCACACAGACATTGCCACAGCGGGGCTCGAACCACCGATCCACGTGCCGTTAGGCTCTCAGGTGACAAGAGCGCTGAATGCCAGCTCTCTAGCCCACTGAGCTATCGGGCGGCCCCCCTGTCGAGTCGGTCGAGGGGAACATTATCAATGTAATTACCCCAGTTTCCTAGATCCCGATATGTATCCAATTATTCCTTGGTCTACTCTTCTGTTACAAATTGCACGATATAGCATCACACACTTTAAGCTTCTATCGAAATCATAACGAACACATTGCACACAAGTATGGCAAGCCAAAGTGGAATTTAATAGAGTATTTGCACATATGTTCAAATATTTGCACATATGTTGAAATATTTGCGCCTACATTGTATGTGCAAATTATTTGCACATATGTACAATTCATTTGGACATATGTGCAAATATTTGGACATATGTGCAAATGTTGGCACACATGTAAAATTGAATTAGACAATTGTGCACTTGATTTGCACATATGCCCAAATCATTTGCACCTATGTTTAATTCAATTGCGCATATGTCCAAATCATTTGCACCTATGTTTAATTCAATTGCACATATGTCCAAATCATTTGCGCATATGTTTAATTCAATTGCACATATGTTTAATTCAATTGCACATATGTCCAAATGATTTGCACATATGTCCGCCTCCTCCTCCAATTCCACCTCCCCCTCTCCCTCCACCACCTCCACCTCCACCTCCACCTCCACCTCCACCTCCACCTCCACCTCCACCTCCACCTCCACCGCCTCCACCTCCATCTTCACCTCCATCACCTCCATCACCTCCATCACCTCCATCACCTCCATCACCTCCATCACCTCAATCACCTCAATCACCTCAATCACCTCCATCACCTCCATCACCTCCATCACCTCCATCACCTCAATCACCTCCATCACCTCCATCACCTCCATCACCTCCATCAACTCCATCACCTCCATCACCTCAATCACCTCCATCACCTCCATCACCTCCATCACCTCCATCACCTCCATCACTTCCATCACCTCCATCACCTCTATTTACCTCCATCACCTCCATCACCTCCATCACCTCCATCACCTCAATCACCTCAATCACCTCCATCACCTCAATCACCTTCATCACCTCCATCACCTCCATCACCTCCATCACCTCCATCACCTCCATCACCTCCATCACCTTCATCACCTCCATCACCTCCATCACCTCCATCATCTCCATCATCTCCATCACCTCCAGCACCTCCAGCACCTCCATCACCTCCATCACCTCAATCACCTCCATCACCTCCATCACCTCCATCACCTCCATCACCTCCACCTCCACCTCCACCTCCACCTCCACCTCCACCTCCACCTCCACCTCCACCTTCACCGCCACCTCCACCTCCACCTCCACCTCCACCTCCATCTCCACCTCCACCTCCACCTCCTCCTCCTCCACCTCCATCTTCACCTCCATCTCCATCTCCACCTCTAATTCGAATTAATGATAACATTAATCTGTTTGAATTAATGATATCATTAATTTGAATTAATGATAAAATTAATTTGGAATTTTACATACGTCCATTTCAAATGAACATATGTGCAAATGAATTGTACATATGTACAATTGAATTAGATATATGTGCAAATGAATTGTACATATGTACAATTGAATTAGATATATGTGCAATTCGTATGGAATACAGACTGGTCAAATCAACAGAACAGCCAGGACAACGTAATGACCGCCATACAGACTGGTCAGATCAACAGAACAGCCATGACAACGTAATGACCGAATTACAGACTAGTCAAATTAACAGAACAGGCATGACAACGTATTGACCGCCATACAGACTAGTCAAGTCAACAGAACAGCCATGACAACGTAATGATCGCCATACAGACTGGTCAAGTCAACAGAACAGCCATGACAACGTATTGACCGCCAAACAGACTGGTCAATTCAATAAACAGCCATGACAACGTAATGATCGCCATACAGACTGGTCAAATCAACAGAATAGCCATGACAACGTCATGACCGCCATACAGACCGGTCAAATCAACAGAACGGTCAGGACAACCTATTGCCAATACATACAAAACTTAATCATCCATCCCCTTCCAACAATGACTTCACAATGCACAATAACCTCTGCTGGCAAGCAGTAGACATCAAAACGCAGCCAACCGACAGGTGAAGCGAAAAACGAAAAGTCCAAAATCAACAAGACATCGATCAATTCAGAAGGCGCAGCCCGGACCATGGTCTGTAGCGGACAGGACAGGTGATCGATTAACATAGCAACATAACGGCACCACAACTCGTGGCAAGTGTCAAGCTGCTCAAGACAGAGCAATATTTCAATCCCCAGCCAGCCATCCACAAGACGCCAGGCTTTGCCCCACCACCCCCGCAGGTATTATGCATGTAGAATTACCGCCAGCGCCGGATGGTGTTCAGCTAAACTAGCATAATCCTCGCATTTAAGGTTTGGAAAACATTGGAGATTTGCGCTGAGATCAACTCATCTGGCGCCACAGAGAAGCAATGCCATAATTTTTTCATGAATGTCACTTTCGCCTTGAGAGGTTACAAATAAGTAGAGTGCGGGATGGTGTATCCCAGACCTGGGCCCATAAGTTGAAAACAACCGGGGCAGAATATCTCGCGCTAGAATAGGACATTAGCATGGAGCGGGGCGAAATAATTGGCCATGGCTGTTCGAACTTACTGGCCCTGATGTCACAATGGACCGCAGACCAGTGATTCAATTTCAGAGAATAGGCGGAGAAAAAGAAAGTGAATGTCAAACCAGGCATTGGTGCAATTATTTCATGTACAGAGAACTTCGGTTAATTACAACTTCCGTTTGTCAGCAAAAAAGTACTTAGATTCCTTTCGCTTCGATTCACGATGCGTTTTGCCCCAGATTTATTCTGCACTGTCGTTAGCAGTCGGTGGGATAAAGTCGTTTCATTGGCTTCTTTTTTAATAAAATTAAGTTCAACAATGCTCCTTCTGACAGATCGGATGTCATTAGTCTTAACGAGTTGAAACTATCAACGCCTTAATAATACTTATATATAAATTAATTCAAATATCTGATAATTATCTATTTATAAAACTGTAAATAACCCAATAACACAATGATTATATAATATAGATAAGGTCACATAAATGACGAATTTCTAGCGCGGTTTCTGGCGCGTTAGATGTCAACGCGTCAGAAAATTGATCCCATCACGTTCGTTTCGTAGTTCAACGTGCTACACCTTTAATAACGGAGATTGACGGATAAACACATAAGCTTTTCTTCATAAGGGTGCCATTATGAAGGGTTAGGAGCTGAAATACGTCTCACGTATTTACAGAATTTATTACTGTACACACGGACCCCGCTTTTGCGAAAGTTAGCTTCAGCCTGCAAGAAATGTTTAAATTGTTCTGATTTGGTAGGGCCCGTTTCAAAATAGGAAATCGCCGACCACTGTCATTGCTGGACCCACCTCGTGGTTGGACAGGGTCAGGTATTGCATGCCAGTAAGAAATACTGCCTGTAGCCCAGTTTTTTTGCGAACATATATGTGGCTCTCCTCCCAGAAAAACATATGTATAAAAAAGGCCTATTTGCGCACTCAGTTGCCTGTGTTATTCAGGACTTTTTCTGAGGTTTGGCACATAAAATAATGGTTGGCTTTGCTGTGGGCGCGCCAAGCAAACATCGCCAGCTCAACACATCTATTGGGCGTGATATTAGTAATAAAAAAACGCGCCTTCGCAGCGAAGCGGAGTTTGCATAAGCCGATGTCAGGTCAGCAAGTTTCTTGCCTGGCAAATAGTAATTGGAAATCCATAAAGAAAAGGCTCTGTTTGTATGTTTCATGGCAACTGAGACGTCAGCGAACAGCTTCAAACCCGGCAGGAAGAATGTGCAATTGACGCGTGACGACTGGCACTCGTAGAGCTGTACGGCACCGGAGTTAGACCGGTTCAGTCGGGCAGGCTGGCTGGTCAGGCGTGCTTGGTCGCCGTGGCCTGGCCGGGTGCTTATTTAGGTTGAGATATATTGTAGCAGGGTCAAACTGGTCTTACCGAATGCGATGGTGAAAGAGCGTTATAATTATATATATATCCGACTTGCAGTTTTTTCGGTTTATCAACAGTAAAACAAAATCGGTTATAAGGTATAACCCGATATTGACAGAGTTTTCGGTTTATTCCTGGTTTGGTTAAGTTGCCAATCTAATCATGGAAAAACTGTTTTAAGATGCGTAATTTAAGTCGTTGTCGAAATACACGAAAAGAGGAGCATTTTTAAGCCAGAGGCCACAGAAGCTATCATTGTTGTAAATGTGCTGCTCGAGGGATGGTCACGCTAGCAGAGCAGAATGACATAGTCTAGCGTTTTGGATTTGTCAACGGGTTCTCACGTCAAGACAATGGAGCTTCCCACGTCACAATGTTTATTACATGTTTGAATCCAAACCCGAGAATGTCATGTTCCACAGATAGAAGAAAACTCTGATATTGAAGGGCAGGTTATACAAATTAGACGCCTTAATCAACCGGTTGCTAGGGTGACTGATTACAAGGTCGACCGATTGTAAGACTGAACAGTTGATAGACTTTATTATGCAAATAAGCTGTGACATGAATAATTAAAAACTTGATGCTGGCTTCATCAGAAAACGTCAAGAATCTGTTGTGCTATGTTACATGAATGCTGCCTTCCTTGTCTTTTTTTTTAATTTGATGTATATGGTAAAATAGAAAATGTACGAAACACTACTGCTGTACGAAACAAAATACCGCTAAGCAAGTGTGTGTCAAGAATATTGCACAATAATAAGGTTAAACCATACTCTTTTTGCGGATAACGAGAGATAATTGCGTTTCATTATTACACAGAAATAAGGCTCCTAACGTGTAATATAATCTTATGTTTATTACAAACAGGATGTATTCTGTGTATAACGTGATAACTGAACTAAATGTTCTAATATTGTCAGATATCACCTCAATAAATATACTTCTTTAACTAAAATTACAATCCAGCAGTAATAAATTATGCACTTTTTCTTTGTAAACCCCTTGCTCCGCCAACCATTTTCATGTCAGCTCAAGAGGCAATCCACTTGTCGCAGACCCCACATCATTGCCCCTCTCAACGACCATGCCGTACAGACTCCCTAAGTCAGTGGAGCGCGGCGGCTCTCTGCGCCGTCGTTGATTAGGCTGGGTCCCAGGGCGCGCTTGGTCCTTACCTGCCCTCTCTCAGCATATTGATGGCTCCTCGCTGCCCCATGTCTGCCGACCGCCACGCCACTACAGGGTCCCTGCTGAGGGGCAAGAGCAACACGTGAAGACGGACTACTAACCATGTGACGGACACAGCACCACTGGACTCATTTCACCGTTGCAATAAGTGTTATTTTACAGATTTTGCGTTCAGAAAAATAGGAATATTTTAGGCGACTGCCCGTGCTGTCAGTGGACTGTGTATGGTTGCAGGGGTTGGCATGATGCCGTCTCTGCGGCCCGCCACCAGAGACAGACCTCTGGCGTTAGGTTCTGCTCGCCAGAAGGTTATTGTCCTTGGAATATTGATCTGTGCAGCTATTGTTCCTTCGATCGACGGTAAGAACCACCGCCAACCTGTCAGCCGGCCCCCCAATGAATACTAATGGTCTGATTGAAGTGGCTTGCGTGCTGGGTCAGACGAGGCAATTCGTTCCGAAATCACCGATGTATGCAGGACCAAAGTCCTTTTGCGGGGAAAACGGGAGTCGGAGGGCGGAGAGGAGGGGCTTATGGGTTTAACATTTCCATGCTAGAGCCCATGAAATGAATTAGTGTAGTAAAGGTAGGCGTGAGTCGTACGTGGGCTATGCTGAAACAATGGCTCGCCTCAACATAGCGGTGTAACCGAGGCGGGGGGTGGGGGGGGGGGGGGGCAGGCGTAAGATAAACCTGCTGGTGTTAAAGTTGCATGTGGAGTTCTTTCCCGCCAAAACTAAGCCCAGGCGAAATTTATATCAAAATTTGCAGAAAACTCGATTGTTTCATTCTATAAATTCAAAAACCTGATAAACATCGCCGTTTCGGCTGTCGTGTGGCAAACGTGTCTATCCCGGGACACCACAGAACTCGGTCGCGGCACTGCTACTTATACCAAAGCATCGCGAAGCACACAAACTGATGACGTTTACCACTAAAATGAAAACTTGTGGTAAATTGATATCACGGACAAGGCTAAGAGACCCTATTTGGCAGTCTGGTATGGGTGGAGTATAGATAAAAGAAGTCTTGAATGATTCAAAGACTGATTCTTATATGTATTTTGACCTCAATCGTTTTGGCGGGAAAGAGCTCGACATGCAACTTTAAAGTGTCATGCTGGGGCCTATTATATGATGGATTAGTGTAGTAAATGGTATGTGTGGGTAATACGTGAGCTATGCTAAAACAATGGATGCCCTTCACATGGAAGAACGACTGATGCTGGGTTAGGAATGCGACCCCGATGTACATTTCGGAAGGTATAATTTAGAAGTCCTGCGACATGCATTGCTATGTGATACAGGTTACAACAAGCAGCGCTATAGTAAAGCCAAGAACAACTGTCCGAGCCGGTGTAGCATGATAACCTGTCCGCCGTGATAAAGTGTCCGGCTGACGTGTGCGCATGCGCAGCGAATGGGGTTGCTATATCAATAGCGCATACATGTTAGGTTTTGGGTTAGGTTAGCATTAGGTTAGGGTCAGGGTTAGGGTTTGGGTTAGTATTAGGATTCTGGTTAGGGTTGGTGGCATGAAAGAAGCATGGCCGGACAGGTTATCACGGCCGGACAGGTTATCACGGCCGGACAGGTTATTATGTTGCGACCCCGATGTACATTTCGGAAGGTTTAATTTAGAAGTCCTGCGACATGCATTGCTCTGTGATACAGGTTACAACAAGCAGTCCGAGCCGGTTCAATCTTAACCTGATCTCGCCGTTTACAACCTAATTCCTGCACTCGCTGGGCACAATGAAATGAACCTGTTTGTCGCAGGTTGATGGTAGCGGGTACACTTTACACCATATATATGGAACCAGCGTGTTTATGTCACGGTGGTTGTGTTAATACTCTGGGGGTCTCGGGTCAATATGCACGCTATGTGTAATTTGTGTTTGTTTTCATGCAATATATGTTTTGTACTTTTCATACCATTTGGCTGTGAGATGTGAGTTCCGTGGTCGGTATAAGATGTGGATTGCCTGGAGGGTCGAGTGTTTGGGTTAGTTGGTTGCTTGGTTATTCAGGACGCGTTAACCACTTGGTCATATCGCGTCAATGGGAGAAGGAAGGGAAGAGCGGAGCCATGTCCCCGGGGGTAACCCCCTACTCTTTACGAGGAAAGACATGGGATCTTTATCCTGCGACCACACAGACCTGCTCACAGCAGGGCTCGAACCACCGATCCACGTGCCGTTAGGCTCTCCGGTGACCAGAGCACTCAATGCGATCGCTCTAGCCCACTGAGCTATCGCGACGGTCCCCGAGTATTTGGGAGCGGCCTTGGTGAGGGGGACGGATTAGCGGGCGATTATGCAGCTCTAAGGCATACCAAAGAATATGACTCAGCAATGAAGGGAATGCCTCTAATACCAGCAATTAGTGTGGATCTCACAATAACAATTAACACCCCAACAGGCCTACTCAGCGGAAGCACAGTGGGGGCAGGTTCCCATACCGGATAATGTATGGGTGTGAGGTGGGTGGGTGTTGATGTGAGCCACGTGGGAGGGGTTGGGCCAGGAGGATGGGGTCCACCTTCCATGCTAGAGCACACGAAATGTAATATTGGGGCAAATGCTAGGCGTGAGTAATACGTGGGCTATGCTGAAACAATGGTTCGATCGCCATGACATGGAAGAACGACCGGGGAGGCGTTCGACCGGAGGGAGAAGGGGAGATACGTTACTGAACATAATAGTCGATACGCACTTGTAACAGCGGTCTTTGCTGTGTGCCGCATTTGGGCAACGGATGAGAATGAAATGAAAGGACAATTGCTTAAGGCCCGTTTTGTGCACGCGAGGGCCAAATTAGGCCAAGGAACCCCCATAAACAATGAACGACTTAGATGAAATATCCCCAAGATTAGATCGCCCGTGTTTCGAACCTATTGATCAGCATTCGAGTGATCTACCACTCGGCCACGGAGGCTGTAATGAATGAGAAAACTGGTGGAAAATAGTGCCACTAACGTCGCCGTAATTTACCAAATTATTTCTTCTTAACAGACAAAATGTGTCGCTCTAATTGACACAAATATGTCGCCCTAATATTGACAAAAATATGTCTCCAGAATGAAACAAATTTGTCGCCTTTCCATGGGAAAATTTACAAAAATAAATATGGGTATAAATGCCCCCCCCCCGCCCCCCCGGGTAATGAAACGGTCCGGTCTTATATAGGTCTATATGCTAGCTACAACCGCAAGGCAACCATCATGCTTCATTGGAACAAAGTAACATTCGGGTGGTTACATTCGAATATTCGGGCCTTTGCGCACATTGAGTTTACTAATCTCGCATGGTTCACTGTGGCATGGTGAGGAAGCGGGTAGTTCAACCCCTCCGCCTAGTGACTGTATGTAATGGGATTATCAGCACGAACTACCACTGTTGTTGTTAGTGTTGTAGCGGCCTGCAACTGTTGTTTATGTTGTAGCGGCCTGTAACCGTTGTTGTTTATGTTGTATCGGCCTGTAACTGTTGTTGTTAGTGTTGTAGCGGCCTGCAACTGTTGTTTATGTTATAGCGGCCTGTAAATGTTGTTGTTTATGTTGTATCGGCCTGTAACTGTTGTTGTTAGCGTTGTAGCGGCCTGCAACTGTTGTTTATGTTGCAGCGGCCTGTAACTGTAGTTATTTACGTTGTAGCGGCATGTAACTGTTGTTGTTTATGTTGTAGCGGCCTGTAATGGTTGTTGTTTATGTTGTAGCGGCCTGTAACTGTTGTTGTTTATGTTGTAGCGGCCTGTAACTGTTGTTGTTTACGTTGTAGCGGCCTGTAACTGCGGATCAGACTGCGCGACGAGCTGTCCGCCCGGTGACTTCTGGGATAGCTCCGCCTCAGCATGTGTCACGTGTCCACAGGGATCCTAGTAAGTAGTGACGTCATCAGCAAACTCGCCGGTCCACACACTGCCAATGTAATGAAGGAAATTGCGCTGTCGCTAACAGTTTTTCTGTCCCGCCAAGACGCTGTTGAAAAATCTATAAATAGTAACGTGATTGCTTGAGAATATTCGCCACTTGGCAACTGTTGCTGGCAGCGTGTCAGCGCCACACTGCCACCAGGCGGTCGGTCGGCGTGACCACGTGACATGGAGGGGGTCCCCGAAGTAAATAGCGTATTACTCTCCGCTCCGTTAGATCTCGGTTCTCGGTTACTTCCTCACAAAAGGACAAATGCGCCGGGCGTTTATCGCTCACAGTGATCACTATTTGTCACACTTATCACCATTTCTCACACTTATCACTATTTCTCACAGTTATCATTATCTCAATTACAAATTCCTGCTATCAAGAGTTGAAATTTGCCTCCGGCCGAGAGCAGTGGTACGGAGCGCCACCTAGCGAGGGCTTGGCCTATAAATTGTGTTTATTTTTTGGTTTGGCATCATATCTATTCCGCGGCTTTTACCATAGCGCACAAATTCATTCTATTTTGATCAATTTCAAGTCACGTTATTTTCCGTTCAGTGGAGGTCAAATTAAGGCGTCAAAGGTTTTTAACTTCGCCGCTTAACTGCTCAGTTGTTATGGTATGATAATGGGCCGTCTACATTATTCAAATTCTGCATCGAAAAATTCAACCTAAAGAACCTTCGAAGACCGATTGTGACCCCCAACACCGGTGAGGTCATCCGTTAAGTTGGCTGTTTCATGGGGCAGACGTGATGCGAGGAACGAGCTCCCTCTTCTGGGAGAGTCAAGTGTCCTATACCGCCGATAATTTACCAAACTCCTGCATGGTGACGCTCCATATGCCCGCTTTAGCGACAGATCTTGGACGACAATATTTTATTAAGTTATTCAAGCTATAATGGGTTTCAGTTGAGAAAGACAAAGTCACAGAATGATAACATACATGTTACAAATTCGTATTTTATTTTCGTAGACTTTTGCTATGTTAGGCTAAATTAAGCGTATAAAATAATCAAAGATCTTCACACAGTTGTTCTCGCCAAACCATGTCTTGATCTAAAATTGTCATATTTGATGGTTTGATTAGTGTTCGATTGATTGTCTCTATTCTTGTCCCTAAAGTTCATCGGCCGGGACCTGCACAACAGTTTTCAAACTGTGCAATAAAACCGCGGACCAAGCACAAAATCTAACTAATGATCAGCTGTTAAAAATACTTTGTCTGCCATATTTATCATTTCATTTGAAGCAAATGTTGCAGTTTTATTAAGTTTGAAAACCAATCTTTCATTGCAGCATATGTTTTTTTTTACTGTAAAAACTGATCGTGGGATGTACACTCGGGTTGGACAGATTTATAACCGTCGTCATGAATGCTTTCGAAATGCATTCGTTTGTATAATATGAGATCAGTAAGGGACGGTTTGACATACGGCGAGAGCGCGGCGGTTGGTGTCACCCTACTTTAATATTGGGTGTTGCGCCATTGACGACAGGGTGGTAGACGTTAAGGGGTTAATTCTCTTCAACACTGTCCCACTGCTTTGATAGCGGCTTTTGATCGCAGCGCTTAACCAAACACAGGCAGTTTTTCTGCTGCCAGAAGAGTTGTATATCTGCGGACAGCACGACGTGTGGTGTAAGTCTTTCACAGAGAACTGCCAATCTTGTATGGCTGCCCAGTGAGCCGAGACCATGGCGGGGTGGGGGGGGGGATCCCGTGCCCCCACGCGGAAGGACGGCGGGGGGGGGGCTCTACAGAGGGGCTGACCGACACCCACAGGGAGGTATACCCCCGGGCCTCAGGGTACAGGTCGCAGCAGACCGTGCAGACCCCATGTCCCTGCCCACTAGATCTCTGCCATTGATCTGGTATTTACCAATATCGACCCGTGGTGGTGATTGCGTGGACCGGGAGGTGGCGCCGTCCTGTGGATGTTTACCGGACTATCGGGTGTTTGTCTGTTTGAACCCGGGGCGGATGTCTTTCATCGCCATGTCAGGTGGTAGGTATAGGCCGGCTAAGGTGAGGCGACCGGGCTGATGTAAGGGCACCACTCCCAGGCTTCTGGTCGACGCCCCCCACCCCCCCCCCCCCCTCCCCACTACACTTAGCATGCTTAATATAATAAGCCGGCCACAGATTGAAGGGCAGGCTGGACAGGTGCCAGGTTATTGGAAGTTTATCTGGCGTGGCGGGCTACGTATCACCTTCGCTCTCCACCTCCCCCCCCTCCCCCCCACTCCCTCCTCCCACCGGCGGGCAGGCTGTTATACGAGGGAAATGAAGATATTACTTTCGCTAACTCGGCATTAAGCCACAAACCCTCAAGACTTGCCACGGCACCGTCTTATCTGACACAAATTGTTATGGGCAAAGAAAAAAGTCATTTACACATTGCGCATTATGCAATCTCACTGGACACCATGCAAGACATTAAAGCTGCTCATACAACATTGCGCATTATGCAATCTCACTGGACACCATGCAAGACGTTAAAGCTGCTCATATGACATTTGTTCATAATTATGAGAATCCTGTACATTAGTTGCCGCAATAAAAGTGACCTGGGTCCCGTGACAAAATGTAACGTCCCTACTACACAAATACAAATTTATAGCGTGAAAAAAATTCTATTGTTATACGTCATATGCTACGTCATGCGCTACGTCATGTACTACGTCATGTACTACGTCATGTACTACGTCATATACTACGTCATGTACTGCGTCATGTACTGCGTCATGTACTACGTCATATGCTACGTTATTTACTACGTCACGTACTGCGTCTTGTACTACGTCATGCGCTACGTCACGTAATACGTCATGCGCTACGTCACGTACTACGTTATGTACTACGCCATGTACTACTTCATGTACTGCGTCATGTACTGCGTCATGTACCACGTCATGTAGTAGGTCATGTAATACGTCATGTACTAGGTCTTGTAGTACGTCATGTAACACGTCATGTACTGCGTCATGTACCACGTCATGTACTACGTCATATGCTACGTTATTCACTACGTTACGTACTGCGTCATGTACTACGTCATGTGCTACGTTATGTACTACGTCACGTACTGCGTCATGTACTACGTCATGTACTACGTCACGTGCTGCGACTTGTACTACGTCATGCGCTACGTCATGTGCTACGTCATGTACTACGTCATGTACTACGTCACGTACTGCGTCTTGTACTACGTCATGCGCTACGTCATGCGCTACGTCATGCGCTACGTCTTGTACTACGTCATGCGCTACGTCATGCGCTACGTCATGCGCTACGTCATGTGCTACGTCATGTACTACGTCATGTACTACGTCACGTACTGCGTCTTGTACTACGTCATGTACTACGTCATGTGCTACGTCATGCGCTACGTCATGCGCTACGTCATGCGCTACGTCTTGTACTACGTCATGCGCTACGTCATGCGCTACGTCATGCGCTACGTCATGTGCTACGTCATGTACTACGTCATGTACTACGTCACGTACTGCGTCTTGTACTACGTCATGTACTACGTCATGTGCTACGTCATGTACTACGTCATGCGCTACGTCACGTAATACGTCATATGCTACGTCATGCGGTACGTCATGTACTACGTCATGTGCTACGTCATGTACTACGTCACGTACTGCGTCTTGTACTACGTCATGCGCTACGTCATGCACTACGTCATGTGCTACGTCATGTACTTCGTCACGTACTGCGTCTTGTACTACGTCATGCGCTACGTCATGTGCTACGTCATGTACTTCGTCACGTACTGCGTCTTGTACTACGTCATGCGCTACGTCACGTAATACGTCATATGCTACGTCATGCGGTACGTCATGTACTACGTCATGTGCTACGTCATGTACTACGTCACGTACTGCGTCTTGTACTACGTCATGCGCTACGTCATGCGCTACGTCATGTGCTACGTCATGTACTTCGTCACGTACTGCGTCTTGTACTACGTCATGCGCTACGTCATGTACTACGTCATGCGCTACGTCATGTACCACGTCATGTACTAGGTCTTGTAGTACGTCATGTAATACGTCATGTACTGCGTCATGTACCACGTCATGTACTACGTCATATGCTACGTTATTTACTACGTTACGTACTGCGTCATGTACTACGTCATGTGCTACGTTATGTACTACGTCACGTACTGCGTCATGTACTACGTCATGTACTACGTTACGTACTGCGTCTTGTACTACGTCATGCGCCACGTCATGTGCTACGTCATGTACTACGTCATGTACTACGTCACGTACTGCGTCTTGTACTACGTCATGCGCTACGTCATGCGCTACGTCATGCGCTACGTCTTGTACTACGTCATGCGCTACGTCATGTGCTACGTCATGCACTACGTCATGTACTACGTCACGTACTGCGTCTTGTACTACGTCATGTACTACGTCATGTGCTACGTCATGTACTACGTCACGTACTGCGTCTTGTACTACGTCATGCGCTACGTCACGTAATACGTCATGCGCTACGTCACGTAATACGTCATATGCTACGTCATGCGGTACGTCATGTACTACGTCATGTGCTACGTCATGCACTACGTCACGTACTGCGTCTTGTACTACGTCATGCGCTACGTCATGCGCTACGTCATGTGCTACGTCATGTACTACGTCACGTACTGCGTCTTGTACTACGTCATGCGCTACGTCATGTACTACGTCATGCGCTACGTCATGTACTACGTCACGTACTGCGTCTTGTACTACGTCATGCGCTACGTCACGTAATACGTCATGCGCTACGTCACGTAACACGTCATATGCTACGTCATGCGCTACGTCATGTACTACGTCACGTACTGCGTCTTGTACTACGTCATGCGCTACGTCACGTAATACGGCATGCGCTACGTCACGTAATACGTCATGTACTGCGTCATGTACTACGTCATGTACTACGTCCTATGCTACGTTATTTACTACGTCACGTACTGCGTCTTGTACTACGTCATGCGCTACGTCACGTATTACGTCATGCGCTACGTCACGTACTACGTCATGCGCTACGTCACGTACTACGTTATGTACTACGCCATGTATTGCGTCATGTACTACGTCATGTACTACGTCATGTACTGCGTCATGGACTGCGTCATGTACTACGTCATGTACTACGTCATATGCTACGTTAGTTACTACGTCACGTACTGCGTCTTGTACTACGTCATGCGCTACGTCACGTACTACGTCATGCAATACGTCACGTACTACGTCATGTAGTACGTCATGTACTACGTCATGTACGGCGTCATGTAGTACATCATATGCTACGTCATGTACTACGTCATGTACTACGTCATGTATTACGTCATGTACTACGTTCCGTACTACGTGATGTAGTACGTCATATATTACGTCACGTACCACGTCATGACAGAAACAACTGTTGGCGTTTTGGGCTACATTTGTACACATAGAGGCCAAATTGGATCATGACACCTCCCGGGACAATGAAATGGGGCAGAAACATGACCCAGATGCACGTGCCGGGGTGCAAACCCACGGCGTGTCGACCTGTAGCTCAACTCGCTTACCAACTGAGCTAGGGAGCTTACCTCCCCTCCCCCCCACCCCCCGCCCCCTCCTACCCGCATCCATGTTGACTACTGAACTGTCACCTGGTCACCAGCGTTCTATTGTATTTGTTATACCAGAAAACCTCTTACATGTACATGACTTTGTGTACTAAACTAACTGAAAAGAAGGACAAAGTAAGAGGGGGAGGGAGGGAGAAAATTAAACTGTGTTTTACCGGGTATAAGTCACTTTATATACTTTACCACCAACTTGATTCATTCTACATTACGTCCCACTCTCGGGCTACTTAATCTTAACAATCTGTCCTCTCTATGTGATATTTCGTCATTAAATGATACCTCTCTGTTTTCAGTTGTACCGGGGGCGCCTCTCCAGCACTGGCATGTCCAGCCGGAACCTACTCCAGCAGCACGGGGGCCACAGACGCGACCACGTGTCTGGTATGTACTACCATTGTAATATAGACATCAGCACGGGGGCCACAGACTGGACCACGTGTCTAGTACATGTACCATTGTAATATAGACATCAGCACGGGGGCCTCAGACGCGACCACGTGTCTGGTATGTACTACCATTGTAATATAGACATCAGCACGGGGGCCTCAGACTGGACCACGTGTCTGGTATGTACTACCATTGTAATATAGACATCAGCACGGGGGCCTCAGACGCGACCACATGTCTGGTATGTACTACCATTGTAATATAGACATCAGCACGGGGGCCTCAGACTGGACCACGTGTCTAGTACATGTACCATTGTAATATAGACATCAGCACGGGGGCCACAGACTGGACCACGTGTCTAGTACATGTACCATTGTAATATAGACATCAGCACGGGGGCCACAGACTGGACCACGTGTCTAGTACATGTACCATTGTAATATAGACATCAGCACGGGGGCCACAGACTGGACCACGTGTCTGGTATTATCTACCATTGTAATATAGACATCAGCACGGGGGCCACACACGCGACCACGTGTCTGGTATGTATTACCATTTTAATACAGACATCAGCACGGGGGCCACAGACTGGACCACGTGTCTGGTATGTACTACCATTGTAAAATAGACATCAGCACGGGGGCCACAGACTGGACCACGTGTCTGGTATGTACTACCATTGTAATATAGACATCAGCACGGGGGCCACAGACTGGACCACGTGTCTGGTATGTAATACCATTGTAATATAGACATCAGCACGGGGGCCTCAGACGCGACCACATGTCTGGTATGTACTACCATTGTAATATAGACATCAGCACGGGGGCCTCAGACTGGACCACGTGTCTAGTACATGTACCATTGTAATATAGACATCAGCACGGGGGCCACAGACTGGACCACGTGTCTAGTACATGTACCATTGTAATATAGACATCAGCACGGGAGCCAGAGACGCGACCACGTGTCTGGTATGTACTACCATTGTAATTAATATCGGCTAGAACCCTGAAAGCATGCAGGTTTTGTCTTGGTATTGGCAATGATTTAGCAGTATTGTCAATGCTGTGAAGTTTCATAATCAATTATTGACCATTTCTCTGATGTGACACCCTCATATACAGCCACTGGACAGTGAGTTACTCCGATTTAAGAACTGAGTGGAAATAACAGGCTATCATTAATTATGTTCCATAGTTAGCTCACGAGATATAAAATTCTGCCAGTGTTGGTCTGAAATACGTAATTCAGATGATTCATAAGGTTGTTAATTTTTTTTTTTTTTTTTTTTATTACCGAAACAGGCAAGGCACGGTACATAATTCATATTCTGTCGACATTACATTAACACAGTGAGGTAGAAGTACTTGTATGCATGAAAAAAGACACAGAAAAACAAAAAACAAGGCGAAATAAAACAGAAACTGTCTCTTAATGTAATAACCATAGCCCTAATCCATAATATTCAAGTCGATTGCAATTTGTCTATGATGGGATTCCACTTATCAATCAAACATTGCTTACATCTTTCTGACTTATCTTGTACAACTGTTTCTTCTAGCAAGTGGTAGTATTTGATAAGTTTTAACAAATGTATCACATTTGGAATGGAGTTTTTCCATTTACAAGTATAGATGTAATTCTTAACAATAATAAATATCTGATTGACCAGTATCTTGTTTTGTCCGTTTTCTAACCCTAGCATAGCTGATTTAAAATTCAAATTATCACTTATTACATGCACACTTCTACCGTCTAGCGCTGTAGATAAGCTGGTCCAAAGTCGCTGTGCAACATCACATTCCCAGAACAGATGTTCTATAGTTTCATTAACCTTATGACAAAAACAACATTTTTCAGTGTCTACCAGTTTACATAGAAACAAAAATTTATTGGTAATTATAGTTCTGCATAAAAATTGATATTGAAAGCTTCGCAATTTCTCGTCAACCGTAAGGTTGTTAATTGATCAATTGATCTTAAGACAAAAATATCCATGCATTTCTCTTACTACTCTTTCTCTTAAAACGCATTATTTTGTTGTCCACTATGTGTATATCGCTTACATCGCTCCTGGGCTATGGAGATTTAGTGTCCTAATGTGGATTTTACGTGCACGACACTGACCCTGAGCTATGAAGGTTTACTGGCCTACTTTAACCTGTACGTACACAACAGTGGCTGAAAACGCCAATGATTCACTCGTTTCCAGGACTGCGGGACGGGTGCATACAGCGGGTCCGGGGCGGTCTCCTGCGACCCCTGCCCGCCCGGCCACGCCTGCCCCCTGATCCAGACCTCGAGCCCCTCCCAGTGCCTGGCAGGTCAGTACGCCGGGTCGGGGGCCACCCTGTGCGAGGACTGCCCCGCGGGGTCCTACTGCGACTCTGACGGGATGTCCGTGCCCAAGTCCTGCTCTGACGGGTACTACACGGTGGCCAGCGGCCAGACCGCCTGTGGGACGCAGTGCCCCGCCGGGTACGCTTGTCCCAACCGTAACAGCAGCGACCCATGCCCTCCTGGGGCGTACAGCGCCCTCGGTGAGAGCTTCTGTACGCCGTGTGCCGACGGCTGGTACGCCACCTCCAGCGGTAAGTTAGTGGGACGGGGGAGGGAAAAAACTCATGCGCTCACATCCTTGTGGCAGGGAGGAAAAAATACTTTCAGGAAATGTTGGGAATATGGAAGTTTGCACAGATCCATTATTAAATTTCTTTGCAATCTATTTATCAAGATCTGTTATTATTATTATTATTATTAATCTAAATAAGTTGGAGGAGTTTCTGGTATACTGCTTTCCAATCTCTCTTAACTACTGCAAACTTTGACAAACAAGATCTCCGATCCTTTTAACTGTAAGCTATTGAACACATCATACGAAAAATAATAATTTCAAGCCCTTCTCCGGTCATGACTTTATTTGTTGGTTTGTGCGAAGTACGCTGCTGATATCTGAGGTGTGATGGTGTTGTACCGTTGGTTGGTCCTGCAGGGAGCACGGTGTGTGTCCAGTGCCCTGTGGGGTCCGAGTGCCCCGACAAGACCGCCAGTCCCGTCGCCTGTACCCTGGGCTACATCTCGGCGACCGGGGCTCTCTCCTGCACCAAGTGTAACGCCGGTAAGTCACCCCTCCACCTCAGCTACCCCACCGTCACCACCCCACCGTCACCACCCCACCGAAACCACCCGACCGTCACCACCCCACCGTCACCACCCGACCGTCACCACCCCACCGTCACCACCCGATCGCCACCACCCCACCGTCACCACCCGACCGCCACCACCCCACCGTCACCACCCCACCGTCACCACCCGACCGTCACCACCCGACCGTCACCACCCCACAGCCATCCCCCATAGTCACCCCGCCACCCCAGCTACCCGTCCATCACCACCCTACCGTCACCACCCCACCGTCATCACCCCACCGTCAATACCCCACCGTCACCACCCCACCGTCACCACCCGACCGTCACCACCCCACCGTCACCACCCCACAGCCATCCCCCATAGTCACCTCGCCACCCCAGCTACCCCACCGTCACCACCCCACCGTCACCACCCCATCGTCACCACTCCACCGTCACCACCCCACCATCAACACCCCACAGCCATCCCCCACAGTCACTCCGCAACCTCAACCACCCCAGAACCACAGAACCACAACAGCATCACCTCATTATAGATCACAACAGCATCACCTCATTATAGACCACAACAGCATCACCTCATTATAGACCACAACAGCATCACCTCATTATAGACCACAACAGCATCACCTCATTATAGACCACAACAACATCACCCCATTATAGATCACAATAGCATCACCTCATTATAGACCACAACAGCATCACCTCATTATAGACCACACCAGCATCACCTCATTATAGATCACAACAGCAACACCTCATTATAGATCACAACAGCATCACCTCATTATAGACCACAACAGCATCACCTCATTATAGACCACAACAGCATCACCTCATTATAGACCACAACAGCATCACCTCATTATAGACCACAACAGCATCACCTCATTTTAGACCGCAAAAGCATCCCTTTATTATAGACCACAACAGCATCACATCATTATAGACCACAACAGCATCACCTCATTATAGATCACAACAGCATCACCTCATTATAGACCACAACAGCATCACCTCATTATAGACCACAACAGCATCACCTCATTATAGACCACAACAGCATCACCTCATTATAGACCACAACACCACGTCATTATAGACCACAACAGCATCACCTCATTATAGACCACAACAGCATCACACCATTATAGACCACAACAGCATCACCTCATTATAGACCACAACAGCATCACCTCAGTATAGACTGCAACAGCATCATCTCATTATAGACCACAACAGCATCATCTCATTATAGACCACAACAGCATCATCTCATTATAGACCGCAAAAGCATCACCTCATTATAGACCACAACAGCATCACATCATTATAGACCACAACAGCATCACCTCTGTATAGACCACAACAGCATCACCTCATTATAGAACCACAACAGCATCACCTCATTATAGACCACAACAGCATCACCTCATTATAGACCACAACAGCATCACCTCATTATAGACCACAACACCACGTCATTATAGACCACAACAGCATCACCTCATTATAGACCACAACAGCATCACCTCATTATAGACCACAACAGCATCACCTCATTATAGACCACAACAGCATCACCTCTTTATAGATCAGGCCCGTCTCATAATCCTGGTTTCCTGTCGCTCCAGATGAGGTCTCCAGCGGGGTCAACGACGCCTGTGACCCGTGTCCGGCGGGCAAGGAGTGCACGGACACCTCGTGAGTAACACCTCCAGGAAGATTGGGCCGGGCGTGGGCGGTGGTGGTGGGGGGGGGGGGGGGTGGGGGGGGGGCACCTTGCGGCATTTCTTGTACAGTCAACATATTGTGTCTATTTGATATAGATCATAATTTGAGGTGACTAAATATTAGGTAATTAAAATTATTAGGTGTATTAAAATAGGGGATATTTCTTGGTAATTGCCGCTGTTTTCTCCGCGGAAAGATTATAATTATGAGAATCCTCTTAGTTAAAGATATATTGTAAAGTGTCATTAACAAGTGGGTTCACCCTGTGGTCTGTAGGTAGCGCGTTCGGTTAATTAGTGTCGAGTATGATCTAAGAGGTCAACCCAAGCGCCCAGTGCATGGTTTAAACCGAGATAAAAATAACCCCATGACTCGCAACATAACGTCTTACAACTGGAGAAATAACTCATGTGTTCCTTACAGTTTCCACTGTCGTGTTATGACCTAGATACATTTGTTGACAGGACGGCGCCTAGCGACTGCGCCGCGGGCTACTACTCGTTGCTAGGCGACGGCTTGTGTACACAGTGCCCGGCTGGTTCCTTCTGTACGACGACAACGGTGACCGCGTGCGGGGCGAGTAAGTGTCACGTGACTGGCCGGGTGAGGGGGGTGATATACCACAATGCCAGGTGCTCATAATAGCCTGAATAATGAAATTATTAATTAAAGCAGCTGTAGCTACTTTTATTGTCATTATTATTAGAGAAATTATTTATTTTATTTAAACATTTATTTGCGAACAAATGCAGGATCAATGAATTAAGTCCTCACGTATATTTGACGGGTATTAGAATTAAACAGGCTATGGCATTTGGATGAATGGTTATAGATTTTATCCCTTGTTTGTGGTTGATTTTATGACATATTTGCATAAACTACGTGAACAAATTCTAGTAATTATGTTCTTCTCTTTGCTATTGCAATTATTGTTATTGTTTTATTATTATAGTAATGAATATCGTTTTCAATACTCTTATTGGTTATAAAAAAATATTAGTCAGCAATTTGTTATGTTATTATTATATATACTAGAAAGTTTTCGTAAACATAAATAGTAAAATTAGTAAATAGAGATTAACATTTCAATAGGAGGGTAATACTGAGATTCCAGATGTTAGAACTCAAACCGGAAAACTAGGTACCACTAAGAATAGAAATGGCTACCCGAGATATCACTTCTTTGGACGGCAGTTTTTATTCTCCTAGTAATGTAAAGAGCCAGTGAAATGTGTGTGCATGGGGTGGGAGAGGGGGTTGGGGTATATTTGTCTGGCGTGGCGGAGTAATCAGATCCGGATCGCTTCCCCTTCGATCCAGACGAGTACTCGGCGGCCGGATCCACGTCCTGCTCGTCCTGTCCCGCCGGGAAGAGCTGTGCCACCCCCGCCAGTGCCGCCGTCACGTGCTCTCCTGGCTACTACAGTGCCGCCGGCGGTAGGTCCAGGAACTGTCAAGGCCGACATGACGTGTGTTGGATATGGTCCTGAAGATATCAGAGGCCAGGGATATCGGTTTACACTTGTTCTCGTTTAACTTGAAGATGGTTACTTGTGCAGGTCTCCTAATGATGTGATTTTTACTGCCGGGAGGTTGACAACAATACTAGATACGAACTGAGTGATAAATATGTGTCGATGTAACTGTTACAGGCTGTGTAATCCTTACATAATCAAGGGACGGAACCAGGAATTTGAAAAGGGGAAGGGCAGGGGGGGGGGGGGGGAGAGGGGGTCGATACTTGGGACTGGGGGATCCACCAATTTTTGGCGATCGGAGGGAGAGGGTTTACTGAAAACTTGCGACCCGGGTGGGGGGGGGGGCGATGGGCCACGCCGCCTCAGATAGCGTTTTCCTCAAAAAGGCTGAGGGTTTTCAGCACCCCCTGGATCCGCCTTGTAAGCTATGGTAATTGTAACCAATCGTGAATAATTATTAAATTAGAACCTGTCTGATAATGGTGTATACTGAATGCATTCATTAATTGTTAATGGTTAAGATCTGTGTTTCTTATGGTATTTAAAAAAAGGCGTCTGCATTCAAGTATCATTCAATGACCACCAGGCACTTCATCAACGGCATAACATGCAAGATATATATTGAACAGACATTATATATTAAAAGTGGAAAATATTTGTTATATATTTATAAATATTGAATCCGTTTCAGCGGTGACCTGCACCCAGTGCTCGGCGGGTAGCTACTGCCCCTCGGGGGCTGCCGCTGAGCAGGCCTGTGGTTCTGGGTACTACTCATTGGTGGGGGCGATCAGCTGCACCACCTGCCCCGCCGGTCAGTACTGCCCCGACCCCACGGCCGCCCTGCCCTGCGTCAACGGCACCTACTCCCTGGGCCTGGCCACCACCTGCACCACGTGCCCCGCAGGTAGGCTCATATGTGCCCTTGAGATCGTCAAGGCCATCGGGGTTATGGGGGTAGATAATGATGATTTGTAAATGTCACCGGCGTTTTAAAGGTCCATGTCGTTTGTACACAAGGTCATTAACGGGTTTAAGTTCCATGGTTTAAAGCTGATGATAAAACAAGTTTTCACTTACATTATGATTTCCGAAATAATGTGGACACATTGCCTGGCAGTGTAGATGTTAAATTGTAGAGAAATATATGTGTCATCACATGTTAAAATAAAGGTAAAGAACTGCATTAATGGGCACAGTTTGATGACGTAATGCCCAAGAAAGCCGCACTTTCCCATATGCAGATGCTTTTTTTGATTGCATACAATATATGTGTACTTATATGCTAAGAATATAAATACATTTTTAGTTGAAGCCTTTTGTTAATTTCTCAAGAAGAAAGATTGCTGTATGAATAGCTTTAATCAATATGTGTTACCAACGATAGTGGAACTCCGCTTAGTTCGTTGAATATTTTACAAAATTATGTTTTATTAAAATGATATCCTTTTCGATATATTATATTTTATAATATAAAACTCTAAGAATAACTGGTTTTGTTTCCAGGGTATATTTGCGCCAATCAGGCCGCCCTGCCGGTCGAGTGCGCGGCTGGCATGTACAATCTTGACCCCATTGAGGTCAGCTGCACTGTCTGTCCAGCCGGGTATGCCTGTCCATCGCCAGATGTCGCCCCCATCGTGTGCCCAACAGGTATAGCATCGCGACATAAATATTACGTGGTAATCGAGGGGTGAAGATTGAATACTTCTTTAACGTGGATAACCGAATAATGGTCGCATTGTTTTTCACATTTAATATACTTTTGCAGTATATAGACTCTTAATACATATTCCGCCGTGCGAGGTGTTCATGCCGTGGAGATGGCAAATATTATGATACCAGTGTAACTATACCTTAAGGTACGAGTATAGGGTGCAATGGAGGGGGGCGGGGCACACTTACTGAGCTCCTGTACAAAGGGTAGTGTGCTTGTCTCTCACCAGGGGGGCAGAGTTCTCTGGGCTCTACCAACTGCTCCACGTGTAGTGTGCTTGTATCACACCAGGGGAGCAGAGTTATCTGGGCTCTACCAACTGTTCCACGTGTAGTGTGCTTGTCTCTCACCAGGGGAGCAAAGTTCTCTGGGCTCTACCAACTGTTCCACGTGTAGTGTGTTTGTCTCTCGCCAGGGGAGCAGAGTTCTCTGGGCTCTACCAACTGCTCCACGTGTAGTGTGCTTGTCTCTCACCAGGGGGGGCAGAGTTCTCTGGGCTCTACCAACTGCTCCACGTGTAGTGTGCTTGTATCTCACCAGGGGAGCAGAGTTCTCTGGGCTCTACCAACTGCTCCACGTGTAGTGTGCTTGTCTCTCACCAGGGGGGCAGAGTTCTCTGGGCTCTACCAACTGCTCCACGTGTAGTGTGCTTGTCTCTCACCAGGGGGGCAGAGTTCTCTGGGCTCTACCAACTGCTCCACGTGTAGTGTGCTTGTCTCTCACCAGGGGGCAGAGTTCTCTGGGCTCTACCAACTGCTCCACGTGTAGTGTGCTTGTCTCTCACCAG